>BTHU01000023.1:70999968-71729331 GCA_036184795.1 Tokudaia tokunoshimensis | reverse complement strand
ACAGCTTAGAACAGTAGACAAACATCGTTAAGAGTCAGAGAGGATACAGGATACCAAAACAAGACTCTCAAATACAACATATGCAAATTTTGTATAAATTCATAAGCACTGAAGTCCCATGCACAGGGCTTGCAAGGTTCTGTACCACATTATCTCTGGGTATATTATGGTTTACAATTTAATGTTTTTATAGGTTTCCCAAGCATGGGGTGTCTGTTTCTTGTGCTTTCTCTTGGGCTTTTCCTTCTGTTTGTTTGTTTGTTTTATTTTATCCAATTCTAATGAGTTAGTTTTTATTTTGTCTTATATTTTATTTTACCACATTTTATTTTGTTATTATTTCTTAGACTCCTGTTCTTTCTAATGAGAAACAGGACTGGATCTGGATGGAAGGTGAGGCAAGAGGAAACTGAGAGGAGGATAAAGAAACAGTGTCAGGAGAAAAAAGTCTATTTTTAATAAAAGGAAACAAAACAAACAAAAAAACCACAACACAAAGCACTCTCAAAGTAAAACCTTAAATAATATTTGAATAAATATCTGTTATGATCAGTTCAGATGTCTTAAAATTGACCTTAACTTACTTATCTACATTTGTCCACCTGTCATCCAAAGGCTTCTTAGTAACTCATGTATATTCTCCAAATAAGACATACGTATGTCTACTCTGTTATATCAGAACTGTGTCAGTAAGAAGACAAGTTTAGTTTTCCATTGTATGTACTATGTAATATAACAGAACACAATTTTTAGGTTTTGCCTAATCTATGTAACTTTCCTGCTCTGAGTGACAGATCACAATGACATCTTTGTTCTCCTGGTATTAATTTCAATTCAGAACCATCATCTGGTCATTACTGAAAATTGTAATGATCTTCTTTCCCTCAATCTATAATCACACTCACAAAAAGCAATTTGTAATCCTTTAGGCAGTCTGAGAAAAGGGTAACTGTCGGCACTGTAGCAGTGTCTATCTGCTAGTGGACTCATCTTTTTCATTCAATAGATTCTGAGTCTCTAAAGTGGTCTAAGTCTATAAACTTGAAAAACTGTGGCATTCTATTACTACCCAAATCATAACCTTTAGTCATTTGATCTTGACACTCATAATGTAAGTGTCAAGTAAGAAATTAACTGTCACAACTGTTTCAGTGTTAAGGATACCATATTCAACTAGTCATTATTATACTTGTCTCCTTTTATTCTATGCTGATAGTCATTTGGACTATACTGTCCATTACACTATGTTGATTCTACATTTTTCATCACATGACTCCTACCTTCTTAATATGTAATTATTCATTATATTTATTCTTTCTAATTCAGCAGTAACATGGCCCACTTTAACGTGTAACTTACACAGAAACCATAGAGAATCAATTTCTGAAACTCCAGTCCAAGATCAAAGAAACTATTTTTAAGATCAACTTCCTTGCAGCTGCAGCAGCACTTGCTTACAGCCCCAGCTACTCAGGAAGTTAGACAGTGGAAGTGCTTGTGGTTTCACTTCCTCTAGAATCATTCTCAGTATCAACATTTGTATTTGTATTAGTCACGATTTTCCAAACACTCAAAATAGGAAATTAATGTATTTTTGAGTACGTATGTGGAACTACACAAGACCTAGATCTTCTGAGCATGTTGTTCACTTAACAGTTCCAGAAAGAATTTACTTTGTAGTCGTCATGCCAAAAGATATTAAGATGTAGCTTTTTATACAAAAGACCTCAATGATTTATCTTAAAGACTGTGTCTAAATGAATGAAGTCCACACACAATATGAAGGATGATCTATACCTAAAGTCTACCAAGTTAAATGTTTAGTTGCATAATAATATAACTAAGCAGAAGTTTAAATAAAACATGAATATTAGTAGTTAAATTCACATGTAAAATTATCACAGATACTGTAAAAAATGTGTAACAGAATAAATTTTTAAGTGAAAAAATACATCAACATCTATAAATTCCTTTAAATTCAAAATTTTCTTTACTTACATTTTTATAATTTCATGGTCCTCTTTAATCATTACAATACAGGATTAGATTCCTTTTTCATGTGCATGTCTTTAGTGTGGGAGGAGCAACCATGTCATAATTATATGTGGAGACCAGAGATAAGTTCAACAATTTAAAAGGTTTCAGGATTCAGTTTTTATACCTAGATCAGAGTGATAATTCTCAATGGAGATAATGATGGTCCTTGAACAACCTTGGCAATTATAAAGTTTTTCTTCAAAATTTTTTCACATATAAGTGCTCACACTCATGCACACACACACTCACACACACACACACACACACACACACACACACCACTAGATAGAAAAATTACATATTATGAAATTGGTAGTGTTGTAAAGATAACTGTGTTTTAAATACGCAATAGATTGTGTGTGTAATAAAGCTTGTAACCAGTGTGTGTGTGTGTGTGTGTGTGTGTGTGTGTGTGTGTGTTTAGGCAAGTATTTGACACTGATATATTTGTCAATTTCTCATTGTCTTAATTTTTGAGGCAGGGTCTCTCTATTGATCTCACCAATTCAATTAAACATGACAAAACAGTAAGCCTCTAAGAATCTGTTTGGTCTCTGTGTCCCACATCCCCAGAGATGAGATTACAATGACAATCTTTTCTTTTTTATTAGATATATTATTTATTTACATTTCAAATGATTTCCCCTTTCCTAGTTCCCCCCTCACCTGAAAGTCCATAAGCCCTCTTCCCTCCCCCTGTCCCACAATTCAACCCCCTCCCACTTCCCTGTCCTGGTATTCCCCTACAACTGCTGCATCGAGCCTTTCCAGGACCAGGGGGCCTCTCCTTCCTTCTTCTTGGGCATCATTTGATATGTGAATTGTGTTTGGAAAGACAGATCTTTTCACATGGATGCTAGGGACTCAAACTCAGGTTATCATGATTTGCAACGTCAACCATTTCCATAGCCCCACAAATATTTCTCAATAATGAAAGTAAGCCTTTTTAAAAAACTATCAACATAAATCAAAATACACACAATATGTTAAGAAATGAGAGCGAACAAAACTAGCTATTTGTGTTGTGTCTTTTTATGCATAAATATGAACAAATGTCTCCTCAGTCCAGCTAAGGAAGCAATGACAGAAGAAAGTAATAACTCCACCCAAACTGCCCGGTGAACCAGTGAGTTTATTGGAATTTCTTTTTATGAATATGAAAAGAAATTATAGGTTGCTTATAGGTGCATGGGTAACTCAAATTGGACATATCAGCACAAAATCCATCCCAGCATGGGATCTGAATCACAAAACTTCAACTAAAAGTTACCTATGGCTTGTATAGTCAATCACCTCTCTCTAGAAGACTGTAATGTTTTATATAAACCCTAGTAAGGATATTTTGAAGCTAATAAGTTTTAGGAGGTTCCTGTTGTTTACTCTCTGTTTCTCAGGAGTCTCTCTCAAGAATGGTCTATCTCAATTCAAAGGAATTTCCTACAGGACAGCTTTCTTCAACAATTTTTGAAACTGAATTTTTAGTTGTTGTGGGAAATCTTAAAAATGACCATATCCCAGGTCCAGGCTCCATCCAGCTAAATATTTGCCTGCCTACTCCCTGGCTGGGCCTAGAACCTGCCCAAGTTCTACTTTGCTGCCATTGCCTGCCTCACACAATGGCTATCCACCTTCTTGCAGTCAGCGTGGCCACAACCCCCCCCCCAACCTGGTAAAAAAACAATAACTCTTGAAAGCTTATAATTAATCTATCGGATTTATGTATCAATAAATTCTCAATTCACCAATATGTCAATACAATAATACGAGATCCAATATTGATAATGATAAAGCAGCCCTCCTAGATTAAATTATCTCATTATTCTATCCCTTTATGCTAATCATAACTACCTGTGGCTATTTTATATCCATGCTTAGTTCAAGAGTCTTCTTTCTGTTCATCCACCACCAACTTGGCTTCTCTCCTCCCTGTTCTGTCTCTCTCTGTCCCCTGCATCTAACTCTGCTTCCCTTTTCCCTGGTCCAATCACAGGCCACCTTGGTGCATTGATATTTAAATATCAAATTAGACAGGAAAATATCCTGTAACATTTAGGTCATATTTAGTACAATTAAGGTTTTATCCTTGTTTTGTGTTTTCTAGAATTTTCCATATTTATGTCTCGCCTGGAGAAAAAACAAAGTTTTTTTTGCTTCTCTCTGTGTTTCTAGCTCAAGATACCTTCTTCATGTCTGTATCTGGAAATCTCTAGTAATATTATTCTTTACATTATTGTTATAATAATTTAAGAGCTCAATAAACATAATAAATATATCTACCTTTATGAAGCATTAACATTATTCTGTTCAGGGAGTGCTAATACCCCATTTCTCTGTATATTTAGATATTTATTTGCATTTTCCCTTTTTATAACTATGTTTACTAAAACTCCAAGACAAATATGAAAATTCTTTACTATCATTGCATGGGGTAAATTATACATTGTAATTAAATGATTTAGAATTGAAAATTATGGTACTTATTACAAATACATTCTAACATAAATTATTTTCTGGGAAACTAATTAAAGAGACCAGATAATTCCTACATTTAAGGAATTTATATAAAAGTTAACTAGTTGACATACCAGAACATATGAAAGTACATAAGTATCACAAATCATTTACCTTCTATTGAGGTAAGTTTGGACAGGCTCGGCAAACACCATTTGCTAATCAACTATAAAGCGCAACTTACATAATGAAAATGGACATAAATTAGGAAGTAAAGGATACATTTTCTTGTCAGTTTACTTTGAATCCCAGTTAGTCAACTGCTTATATGATATGACACAGAAACACTACAAGCAAGCTTTCACATAGTCTATATTTTAGCTCAGGCTAAATCTGGTATGAATAATGATTGAAACCAGACTCTTTACCTTGGATTTAATATATTTTTAATTCAGATACCATAAACATAAAATATTATGACATCATAACATATTTTAAAATATTAAATTTGAAAAGCACATTTTATGAGTAACATTATTTTATAGTTTCCTTTTATGTATAAATTACATATACACTTAAAAAGATTTCAAGAAATTTATTTTAAAAATGAGTATTTTTAGTACATACAAATTTCCTATTGATCTTTTATATGCAGTTATTTGATAATGCTTTCAAGGATAATTTCTAATATTACTTCTTATAAAATACATGAGACATAACTTGTTTGATTTTCAAGTGCCATGGAATTTCTAAAAATATAAAATTGCCTTCTGGACATTTGACCAACTAATACGTATCAAGTAACTACATTTCTTTGTACAGTATTTTTAGATAGGGTTTATTTAGATTATCTTTATTTTTGCAAGTATATGACAGTGAAATTATCTTGATTCATTAACATTTCCAAAAACAGGTGAAAAATAAGCCAAAATTTTAGAATGTCACAGTTGGAATTTTTATATTATATGTCATCAGAACATACAATGTGCTTTGGAGTAACTACCTAGCCAAAAATGTCTTAGAAGGTGTCATGACACCATAATACACAGAAAATAAAATTATAAGTGTGATAAAATATTGCTAAAATTCCTTCCCCAGGGGACACATGCAATGTCTGCCTTGTCTAATAATGTCCCAATAAACAAATCAAGGCATGATCCTGCCCAAAGCTTGCTCTGTGTAAATCAATGAGTTTATTTTGCTTCCTTACAGAGCATAGGAAAGGAGTTACTTACAGGGGTGTGGGTGCTCCTTCCCAAAAGGCTACACCTTAAAAACTTAACCTAGCAGAAATAAGGGTTTTTTTTTTTCATAATCATATAAATAAAGTCCCTTTCCCTACTCTTCCACAAACTATATTCTGTAGCACATTGTCACGGTTATGGGTAATTGAGCCAGAATTGCATATAACAGGTAGTGGGGAGCGGCTGAGAAGATCTTTTACAGTGTAGCACAGATTAATGCCTCAAGAGTTCAGTTGCTTGGTCCAGGAGTACAGCCATGACACTCATTTCAACTTCTTCTCATTCTTAGATTATTTCTGCCCTTCTTTTCCAAAATGTTACCCTAGCCTCAGAGAAGGTAATATAGAAGAGTGGCTACATTTCTCCCGTTTCAGTGAGGGACCGCATCATCATGCTGTTTTATTCATTCTCCTCCTTTCCCAGAATGTGGCAGTTATTATACTTTGGTGATGTATCTTTGATTACAAAAACACAAAAGGGGAGAAAACAGGAAAGAAAAAAAATATCCTCAGGACCCTGACTGAAGTAACATTAAACACAAATTCTTAGAAGGAGCCTTGGTTGGTGCATCACACTCTTCTGCCAAACAACTGCTGTGGATTCCCCATTGGAGCCTATAATTTCTCCTGCCACTAAGGGGTTGTCATTGCCAACAATTCCAGATAGGTCTCTTACACCCCTTAGAATGGGCCTTAAATCCAATTGAAAAGCTATTCATCCATCCTTGAGTTGAGCCTCTATTGCACAAGCATGGATGTCTCGGTTAGCATGCCTACAGTGCAGCGTTCTGTAGACATCACTGAACTGGATTTTTGGCAATAGTTCTTCAGCAGTCTGTGAACCACCTTTGGGTACTATGAATATCAGTCAATATGGGATGGATGGGGGTATATTTTCTTCTTCATCCATGTTCACAAAACATGTAGTATCTTCATTGTCTAGTTCTGACATGCAACCAATATTAATAGCAATGGAGGCTGCAGCAGCTCCCGCAACAATAAAGGCTGATGTTTATAGTACTCTGGCACTGGGGCTCTCCTTTAGCAACCATATAACTTATTTGAGGGCTTTCTTCTACGGTGTTGATTTAACAACACATCCTGGTTGTAGGGAAGATGTAAGTACCTTTATGTGTGAGTGTCTTCATCCAAGGCTTACACATCAGTGCTCTTGAAATGAATGTCTCTGTCACTATCAATTGTACACAGGCACCCATACATAACACTGAAATGTCAAAGTTTACCCGCCAGTGATATCCTTTCTCCAACAAAACCACACCTACTCCGACAAGGCCACACTCCCAATAATACCACTCCCTATGAGTGTATGGGGGCCATTTTTTGTTCAAACCATCATAGTATCCATCTAGCAATTCTACTAATTGATAAATCCAATGGTACTAGATAGTATGGTGCATGAATAGAGTATTTTACTGGAATGCCAGCAGCTTTGGCTATTTTCCATCCATGTTCATCCCTAGGTTATATACAAATCTGGTAATCTGCTTCTAGGGTCACCTGGGGGTAGGTGGGCCTCACCTTGGTAAGGCCATCACTTTCCTGATTCCTGAAAGACTCAGAGTGGCAGACTGACACTTGAAAAAACACTTATGGCTCCTATTATAGTTTTCTGTATATATTTTTCCACTTCTGTTGTCCCCACGGTGGTCTTTCCACTACTTGCCACTTTCCCCTGTTCCACTGGGCCATCCACATGGTCAAACATTTAATACCACAAATTTGTCAGTATAGTTGGTCATGAATTATTGGTCTTGTGTTATTACTAGCCATACAACTCGAAGTTAAGCCCACTGACTACTTTCTAGACGCATAGTGTCTGTGTTGATTTATATCTCTACCAATACTCATTCCTGTTTGAAGACCTTTCTGGTATTATTCATGTACCAGATATCCACAAGAATTAGGTGTATTCCTTCTAGAGCTTGATAGGAGGGTCAGTCATAGGAGGCAAGTGGGGGAGGCTTGGTGACTTGAAACAATACTGGCTCAGAACTGTTTGTATAGCATTAGTGGTTTGGGTTTTTGATACCACCTCTAGCTGCTGTAAATACACATGTCACCTTTGTAGTATGTTTTTTCCAGAAGTTACAAAGGCCTTTGATCAACCTCTTTATGGAATATGAAGTTTTCATGATAGTTGAGGCAGAGCCAATAATGGACTTGTCCTATTGTAGTGCCATATATAACATCAACAATTGATATTCAGAAGCTATACTCTGAGCTTCTTCACCTTTCCATGATCAAGACAAAAACTGTTTTGGGACATTTTTTCCTGATCATTGTTATTAGGTATCACAAACATAGTCCTCTGGGCTGCTAGTGACTTCTAGTAGGAAGGGGCATTGGTGAATTTTGGTGCACAAATACTTAATATGTTCTACAAGTATCTTAAATTGCTAAAAGTCTTCTTGAGTTTTCCCATCCCAATCCCACATATCAACTCTTAGGTAATACTGAGGTTGGATGACCTGCGTGCAGTGGTGTATAAAAACTAACCAATATCTTTGAAGACTCAATAACACCTGAAGCTGTTTTGAATTCATAGGCACAGGTTGTTGCAATTTTTTTCAATAACTTTGTTATGTATGACCTTCCCAAGTACAGTACTTCCCAAAACATGATACTTTTGTCCTGAGTTCTTGTACCTATAGAGATTGAATTCTCATTCTCATTCATGTCCTATTAGATGTATTTGTAGTTCTTCCAAATGGGTTTTCAAGCCTTCAGAGCACTAAGACATTAGCATTATATCATTTATATCATGAAAGTTCTTTATAGAGTATACTTTTACACAGGGTGGTAAGGCCGGATCCTAGGCCACTATCCCACAGCAAATGGGGAATCTATGGACATAACCTTGCTGAAGCACCCTGAAGGTCCATTATCATTTTGTTTCATGTGAGTACAAACTTGTCTGAGGACTCAGTAGTTAAGGGGACCCTGAAAGCCATTGTTTATCAAACTCTATAGATATATGAACCTATGAAACCCCACTACCTGCCCCAAGTGTTCAGTTAGAAGAGGAATTTTAAGCACAGCTGCATAAATAGAAGACACCAGCTTCTTCAGCTTCCTGTAATGAAGTCTTATTCTACAGGTGCCATCAGGGTTTCTAATTTGCCACACAAAACTGATGAAAGATCTGTGGGTTGCCGCCTCAAACAGGATAAATCTAAAAAAGGTACCCAGGAAAAATGAAGGCTTCTCTCTAGCCACATAGATAGAATGTTGCTCCCTTAGTCTTACCCCAGACAAATTACTCTATCTCCTCCCTGAGGCCAGTGCAGCTAAGGCAGAGTTATACACAAGCGGCTACAGAGAGCAGCTCAATGCTCATGCTAGGGTCTTCTGACACTTTCTACCCCTCCATAAGGATGTATAAACAGTTAACAAACCAAGCTACAAGGATCTTTTACAAGGGTGTGCAGAGGAATGTCCCAAGATGGATGTTTGGCTAATAGGACACACACAGAAAAATGAGTAAATAGATATCTAATTATCTCATTACTCAAACATGTTGACATAAAAATAACTGTAGCAACATGAATTTTTTTATATGTTTTAAACATGAATCTCTTATAAACATCCCCAATCATACCAGCTAAGGAGGAGTGTTCCACTTTCTCCACATTCTTGCCAACATTTATCCTAGTCATTCTGATTCATGTAAAGGGGAATCTCAGGGTCATTTTGATTTGTATTTCCATGATGACTAATGATGATGAACATTTAAGTGCTTCTCAGCCACTCAATATTCCTCTGTTGAGAACTCTCTGTTTAGTTCTGAACCCCATTTTAAATGGGTCATTTGCTTTTTTTTTATTTGTTTGTTTGGTTTGGTTTGGGTTTTTTTGGAGTCTAACTTCTTGAGTTCTTTATATTTTTTTTTTAGATTTCTAAAGGATGTAGGGTTAGTAAAGATCTCTTCACAATCTGTAGGTTGCTATTTTATCCTAGGATGGTGTCCTTTGCCTTACAGAAACTTTGCAGTTTCAAGAGTTCCCAGTTATCAATTGTTTATTTTAGTGTCTGAGCCATTGGTATTCAGTTTAAGAAATTTTTACTTGTGTCAATGTGTTTGGAGCTATTTCCCACCTTCTCTTCTATTAGATTTAGTATATATGGTTTTATGTTAAGGTCCTTGATCTCCTTGAACTTGAAGTTTTCTTCAAGGTGATAAATATGGATGAATTTGCAATCTTCTACATGCATATTACCAGTTAAATAAGCACCATTTATTGAAGATGCTTTCTTTTCCCTGTATGGTTTTGGTTTCTTTGTCAAAGATTAAATGTTCATAGGTATGTGGATTTATTTCTGGGTCTTTGATTCTATTTGATTGATCAACCTGTCTGTCTCTGTACCAATACTATACAATTTTTATCACTATTGCTCTGTAATACAGGATGAGATCAGGGATGGTGATTACCCCAGAAGTTCTTTTATTGTTCAGAAATATTTTGGCTATCCTGGGATTTTTTGTTTTTCCATATGAATTTGAGAATTGCTCTTTCCGTGTCTGTGAAGAATTGTGTTACAATTTTGCATTGCACTGAATCTATAGATTGCCATTGGAAAAATGGCAAGTTTCACTATGTTAATCCTCCATTGTTGGTGGGATTGTAAACTTGCACAAACACTCTGGAAATCAATCTGGTGGTTCCTCAGAAAACTGCAAGCAGTTCTACCTGAATCACCAGCTAAACCAATCCTGGGCATATACCCAAAATATGCTCTACCATAACACAAAGACATGTGCTTCACTATGTTCATAACAACCACATTTGTAATAGTCAACGATTGGAAGCAACACAGATGTCCCTCAACAAAAGAACAGGTTCAGAAAATGTGGTTTATTTACACAACAGAATACTCTTCAACTATTTTAAATGAAAACACCATGAATTTTGCAAGCAAACGGATGGAACTAGCAAATATTATCCTGAGTGAGGTATCCCAGACCCAAAAGGACATGCATGAAATGTACTCACTGAAAAGTAGATATTAGTCAAAAAGTACAGAATACCCACAGTTAAACAAGAAGGAGGGTCCATTGATATGTGAATTGTGTCTTGGGTATTCCGAGCTTCTGGGTTAATATCCACTTATCAGTGACTGCATACCATGTATGTTCTTTTGTGATTGCGTTACCTCATTAAGGATGATATTTTCCAGTTCACACCATTTGCCTAAGAATTTCATGAATTCATTGTTTTTAATTGCACAGTAGTATTCCATTGTGTAAATATACCACATCTTCTGTATCCATTCCTCCATTGAGGGACATCTGGGTTCTTTCCAGCTTCTGGCCATTATAAATAAGGCTGCTATGATCATAGTGGAAAGACTGGATGTAGCAGTGTAGGGGAACACCAGGACAGAGAAGCGGGAGGGGGTTGACTGGGGAACAGGGGTAGGGAAGAGGGCTTATGGGACTTTCGGGGAAGGGGGAACCAGGAAGGGGGAAATCATTGGGAATGTAAATAAAAGATATAGAAAATAAATACAAAAAAAAAAGAAGGGGGAACAAAATAATCATGGGAAAAGAGGGAGGTAGGGACCTGTGTAGGAGAGGGTAGGAGGGGGTGGGGGAAATGCAGACAGGATCAGGTATGGTGGGAGACAGGAGAGAAGCCCAGAGGGCCAGGAGAATGATTGGAGATACGCAGCTTCCAGGGGCAGGGGTAGGGGAATCCTATAGAAAGTGTCCTCAAAACCCAGGAGGCTCCCAGGACTCAATGTGGGTGACCTCATCAGAAATGCCCAGTAGTGCGCCAGCTCTGCTGTGGGCCATCCACCCTGCAGAGTGATCTGCGCCTAGAGGGTGCAGAGTGCACTCTGCCATCTTTGCTCCAGCAACAGGGCAACTGGTACCCCCAGACGCAGGGACAATCAAGCATAATATCGCTTGGGTCTCAGCAAGATTGTGTGTTCCCTGCTTCCAAGAGCTGGGCAGTTCTGTGGTAACCTACGCGCCAGCTCTGCTGTGGGACATCTGCCCTGCAGAGGGACTCCTGCACTGGAAGAGAGCACACCCGCACAGGGCGGGAGCTCACCAGCCTCCCCTTGGCGAATTCTGCACCAGGGATCAACTACTCTGAGCCTTTGGATGTGCAGGGATTCCCCAATATAACATCACTTGGGGCAAGGCACATCAAGGCTCCAAAGTCACTCAGGAGCAGGGCAGGCACCAGCAATCGGTGCCAGGGGATTCCCAGAAATCCGGGGGGGGGGTTTAAAATAGCCTTGCAGGCTCACAGGAGGTCCAACCAACAGCCAGTGACAGCAGGACCAACTAACACCAGAGGTAACCAGATGGCAAAAGGCAAAGTTAGGAACGTTACAAACAGAAATCAAAGTAATATGGCACCATTCGAACCCAACTCTCCAACAGCAGCAAGTCCTGGATACCCCACCACACCCGAAAGACAAGATCTGGATTTAAAATCACTTCTCATGATGCTATTAGAGGATTACAAGAAGGACACAAATAACTCTCATAAAGAATTACAGGAGAACATGAATCAACGGTTAGAAGCCCTTACAAAAAAAAAAAAACACAAAAATTGCTTAGAGAAATGCAGGAGAATATGGGTCAACAGATCAAGGCCCATAAGGAGTCAACACAAAACTTGCTAAAAGAAATGAATCAACAGGTAGATGCCCTTACAAAGGAATCACAAAAATCGCTTAAAGAAATGCAGAAGAATATGGGTCAAAAGATGGAGGCCCATGGGGAGGCAACATAAAAATTGCTTAAAGAAATGAATCAACGGGTAGAGGCCCTTACAAAGGAAACACAAGATTGGCTTAAAGAAATGCAGGAGACCATAGATAAACAGATAGAAGCCCATGAGGAGGAAACACAAAAATCACTTAGAATATACAGGAGAACTAGGGTCAACAGGCAGAAATCTTGAAAGAGGAAATGCAAAAATACCTTAAAGAAATACAGGAAAATACAAACAAACAAGTGAAGGATCTGTGCAAATCCATCCAGGATCTTAAAAAGGAAGTAGAAACAATTAAGAAATCACAAAGGGAGACAACTTTGGAGATAGAAAACCTTGGGAAGAAATCAGGAGTCATAGATGCAAACACCAACAATAGAATACAAGAGATGGAAGAAAGAATCTCAGGTGCTGAAGATACCATAGAAAGTATCAACTCAACAGTCAAAGAAAATGCAAAATGCAAAAAACGTGTAACCCAAAACATCCAGGAAATCCAGGACACAATGAGAAGACCAAACCTAAGGATTATAGGTATAGATGAGAGTGAAGATTTGCAACTTAAAGGGCCAGTAAATATCTTCAACAAAATTATGGAGGAAAACTTCCCTAACCTAAAGAGAGAGATGCCAATGAATGTACAAGAAGCCAACAGAACTCCAAACAGACTGGACCAGAACAGAAATACCTCTTGTCACATAATAATCAAAACACCAAATGTACTAAACAAAGAAAGAATATTAAAAGCAGTAAGAGAAAAAGGCAAAGTAACATATAAAGGAAGACCTATCTAAATCACATCAGACTTATCACCAGAGACTATGAAAGCCAGAAGACCCTGGGCAGATCTCGTGCAGAATCTAAGAGAACACAAATGCCAGCCCAAACTGCTATACCCAGCAAAACTCTCAATTACCATAGATGGAGAAACCAAGATATTCCATGATAAAACCAAATTTACACAATATCTTTCCATAAATCTAGTCCTACAAAGGATAATAGGTAGAAATTGACAATATAAGGAGAGAAACTACACCCTGGAAAAAAACGAGATAGTAATCTTCTTGCATCAAACCCAAAAGTAGATAACCACTCAAACATAAAGATAGCATCAAGAATAGCAGGTGGCAATAATCACCATTCCTTAACCTCTCTTAATATCAATGGTCTCAACTCCCCAATAAAAAGACATAGACTAACATACTGGATACATAAACAGAACCTAGCATTTTGCTGCGTGCAGGAAACGCACCTCAGCGTCAAAAACAAATACTACCTCAGAGTAAAAGGCTGGAAAACAATTTTACAAGCAAATGGTCCAAGGAAACGAGCCAGAGTAGCCATCCTAATATCAGATAAAATTGACTTTCAACGTAAAGTCATCAAAAAAGACACAGAAGGACACTACTTACTGATCAAAGGCAAAATCCACCAAGAAGAACTATCAATTGTGAATATCTATGCTCCAAACGCAAGGGCACCCTCATTTGTAAAAGAAACTTTACTAAAGCTCAAAGCACACATTGCACCTCACACAATAATAGTGGGTGACTTGAACACCCCGCTCTCTGAAATGGATCATTCAGGAAAGCAGAAACTAAACAGGGACACAATGAATCTAATTGAAGCCTTGGACCAAATGGAACTAACATATATAGAACATTTCATCCTAAAGCAAAAGAATACACCTTCTTCTCAGCACCTCATGGTACCTTCTCCAAAATAGACCATATAATAGGTCACAAAACAGACCTCAACAGATATAAGAAGATCGAACTAATCCCATGCCTCCTATCAGATCACTATGGAATAAGGGTTGTCTTCAATAGCAACAAAATCAACAGAAAGCCCACATACACATGGATGCTGAACAATGCTCTACTCAATGATAACTTGGTCAAAGAGGAAAGAAAGAAAGAAATCAAAGACTTTTTAAAATTAAATGAAAATGAAGGCACAACATACCCTAACTTATGGGACACAATGAAATCGGTGCTAAGAAGAAAATACATAGACCTGAGTGCCGCCAAAAAGAAACGGGAGAGAGCATACACTAGCAGCTTAATGGCACACCTGAAAGCCCTGGAAGAGAAAGAAGCAAATAAACCCAAGAGGAGTAGAAGGCAGGAAATTATCAAACTCAAGGCTGAAATCAATCAAGTAGAAACAAAACCATACAAAGAATCAACAAAACTAGGAATTGGTTCTTTGAGAAATTCAACAAGATAGATAAGCCCTTAGCCAGACTAGCCAGAGGGCACAGAGACAGTATCCAAATTAACAGAATCAGAAACGAAAGGGAAAAGAGAACAACAGAAACTGAGGAAATTCAAAAAATCATCAGATCCTACTACAAAAGCCTGTATTCAACACAGCTAGAAAATCTGGAGGAAATGGACAATTTCCTAGACAGATGCCAAATACCAAAATTAAATCAGGACCAAATAGACCATCTAAAATGTCCTATAACCCCTGAAGAAATAGATGTGGTCATTGGAAGTCTTCCAACCAAAAAAAGCACAGATCCAGATGGTTTTAGTGCGGAATTCTATCAGACCTTCAAAGAAGACTTAACACCAATACTCTTCAAACTACTCCACAAAATAGAAACAGAAGGAACTTTACCCAACTCATTCTATGAAGCCACAATCACGTTAATACCAAAATCACACAAAGATCCGACAAAGAAAGAGAATCTCAGGCCTATTTCTGTCATGAATATCGATACAAAAATACTCAATAAAATTCTTGCGAACCAAATCCAAGAACACATCAAAATGATTATTCACCACGAACAAGTAGGCTTCATCCCAGGGATGCAGGGATGGTTCAATATAAGGAAATCCATCAATGTAATCCACTACATAAACAATCTCAAAGAAAAAAAACACATGGTCATTTCAATAGATGCTGAAAAGGCACTTGACAAAATTCAGCATCCTTTCATGCTAAAGGTCTTGGAAAGATCAGGAATTCGAGGCCCATATTTAAACATAGTAAAAGCAATTTACAGCAAACCAGTAGCCAACATCAATCTAAATGGAGAGAAACATGAAGCAATCCCACTAAAATCAGGGACTAGACAAGGCTGCCCTCTCTCTCCATATCTTTTCAATATAGTACTTGAAGTTCTAGCTAGAGCAATTAGACAACAAAAGGAGGTCAAAGGGATACAGATTGGAAAGGAAGAAGTCAAACTATCACTATTTGCAGACGATATGATAGTATACTTAAGCGACCCAAAGAAATCCACCAGAGAACTCCTACAGCTATTAAACGACTTCAGCAAAGTGGCCGGATATAATATCAACTCAAGCAAGTCAGAAGCCTTCTTATACTCAAAGGATAAGCAGGCTGAGAAAGAAATAAGAGAAATGATATCCTTCACGATAGCCACAAACAATATAAAGTATCTTGCTGTGACTCTAACCAAACAAGTGAAAGATCTGTATGACAAGAACTTCAAGTCTCTGAAGAAAGAAATTGAAGAACACCTCAGAAGATGGAAAAATCTGCCATGCTCATGGATTGGCAGGATTAATATAGTAAAAATGATCATCTTGCCAAAAGCAATATATAGATTCAATGCAATCCCCATCAAAATCCCAACTCAATTCTTCATAGAGTTAGAAAGAGCAATTCAAAAATTCATCTGGAATAACAGAAAATCCAGAATAGCTAAAACTATTCTCAAGAGTAAAAGAACCTCTGGGGGAATCAGTATCCCGGACCTCAAGCTGTACTACAGAGCAATAGTGTTAAAAACTGCATGGTATTGGTACAGTGACAGGCATGTAGATCACTGGAAAAGAATTAAAGACCCAGAAATGAATCCACACTCCTATGGTCACTTGATCTTTGACAAAGGAGCTAAAACCATCCAGTGGGGAAAAGATAGCCTTTTCAACAAATGGTGCTGGTTCAACTGGAGGTCAACATGCAGAAGAATGCAAATCGATCCATTCTTATCTCCTTGTACTAAGCTCAATTCCAAGTGGATCAAGGACCTCCACATTAAACCAGACACACTGAAACTAATAGAAAGGAAATTAGGGAAGAACATTGAACATATGGGCACAGGGGAGAATTTCCTGAATAGAACTCCAATAGCTTATGCTCTAAGATCAAGAATTGACAAATGGGACCTCATAAAATTACAAAGTTTCTTTAAGGCAAAGGACACTGTCAAAAGGACAAAGTGGCAACCAACAAACTGGGAAAAGATCTTTACCAACCCTACATCCGACAGAGGGCTAATATCCAATATATACAAAGATACAAAGAACTCAAGAAGTTAGACTCCAGAGAGCCAAGTAACCCTATTAAGTGAACTTTGGTATATAACAGTGGTTCTCGTACCTAAAATTACTTGAATTGTTACTGCATGAAAACTATTTAGAAGGCTCGTAAGATGTTTATGACAAAGAACTTTTCCCAGTTTGTTGGTTGCAGCTTGGCTAATATCCAATATATACAAAGAACCAAAGAAGTTAGACTCCACAGAGCCAAGTAACCCTATTAAAAGTGGGGTACAGAGCTAAACAAAGAGTTCTCACCTGAAGAATATCTAATGGCTCAGAAGCACCTAAAGAGATGTTCATCATCCTTAGTCATTAGGGAAATGCAGATCAAAACAACCCTGAGATTCCACCTCACACCAGTCAGCATGGTTAAGATGAAAAACACAGGAGACAGCAGTTGTTGGCAAGGATGTGGAGAAAGAGGAACACTCCTCCACTGCTGGTGGGATTGCAAGCTGTTACAACCACTCTGGAAAGCTGACTGGCGGTTCCTCAGAAAACTGGGCATGACACTCCCGGAGGATCCAGCTATACCACTCCTGGGCATATACCCAGAGGCTTCCCCTGCATGCAATATGGACACATGCTCCAGTATGTTCATAGCAGCCTTATTTATAATAGCCAGAAGCTGGAAAGAACCCAGATGTCCCTCAATGGAGGAATGGATTCGGAAGATGTGGTGTATTTACACAGTGGAATACTACTCTGCAATTAAAAACAATGAATTCACGAAATTCCTAGGCAAATGGTCAGAACTGGAAAATATCATCCTTAGTGAGGTAACCCAATCACAAAAGAACACACATGTTCACATCCTTAATGAGGTAACCCAATCACAAAAGAACATACATGGTATGCAGTCACTGATAAGGGGATATTAACCCAGAATCTCGGAATACCCTAGACACAATTCCCATATCAATAGATTTCCAAGAGGATGGAAGGAGAGACCCCTGTTCCTGGATAGACTTGATGTGGGGAATGTCAGAACAGAGAAGCGAGAGGGGGTTGAATGGGGAACAGGGGGAGGGAAGGGGTCTTATGGGAATTTCGGGGAGGGAGGAAACGGGAAAGGGAAATCATTTGGAATGTAAATAAAAAAACTTAGAAAATAAATAAATAAATAAAAACGAAATGCCCAGTAGTGTGGAGACAGAACCTGAAAAGACCACCTCCAGTCTTTAGACAGGGCCCCCAGTGGGACACCAACACACCATCAAAATTTCTAACCCAAATTATTCCTGTCTAAAAGAAATACAGGGGCAAAAATGGAGCAGAGACTGAAGAAATGGCCAACAAGTGACCAGCCCAAATTGGGATCCATTCTATGGGTGAGTACCAAACCCTGACACTATTACTGATGCTATGTTGTGTTTGCAAACAGAATCCTAGCACGGCTGTCCTCTGAAAAGTTCTACTTGACGCTGATTGACACAGATGCAGATACTTAATAGCCAACCATTAGTCTAAGGCCAGGGACCCTTATGGAAGAGTTAGGGGAAAGATTGAAAGAACTGAAGGGGATGGCAACCCCACAGGAAGACCAACAGTGTCAACTAACCTGAACCCCTGGGAGCTCTAAGAGACTAAGCCACCAACCAATGAGCATAAATGGGCTGGTCTGGGGTCTCTGGCATGTATGTAGCAGTGTACTGCCTTGTCTGGCCTCAGTGAGAAAGGATTGCCTAATCCTATAAAGAATTGATACTTCGTGGAAGGGGGATTCTGGGAGTGCACCCTCTCAGGGGCAAAACCGAGTGGGGATGGGGGAAGTATTCTGGTAGGGGGGACTGGGAGAGTGGTAACATTTGGGATGTTGTAAATAAATAAAATTATTAATTAATTAAACAATTATAAAAAATCGTCCAAAATTAAGTGAAACATAGTCACAGTACTCCCTTTTGAACAATAATGTTTAAACAACACAGTGGACCTTTTTCTAAAAACGGCAGTTCATTTGTGCATTTTAATCACTATTATGAAACTGGAAACATTTATCAATAAAATTAATTTACTTTTTTTTCTTGGATATTTTCTTTAGTTACATTTCAATTATTATCCCTTTTTCAGGTCCCTCACCCATAAACCCCCTATCCTATCCACCCTCCCCCTGCTTCTATGAGGGTGTTCCACCACCCACACACTCACTACCACCTCCCAACCCACACATTCCCCTATACTGGGGTATCAAGCCTTCAAAGAACCAAAGGCCTCTCCTCCCATTGATGCCCAACAAGATCATCCTCTGCTATATACATGGCTAGAGCCATAGGTCCCTCCATGTGTACTCCTTGGTTGGTTTACTCCCTTGGAGATCTTGGAGATCTTGGTTGGTTTACACCCTTGAGGTCTGGTTGGTTGATATTGTTGTTCCAAAAGATTCTCCAACATAAAACAAGGATACATGCTCCACTATGTTCATAGCAGCCTTATTTATAATACCCAGAAGCTGGAAAGAACCCAGATGTCCTTCAACAGAAGAATGGATATAGAAAATATGGTACATTTACACAATGGAGTACTACTCAGTTATTAAAAACGATGTATTCATGAAATTCTTAGGCAAATGGATGGAACTAGAAAATATCATCTTGAGTGAGGTATCCAATTCACAAAACAACACACATGGTATGAACTCACTGATAAGTGGATATTAACTCAGAAATCTAGAATACCTAAGATATAATTCACAGACCATATGAAGCTCAAGAAGAAGGAAGACCAAAGTGTGGATGCTTCGGTCCTTCTTACAAGAGGGAACAAAATACTCATGGGAGCAAATATGTAGACAAAGTGTGGAGCAAAGATTGAAGGAAAGGGCATCCAGAGACTGTCCCACCTGGGGATCCATTCCATAGTCACCAAACGCAGATAGTATTGTGTATGCCAAGAAGTACATGCTGCCAGGAGCCTGATATAGATGTCTCCTAAGAGGCCCTGCCAGAGTCTGACAAATACTGAGGTGAATGCTCTCAGCCAACCATTGGACTGAACACATGATTTCTAATGAAGGAGCTAGAGAAAGGACTGGAGGAGCTGAATTGGTTTGCAACCCCATAGGAAGAATTAATTTACTTTTACTACCAGGCCTGAGTGTTCAAGTACAATGGCATTCGTACCTACTTGGCATTAAAGACCATCTGATGTTATCACTCCACAATAACAACACTATATATACAATGGAGTGATCATACCATCAGATAGGAAAACTGTCTGATGGCCAGCTTGTTCCTAAAAGAGCTGGCTCTCAAGAGGACAAAATTATTGTCTATGACAAGTACTTCAGTCTCTTCCAAGAATAGTACCCTCAAATAACCCAATAATGTCTCAATGAACTTTACTATTAAACAACTATATTACCTGTGGTGTTTTGAATTGGTCCAGCCTCCACAGATTTATTTGTTTCAATGCTCAGCCATAGATAGTGTCACTCTTAGGATGTGTGGTCTTATTGGAGGAGGTGTGGCCTTGTTGGAGAAAGTGTGTCACTGTGTAGGTGGTCTTTGATGACTCCTCTGTGCTCTGCCCAGTGTGCAAGAGAGTCTCCTCCTGACTGCCTGAGGAAGACAGTCCCCTTCTGTTGCCTCTGGATCAAGATACTCAAGCTCTACCCTGTGTAAAATTCTAATCGCTTCATGACTACCTTAAAAGCAAGATGCAGAACTCTTGGCTGCTACAGAAATATGTAAGCCTGCACATGACATACTTCCTGCCATGATGATAATGTACTGGACCTCTGAAACTATAAGCCAGTTACAATTAACTTCTGTCCCTTATAAGACTTGTCTTAGTAATGGTGTCTCTTCACAGCAATAAAACCCAAACCAAGACTTTACAAATCAATGTTATAATACTAGGTTCAGTCCTTCAACATGTAAACCTCTGTTGGAAAAACACATCCAAATCATAACAGGAGATAAAATTCCTTAAGTTTTGTTTAACATTTTCCTTTATATTCCATGATTTAAATTCTTTCAAGAAAAATAATGAGATCATTATATAAAATGAATACATTTTATATTATTTGACATGGGAATTATAGAGAGAATGCACAAAATTTTTATTCCTGACAAAATAAGCAACATTGCTCATAAGAAGCATAATGAATTCAGAAACTGGTCATTTCACAGATTCTGTTTTTAACAACATTCTTTCAGTTAGCAACACAACTAATTATAATTCTTTACCTAGTAAGTTAAGTCAAATATTTCTTCCTGAAACATCTGCATCATTAGTAAGCTGATGGTTTGTGAAGGTTTAACTAGGAATGGCCCCAATAGGCTCATGTTTGAATGCTCAGTCATCAGGAAGTAGCAGTATTTGGGAGGGATTATTAGGTATGGACCTGTTGGACTAAGTATGCCCTTGTTGGAAGAAGTATGTCACTGGGGGTGTATGTCACTGGAGGTAGGCTTTGAAGTTTTATAAGCCCAAGCCAGTCTCTCTTTTTGTATTTTTTTGTATTTATATGTATAACTCTTAGCTACCTCTCTAGCACCATGTGTACCTATGAGCCTCCATACCCCCTACTATGACAACAATTAACTAACCTACAAAATTGTAAGCAACTCCCAGTTAAAAGTTTTCATTAGAAGAGTAGCAGTGTCATGCCCAGTTTTCTGAGGAACCGCCAGACTGCTTTCCAGAGTGGTTGTACCAGCCTGCAATTCCACCAGCAGTGGAGGAGTGTTCCTCTTTCTCCACATCCTCGCCAACAACTGCTGTCTCCTGTGTTTCTGATCTTAGCCATCCTGACTGGTGTGAGATGGAATCTCAGGGTTGTTTTGAATTGCATTTCCCTAATGACTAAGGATGATGAACATCTCTTTAGGTGCTTCTCAGCCATTAGATATTCTTCAGGTGAGAACTCTTTGTGTAGCTCTGTACCCCATTTTTTAATAGGGTTACTTGCCTCTCTGGAGTTTAACTTCTTGAGTTCTTTGCATGACACTCCCGGAGGATCCGGCTATACCACTCCTGGGCATATACCCAGAAACTTTACCTGCATGCAATAAGGACACATGCTCCACTATGTTCATAGCAGGCTTATTTATAATAGCCAGAAGCTGGAAAGAACCCAGATGTCCCTCAATGGAGGAATGGATTCAGAAGATGTGGTATATCTACACAATGGAATACTACTCTGCAATTAAAAACAATGAATTCACGAAATTCCTAGGCAAATGGTCAGAACTTGAAAATATCATCCTTAGTGAGGTAACCCAATCACAAAAGAACACACATGGTATGCAGTCACTGATAAGGGGATATTGACCCAGAATCTCGGAATACCCTAGACACAATCCGCATATCAATAGATTTCTAAATAGATGGAAGGAGAGACCCCTGGTCCTGGAAAGACTGGATGTAGGGGAACGCCAGGACAGAGTAACGAGAGGGGGTTGAATGGAGAAAAGAGGGAGGGAAGGGGGCTAATGGGACTTTCGGGGAGGGAGGAAACGGGAAAGGGGAAGTGATTTGGAATGTAAATTAAAAAAATAAAATAAAAAAAAAGAAGAGTAGCAGTGTTCATGGTATTTCTTCATAGCAATGGAACACTTACTAAGACATGGCATTTGATTGCCATAGTTTTTGATCTACATTAATCATAGGACATGATAATAAGAGAGTTGTTCTGATGCATTTTCTATATTACAGACATAATCTTTTTCTTCTTCATGTTGAAGTCATAAATCAATTTCAATTTTGTTGTCAGCATCAATCACCTTGAACAGAATATCACTTTCTTCTTTGCTTGATGTTCTTGCACAGAGGCCAGACGAATTCAAAGTAGCTAAGTAAATAATTAGCTTCATATTCAACGCAGTAGTGTGCTGTTTCCTGATGGGTAGGTTCCTCTCTTTGTTGTTAAGGCAGCTGGTTAATCCAAGTATAAGTCTGAAGAATGAAGAAGAAAATATTGGCTGGTGAATGAATTCATATAATGATAACTATTGTTAATTCTTTATTTTGGAACCAATGATATTGCTATGGAAGAAACAAGACCATGTGATTAATATTAGTGCACAACCTATACAGCTTTAGAAGATGCTAACTCCTGTCCTGCCACTTGGTTTACATTTTAACTAAGTAATCAAAAGACTATTATACCATAAATTCAAGAAGAATGCTTTAGGGTTATTGGAAACATGGCAAGATGGGTGTGTCTTCTTTTTATTGTCAAGTGAACTTATATGATTCAATGTTGCATGGAATGTTGTGATGCTGGATAAGGAATTCTTTCACTGATAAGTGGATATTAGGCAAAAGGTTTATAATAGCCATGATATAACTCACAGACCATATGAAACTCTAAAAGAAGGAATACCAAGGTATGGATGTTTCAGCCTTACTTAGAAGGGGAAACAGAATAATCATGGTAGTTAGAGGATGGGATGGACTTGGGAGGAAGAGAAGAAAGGGAAGGGGAAAGGGGGGCAGGATCAGGTATGTGAGGAAACAGGGGAGATGTATAAATAGGAAATTGAGCATAGGTGTGTAGCAATGGGGGAGAAGGAACTTGGGGTAGCCACTATATAGTCCCAGATACCAGGAAAGCAAGAGGCTCCCAGGACCCAAATGGAATAGCATAAGTTGAAATATCCAACAAAGGTGAGAGAAAATCTGTAGAGAACATATCTGGAGTTTAGGCAAGGACTCCAGTTGAGGAATGGGGTCACCCACCCATCTCCAAAATTTTAACGCAGAATTTCCCCTGTCTAAAGGAAATATAGGGACAAAGAGTGGAAAAGAGACTGAAGGAAAGACCATACAGAGACTGCCCCACTTGAGGATTCATCCCATATGCAGACACAAAACCCAGACACTGTTGTAGATGTCAAGAAGTGCTGGCTGACAGGAACCTGACAGAGCTGTCTCCTGAGAGGTTATACCAGAGCCGGACCAATACAGATGTGGAAGCTTGCAGCCAACCATCGGATTGCGCATGGGATCCACAATAGAAAAGTTAGAGAAAGGACTGAAGGAGCTGAAGGAGTTTGCAATCCATTAGGAAATACAATAATATCAACCAACCAGACTCCCGTCCCCAGAGTTCCCAGGGACTAAACCACCAACCAAAGAGTACACATGAAGGGACTCATGACTCCAGCCACATATGTAGCAAAGGAGGGCCTTATCTTGCATCAATGGGAGAGGAGGCCCTTGGTCCTGTGACAGCAAGATGGCCCAGTGTAAGGGAATGCTAGGGCAGTGACACAGGAGTAGGTGGGTGGGTAGGGGAGCACCCACATAGAAACAGGGTGTACTGGCTGATTTTGTGTGTCAGTTTGACACAGGCTGGAGTTACAGAGAAAGAAGCTTCAGTTGGGGAAGTCCATCCATGAGATCCAGCTGTGGGACTTTTTCTAGTTTGGTGTTCAAGGGGGAGGGCCCATTGTGGGTGGTACCATTCCTGGGCTGGTAGTCTTCGGTTCTATAAGAGAGCAGACTGGGCAAGCCAGGGGAAGCAAGTCAGTAACATCCCTCCATGGCCTCTGCATCAGCTAAAGAATATTTCAGGGTTATTGTGTTAAATTCCCAACCCAATTATGCCCCTGCAAAGAAAACACAACTTAATTAATATGAATACAAGCTGTGCCCCTAGATTGGGCAGATCTAACACTACACTACCATCTTCCCCATCTATAAGACCCTTATAACTTGTGGTTTCTCCAGGGCAAGTGCTTCAGCTCCTCTTTCTTTCCACCTCCTCCTCTACTGTCCTCTGTCTCTGTCTCTGTCTCGTGTCTCTCTCTCTCTCTCTCTCTCTCTCTCTCTCTCTCTCTCTCTCTCTCTCTCTCTCTCCCTCCCTCCCTCCCTCCTTCTCTCTCTCCACTTTCAGCTCCACCGTCCCTTTATCTGCCCAATCACCAGCTCTAGGCTTTATTTTACACATTAAGGTGTGAAGAAGGTTTATAGGAAATTATCTGAGTGCTGACTCATTCCTTGTTTAAAGCCCCTCCCAGGAGAATGGAATTAACATCAAATTACAATTTGCCCCAGAGCTATTTGCATGACTTCCCCCTTTTTGTTCAAAGACTCTTTCATCTCAGATATAAATTGAACACAACTATTACCATAAAGCACAAGATAGACTTAACACCCACTCCATCATCTTTGTCAATTAAATAGAACCTCTGTCATCTATCCTATCTTAAAAGACATAATTCTGCACCTGACTCATGTCCTGGGTCTAGATTGTATGCCAACTTCAAACAATCTTCTCAAATCCATATCATCTTTCTCCATGCTAATCATCTTAGATTGGCTATGAAACTACCAGTCTTCAACAAGAATGACTAATAATACCTGAAAATATGAGAAGCACAAAATTTATCTTCCAAAACTTAGTCAATTTGTAAAGACTGTGACCACCTGGACAGCCCCATATACTTCAAAAAGTTGGAGCATCCCGCATCTTCAGCCTTCTGGCCCAGGGTCATCTGACAGACCTTTGTAATGCAGAATTTTGAAGGGCTGATTACCTTATTTAGGCAGAGATTATCAGCCGATTATTCTGCATAGTATGACCTTTCTGTACAGCATTCTGTCTGTAGATGAAATGAGGCAATTCTTGCCTAGTGGTTCTCTTGCCAGAACTGGAACAACTCCTTTGATGCTCAATTTCTTCTCTGAATCCAAGAAAGGGAATGCTGTCAGGAGCAGACTCATCACAACTAGTGAATAAATAACATTAAATGTCACATTCTGTGAGTTTTCGACATTTTTGAAAACCAACTATCTATGTAAAGTAATCTGGACTGTTCTCTGTTAACTACTCTCAGCCATTTCTAATTAAGATAACTGAAAACACCCTAACAATAAACTCAGAGCCATGAATTTCTAATTTGACCCTTAATTCACAAGTTTAATCACCTCAAATCAGTTTCTAATAACAGTAATAGAAGGACTGGATCTAAGCCTTGTATTCTTAATAGTGTTATATAGGCTTAATGCCTATGTAAGAGTAACAATATTAATACCAATTTTATATCAGTAAGAAATTCATACCAATGAAAATGTTAAATTTGTATCAAATAAATTCTGTACGAATGTAAGATATAGCTATATAATGTTTTGTTTAAGAGTAAATTTGCTAACCTATCCCTATTTGTCTATTTCTATAATTTCTATTATATTACTATATCCCCATTTTTGTACCACCATCCTCCTTTTTAACTTAAAAAGGGAGGATAGAGAATAGGAAAGGAAAGATAGAAATACCCTAGTTTAATTAAGTATCCTTTAAATTACAGCATATCTTTAATTCATAAAATAACCAGAGCCATCCACCCCAACATAAGGAATTGGGACAATGCTCTTCTTTTGTCTGCTTCCAGCTGAATTGGGGCAAAGAATTCCCTATCCTGGGTCCAAAGGGAAATAGGAAAGTTGGCTTTGTCAAAAGGGAGCTAGCAGGCATAATTTGCCTTCCAATTACTGTGCACTGAGAAAGTTCATTGCTTAGCTGACATCTTGACTATGACAGCCTTAAGGGCTGGATAGGCAAGTTAGCTGTTCTGGAAAAGTTCTGGAAAGAAGTCTTTAAAAGAAGTAGCCTTGAGGTAGTTGAGGCAGAGTTAAGCACTACGCTGGAATGAATGTTCCCAGAATCTCAGCATCAAGAAGTATGAATCTCTTCTGGGCTGTCTTTCTCTTCTTTCATCCTGCAGTATACAAAACTTAAAAGCAACATATACCTCTATAAAGACATTTACTTGGAGCGCACAGGGTGCACAGATTGGTCAATGAAGATCAATAAAGAAAGACAACTGCCTTTCTTCAAGTTTGTTTGATCACATAATCAAAACTGCAATATAACTCTGTATACTTGGCTCATAAAGGATGGTATGTAATAAAAAATTATGAGAAATTCATACCCAATAAACATCACCACATATGCATCATCTATTTGTTGATTCATTTCCCTTTTCTTCTCTGTCGCCAAGGTTTTCAGGAGGTCTCCCTCTGTCATGTCTGATTTTTATTAACTTGGAAGGAACCCACAGCTTTTCTTTTCCTGTGGAAACATAGATATAACCTCTCCCCCCAGCATGACACATTTCTTATTTTCCATTCTAATGTCAGAATATCCTTAATATAAACAGGTTGGTTTAGTTCAATCTTACTCTGTTAATGTGCTAAAATTGTCCCTCTGCATAATAATTCCTGTAGGGGAATGAGTAGAAGGTAGGATAACTAAGATGCAGGCCATCTTTAGATCAATAATATCTAGATGTGTATCCTGTAATTTCCTTTCTATCAAAGTTAACTCCTTTACCACATCAGCTGATAATTTTCTTGGGCTATTTAAATCTTTATCACCTTGTAAGGTTAAGAAATAAATTTCTAAGCTCTTGAGTGGCTAAGCCAATCACAGGCTACAACCAGTTAATATTCTCCCAGTAGCTTTTGAAGATCATTAAGGGTCCTTAATTGTTTTCATCTGATTTGCACCTTTTTCGGTCTAACCCTTTGCAGACTTTTCCACTGCTGTAATAGATCTCTTCCCAGTACGTTAATGGTTATATGAGTCATGTATGGCCTCAATTTTCCTCCCTGAACTTCTGACCCTATACATTTAAGCCATCTGGTACTTTGCTTTATTTGGGATAAGGTCCCAACTCCTTGAAATTGGATGTTGACTTCTTGAAGTGGCCAATTTACAGGTCAAGATTTTGGAGAGATAATGGTGACATCTGCTCCAGTGTCAACCATTCCTTCAATCTTAATATTGTTTACTAACATTCTTAGTCTAGCATCTTTTCTAGCTCCTGTCTTCTACCTTCATTTTTATCATTCTCTTATTCTGCTCTAAAATTTACTGTCTTCAATTCTAGTGTCTCCCCTAAGGCATGTTGCCAAGTCTCAAATTTCTTTCTGTTGTTCATGCTGTTCTATAATTTCCTGTATCTTCTGTTCTAAGCCCTGCTTCCATAATCTTAGTTTCGCTTTATGTTGTAATTCTAATATTGCAGCAAGCATCTGCCTTCTTTTGATTTGCTAGTTTCAGTAAATTATCCTCAAGACTTTGCTTCCAAGTTTTATCTCTATCTCCTTGCTGTTCAGCCTGATCTGTGTGCTGTTGCATCCTTTGTTCTAGTATCTTTTCCAGCTCCTGCCTCCAACTTTCATTCTTCTCTTTGTGTTGCTTATTTTGACCTATGAATTCCTGAACCTTTAGTTCTAGTGTTTCCTCTAGGCTATGTTGCCATGTCTTAAGCTTATCTCTCTGTTGCTCAGACTCATCTATGAACTTCAGAAATTTCTGTTCTAGCATCTCTTCCAGTTTCTGTTTCCAACCTTCAGATTCCTCCTTCTGTTGCTTAGTTTGACCAAAAAAAATCCTGAAACTTTAGTGCTAGTGCTACCTGTAATCTCTTTTCCAAGGCAAGAAATTATTTATCTAGAGCCCTGTCTTTTGAAAAGACATAGTAAATCAAGAGAATAAATATTGCAATACTGGTAAATGATAGGTAAAAGATAAGGTATCTATTTTCTCTAAATCCATCCCTGTCAATCCATTCAAAATATCTTCACATAAAGCCAAAAAGATATTTATTGTTTCTCATCTTTAAGTATCAAAAAGTTATATATCTCTCTTTATATCAATGTATTACCTGGTCCTAAGCCCCTTGTATCTTTGTCACTCCATTCTTTACTCACAGGGAGGGTTGAGTGTAGAAAGACCCATGTGATCTGTGTCCCTGTTTGGGGGTGGGGGAGGCAGGATGGGGGGCGAAGGATAAGGGGAAGCAAACACAGAAAGGCTCTCTTGGGCATAGATGCCCCTATTAGTTCACTGTGTCTGCCAAAAAACTACATAGCAGGCAGTTGTGTTCCAGGGTTACCTGTTCCTCTTTACAGCTGAAGGCTGAGGTAATGCCCCTGGCTTTCTGTCTGCAAGTTGGGGGAGCGAGCCTCTGCCATTCTCTGTAGGCTCTTCAGACTCAGTCAGTTTCCAATCACCTGTTCCTCCTACAGTTCTTGCACAGTGCTGCTCAAACCCAGCTCCAGGCTGAGGTGCTACCCCTGGCCATAGCTCTCTGTCTGGGGGTTGGGAGAGCAAGTCTGTCTGCCATACTCTGTAGGCACTTCAGACTGACAGTTTTCAGTCCATACTGATGCAGCCTATATTGCTGCCAAAGCAGTATTCGGGGGTTGGGGGGCAGCAAAATTTTATCTCAGGTTAGCTGAATTCTTTTTATTTTATTTTATTTTATTTTATTTTAATTTACATTCCAAATCATTTCCCCTTTCCCGTTTCCTCCCTCCCCGAAAGTTCCATAAGCCCCCTTCCCTCCCTCTTTTCTCCATTCAACCCCCTCTCCTTTCTCTGTCCTGGCGTTCCTCTACATCCAGTCTTTCCAGGACCAGGGGTCTCTCCTTCCATCTTCTTAGAAATCTATTGATATGCGAATTGTGTCTAGGGTATTCCAAGATTCTGGGTTAATATCCCCTTATCAGTGACTGCATACCATGTGTGTTCTTTTGTGATTGGGTTACCTCACTAAGGATGATATTTTCAAGTTCTGACCATTTGCCTAGGAATTTCGTGAATTCATTGTTTGTAATTGCAGAGTAGTATTCCATTGTGTACATATACCACATCTTCTGAATCCATTCCTCCGTTGAGGGACATCTGGGTTCTTTCCAGCTTCTGGCTATTATAAATAAGGCTGCTATGAACATAGTGGAGCATGTGTCCTTATTGCATGCAGGTAAAGTCTCTGGGTATATGCCCAGGAGTGGTATAGCCGGATCCTCCAGGAGTGTCATGCCCAGTTTTCAGAGGAACCGCCAGACTGCTTTACAGAGTAGTTGTACCAGCTTGCAATTCCACCAGCAGTGGAGGAGTGTTCCTCTTTCTCCACATCCTCGCCAACAACTGCTGTCTCCTGTGTTTTTGATCTTAGCCATCCTGACTGGTGTGAGATGGAATCTCAGGGTTGTTTTGATTTGCATTTCCCTAATGACTAAGGATGATGAACATCTCTTTAGGTGCTTCTCAGCCATTAGATATTCTTCAAGTGAGAACTCTTTGTTTAGCTCTGTACCCCATTTTTTAATAGGGTTACTTGCCTCTCTGGAGTTTAACTTCTTGAGTTCTTTGTGTATATTGCATATTAGCCCTCTGTCGGATGTAAGGTTGGTAAAGATCATTTCCCAGTTAGTTGGTTGCTGCTTTGTCTTTTTGACAGTGTCTTTTGCCTTGCAAAAACTTTGTAATTTAATGAGGTCCCATTTGTCTATTCTTGATCTTAGAGCATAAGCTATTGGAGTTCTGTTCAGGAAATTCTCCCCCGTGCCCATATGTTCAAGGTTCTTCCCTAGTTTCCCTTCTATTAGTTTCAGTGTGTCTGGTTTTATGTGGAGATCCTTGATCCACTTAGAATTGAGCATAGTGCAAGGAGATAAGAATGGGTCAATTTGCATTCTTCTGCATGTTGACCTCCAGCTGAGCCAGCACCATTTGTTGAAAAGGCTATCTTTTTTCCACTGGATGGTTTTAGCTCCTTTGTCAAAGATCAAGTGACCATAGGAGTGTGGAATCATTTCTGGGTCTTCCATTCTCTTCCAGTGATCTACATGCCTGTCACTGTACCAATACCATGCAGTTTTTAACACTATTGCTCTGTAGTACAGTTTGAGGTCCAGGATACTGATTCCCACAGAGGTTCTTTTACTCTTGAGAATAGTTTTAGCTACTATGGGTTTTCTGTTATTCCAGATGAATTTTTGAATTGCTCTTTCTAACTCTATGAAGAATTGAGTTGGGATATTGATGGGGATTGCATTGAATCTGTATATTACTTTTGGTAAGATGGTCATTTTTACTATATTAATCCTGCCAATCCATGAGCATGGCAGATTTTTCCATCTTCTGAGGTCTTCTTCAATTTCTTTCTTCAGAGACTTGAAGTTCTTGTCATACAGATCTTTCACTTGTTTGGTTAGAGTCACGCCAAGATACTTTATATGGTTTGTGGCTATCGTGAAGGGTATCATTTCTCTTACTTCTTTCTCAGCCTGCTTATCCTTTGAGTATAAGAAGGCTTCTGACTTGCTTGAGTTGATATTATATCCGGCCACTTTGCTGAAGTCGTTTATCAGCTGTAGGAGTTCTCTGGTGGATTTCTTTGGGTCGCTTAAGTATACTATCATATCGTCTGCAAATAGTGATAGTTTGACTTCTTCCTTTCCAATTTGTATCCCTTTGACCTCTTTTTGTTGTCTAATTGCTCTAGCTAGAACTTCAAGTACTATATTGAAAAGATATGGAGAGAGAGGGCAGCCTTGTCTAGTCCCTGATTTTAGTGGGATTGCTTCAATTTTCTCTCCATTTAGATTGATGCTGGCTACCGGTTTGCTGTAAATTGCTTTTATTATGTTTAGATATGGGCCTTGAATTCCTGATCTTTCCAAGACCTTTACCATGAAAGGATGCTGAATTTTGTCAAAGGCTTTCTCAGCATCTAATGAGATGACCATGTGGTTTTTTTCTTTGAGATTGTTTATATAGTGGATTATATTGATGGATTTCCTTATATTGAACCATCCCTGCATCCCTGGGATGAAGCCTACTTGATCGTGGTGAATGATCGTTTTGATGTGTTCTTGGATTCGATTGGCAAGAATTTTATTGAGTATTTTTGCATCGATATTCATAAGAGAGATTGGCCTGAGATTCTCTTTCTTTGTCGGATCTTTGTGTGCTTTTGGTATTAGTGTAATTGTGGCTTCATAGAACGAGTTGGGTAGTGTTCCTTCTGTTTCTATTTTGTGCAATAGTTTGAAGAATGTTGGTGTTAGGTCTTCTTTGAAGGTCTGATAGAATTCTGCACTAAAACCATCTGGACCTGTGCTTTTTTTTGGTTGGAAGACTTCCAATGACAACTTCTATTTCTTCTGGGGTTATAGGACGGTTTAGATGGTCTATTTGATTCTGACTTAATTTTGGTATTTGGTATCTGTCAAGGAAATTGTCCATTTCCTCAAGATTTTCTAGTTGTGGTGAATACAGTTGTTTGTAGTAGGATCTGATGATTTTTTGAATTTCCTCAGTTTCTGTTGTTCTCTCTCCCTTTTCGTTTGTGATTTTATTAATTTGGATACTATCTCTGTGCCCTCTGGTTAGTCTGACTAAGGGCTTATCTATCTTGTTGATTTTCTCAAAGAACCAACTCCTCGTTTTGTTGATTCTTTGTATGGTTTTATTTGTTTCTACTTGATTGATTTCAGGCCTGAGTGTGATGATTTCCTCCCTTCTACTCCTCTTTGGTGTATTTGCTTCTTTTTGTTCCAGGGCTTTCAGATGTGCCATTAAGCTGTTAGTGTATGCTGTCTCCCGTTTCTTTTTGGCGGCACTCAGGGCTATGAATTTTCCTCTTAGCACTGCTTTCATTGTGTCCCATAAATTAGGGTATGTTGTGCCTTCATTTTCATTAACTTTCAAAAAGTCTTTGATTTCTTTCTTTATTTCCACCTTGTCCAAGTTATCATTGAGTAGAGCATTGTTCAGCCTCCATGTGTACGTGGGTTTTCTTTTGTTTTTGTTGCCATTGAAGACCACCCTTGTTCCATAGTGATCTGATAGGAGGCATGCGATTAGTTCTATCTTCTTTTATCTGTTGAGGTCTGATTTGTGACCAATTATATGGTCAATTTTGGAGAAGGTACCATGAGGTGCTGAGAAGAAGGTGTATTCTTTAGCTCTAGGATGAAATGTTTTATATATATCTGTTAGTTCCATTTGGTCCAAGGCTTCAATTAGATTCACTGTGTCCCTGTTTAGTTTCTGCTTTCCTGAACGATCCATTTTAGAGAGCGGGGTGTTGAAGTCACCCACTATTATTGTATGAGGTGCGATGTGTGATTTGAGTTTTAGTAAAGTTTCTTTTACGAATGAGGGTGCCCTTGCATTTGGAGCATAGATATTCAGAATTGAGAGTTCTTCTTGGTGGATTTTTCCCTTGATCAGTATGTAGTGTCCTTCTGTGTCTTTTTTGATGACTTTAGGTTGAAAATCAATTTTATCTGATATTAGGATGGCTACTCCATCTCGTTTCTTGAGGCCATTTTCTTGCAAAATTGTTTTCCATCCTTTTACTCTGAGGTAGTGTTTGTCTTTGACATTGAGGTGCGTTTCCTGCATGCAGCAAAATGCTGGGTCCTGTTCACATATCCAGTCTGCTAGTCTATGTCTTTTAATTGGGGAATTGAGACCATTGATATTAAGAGAGATTAAGGCATAGTGATTATTGCCACCTGCCATTCTTGATGCTATCTTTATGTTTGAGTGGTTATCTACTTTTGGGTTTGATTCAAGAAGGTTATTATCTCATTTGTTCCAGGGTGTTGTTTCTCTCCCTGTATTGGAGGTTTCCACCTATTATCCGTTGCAGGGCTGGATTTCTGGAAAGATATTGTGAAAATTTGGTTTTATCATGGAATATCTTGGTCTCTCCATCTATGGTGATTGAGAGTTTTGCTGGGTATAGTAGTCTAGGCTGGCATTTGTGCTCTCTTAGTGTCTGCATGAGATCTGCCCAGGATCTTCTGGCTTTCATAGTCTCTGGTGAGAAGTCTGATGTGATTCGGATAGGTCTTCCTTTGTATGTTACGTGGCCCTTTTCTCTTACTGCTTTTAGTATTCTTTCTTTGTTTAGAACATTTGGTGTTTTCATTATTATGTGACGGGAGGTATTTCTGTTCTGGTCCAGTCTGTTTGGAGTTCTGTAGGCTTCTTGTACATTCATCGGCATCTCTCTCTTTAGGTTAGGGAAGTTTTCCTCCATAATTTTCTAGAAGATATTTACTGGCCCTTTAAGTTGCAAATCTTCACTCTCATCTATACCTATAATCCTTAGGTTTGGTCTTCTCATTGTGTCCTGGATTTCCTGGATGTTTTGGGTTACACGTTTTTTGCATTTTGCATTTTCTTTGACTGTTGAGTAGATGGTTTCTATGGAATCTTCAGCACCTGAGATTCTTTCTTCCATCTCTTGTATTCTATTGTTGATGTTTGCATCTATGACTCCTGATTTCTTCCCAAGGTTTTCTATCTCCAAAGTTGTCTCCCTTTGTGATTTCTTAGTTGTTTCTACTTCCTTTTTTAGTTCCTGGATGGATTTGCTGAGATCCTTCACTTGTTTGTTTGTATTTTCCTGTATTTCTTTAAGGTATTTTTGCATTACCTCTTTCAGGATATCTGCCTGTTGACCCACATTCTCCTGCATTTCTCTGAGCGATTTTTGTGTTTCCTCCTCATGGGATTCCATCTGTTGATCCATCATCTCCTGCATTTCTTTAAGCAGTTCTCGTGTTTCCTTTGTAAGGGCATCTAACCGTTGATTCATTTCTTTAAGCAATTTTTGTGTTGCCTCCTTATGGGCATCCGTCTGTTGACCCATATTCTTCTGCATTTCTTTATGCAATTTTTGTGATTCCTTTGTGAGTGTATCTACCCGTTGATTCATCTCGTTAAGCGATTTTTGTGTTGTCTCCTTGTGCGCCTCCATCTTTTGATCCATGTTCTCCTGCATTTCTCTAAGCGATTTTTGTGCTTCCTTTGTAAGGGCTTCTAACCGTTGATTCATGGTCTCCTGTAATTCTTTATGAGATTTATTTGTGTCCTTCTTGTGATCCTCTAATAGCATCATGAGAAGTGATTTTAAATCCAGATCTTGTCTTTCGGGTGTGGTGGGGTATCCAGGACTTGCTGCTGTTGGAGAGTTGGGTTCGAATGGTGCCATATTACTTTGATTTCTGTTAGTAACATTCCTACGTTTGCCTTTTGCCATCTGGATACCTCTGATGTTAGTTGGTCCTGCTGTCACTGGCTGTTGGTTGGACCTCCTGTGAGCCTGCAAAGCTTTTTCTGCCCCCCCCCCCCGGTTTACCAGGATTCCCCTGGCACAGATTTCTGGGGCCTGCCCTGCTCCTGAGTGACTTTGGAGCCCTGATGTGCCTTGCCCCAAGTGATGTTATATTGGGGAGTCCTTGCACATCCAAAGGCTCAGCGTAGTGGATTCCTGGAGCAGAGGTCGCCAAAGGGAGGCTGGTAGGCTCCTGCCCTGTGCAGGGGTGTGTGATCTCTCCTAGAGTGGGGGGGAGGGGGCGTCCCTCTGCCAGGCAGAAGTCCCACAGCAGAGCTAGCACGCTGGTTACTGCAGATCTGCCCAGCTCTTGGGAGCCACGTACACACAATCCGCCCGAGACCCAAGTGATATTATGCTGTCTGTCTCAGAGCCTGGCCGTCCCAACTTCCCCGCCACTGGAGCAAAGATGGCAGAGTGCACTCTTCACTTGCTCTGTGGTGCTGCTCACCCTGCAGAGGCGATGGCCTGCAGATCTGGCACCCAGACGACCACAGTGCTGTCCTGTTCTTGGGCGCAGGTGGAAGCCCCAACAGGCTGTGTCCCAAGTGATGTTATATTGGGGAGAGCCTGGGTACCTGTCTCTTCAGTGCAGTCTATAGGAACAGAGGACGCGGAAGGGAAGTCAGGTTAGCTGCATTCAAATCAATACACTGGGTGCCATTTTGTTGCAGTAAATCTCCAACCCAAATATGCCCCAGCAATGAAAACTCAACTCGATTAACATGAATACAAGCTGTGCCAATAAATTGGGCAGATCTAACACTGCACTACCATCTTCCCAATCTATGAGGCCCCTTATAACATGTGGTTTCTCCAGGCCACATGTTTCTGATCCTCTTTCTTTCCACCTCCTCTGCTGTCCTCTCTCTCTCTCTCTCTCTCTCTCTCTCTCTCTCTCTCTCTCTCTCTCTCTCAACTTTCAGCTCCACCTTCCCTTTATCTGCCCAATCACCAGCTTTAGGCTTTGTTTTATAAATTAAGATGGGAAGAATGTTTATAGGAAATCACCTGAGTGCTGACCAATTCCTTGTTCAAAGCCCCTTCCCTTCCCAGGAGAATGGAATTAGCATCAAATTACAAATTGCCCCAGGACTATAACACAGGGTTGTTTTGATTTGCAATTCTCTGATCACTAAGGACTTTGAACATTTCTTTAGGTGCTTCTCAGCCATTTGAGATTCCCTGGTTGTGAATTCTCTGTTTAGTTCTATACCCCATTTTTTGATTGGGTTGTTTTGTGTTTTGGTGGTTGGCTTCTTGAGTTCTTTATTTTGGATATTAGCCCTCTATCAGATGTGGGGTTATTGAAGATTTTTTTCCCAACCTGTAGGTTGCCAATTTATCTTATTGGCTAAATCTTTTGCCTTACATAAGCTTTCCAGTTTCATGATATCCCATTTATCAATTATTGATCTTAGAGCATGAGTCATTGGTGTTCTGTTTAGGAAACTTCTCTCTGTACCAATGAGTTCAAGACTTTAACACTTCCTTTACTATTAGATTCAGTGTATCAGGTTTTATGTTGATGTCTTGATCCACTTGGACTTGAGCTTTGTACAAGGTGAAAAACATGGATCTATTTTCATTTTTCTGCATAGCAACAGCCAGTTAGACCAGCACATTTTGTTGAAGATGATTTCTTTTTTCCATTGTATATTTGGCTTCTTTGCCAAAGATCAAGTGTGGGATTTTATTTCTGGGTCTTCACTTCTATTACGTTGATCAACATGTCTGTCTCTGTACCAAAACCATGCAGTTTTTATCACTATTGCTCCATAGTAAAGCTTGAGGTCAGGGATAGTGAGTCCCTCCACCATTCTTTTATTCTTAAGTATTGTTTTTGCTATTCTGGGTTTTTTGCCTTTCCAGATTAATTTGAGAATTGTTCTTTCCATGTCTTTGAAGAATTGTGTTGGGATTTTGATGGAGATTGCATTGAATCAGCAGATTGCCTTTGATAGGATAGCCATTTTCACTATGTTAATTCAGCCAATCCAAGAGCATGGGAGATATCTCCATTTTATGAGATCTTCAATCTCTTTCTTGAGATACATGAAGTTATTGTCATACAGATCTTTCACTTGTTTGGTTAGAGTTACTGCAAGATATTTTATATTATTTGTGGCTATTGTGAAGTGAGTAGTTTCCCTAATTTCTTTCTCAGCCTGTTTATCATTTGTATAAAGGAAGGCTACTGATTTATTTGAGTTAATTTTTTTTGTTGCCACTTTGCTAAAGTTGTTTATCAGCTGGAGAAATTCTCTGGTAGAGATTTTGGAGTCACTTATATATAAAATCATATCATCTGCAAATAGTGTTACCTTTATTTCTTATTTGCCAATTTGTATCTCCTTAATTTCTTTTTTGTTGTCGTATTGTTCTAGCTAGCACTTCCAGTACTAAATTGAATAGATATGGGGAGAGTGGGCATCCTTGTCTTGTCCCCGATTTTAGTGGGAATGCTTCAAGTATCTCACCATTTAATTTGATATTGACTGTTGGTTTGCTGTACATTGCTTTTATTGTGTTTAGGTGCGGGCCTTGAATTCCTGATCTCTCCAATACTTTTAACGTGAAGGGGTATTAAATTTTGTCAAATGTTTTTTGACATCTAAGGAGATGATCATGTGATTTTTTTTCCTTTGGGTTTATTTATATAGCAGATCACCTTAATGGATTTTCATATATTGAAACAACCTTGATTCCCTGGATGAAGCCTACTTGATCGTGGTGAATGATGGTTTTGATGTGTTCTTGGATTTGGTTTGAGTATTTTTGTATTGATATTCAAGTGAGATTGGTCTGAAGTTCTCTTTTTTGGTTGAGTCCTTGTGTTGTTTAGGTATCAGAGTAATTGCAGCTTCATAGAATGAATTAGGCAGTGTTCCTTCTGTTTCCATTTTATGGGAAAAAAATGAGGAATCATTGGTATCAGGTCTTCTTTGAAGGTCTGGTAGAATTCTGCACTAAATCCATCTGGCCTTAGGCTTTTCTTGGTTGGTAGGTTTTTAATGACGTCTATTTCCTTAGGGGATATGGGTCTGTTTAGATAATCTACCTGCTCTTGATTTAACTTTGGTATGTGGTATCTGTCTAGAAAGCCATCCATTTTACCTAGCTTTTCCAGTTTTGTTGAGCATAGGCTTTTGTAGTAGGATCTGATGATTTTTTGAATTTTCTCCATATCTGTTTTTATGTTTCCCTTTTCATTTCTGATTTTGTTAATTTGGATATTGCCTCTTGAGTTTGGCTATGGGTTTACCTATCTTGTTGATTGTCTCAAAGAATCAGCTTTTGGTTTTGTTGACTCTTTGTATTGTTCTATTTGTTTCTATTTGTTTGATTTCAGCCCTGAGTTTGTCTATTTCCTGCCTTCTACTCCTTTTAGGTGTGTTTGGCTCTTTTAGTTCTAGAGCTCTCAGGTATGCTGTTAAGTTGCTAGTGTAAGGTCTCTCCAGTTTCTTTTCTAGGGCACTAAGTGCTATGGATTTTCCTCTTAGCACTGCTTTCATCATGTCTCATAAGTTTGGGTATGATGTGTCAGCATATTCATTAAACTACAGGAAGTCCTTAATTTCTTTCTTTATTTCTTCCCTGTCCAAGTTATCATTTGAGTAGAGAGTTGTTCAGTTTCCCCATGTATGTGGGCTTTCTGTTGTTTTTCTGTTATTGAAGACCAGCCTTAGGCCATGGTGATCTGATAGGATGCATGGAATTATTTCAATCTTGTAGCAATTGAGAGTTGTTTTGTGACCAACTATATGGTTGATTTTGGAGAAGGTATCATGAGGTGCTAAGAAGAAGGTGTATTCTTTTGTTTTAGGGTGAAATTTTCTATAGATATCTATTAAATTCATTTGGTTCATAACCTCTATTAGTTTCACTGTGTCTCTCTTTAGTTTCTGTTTCAATGACCTGTCCACTGGTGAGAGTAAGATATTGAAGTCTCCCACTATTATTGTTTGTAGTTCAATGTATATTTTGAGCTTTAGCAAAGTTTCTGTTACAGATGTGGGTGCTCTTGCATCGGGTGCATAGATATTCAGAATTGAGACTTTCTCTTGGTAGACTTTCCCCTTGACAAATATGAAGTTTCCTTCCTCATGATGCATGATAACATTTGGTTGAAAGTCTATTTTATTGGATATTAGGATGGCAACTCCAACTTGTTTCCTGGGACCATTTTCTTGGAAGACATTTTTCCAGCTTTTACTCTGAGATAGTGTCTATCTTTGTTATTGATTTGTGTTTCTTGTATGTAGCACAATGTTGGATCTTGTTCATGTATTCAGTCTGTAAGCTTTTTATCATTTTATAGTGAGTTGAGTCCATTAATACTGAGAGATATTAAAGAGAGATGACTGTTGGTTCCTGACATGTTTGTTTTCATAGGTGGCTTTATGTGCCTGTGGGTCTCTCCATTTGGCTTTGTTGTGAGATGCTTAATATCTTGTCTTTTCTATGGTGGTGTTTTCCCTTTGGATCCTCTGTAAGTCTGGATTGGTAGATAGATACTGTTTGAATTTGGTTTTGTCTTGGAATATTTTGTCTTCTCCATCTATGTTGATTGAGAGTTTTGCTGGGTATAGTTACCTGGGCTGTCATTTGTGTTCTCTTACAGTATGCATGACCTTTGATCAGAATCTTCTGGCTTTCATAATCTCTGTTGAGAAGTCTGGTGTAATTCTGACAGGTCTACCTTTGAATGTTACTTGGCCCTTTTCCATGCAGCTTTTGATATTATTTTAATATTCTCATGGTACTGGCATCTCCAATATGCTGGGGTCTTCTGCTGCAACTAGGATTCACCAATAGCTTCTCATAAGCTTCCTTCATGGTGTCAAGCCTCAACTTCTTTGTATGACTCCTTCAGTCTGGGGCCATTCAACTGCAGCTGTGCTTTCACCAATGGCTTTTCCTGGCCTCTCACAGTGTCAAGCTTCAGCTGCTCTCCATGACTACTTCATGCCTTCAAAACCAGTACTACCTGGGTGATTCTTACATATTACAAAGTCTAGCAGAATATCTATCTCTGGAACACAGCTTATTTATGCTCTCAGAAAACACTAACCAGAAGATTTTACCTCAGTGATACTGACCTCTTCTTAATCACTGCTAATTTCTTATCTCCAACTAAACAGTATCAGCTGTTCCAGTAACACCTTCTTCTCCTGACTCTAAAGACAGAGACACATGGCTGAAGCTGCCGAGTTATGCTGCTTGCTGGGACTGGAACTTGACCCTCCCATTGCTCTATTGCATCATTTCCAACTTTCTATTTTCCAACTCCTTCCCTGCCTAAGTTTGGCTGTCCTCGAACTTGCCTTGAACTCAGAGATCTGTATTCCTCTGTATCGTAAGTGCTAGGATTCAGGTGTGTACCACAACACCTAAACCTAAGCTTTTCTTTACCTAGAACATGCTGTATGCCAGGCTGGCCTTGAACTAAGATATCTGCTTCTTTCTTTCTCTTGCAATTAAAGGCGTGTAGTACCGTGCCTAGACCTGTAATACCTTTTCACAAGATCTTTATAAGCATGGTCACTAAGCCTCATGATCTGCATCACAGGTGTACATTTCATTTCTGAATTGTAGTTCATCACAGATTAAAAGTCCAAATGAAGACAATAACCAGGTCATAATAAAGCCTACCATGATATAAGTATACCTTGTACAACTGTATCAGCATAAACAATAAACTTATCTGTTTAGGACCACTCAGGTCACCAGTCTTTTAATTCAATTTAATATACTTGAACATGGGGTTGAGCTTCATTCCACTTCCTGTTTCTCTTTACTCTTCGAATCCTACATTTTAGTTTTTTTTCTTAGTTTGCTAATCTTGATCAAAACACTCTTCTTGAGAGTAAACCAAAGGACAAAGTCTATGGTTGGCTTTCTTGAGACTTCTTTATCAACATAATGATTCTGAACCTCTTCACATTAGCCTTAAGCAGACTCTTCAGAGAAAGGCAAAAGGGAGCCACATTCTTCACTAAAATATCAAAAGAAGGCCATATACTAAGATTCTTCTTTTCTGAAACTTCTGGATAAGACCCCTCCACAGTTTAAATCACCCTCAGCACAAATGTCTTCCATGATTCTAGTATGGCCCATTAAGTCCGACTTAAAGCACTCCACTGCTTTCCAATGTCCCCAAATTCCTAGTAGGAATCCAGACCCAGGTATCAATTTCTGTGTTAGTTCAGGTTTCATTGCTGTGAAGAGACACTATAACTACAGCAACTCAAAAGAAAACACATCACTGGGCTTCACTTATAGTTTCAAAGGTTCAGTCCATTATCATCATTGTAAGAAGCATGGCAGTATACAGGAAGATATGGTGCTGTAAGAGCCAAGAGTTCTATACCTTTGTCCAAAAGCAGATAGGAGGCTCTCTTTCCATGCTGGGCAGAGCTTGAACATAGAGACCTCAAAGCCACTCTCACAGTGCTACACTTCATCTAACAAGGCCACACCTCCTCCAATAATGCAACACCTCCTAATAGTGCCACTTCCTATAGGCCAAGCATATTCAACCCACCACAAAAAGTAAGATAACTTTCAAAATATTTTATTTTTGTTAAATGCAAGTATATAATTCCATGCGTTTGAGTGTCCATAGCAGCTTGTTGAAGTTATCAGGTTCCCTGTTTTATGCTGTTGTGAACTTCAAATGTGGGTGCTAGAAAAAAAAAAAATCATGTCCCTCTCGCTTCTCTGTCCTGGCATTCCCCTACATCCAGTCTTTCCAGGACCAAGGGAGGGAAGGGGGCTTATGGGACTTTCGGGGAGGGAGGAAACGGGAAAGGGGAAATGATTTTGAATGTAAATAAAAAATACTTAGAAAATAAAATAAAATTAAAAAAAAAATAAAGATGGTTGGTTCAGTGCAAAAAAAAAAAATCATGTCCTCTGTCAAAAGACAAAACATTCTTTGTCATTGAACCATCTCCTGAGACAAAACAAGGATCTGACTTTGATTAACAAAACCTTTCAAAATGTTGGCTGTGGTTGTGTGTTCTTATAATCCCAGTGCTGGAGAGGCAGGGACAAAGAGAAATCTGGAGGTTGTTAATCAACCTAACTGAAGATCTCCAGGTCAATAGAGCTCAGTGTTGAAAAGACTTGGTTAGACAGACTTTTTGGAGAATCTCCTGAGTTCATCCTCCATGCCCACACACCTATATGTATTCACACGTCTATGAATTGAAAGCACAACAACAACAAACTAAGGGGAATATCTTTCTTCCTTTGCCAAATAATAATAAGATTTTCCCATAGTGAGAGAAAAGAAATTGTCTCAGTTTCTTTTTATGTTGCTGTGATAAAATATTACAACAACAGTAATTTATGGGAGAAAGGGTTCACAGTCTCAGGTTATAGTCCATCCTTATAGGGAAATCACAGAAGCATTAACCTTATACAAGGTTAGCTAAGTTTTATCCATAGTCAGGAAGCAGAAATCACCATATGGGTGTGACTAGCTGATCTGCTTTTTGTTCAGTTCAAGATCCAGGCCCTGAAATAGTGTTGGCTACATTAAGGGTGAGCTATTACACCCCAATTAACCCTACTGAAAGACTCCATAAACATGCCCACAGACCAACTTAATCTATATAATACCTCATTGAGATTCCTTTCTCAGATGATTCCATGTTTTTCCAAGTTGATAATTAGAATTAATTATCATAGGGGGAATGCAAATGTGAGGTTTCTTCATGTAATTTACTTGTATATATTAGCATGTCTAAGTCTAATCATATATATGAACCAATCTTCAGATGAATTACACACACACACACACACACACACACACACACACACACACCAGGGTTCCATTTGTTGATGAGGTAGTGAGGTGTTGTAATGTATTCTGACAATATGATTTCATAATTAGATTAATACACAGTTCTTTAAGCACAGGTCATATTACATCATGACTACCTGGCCACTGGTCAAGTATTCAGTTTCTGGAAAAACCCAATTGCACTTTAGGACTTGTTTCTCAAAAGAATGATGATATCTTGACTGTAAGATATGCTACAAAAATAACAGCACATAGTTTGTGGGAGTACAAACCCAATGTCTAATTTGACTTAATGCCTACTCTACAAAGTTGAACCCATACTTGATACTGCAGTGACCAAGAACTAGAAACTAGATAGCCCAGGGACCTAGAGTAAAGCTAAAACTACTGTTCTTAAACAAAAATAGTAACAAGAAAATGGCTTCTCATATCCTTCAGGTATACTCATAGATCAGTGCCTTGCCCAGCCATCATCAGGGAAGCTTCCTCTAGCAGCAGGTGAGAAAAAGCGCAGAGATCCACAGCTGGGCATTATGCAGAGATTATGAGTAAGAAACTGTGTATACACACAAATAATACAAATGATAATACACACAAATAAAATAAATATTACAAATAATAAATACAAAATTATGAGTATGTTTTTGAAGTTTGTGTGTATATGGTTTCATGGTTGACCATTTTGTATTAGAAAGTTTTATCCCTGTGACCTCTTCTCTGGAATAGGCTTATTCTCCTTTAGCTGGAAATCATTACTTGTCTGTAATCCATTATCTAGTATGGGACCCAAGAAATGTAAATGACTCAATTGTTATAAATATTGTTCCAATTTGTTTATGAAGCTATTCCTAGAATAAACAGTTTTTACATTCCCTCCCACACACACAAGCACTCAATTCCTAGAATTCTGTCCATTACATTTCTGTCTCCCTCTTCTGCAATGTTCCCTGAGTCATAGATGGAGATTTAATACAGATGTATCCACTTGCACTGGGCAACCCATGATCTGTTGATTTCTGCATTGTGTCCACTGTGATTTCTTTGCCATAAATAGTGTGATTCCTTTGAAAAGAGGTGGTAGCCACACTAAATCTGTGATTTTGTTGATGAGTTTTAGAATGTAGTAATAAATTATGCTGGTCTAGCAAAGGGATAGAAGTAGATTCATTTCTAATGTTCATGACATTATTGCCTTTAGGAAGCTTGTAGATTTCTAGTAGTAGAAATTCTTTCCATCTTCTTAAATGGGCTTAAATTGCATTTATACAGCAGTTGTTTGCCACTGACATGTGAATACCATTTATTACACATATACTGGTATCTTGCCATGCTGGATATTGTTATGTTTCATAGACATTGCTGCTGGATAGTAATGTTTAATTGCTTCTCTCCTGCAACGGCTTGCATATTATTTTCTGGTACCATGGAGGCTGTCAGTTCAGAACTAGATCAAATCATCAAAGTCTGTGTACTAAGTATGCAGTGTCATTAGCAATAAAGGCTCACCCTTGATCCCTGTGAGATAAGCAGGGGCTAAATTGAAAGTCCATATTGCTTCGAAAGTCACTTGGTGTGCTGGATAGTTTTAAGGCAACTTGAGACAAATGAATGTCATATAAGAGCAAGGAACCTCAATTAAGAAAATGTCTCCATAAGATCAGGTTTTAGGTAGGCTTCTAAGGCATTTTACCAGATCTGACATGTTTGTTAGACAAACTGAGGCTTTATACATTATTGTGAAAGGCATGTACATATGTATTTGTGTACATATGTGCATTTGGGCATTACTATAAGACACAGCTATATCTGAAACTTTTGTCATATACTTGGATACACACACTCATGTATGATATGTTAGCTAAGGAACATGTATATGTATAAGTATATGTATATGTATATATGTATGATGTATATGTGTATGTATATGTATACCATCACATCAACATCAACTTTACAGTATCAACATCAACATTATAATGCCTGTCTATGGAAAAGCTGTTTCTTAATTAGTGATTTATGGGAGAGGACCCAGTCCATTGTGAGTGGTGCCACTTCTGGGCTGGTAGTCCTTAAAGCACGCTGAGCATGCCATGAGGAACAAGCCAGTAAGTACACTCTTCTTCCATGACCTCTGCATGAGTTCCTGCCTCCAGGTTCCTACCATATTTGAGTTCCTGTTCTCAATTCTTTGATGATAAGCAGTAATGTGGAAGTAAAGCCAGATAATCCCTTTCCTCCTAAAATTGCTTTCTTCATCATGGTGTTTTATCATAGTAATGAAAACCCTAATTAAGACACTTGGACTTCCCTGACAAACCATTCAAAATGAAGTTTTGTATACCTGGTACTAGTAGAACCATATAGCATAGAATAATATTAGTATCATGGTTCTCATTATTTTCACTTGAAATTGTTACCCTGAAAAGAAATTTCCTTTTTCTAGAAAAGTAAATTTAAATGAAGTCAGTAGCACTCCTTTGTTACAGTGTGTCATTAGGCATGGGAATACAGGTCATACAACAAAGTAATATATTAAACATTAAATTGCATAATGAGTAATATGTGAAGATGCCAGTAGGTAAAACCATATATTCTGTGACATAAAAGTTGCTATAGTGCCTTACGTCTCTATAAATGGCATTTTTGGACTGCAATCACACAGATTTTAGTGTTTTCTACATTCAGATATTGAAATATTTACCATAAATGAAAATTTCACCGAAGGCATTGCTACTTTATACCTCCATGGTGTCCTTGAAATCATATTGTTATTTATTGCTTAGGAACATTACAGCAAAATGATTCACATGAGAGTTACACAGAGTCACTGGTTTTGTGCTTACCAAATAGTTTGAATGTCACAGTTTGAGAATGTCTCCTCACATATAATCTTATTTTACTGATGTTGACAGCCTACAAAAACTCAATAATCAAAGTATTAGTTATGTATTTCATTTGATGACACAAAGATATTTGGCCTTCATAGATTGTCAATACTTCTCAGTAGTTACTTAACATGAATTTATAAGAAATATTTCTTCTGCAAAGCTCAACAATTCTTTATCTTTTATTTTCCACTAGGTTGGCGTCTGTGATGGTTTGTATATGCTCATCTCAGGGCATGGCACTATTAGTAGGTGTGACCTTGTTGGAGGAAGTGTGTCACTGTGGGGATGAGCTTGGAGATTTCCTTCTAGATGTCTGAGGATACCAAGTCTGTTCCTGACTTCCTTTGGATAATGATGTAGAGCCTTCAGCTCCTCTTGCACCATGCCTGCCTGGATGCTGCCATGCTTCTGCCTTGAAGACAATGGATTGAAACTCTGACCCTGTAAGCCAGCCCCAATTAAATGTTGTCATTTATAAGACTTGCCTTGATCACTGTGTTTGTTCACAGCAGTAAAACCCTAAGACAGCACTTAAAATTCATCTTGGATGGCCAAATTAGAAATGAACAACCTAAAGAAAGAGAGGCCCATGAACATACCAGAAGCCTACAGAACTCCAAACAGATTGGACCAGAAAAGAAATTTCTCCTGTCACATAATAATCAAAACACCAAATGCACTAAACAAAGAAAGAATATTAAAAGAAGTAAGGGGAAAAGGTCAAGTAACATATAAAGGCATACCTATCAGAATTACACCAGACTTTACACCAGAGACTATCAAAGCCAGAAGATCCTGGGACAATGTCATACAGACCCTAAGAGAACACAAATGCCAGCCCAGGCTACTATACCCAGCAAAACTCTCAATTACCATAGATGGAGAAGCCAAGATATTCCATGACAAAAACAAATTTACACAATATCTTTCCACAAATCCAGACCTTCAAAGGATAATGAATGGAAAACTCCAACAAAAGGAGGGAAACTACACACTAGACAAAGCAAGAAATTAATCTTCTTTTAACAAACCAAAAAGAGAGATACACAAACATAACTTCACCTCTAATATCAAAAACAACAGGAAGCAACAATTAATTCTCCTTAATATCTCTTAATATCAAAATATCTCTTAATATCTAAATTCTCCAATAAAAAGACCTAGACTTAACAGACTGGATACATAAACAGGACCCAACATTTTGCTACATACAGAAAACTTACCTCAGGCACAAAGACAGACACTACCTCAGAGTAAAAGGCTGGAAAACAATTTTCTAAGCAAATGGTCCCAAGAAACAAGCTGGTGTAACCATTCTAATATCAAATAAAATCGACTTTCAACCTAAAGTAATTGAAAAAAAAATAAGGAAGGACACTTCATACTCATCAAAGGAAAAATCTACCAACATGAATTCTCAATTCTGAACATATATACTCCAGACAAAAGGGCAGCCACATTCATGAAAGAAACTTTACTAAAGCTCAAAGTACTTGAAATCCTAGCCAGAGCAATTAGACAACAAAAGGAGGTCAAAGGTATACAAATTGGAATGGGAGAAGTCAAGATATCACTCTTTGTGAATGATAGCATAATATACATAAGCGACCCTAAAAATTCTATCGGAAAACCCCTACAACTGATAAACAACTTCAGCAAAGTGGCTGGATATAAAATTAACTCAAACAAATCAATAGCCTTCCTATACTCAAAGGAAAAAGAGGCTGAGAAAGAAATTAGGGAAATGACCCCCTTCAGAATAGTCACAAATATTATAAAATACATTCATGTGATTCTAACCAAGCAAGTGAAAGATCTGTGTGACAAGAACTTCTAATCTGTGAAGAAATAAATTGAAGATCTCAGAAGATGGAAAGATTTCCCATGCTCTTGGATAGGCAGGGTTAATGTAGTAAAAATGGTCATCTTGCCTAAAGCAATCTACAGATTCAATGCCATCCCCATCAAAACTCCAACTCAATTCTTCATAGAGTTAGAAAGATCAATTACCAAATTCATCTGGAATAACAAAAAAATATTCCCAACAATAAAAGAACCGCTGGTAGGATAACCATTCCTGACCTCAAGCTATAATACAGAGGAACAGTAATAAAAATTGCAGAGTATTTGTACAATGACAGGCAGGTAGATTAATGGAATAGAATTGAAGACCCTGAAATGAATCCACATACCTATATTCACTTGATCTTTGACACTGGAGCTAAAACCATCCAGTGGAACAAAAGACAGCATTTTCAACAAATGGTGCTGGGTCAACTGGCAGTTAACCTGTAGAAGGATGCAAATTTTTCCATTCTTACCTCCCTGTACAATGCTCAAGTCCAAGTGGATCAATGACTTCCACATAAAATCAGATACAGTGAATCTAATAGAAGAGAAAGTGGGGAAGAACCTGGAGCACATGGGCACAGAGGAAAACTTCCTGAATAGAACACCAATAGCTTATGCTCTAAGATCAAGAATTAACAAATTGGACCTCATAAAATTACAAAGCTTTTTTAAGGCAAAGGACACTGTCAATAAAACAAAATGGCAACTAACAGACTGGGAAATGATCTTTACCAACCTTACTTCTGATAGAGGGCTAATATGCATTATATACAAAGAACTCAAGAAGATAGACTCCAGAGAACTAAATAACCCTATTAAAAATGGGGTACAGAGCTAAACAAAGAATTCTCAACTGAGGAATATTTGATGGCTGATCAACACCTAAAAAAATGTTCAACATCCTTAATCATCACTGAAATGCAAATCAAAACAACCCTGAGATTCTACCTCACACTAATCAGAATGGCCAAGATCAAAAACTCAGGGGACAGCAGATACTGGACAAGATGTGGAGAAAGAGGAACACTCTTCCATTGCTGGTGGGATTGCAAGCTGGTAAAATCACTCTGGAAATCAGTTTGGCGGTTCCTCAAAAAACTGGACATAGTACTACCTGAGGACCCAGGTATACCACTCTTGGGCATATACCCAGAAGATGCTCCAGCATGTAATAAGGACAAACTCTCCACTATGTTCATAGCAGCCTTATTTATAATAGCCAGAAGCTGGAAAGAACCCAGCTGTCCTTCAACAGCGGAATGGATACAGAAAATGTGGAACATTTACACAATGGAGTACTACTCAGCTATCAAAAACAATGAATTCATGAAATTCTTAGGCAAATGGATGCATTTAGAAAATATCATCCTCAATGAAGTAACTCAATCACAAATGAACTCGCTGATAAGTGGATATTACCCTCAAAGCTTGGAATACCCAAGATACAACTCACAGATCACATGAAACTCACGAAGAAGGAAGACCAAAGTGTGGATACTTTGATCCTTATTGGAAGGTGGATCAAAATACCCATGGCTCACAGGCAATCAATAGACTGAGCATAGGGTCCCCAATGGAGCAGCTAGAGAAAGGACCCAAGGAGCTGAAGAGTTTTTCAGCCCTGCAGGAGGAACAGTAATGTGTACCAACCAGTACCCCTAGTATTCCCAGGAACTAAACCACATAAAGAGGACACCCATGTCTCCAGCTACATATGTAGCAGAGGATAGCCTTTTCAGACATCAATGATAGGAGAGGCCATTGAAGGATCCAGTGAAGGATCGATGCCCCAGTGTAGCAGAATACCAAGTCAGGAAAGTGGGAAGGGAGCTTAATAAGCAGGAGGAGGAGGGATAGGTTAGGAGGTTTTGGAGGGGTAATGAGGAGGAAAATGGATACCATTTGAAATGTAAATAAAACAAGTATCTAATTAAAAAGAAAGATAGAAAGAGGAGAGAAAGAGAGAGAGAGGAAAAAAGAAAGTAAGAGAGAAAGAAAGAAAGAAAGAAAGAAAGAAAGAAAGAAAGAAAGAAAGAAAGAAAGAAAGAAAGAAAGAAAGAAAGAATTGAACAATATACATATAATACTTATTACAGGTTTTTGAAATGTGAAGCGGATTTGAGGAAAAAAATAATAGGAAAGGAAGATAAAAGTTGTGGAATGTAAATAAGATTTAAAACATTTGACTTTCAAGTTTCTTTTTGAATACTTATTATAATAAGTGGCTATCATTTTCTATTTTCAAAATATAATATCTCCAAAGGAGCAAATAAGGAGGGTCTCAATGTAGAGATGCGCTTGTGAGCCCATCAAGAGATTCTAATTTGCTTTGATTTGGACATTTAAAAAAAAATTCTCTGTTCTGACTTCTTTTGTTTCCTTGCCTAGGACTAATAATGTCAACAACACTTAACTTTACTTCTCCTTCACATCCTTTCCTCCCTCACAGTTATAAAATTAAAATCAATGATGTAGATATACTTTTGGGTTCTTTTCAATAGTTCCTCTGGAAGGTAATATAACTGCCACATCCTATGTACCCATTCAGCCATGAGAAGCCAAAAACATCACTTAGCAATTTGTTTTGAGGTTCACAGTGTTACTCTTTATTAGGTACACTGTCGTCTTTAAGTTACATCTTCATTTCTTAATTTTTCATAACATCCTGGTGAGGTAGGCTAGTTTTGTAATTTGCACCTTAGAGGAAATTTGCCACTGGTAATGAATTTGATTTCATTATATTTGGCCATGCTAGAAATTGTAGGATATTTTCAGTTCTCTCTCTCTCTCTCTCTCTCTCTCTCTCTCTCTCTCTTCTTTTCAGTTCTCTCTCTCTCTATCTCTCTCTCTCTCTCTCTCTCTCTCTCTCTCTCTCTCTCTTGCATACCAATTTCATTATTCATCCCTCAACTGGAGATTGAGCTTTGCTTTCCTTTTGGTTTTTACAAAAAGATTTCCCAACTAATTTCTGAGTGGCTTCCTAGTCTGACCAAACCCAGACAATCTCTTAACATGTCACAACAAAAGTGGCTATTGCAGTTGTTTATCTCATGGCTCCCTTTGGTAATAAATATGAAACCACACATAAAAAATTATATGTGATGATTTCCTGCATCCATTACGTATTATCACAGTGTCCTGTAACTCTGTTTGGAGCAGGGGCTGCCACTGACTCAGTCATCCTCTGCTATTGGATGCCTTTCCCTTAACTGCACTTCTTGGTTGGGCCTCAGTGAGAGAGGAGGTGCTTAGTACTGCTGGGACAGGATTTCCTAGGGTTGGGTGGTACCCAAGAGGAGAAGGGGTAGGGATAGTGGGGGGGAGGGATTTGTAAGGGCAGGACTGGGATGAGAGGAGGGAGGAGGAACTAACTGAATTTTTAATGGTCATAAGGTTCACCTCTTTATTGTAAGGAATAATGAAAAAATGGAAGCAGAATTTAGGTAGGTAGTTAGTCATCCCCCAAAACATTACTATTTACTTCTTTTTGGCTGAAGGCCACAAGTATCCTTAGATCTTTACCAGAGGTCAGAGCTGTCAGAAGTATATGAAGGCTCTCGTTCCTTATCCACTTCTTAAATTATTTGCAGGTTTTCTCTTCAATGGGATAATGTTAGAGTAGTAGTAAAGGCCCAGAAGCAGAAATGTCTGGGTGGAGACCTAACACTGCTTTTGGACCAATTCAAACATCTGGCCAAGGGATTGCCCTAAAAAGGTAGACTCATCTGAATCCATGCTGAACACTTAGGCAGAATAGTCCTTTAATGAGATAATGCACTGTTTCTTCCCACAGTCCCTGTCTCCAGTAGCTCAAGGGACTGCAGCCATACAAGTCCATCTATCTGCCAAATAATATTCACAAAAGAGTATCTTGTCCTTTATTCTTTTTATTGTTTTTCTAAACATGCTTTTCCTAAAATTTGGTGCTTCATCAATATACTGGGATCCATTACACTTTTTCTAAATCTCCCATCTATGCCATGAGGCGACCTGTATGTCTTTTAACATCTAACGTTTTTAAAACTCTTTCTTCCATTTTCCTTTTGCTGGTAGCTGCTCAGATTACCAGCTTTTCTACCATAGGTGCTTTCATTTAAATGCTAATAGAAATGATCTTGTACTTCAAAGAAAAGGCAAGATCTCACAGTGGAAACTGGATGGCTTAGAGCACACCATGTAAACCTGGCCAGCCTCACATTCTTGACATTCCTACCTCACCCTGGAATTCTTGGATTATAGCTGTATGTCATTATACCAAGCTTAAATTTTTATTTTAATCTTTTCATTTCAGCAATGTTATTTCTCTTAGAGTTTAGTCATAAGTTACTAATGCATTTTCTAAATACCAGCACTGTAAGACTTGATATATTGTTGCCCAGAGGCTCTGACTGTTATAGAAAAATAATGAAGACAGCCTGAACTGGCATTCTAAACCCACTGAAAAGGTGATTATACTGTAGCAGAGCATCAAATGTCATTTCATCAACACTTTCTTTTACTACAAGGATAGAGCTACGATACTGGTAACTTGGAGTTCAAAATGATTGTTTATATAGTGTATTTTACTGTGGAACTGTGAAGAAACAGCTTCAACAAAAGAACAAACAAAACCTTTCACAGAGCACCTGATTATTTGCTATTTATAAATAATGTTCTAAGTAAGAAATGCGGTATAAAACAAAATAAGAATACCTAGAAACCTTTCATAAGGAATTGCCTGTCTTCAGTTTTTGTTCATTTAAATAGTGAGATAGGGCACGTGATAGGAAAGTGCAAAGGAGACTACTCTAAGAGAGACACTATAAGCAGAGAATGGGGAGGGGCAAAAGAGGGATATGCTGAGTGTGGGCAGCAGTGTGGAGTTGAATAGTTAACCTAAATGAAGTTTACACAAAAATAACATGCCATCTCAACAAATGAAGAGATATATGGCAGAAATTAAAGAGTAAATGATCAATTTTGAGGAATTCTGATGCTGGTCAAGTGAGTGTATTAAGGGGTTAATTTTACAGCTTGAATATGGCATGCCCCTTCTACCCTTTATTCCAAAATTGAAATCTATCATTTTGGTATTGGCTACAATGTGTTGGTACATTTTGAGGTGTTCATTGACAGAAACTAATGTCTTTTTCATAAGAGTATATTCTCATAAGAAACCCAGATTAGGTAAAATGGAAGTAAGTTGATATAAAGTAATTCCAATTGCTGTTCAATATTTTTTCTATTGGATCTGGTAAAATGACATGCTCAGCAGAAGTTTCAAAACTGAACTATGTATATGAACCTCCCAGAATTCAGAACTGGGATACAATTTCACTTTAATGGGATCTTGTCTCAGAAACTTTTTCCACAGGTTTACTGTTATAGCAACTGAAATCTGATTTAGGCAGATATCTACTTGATCGGAGGTAGAGTGAGAGAGGGACCTGGGAGGGAGAGGAAAAAAGGACGGGTCAGAATCAGATACAGGAGGTGAAAGGGCAGAAGTACTCAGAAAATTGAATAGAGGTGTATAGCAGAAGGGAATGGGGAACTTGGGGTAGCCACTAGAAAGTCTCAGATGCTAGGGAAGCAAGATGTTCCCAGGATCCAATGAGGATGACTTTAGCTGAAATATCCAACAAAAGGGAAAAAGAACCCATAGAGACCATATTCAGTTGATAGGCATGGTCCCCAGTTGAGGGATTGGGCTACCCACCCATATCTTCAAAGACATGGAAGGAACAATTCTCAAATTCATCTGGAAAGGCAAAAAACACAGAATAGCCAGAACGATATTTACCAAGAAAAGAATGGCTGGAGGAATCAACATCCCTGACCTCAAGCTTTACTACAGAGCAATAGTGATAAAAACTGTATGGTTTTGGTACAGAGACAGACATGTTTATCCATGGAATAGAAGTGAAGTGCCAGAAATAAAACCACACACTTATGGGCACTTGATCATTGACAAAGATGCCAAAAATATACAATGGATAAAAGAAAGCATCTTCAATAAATGGTGCTGGTCTAACTGGCTGTCTGAATGTAGAAAAATGAATTTAGACCCATATTTGTCACCTTGTACAAAGTTCAAGTCCAAGTGGATCAAGAACCTCAACATAAAACCAGATACAACGTAATAGAAGAGAAAGTGGGAAAGAGTCTTGATCTCATTGCACAGAGGAAATTTCCTTAACAGAATTCCAATGGCATATGCTCTAAGATCAAGAATTGATAAAGGGGACCTCATTAAACTGGAAAGTTTCTGTGATGCAAAGGACATAGTCCATGAGAGAAATTTGCAACCTACAGATTGGGAAAAAGTATTCAGTAACCCTACATTCCATAGAGGGCTAATATCCAAAATAAAGAACTCAAGAAGCTAAACACCAAAAAACCAAACAACCCAATCAAAAAATGGGACATAGAACTAAACAGAGATTTCACAACTAAGGAATTTAGAATGGCTGAGAAGCACCTAAAGAAATGTTCAAAGTCCTAAGTGATCAGAAAAATGCAAATCAAAATGACCCTGAGATTCCACCTTATACAAATCAGAAAGGCTAAGATCAAAATTTTAGGTGACAACACATGTTGGAGAGGATGTGGAGAAAGAACATTCCTCCATTGTTCATTGCTAGTGGGATTGCAAACTGGTACAACCACTCTGGAAATCAATCTCAAGTTCCTCAGAAAATTAGAAATAGATCTACCCGAAGACCCAGAAATACTGCTCTTGGGGAATATAACCAAAAAATTCCCCACCATGCCACAGGGGCATGTGTTCCACTATGTTCATAGCAGCCTTGTTTGTGATAGCCTGAAGCTGGAAACAACCCAGATGTCCCATGACAGAAGAATGGATACAGAAAATGTGTTACATTTACACAATGGAAACTACTCAGCTCTTAATAATGAGGATATTCTGAATTTTGCAGGCAAATGGACAGAACTAGAAAATATCATCCTGAGTGAGGTAACTCAGATTCAAAAGGACATGTATAGTATATACTCACTAATAAGTGGATATTAACACCCCCCCCACACACAAAAAAATGTAGAGAATACCCAAGATTTAGCCCACAAACTTAAGAAGGACAACAGGATGAAGGGCCCAAGTGAGGATGCCTCAGTCCAACTTGCTAGGAAGAAAGCAACTGCAAGTGGAGAGGGAGGAAGGGAGGAAGGGAGGGAGGGACAGGGGAGGGAAAGTAGATGGGTAAGAGGGGAACCTGACCTGGTATTGGGTGAAGGAAAAGGACTAAAGCCCTTAGGGCCAGCAGAAAGAATGGAAACAGTCAACCTAGAGAGGTAGAAGGTTGAGGGGACCCTCCAGAATGCACCAGAGATGTAGGAGGTAAGAAACTCTCAAGACTTAAAGGGAGGGACCTTAGATGAAATGCCCTACTGTAGGGAGAGGGAACTTATAGAGCCTCTTCCAGGAGGAAGACAAGGCATCAAGTGAGGGAGGGGCTTGCCATCCCAAAGTCAAATCTCTGACCCATAATAGTTCCTGTCTGAAAGAACTGTGGGGATGGAAATGGAGATGAGCCTGGGGAAAAGAAGGTCTAGTGACAGGCCCAAATTGGGATCCAGCTCAAGGGCATGTCCCAATGCCTGACACTACTACTGAGGCTATGGAGCACTCACAAAAATGGACTTAGCATGACTGCACTCTGGAAGTCCCAACAAGCACCAGAAAGTGTCAGATGCAGATATTTTTACCCAACCAATGGACAGAAACCACTGACCCCTGTGGTTGAATTAAGGAAAGACAGAAAGAAGCTGAGGAGCAGGGCGACCTTATAGGAGGACAAACAGTCTCAATTAATCTGGACCCTCGAGATCTGTCAAATACTGGACCATCAACACTGGATACACCATGCACCAGCTGATATGAGGCCCCCCAACACATAAACAGCAGAGGACTGCCAGGTCTGGGTTCAATCAGGGATGATGTACCTAACCCTCGAGATACTGGAGACCCCAGGGAGTTTAGAGGTCAGGAAGAGATGGGAATGAAGGGTGGAGACATCCTCGTAGAGACAAGGGAGTAGGGAGGAGGTATAGTATGTGGGACACTCAGAGGATGGGCCGGGAAGGGAATTAAATCTGGAGTGTGTGTAAATAAATAAATAAATAAATAAATATTTTTTAACCTAGAATTTTTCCTGTTTAAAGGAAATGCAGCGACAAAGAGTGGGGGCAGAGACTGAAGGAAAAGCCATCCAGAGACTGCCTCACCTAGGGATCCATCTCATCTGTAGACCAAACCCAGACACTATTGCTGATGCCAAGAAATGCTTGCTGACAGGAGCCTGATATAGCTGTCCCCTGAGAGGCTCTGCCAGAGCCTGACCAATATAGATGTGGATGCTTGCAGCCAACCATTGAACTGAGCATGGGGACCCCAATGGGGGAGTTAGAGGAAGGACTGAAGGAGCTGAAGGGGTTTGAAACCAGAATCCCCGAGCTCCCAGGGACTAAACCACCAACGAAAGAGTACACATGGAGGGACCAGTGGGTCCAGCTGCATTAGGGGAATGCTAGGGTGGTGAAGCAAGAGTGAGTGGGTGGGTGGAGGAGCACCCTCATAGAAGCAGGTGGAGGGGGAATGGGATAAGAGGTTTTAAGAGGGGAAACCAAGAAGGGGGGCATTTGAAATGTAAATAAACAAAAGAACCAATAAAAATAATAATAAAAGAAAAGAACATTTGAAGTCATTAAGTAAACACAATAGCATAAAAATAGGTGAGGAAGGATAGATATCATTTTCAGCAGTCATAAAGATAAAAATGAAGTTTTGGATTAGAAACAGAAAAAGGAATGTGAACATTGCTAGTGCATAGGAATAACTGCAAAGATCTTGAGTAAGATGATACCAGTCTGGCTGACATAAATTTACTGGAACTGAACTAGATTTAAGTTTTTATATTTTTGTATTTGTGAACCAAATATTCTGTATATATGTACATATACATATACATATGCATATACATATACATATACATTCAGATAGTTTTCTATAGGAAGTGTGTCTAGAAGAAACTTTTGGAAATAGATATACACAGAAGATTTTCTAGCTCTTCATTAATAAAAAGTTTTACTTCTGATTACAATCCTCCATCCTGGAAGAAGAGTCAGTAAGCATATATACTCTGGAAGAGTTAATCTTGTATAAGTCACTAAAACAATTGAAAACAAGAATGTTGGTTATTCTAAACATGTGAAATGGAATGAAATTTGTATTCATATTTTTTGAACAGAACAACACTAAAGAAAGTTATGTAAGGATCATTGTAGTTTCTAGATTTTGATTTGCAATGTTTCTGCTTTGTACTTCAATAGTTTCAATCAGCTATGGAAATAAAAACTCAGAGAAATAACTGACAAATACAAAATGCTTTTATTTATACTGAAATTTAGCAAGTACATTTAAAACAAAGTGTACTTTAACTTAACATATGGTAGAACAGAGAAACTATACATATAAGTTTCTAGTCTCTAAGATACTACTATATTTTTTTCTTTGAAGGACAAAAAGCCAAGCAGAGATGAGCATAAAAAAAGCATCAAATATGACCAATATACTTAAGTCATCAGGGTTTAGCTCATGTTCTTAAATTGGTGAATCTAATACAAGGACATAGATTACATGATTGATTTTTAAATATACACATATTCCTTTTTTTTCTTAATGTAACACAGAAAATATGATTCAGTCAAAGAGCTTTGCTGATAAACACAACTAAAATAACTCCATGATGGATATTTTCAGAGATATACTGGAATCACAAGTATCTTCTTTAATGTAAGCCAGCGAGGACCTTTCAGGCTGAACACAACTGCTGTGCCATTGCTAAACAGTAATAGTTACCTCCTTTAAAAAAAAGAAAACATGTTAGTTCTTCTGTGGAACATAGCTGAAGCATAGGTATGAAAGGACTAAAATGTCAATTATCAGGAACCTAAGATGTTTTGATGTAACAGGATTTATTTAATATCAGTCAATTTTAATTTAACCTGTCTATAGGTTAATGTGTCAAATTTCAAATTCTTTCAAGTAAATTTCATGCTACAGCTCCTCTTCTTTACACAGCATTGGAGACATGGAAACTGATAAAGATTCTTTTCATAAACTATTTTATAATGTCTATAAAGATCTGTTTTTTTTTATTTTTGTACATAATATTACACTTGAAGATCCTGTGCTTTACCAAACCAGAAGGAAAGATATTACCTGGTTTGGCTCTAAAATAATGACAACTTTGTACATTTAGAATTTTCATTGCCCAGGTAAACCCTAAGACTCTGCACACCATATGGAGACTAGTTTTCAATATCATTTGAGTTTTAAGTGGTAAAAGCAATATTTATTTAAACATTTGTAATATAAACTCCATATCATCTGCTAGTTAGCTACCAATTGATCGATATAGTTAAAGTTTATTATTGAAAATGAAAAAGAAATTATATTCTGTCTCTTTGGGCTTAATACTGCTCTTTTCTATTATAATGGTTTATGACTTGCATGTTTTGCTAGCTAAATAACAAAAATTAGCCTTTGGTTATAGAACAGGGAGAAGAAAAGAATGTGTTCATAAATCAGCACAAATCTTGTGCTCAAGAAACACTTAAAATTACATCTATGTAAATCAAATTTGCCCTCTTTATGTATAAGGAAGCACATATTATTATGATTGACTGATATTCCTTGTTTAAAATATTAATGTATATTGGAAAAAGTTTTGAGCTATTAGGAGGAAAGTATGTAAAATCTCTATAATACATTTTTGCATATTAAAAAAATTAATGGAAGTTTGTGGCAACTAATTCAAAACCAAAAATGAAGGAGATATAAGGTAACAGAAGAAAAACTTGTATTCTGTGTTAATCAGAAAAGCTAGCATAGGGCTTCATTAGTAGGTAATTAAACATTTGTCTAAGAAAGCCATGGAACTAATTTGAATGTTTCAGAAACCAGATCATAAAAATCTTTTTGTTTTTAATAGTTTGGTAATATTTAACCCTAGAAAACTGTTTAATCTTTTGTACATGCAGTCTGAGCTCTGTAATGAGGTCCTAGCCTCTACATCGTTCAAGTTTCTGTGATGATATTGACCAACTAGGTACTCAGTTCTACAATCCACTTCATTCTCTGTACACAGTCTCCAAATCAATAAAAAGCTCTCCAACATCAAATGTCATTCATTTTTACTTAATGACTTAAATTTATACAATAATAATAAAGCTTGAGTCATGCAGGACAAAATGTGAACAGTACAAATTTGAAAGCAAGGGTAAAACAATGTCACCTAAAAAGTCATATAAACACAGCAATGAATGGAAAACACAATCACTGTCTTTTGGAAAAACGCAGTTTTTGAAAAAAAAATCTTTCACTTTATTTTGTTTAATTCTTATCTGTCTTACAAGAGACAAACATTTCTGGCCACAATTTTGATTAAATGTGCCCACTTACAAAGCTTATTAGGAATAGTTTTCACAACAACTTGCAAATCAAAAGACATACTAGGCCACCAAGAAGACAGCATTATGATGTAAAACAATTGTTTCCCTCAAAATACAATAAGTTGAGATGCCATTAGTAAAACTTTCCCAAATTTTAAAGATAGTAGTAACCAAACAGGATGGCATGTTCTACAATATTGAAACATCTTCTGTTACTGCTCTGAGTATTCCAATACAGACTGATTATATGGAAGGAACAAATAATGACCTAGTAGTAATCGATGCTGTTCCTTGGAACAATCTCAAAGTTTGCCATGTTTCAATTTCAAAATGCATTTCAGCTATAATATGAGTGATTTATCATTTAGTAGTAGCTGTCAAAGTAAACTCCTAGATAAAACAAAAACATCTGGAACCATAAACAGAAGAGAGCTGTAGCTGAATTTTAATCCAAATCTGCCATGCTCAAATCATTAGGAATAGGAAACAGCTAATTAGTAGTTGACTCCTTCATGTTTTTAAAAGGGTTTATACTTGAACATCAAACAGACATGATCTCATATGCATTCTGTATGTAAACATGATTATAGATTAGAAAAAGCAATGAAAAGCTCCTCTCCAGCAGAATCTTAGGCTCTTTGAAACTCATAGGAGGGACAGACATACTTTGATACTTGTGGAGAGCTGACAGTTACTTTACTGCTTCAATATTTATCCAAAGAGCAAAATGGGGAATTATGTATCTACAGATATGACAGTATTTTAAGTAAAAATATAGGTTTGTGCAATACTTCCCTTAATGCAGAAATGCCTAACTTGGGATGGCATAGAAGGTTCATGTGGTCTTCTCCATTAGGACACCCTCTGATGACAGGTTGAACCCATCAAGAGCCACAGTTGACTGTCTCAGATCCAATAAGTATGATACTGGCCTCTGTATTATATATCTAAAGTTTATAAAAAAGGAAAAGCTAGCATCAGGTGCCATGAAAAAGGCCAAACAAGTGGGAAAATGCCAGAAAAACAGGAGGATTCTTACTTTTCAATTAAAATAGTGAAAAAAGACACTAACGTATGTTTAAGTGACCTGATTTGAAAATTCTATTAAATTATCTGTATCATTCAGTACATGTTCTTTTTCTATATAATGAAGAGGTGACTCTGGATGTTGTACCTTTGGTCATAAATCATTGTTAGTTTGTTCATATATTTGATATTGCCAATTTTATTTCATTGTTCATCAATTATTTCTAAGTTTGTATTATTTTGATGCAATCGAGTGAAACATTACAGATTGCATATAAGTAGATCATGTGTGCATCATAGAAAGTACCAAAAGCAAAATTCTTTATAACTTAGAAAAAATTTTCAGGATGTGAAATATCATATTCATATGAATTAAAGTATTATTTTGAAAATTATTTATGTTTAGTGGTCATTCCAAAGGAAAATACATATATGACCACAAGGAATTAATTATTAGAAAAATAAATAAAATATCAGCTGGCATTTTCCATGAGTAGAACTTTTGTCACAACAGAATTTAATACTAGGGCAGATACTACACAATGAATAGGATTTTGCTGGTGCAATGTGAATGCTTGAGAAGTGTCATTAAATGATTTTGATCACTTAAATACTGATGTATTAGATTCTTAGGAGGTGTAAAAATGGTCATAATTAATATCAACAGTTTGTGGCCAGGTCTTTAATAAGTAAACTGTCAAAAAATATTCTTAAAATATTTCCTGAGCAATTCAGGCCAAATGAACCATTTATATATCTCTTGAAATGTGAGTTCCTGATTATTTTTAGACCAGAGGATGAATAGTATAAAAGTTCACAATGAAAATGAACTATAATATCTTTCTTTCTTTTTTCTTGTGTCTGTTGGTTTTATTCATACAATTATTATTTTTTTTCCGTTGGCTCCATTATAAAGAAGAAGCAAAGTTTGTGATCAAAAGGAAGAAAAAAAGAATAAAGAAGGCATACTTAATAGGCTGGGATCAGTTTTAATCATCGTCTTCTTTGTAGATAAGGGATGTGCTAGTAGAAAGGGAGTTGATAATTTGCTCTACCTCATCAGTTCAAAGGAAAATGTAGGTGTAGCATGATGTAATTATTAAAGTTCTCTATGATTTTTTAAGAGAACAAATCAGGCACACTTTCTTCTACAAAGTGAGCTCACAGGCTATGACAATATTTGTACCAACAAATTGTCTGCTAATAAAGGTACTGTTAAATAACATATTGGAGAATTAGAAAGTTATTCCACAATAGGAACAGGTCAAAGTAGGTTTTTCTACATTTTATTTTCTTACATACATTCTAGAAATATCATTTTATCCATCTTCAAAATTGTGCCACCTACTTACCCACTACAAACCTGCTGTGTGGATAAATGTGATAATGTTTGTGAAGTACTAGGAGCTTGTTGGAAGAAATGGGTAAAGATACTATAAAATATCACATTCAGTCATCATAATTGCCCCATAAAATCTTGCAAAGACCATTCTCTAGTACATTTTTCCTATGTGTTCAAGGTTCTAGTCAACAATTATGAACAAATAGTAATTGAGTGTTCCATATTTTAAAAGAATCTGAGCATGAATTCTAAAGAATTACAACACTAAGTAAGCAGGTAACTGCTACAGCACCCTATCCGTGTCTATGATCACTTGGAGTTCCGGCATCAGTGTTCAGGCTGCACAGAAAAACAATAAGACCTGGTCAAAATGTCATTCCAACAAAGAGAATCCAAATTTTACTAAAAACTCAATTTATATAGTATTTCCTATGATAGATAGACATAAAATGTCAGCATTTGGATAAATATTTATATAATTTACATTTTTATTATCTTTATTTTTAGTGGAAGCATGCTTTCTTAAAAAGTAAAGTTTTCCAAAATGAGAAAAACTTTAGATGTGCAGTAAATTTTAATACTTAATTTTAGTCTCTATGCGTGGTATTAACAATATGAAAGTGGTCTAAATGATACTCAACTACAATATGCTTAGGAGCCCTTTGAGTATGCTATACTACTTTACAATCTGAAGTGATATGCATGGCTAGCTGAATAAACAAAGCATTAGGATGTTTTTTGTTTTCTACTACTGTTGAAAATATCAGTGAAGATCCATACCATTTTCTATTGTGGCAAAAATCTCTGGTAAAAGTTGCAGTGCTACTTCTAGATGATATTTCTTTCCTGGAAGGATGTTTATCTAAAAACTGCTCATGTAGAACATTACCAAATAGGTATCTATAATGTCTTCAAAAGTTTAATTTATGTCTTAAGCAAAATGCTGTTATGAATTTTTCCTCCACTCTTACAATGTTTCCTTTCAAGTGATAAATTATTACTAGCTCACATATATAAATAAAAGAGTTATTAACCACTAATAAGCTTCATCACAGGAAACCTAGGTTACCGGATCTATCTTCTGTAGTGACTACCTTATTTTGCAACATTTTTTTTTTGAAAATTTGTTCACCTATTAAGTCCAGTGTGTTTTAAGTTGCTGTATTATTCATATATTTATGAATTTCAAGTAACCACTATATTATTTGATATCAGAATTACCACAGATGGGTCATGGTTACCTAACCTACATAAAAGAAAGATGAAATAATATGGGATACAATCAACATAATTTTGTCTTGGAATCATTAAATTCAAATTAAATATAAAATGAATTGCATGAACTTTATTTCAACTCTAGAAAAAAATCTCAATATCTTATTATCGCCAAACAATAGTAATGAAGTTAGTTTGTATTGTAATTAGCTAATACCATTGTATAAATATGGCCCTACTTATTTGAAAGTAGGGAAAGTATACTACTGCAAGACAATTCAAATAATAAAATGCTATAGGATTTGATTTATTCTGTGTCTGTGGAGTAAAAGCATATGACATCATCTTTTCAGATATTTCATGGTCCTTGTTAGAATGTTAATTAAAACAAAAATTTTAAAAATAATAACCACTTCACATTCTTATTTGCAAAAATGAGATTTTTGTTTGAATCAAACCTAGAACAAGCTATAGGTCATCTATTTTGTTTTTGTCTTTTGCTTTTCTTTACTTTTTTTTTTTTGGAAATGGTAAGAGAACAGAATTTAAGCAACTCTTGCTCATTTTTGAAAACACTAATTTATTTATTGAAATTTTAATATAAATATATCATTTCCCCATTCTTTTTCTGCCTCTATACTCTCCCTATAGCTACCCCTCCTTAGGCTTCTTCAAGTTCATGACCTCTTTTTCATTGGTGTTTTACATATATCTATGCGTATGTATATACATATATTCCGAACACATAAATAGTACCTGCTCAGTCTACTTGTGGTTATTTATATCTATATTTTCAGTTGTTCTGCTAATTTTATAAATTAATGATATACTGCATACATCCCCCAATTTAAAAACTATAGTCTTTGCATGATTTATTTTACAACGGGGTATGAAAAGCTTTCTGTCCTCATAAAGGGCAATGTACAGGGCTATGGGTACTATAACTACATAATGAAAAGTAAAGGGTTGGCAGAATGCTTTAAATGATACTTATATGGCAAATGTTTCAACTCTATTGAAAACTAGCTATGTAAGCCCAAATGCTTGCTTCATGTATATTTAATAGAATATAGCAATAAGGACAACTTGATCTTGTCATGCATGTCAGAGTTTGGGTCAGAAAGTAAGATGGAGGGAGGTGGGAGACTTCTAATGATTAGTACTGGGCTGGCAAGGTATTAATTAAGAAAACCTGACTATCAGTGCTATTTAAGTAATTCTATTTTACTTCCTACACAACACATCTCTTTCAAAATGGCAATAAAACATACGTGCTTAGGAGAGACTGGCAATTTTTTAATCATATCAAGATTTTAAAAACCCTTGAGTTCTGCTCTCTGGCAGGGAAAGGGAAGGTGAACAAGTAAAAGTCAGTTTGTGTGAGCTACTAAACTAGGTAAGAAGCCTCTTGAAACATGCATGTCACTTGCAGAATGTCATATTCTATTATAATTTTCCTGTAGAGAGCAAGTTTTAAATCTGATGTTTATTTTTCCTAGGATGTTAACCTAAATAATCTAAAGGTATAAGTATATGTAACTTTTTACCAATATGTAAATTATAAAGCATTTTGTAACGATTAGATTTACTTGCTTTTTATATAGAAGACGTGTTAACATTTTAATATATTTAAAAGTATGGTTAATTTTGAAACTACTTTTGCTTGCCAAAATGATAAAAAAAACTTAAAATAATTGTAAATGAATTGAATCAAAATATGGAAAAGAATGAAAAATTGAAAAAATGGAAAAAGCTTAATTTCTACAAAAGATTTGTAAAAACATTCCTAAGGGAAAATTAAAATGCAGTTAATATGAGATGGTAAGAGTTGATTATTAGCTCTATTTGAGGTTTCCCTTCACTCATTAAATAATTGTTCAAAGCTGCCAATATCTACATCCAATTTAAATATTTTAATAGTTTAAGATAGATAAAAACACTTAAATATTTTTTGAATAATAGAGATATAAAGAATAAATGTTTTTCCAGAAATGTATGCTTTCTGGAAAGTTCAGAAACTGGAGAAAATATTGCCTTGATAATCATTTACATTGCTGACAAATTTCACAGAATTATAAAAGGTTGAATGTCAATGCCAATTTTCAAATATTGAAAATGTAAAATATAAGCTCAGTGGAACAAGGAGAATGTGTATCAAATTCTAAACTATTTTTCTTTAATATAAGTTTACTTTCCAAAATAGATTGTTATGTGGCTATTATAAATGAGAAAAAGCTTACTAGATCAAACAGACACAAATTTTATATTAAAAGCCTACAGTAAGGAAATCTGAGTCCATGATTACATAACTAATGTCCTATTGTTAGTGTGAAGTGATTTTGATAATAAAACAATTCATTACTATTTTTGCCACACTTCACAGCCTTAAGTAGAAAAAGGTATCACATTGGTCTCTTTCTGCAGCAAGTATATTGGCATTAATAATATAACTTGCATGTGTTTAGTAAATTATTGTTAGTTTTAGATAATGTTAACTACAAACTAAAGAAAGCCCACTATATGTTTCTCTGAGCAGTTTAATATTGGAGTTCTATTAAATCCTCTATTTAGCTAACTAATGATTACAAACATTGATCAATAAGTGATATATAAAGAGGGAAATTAGTCACAGGGCTAGTGTTCATTTCTATTGTCTATAGCAAGCAAACTAAGTTCTCTTGGGTTAGCTCCATATTTTTAAACTGAGCTAATTACACATTTTAAAACAAAGAAATAAGGATATTATTGTTAGGGTAAATTGTTGTCAAAAACTGACACAAAATATCACATTGCTGTGCATATATTATGAATTGACTTTCTTTTTTTTACACTGTTCAAAATTTAAAGTATAAAGTTATTCAATAATAATAAAAATGTTGGCACAGAACTACTGTATTTCAAGTGGTAGTCATATAATTATTTTAACATTTGAAATCAGTAAGAAGATGGTAGTGTGACTAGAACTTGCTATGAAAACATTTATTTATTATTATTATTATTATTATTTAGTGTTTTAAGGATGACAATGAACATTAAAAACTTTTTATCAAAAACTATTTTTAATAGCTTTTCCAGTGGGTAAAGTGAATACTAGTTTTAAAAAATAGGGACTGGAGACACTAAGTGGTTAAGAACACTTCCTGTATTTTTCAGAGAACTGAAGTCCAGTTCCAAGAACCAAATTCTAGTGATTCACAACTATGGGTAACTCAGGCCCCAGGAGATCTAAATGTTTCTATTCTTTGCAGTCACCTACACTCATGTATACATACCCATGCAGAAATACACCTATACCCACAATTAAAAAATATTAAAAATAAAACTTTAAAAAATATATTGCATTCATAAAAATGGGTCTTAACATAGTAGCCACTAGAGAGACACTAATCAAATCCCCCTCACTGGTAGTGAAAGAAGAAACTACTTGTGTAGACTCCAAATGCTGAGGAGAAGAATGGGTCTCAGTTTGCAATTCTCATTATCTTTCTATCACTATAATTTCATCTGTTAAAAAAGTAAAACGTAGCTGGAACTGTAAGTATGGGAGTCTCAGATCAGTGCAAGAAATTTAATATCATCATTATAATCACTGATGTTTTTGGGTCAGGACAAATTATTTTTGTTAACACAGCGATGATATGGTGCAAGCTACTTATGACAACCAAGCCATAAATAATCAAGCAGTTTCACATCTTCCTAAGGAAGGATCAAGAAATGTGATCTAGTGTAATAGGTATTTCACAGCAGAGAGGCATGATATAATCTGGAGGGCATGACTGACCAAGATAAAAATCCAGAGGGTTGAAAAATTAAGATGTAGTATTCCTGAAGGTAATAACAACAACTTTTTTTTTCTAAGAGTTGCATTTGTCATGGTAACTGCTCATAGGATTGGAATACTGACCAAGATAATAGTGCAACATTCTAGTATCAAAGAAAACACTTGAGAGGAAGTCCATGGGCTGACTCACATTTCAATGATCTCTTTATTCCCTGAGACATTAAGCATCTTTATAAAATGATATACATTCACTGTTCAAGAAGAGCATTAGTGAGCCTGTACACAGCTTCCAACACAGTAGAAGCACCACATGAAGGGAATCAATGATTTATGGGGTAAGGGCAGGAAGCAGTCAGTGGAATCTCTAAAGAGCCTGAGAACACACTGTCCCGGGCTTTAAAGTAAAGACCTTTAGTAGAGAAATTCTATTGATTTTAAAAATCATATATTCATAATGAGAAATCATAGGAAATATAAATTTTCTTATATTTTATAGTAACACTAGTAATTTTCTTACCATTGTACTAAACTGTGCAAGCACAGTTCTATAATGTGGGTAATTATTCTAGCAATTATCAAATTGATTGTTAACCATTTGGAGGATGTTTGCTTCAAGTTAGTATGTGAAGAGCAAAGAGAAAATATATTAAATTTTAGGAAAGATAAATACTGTTTCTGTTGATTTGGGGATTGGATAGAAATATATAAAATGCATATTTTGAAAAAATAACATATTTATATATAGTTTACATTGACTATCTATTAGGTATTGTATAATGTACATGTACTAAATATATTGTGAACAAAGTATTTTTAATATGTAAAGGTTAAAATGTATCTTTCACTTTTTATCAAATGACATTTTGTTTTCAATTTCTTTCATTAACATATTTAGGGTATACAATTTTGAAGAAATCATAAATTTTATATCTTACATTGATCATTCTCCATTCCAAAGAAGCTCTTAGATCTAATGTTTTTGAACTAAAACTATTTAGAAAAAGTAAATTATCTAGTAAGTATTTTTACACAACATTTTTTAACTTTGGTAAATATGCTGAATTTAATCTCTACTGACAGGGTTGGTCAAAAGTGAAGGGAAATTATTGGAAATTGCTTTGCTTTTAAAGAAAGATATCAGAAAAAAATGTCGTTGTTCAATTGCTATATATTAACCAAAAATATTGAGAAGTAAGTAAATGTAAAATTATTCATAAATGTATTTCACTTGTAACAAACAAACAAAAACAAAGCCCTAGTTCTTAGCATTCTTTTGTTGTCTTCTTTTCCTTATATACAAACCAACAGAGTGTCATGCACAGACACAGTTGAACATGATGCCCTTGTAGTTTATGAATTCATTTTTATTGTTTTATTTTATGACGAGATGGTTCACATACACTGCTGGATTTTATCTAAAATTTAGAAGCTACATATCCCATGTTTGTTTTTCTTATTATTAAGATGATAGTGATGTCATTTTTTTTAAATTTAAGAAATTTGCACTATCAACTCCACAACACTCTTAACACCAAAATATAGTCATACAAAAGTTAACTAAGGTATAAACATGCAAAAGGAGAACTCTCCCTGCGATCATAAAACTATGTTATTTTCTGTTCAGCAGTTCATGTTACTGCTGTTCATGCTAATTAATTAAAGGAGCTGTTGCAGTAATGTGCAAACAGGGAATCTGAGAAACTGAGAGGGCTTTTAGGTCTCCAAGTGAAGTTAAGTCAATCTGGGCATGGGCAATCAAATGTAATGAAATCACTTGTCAGTGCTAAGCTTGCAAAAACTGTGAAGTTTGACTGGGGAGTAAAAGGATTATAATTAGATTTCCAATAGGATAATAACTAAATGGCAGAATGCAGTAAAGAGAAAATATTACTTTGTTAGCTAATGGTACTGCTGTTCGGTTTTAGTTTTTATCAGCTCACTTGTAGTTGTGCTAATTTAATTTGCTTTTATCAGCAAAAATGCACCACACAAATGCCACTTAAAGGTCATTTGCAAAAATCATTGATCTGAAGGTACACTTAATGACACCTGGTATGTTTATTTTATGTGAAGCAGAGATTGGCTGATAAGATGGTTGATGTGCTGTCTTGCAAGTCCCCAGCTGAGTTAGAGGAATTTGAATTGGACCACATTTGTCCATGTGTTCCTTTGAAAAATTCTGCTCCTGAGGTTGTGGACATAAGCACCATAGTGAGTACATTGTTGACCACCTTTATGTGGAGACATAATCATAGACTGCTGAAATGAGAAATTGTTTTAATTAAGGGTGTCTATGTGTATTATCTTTTCTGTCAAACAACATTCAAAGCACATTAGAAAGGAAACAAATCGATGAGCCTTCTAAAAGATATCATAATCCAGAATAGTTTGTCTGTATTAAATTTATGTGGACATATAATAAAACTGGTTATGATTGTTTTGCTTCTAAGAGTGGCGGTACAACATTTTACCAAGTACCCTTTATATCTTCTTAAGATGATGTCACAGTGGAACTAATTGAATTTCAGAGAAAGAGCACTAGGTTAATGATAGATTTCTATCCAGCAGAGCTATCGACAATAGGAAGAGAAAGGACATCAATGAAGCCTGAACTGTATCCTGTGATGCAGATGAGTTTTGGCAATGGCATTGTATTGGCACGCATGAATTGTTTCTCACAAACAAAGGAAGGAATTTTTCAACCTACAAAAGTGAGCAAGTTAGGGGGGTGAAAATTTGTAAACAGTTCAAGGTAAATAAAAAAGAAACTATAGAATATCGAAACAACTGTTAGCAAGAATAGAAAATAATAATTATGCTTGTATTTCACATTTTCAGGCATTATGTGATTTCTAAAGAATATGAATGAAGGTAAAATTAATCTTTAAATTATGAATATTTAAAATGATAGGTTAATGTTAAATGTTTAAGTAATTATTAGACTCGTCTTATTTTGTGAATCATAATTAGAATTAATTCTGGTCATATTTTCGGATATCTATTCCTCTGACAAAACAAATTATTTTTGTTGACAAAAATCTTTTGTTTTTGAAGGAAGCTAGCATCTTACTATGTAGTTCTGGATGCCCTGGGTCTCAAAATATAGAGTAGGCTGATGTGGAAATCACAGATACCCACCTGCCTTTATCTCCTGCATGCTAGAATTAAAGATGTATGCCACTACACATGCTTTAAAACTTTTTTTGATTTGTGATTCTACTATTGTTTTAACATAAGACATTCACTTTAGCTTTCCAAAAAGAAATGACAAGAGTTTTATTGCATATAGTGCTTAAATGTTGGACAAAAAGAGGACAATGTCTACTTTCCACTGTTTTCCTCATTTATTATGAATGTCATGGGATGCAGTAGTTTAAAATTTTATATTCAAGTCAGAAACTGGAAACAACCCAGATGTCCCTCACTGAAGAGCAGATAAAGAAAATGTGGTTCATCTACAAAATAGAATACTATTTAGCTATTAAAAATAAAGACATCATGAATTTTATAGGCAAACGGATGGAACTAGAAAATATCATCCTGAGTGAGATAATCCAGAGCCAGAAAGACACACATGGTACATACTCACTTATCAGTGCACATTAGCCATAAAGTACAGAATAACCATGCTACAATCCACAGACCCAAAGAAACTAAACAATAAGGACTGCCCAAGGGACGATCAAAGAATCTCACTCAGAAGGGGAAAGAAAATAGTCATTGGAGATAAATGGAGAGGGGAACTGGGTAGAAGAGAGGGGCTAAGGAGGAGAATGGGGATGGGGATCAGATATGGGGAAATAGGAGCCAGGAGAGGACTGAAGGTGAGAACAAAAATTGGTGGGGGGCATCTTTGGGACTAGTTGGATGCTTGGGATGGGAGATGCTCCTAGAAGTGTATGGAGGTGACTCTAACTGGGACTCCTACTAGTTGGGGATATGGAGATTGTAGTGACATTTCCTGTAGTCAGGTGGGACTTCCAGTAGTGGGAGGAGGACATCAACCCACCCACAAAACTTTCAACCCCAAATTTGTCCTACCTTCAAGATGTGCAGTGATAAAGATGGAGCAGATGTTGAGTTGAAATAATAGCCAACCAATGTCTAGCTCAACTTGAGATCCATCCCATGTGAGAGATTCTACCCCTCACATTATTAATGATATCCTGCTATGCTTGCATAGCAGGAGCCTAGCAAAATTGTCTCCTGAGAGGCTGCATCCAGCAGTGGATGGAATCAGATACAGAAACCCACAGACAAACAGCATCAGGCTGACTACAGGGAGTTTTGTGGAAGAGTAAGGGATGGAATTTAGCAGGCCAGAAGAGTAAAGAACCCTACAAGAAGACCCACAGAATCAACTAACCTAGGCCCATGGGATCTCACAGAGACACTGAACCACCAACCAGTGAGCATTCAGGGGCTAGACCTAGCTGCCTCCCCCACATTTGTTTCAGATGTACAGCTTGCTTTTCATGTGTGTCCCATTCCCACAGTTGGGACTGGGGGCTGGGGGACTATCTCTGATTCTGGACTGTCTGGAGAAGCTTCAGTGGAAGAGGATGTGCTTAGTCCTGCTGTGACTGGATGACCCATGGCTGGGTGGTACCCAAGTGGGGAATTCCCCTTTCTCTGAAGAAGAGGAGGTAATAGGGGGAGGGACTGGGAGAAGAGGAGGGAGAGAGTGCTTCGATCTGGAAATAAAGTGAATAAATAAATAAATGGATAAAATTCTATATTCAATGAGAAATTATTAAATTACTGTATTTTATCATGTGTTTACAATGTTGACCATATATACTAAGCAAACAACTTTATTTTTATTTTGGAAATAGTCAAATTTCTTGTTTAAAAATAAACTACCTCAATACATATTGCATCTGATTTGGTAATTTTTAAACAACTTAGTAAGAATATGTCCAGGGAAAACCAAAATTTTGCTTCTCTAGACATAAATTAATATGCAAAAGTTATTAAGTTATTATTCATTCATATAACAGGAACCTTATTTACCAGGCTTACTAATAGTGACACTTTATGAATTTAGCCATGGTAAATGAAGTGTCTAAACAGTCAATCCCATTTTAATTCACTTTGCACACATATATATTATATAATTAATTTATATTTATATTTATTTACATATTATATATAATTTATAGAAGAATAAAGAAATAAAATCTACACTAGTATTGCATGGCAAACTTTCTACTGATTAAATGTTACTCTTCTTTTTCAAGGCTTGTATAGTCTGATACAACTCTATACTGATGCATTTTATCCATTTTAATAAGGTGAATTTTCTACAATATTGCAAAAGATATACCTATTTATGTAAATCATGCAAATTGGAAATTATAAATCATCCTCTTATTTCTATATTTATGATTCCTAAAATCACTATCAAAATTGGAAGATTAATAAATATATCTACAAGACCTTTAAAATACCCATAGGTTATGATTATTTTATTTTTGCCCTTTACAAACACTAAAGAAATGAAGTATATAAGTCACATGCACAGTATGCTTGTGAAAGATTTCTTACATATTTCTCCACTTTTATAAAATGAATAACATATAAAGATACATTCTTTTAGTAGCTAACCAGGAAAAAACTTTGTTCACATTATATGTATGAAATAGTTAAGTAATTGTGTTGTTAAGAGTTTTCAAAGTTATATCATATACCATATATGTTTTTCTCTCATAAAGATCACTGTAGATTGCTTCTTAGGTCAGAGTATGAAAAGTTGACTTTTTCTAAGTGAATGAAATCTGGCAATGTAGACATTTCCATGCTCTACCCTGCCTCCATGGATCAAATATTACGTACTTATAAGAAGGAGAGTGTTGTTTTCAGTACCTTGCATAGCAGCACTGTCATGAGGCGTTCCACTGTTTTCTATTTCAATATCTGGAATTCCAGAATCTGAAAGAATCAACATTGAGAATTAAGGTACAAATCTGTGTTTCCTGGTTCCATCTAAAGAAAACTTGCCAATATTTTGGTATTGCACATAACATAAGATTCTGAGCAGAATTTTATTTTTCTGGCCTGCAAACATCTCTTGCTCTCTAAATTATTTCCTATATACTTTCTTGATATTATAATAATTAAATCAGTGACCCAAGCTCTCCCCTATGACATCTCTTTAAATCCTAGAAATTCAGTCTTTTTTCCTTAATTGTGGGTATATTCTGTGAGTTAGTGTGTTATGTGTGTATGTGTGTATACACACTTATATACATCACATACACATTGCTAAACACATAAATACTTTTTATTTTGTTAAGTTTCCCTTTCAATTTCTTTTCTTTTGGAATTTCTATTATTAATGTAAGAAGGAAGCTCATATAATATACGTGAATTATAGAGTTAAGATCATATTTCCAGGTACATGGTTCATACATTTTTTTCATAATTTGATAACCCAAAGAAATATTCTGGGTTAAAAATAACTGTCCATATAAAATAAGAAAACAAAACCTCTACAACTCTGCAGTCAACATGTTCTGGTGACAAAACCACAAAATATGATGGAAACAATTAGGAAAACTGAAGTTACTCATCATTATAATATATTTCCCCTCATAAGACATGATAGTGAGTAATACTGATTGATGCTAAGTGCAAATAAAACCACTATACACATGGTGAATTATAGTTTTATATGAGTGGAGGAAATAATGTATTATGCTTGTGCTCAGATAATTTACACAAGCTAGTGATTATGTTGAAAACAGGTTGTATTGGGAGGGGTTACATGAAAATTCACTTCACATTGTGTCTGAATCAACTGAAACTATCTTAGGTGATTACAAGCTTAAAATAAAAACTAGAAAACTTTGAACTCTTACATCGAATAGAGGGCTAATATCCAATATATACAAAGAACTCAAGAAGTTAGACTCCAGAGAATCAAATAACCCTATAAAAATGGGGTACAGAGCTAAACAAAGAATTCTCAACTGAGGATACTTGAATGGCCGAGAAGCACCTAAAGAAATGTTCAACATCCTTGGTCATCCCGGAAATGCAAATCAAAACAACCCTGAAATTCCACCTCACACCAATCAGAATGGCTAAGATCAAACACTCAGGTAAAAGCAGGTGCTACCGAGGATGTGAAGAAAGAGGAACACTCCTCCATTGTTGGTGGGATTGGATGCTGGTAAAACCACTCTGGAAATCAGTCTGGTGGTTCCTCAGAAAACTGGGCATAGCACTACCTGAAGACCCAGCTATACCACTCCTGGGCATATATCCATAAGATGCTCCAACATGTAATAAGGATACATGCTCCACTATATTCATAGCAGCCCTATTTATAATAGCCAGAAGCTGGAAAGAATCCAGATGTCCCTCAACAGAGGAATGGATACAGAAAATATGGTACATTTACACAATGGAGTACTACTCATCTATTAAAAACAATGAATTCATGAAATTCTTAGGCAAATGGAGGGAGCTAGAAATATCATCCTGAGTGAGGTCACCCAGTCACAAACTAACACACATGGTATGCACTCACTGGTAAGTGGATATTAGCCCAGAAGCTGGGAATACTCAAGATACAATTCATAGACCACATAAAGCTCAAGAAGAAAGAAGACCAAAGTGTGGAAACTTTGGTCCTTCTTAGAAGGAGGATCAAAATACCCATGGGAGGAGATTCAGAGACAAAGTATGAAGCAGAGATTGAAGAAAAGGCCATTTAGAGACTGCCCAACCAGGGAATCCATTCCAGATACAGTTACCAAACCCAAACATTACTGTGGACGTCAACAAGTGCTTGCTGACAGGAGCCTGATATAGATGTCTCTTGAGAAGCTCTGCCAGTGCCTGACAAATACAGAGATGGATGCTCACAACCAACCAATGGACTGAACACAGGATCCACAATGGAGGAGCTAGAGTAAGACCTAAGGAGCTGAAGGGGTTTGCAGCTCCACAGGAGGAACAACAATATCAACCAACCAGTACCTCCGGAGCTCCCAGGAATTAAGCCACCAATCAAAGAGTACACATGGAGGGACCCATGACTCCAGCTACATATGTAGGAGAGGATAGCTTTGTGGGACATCAATGAAAGGAGAAGCCCTTGATCCTGTGAAGGCTTGATGCCCCAGTGTAGGGGAATGCTAGGACAGGGAATTGGGAGTGGGCATGTTGGTGAGCAGGGGGAGGGGGGATGGGATATGGGGTTTTCAAAGGGGAAAAGAGGAAAGGCGATAACATTTGAAATGTAAATAAAGAATATTTCTAATAAAAAAAGAAGGAGGAACAAAATCCTCAGGGGAAGTAGGGGTTAGGAGGGAATTGGGTGGAAGAGAGGAGGGGGAGGGGGAAAAGGAGGGGCAGTACCAGGTATGCTAGAAGACAGATGATTGGAATGTAAATTAAAAAAAAAAGAAAAGAAAAGAAAAAAAAAAGAATTTTTTTAGAATAACGTTTCAAACCGATTCTCCCTGAGAATTATTTTTTCAGTCTCTCAGAGAAAGACTATTTTTGTTTGATTCATGACTTAGAATATTTGACCGAAAATTATATTCCTTGACAAAACCTCTGTTTCTCTCTCTCTCTCTCTCTCTCTCTCTCTCTCTCTCTCTCTCTCTCTCTCTCTCTCTCTCTCTCCTCCTCTGTCTTTCCCTCCCTCTCTTCTTCCCTCCCCACCTCTCCCTCTCCCCTCCCCCTCTCCCTCCCCCTCCCCTCCCCCTCCCCCTCTCCCTCTCTCTCTTCCCTCCCCGTCTCTCTCTCTCTCTCTCCCCGTCAAGTTTTCATTTTTTTTTCCACCTGCCATTCTTGATGCTTTCTTTATGTTTGAGTGGTTATCTACTTTTGGTTTTGATGCAAGAAGGTTACTATCTAGTTTTTTCCAGTGTGTTCTCTCCTTGTATTGGCTGTTTCCACCTACTATCCTTTGCAGGGCTGGGTTTGTGGAAAGATATTGTGTAAATCTGGTTTTATCATGGAATATCTTGGTCTCTCCATCTATGGTGATTGAGAGTTTTGCTGGGTATAGTAGTCTAGGCTGGCATTTGTGTTCTCTTAGTGTCTGCATGAGATCTGCCCAGGATCTTCTGTCTTTCATAGTCTCTGGTGAGAAGTCTGATGTGATTCGGATAGGTCTTCCTTTATATGTTACTTGGCCTTTTTCTCTTACTGCTTTTAATATTCTTTCTTTGTTTAGTACATTTGATGTTTTGATTATTATGTGACGGGAGGTATTTCTGTTTTGGTCCAGTCTGTTTGGAGTTCTGTAGGCTTCTTTTATGTTCATCGGCATCTCTCTCTTTAGGTTAGGGAAGTTTTCCTCCATAATTTTCTAGAAGATATTTACTGGCCCTTTAAGTTGCAAATCTTCACTCTCATCTATACCTATAATCTTTAGGTTTGGTCTTCTCATTGTGTCCTGGATTTCTTGGATGTTTTGGGTTACGTGTTTTTTGCATTTTGCATTTTCTTTGACTGTTGAGATGATGCTTTCTATGGTATCTTCAGCCCCTGAGATTCTTTCTTCCATCTCTTATATTCTATTTTTGTTTGCATCTATATATCAATAGATTTCTAAAAAGATGGTAGGAGAGACCCCTGGTCCTGGAAAGACTGGATGTAGGGGAACACCAGGACAGAGTAACGAGAGGGCGTTGAATGGAGAAAAGAGGGAGGGAAGGGGGCTTATGGGACTTTCGGGGAGGGAGGAAACGGGAAAGGGGAAGTGATTTGGAATGTAAATTAAAAAATAAAATAAAATAAATAATAAAAAAAAAAAGAAATCAGGAGTCATAGATGCATTTTTTTTTTTACTTCACAAATGAAGTCCTAATTGATTAGACATTACCTTTCAACATTCTCAGACCGCTGTCTCCAGATGTAGCTTGCTTAAGTGCCTGCTCCACTTGCTCTCGACGCTTTGATTCAAATTCCAAGGCTTCCTGAAGTTTTCTCTTAGCCTTTTTCTCCTTTTTCAGACGCTTTTGCATTGTACCTAAAACATGGAGAAGTTGTCTGTAAATGGCTTCCTTTGGTCTCAGCTCTCATTCATTTGGTGTGTTAAATAACTTTTTTTGTTTTTTGTTTTTTTGCTTTCACATTTCTAAAATGTATGCTCTCTAATACAAATACATTTAATCTCAACAAATGATTCCAAAAACTATAGGAACATCTTCCAAGACAAATTTTATGCTATTGTTTAATACTTAGAATTAATATGTTAGTGATTTCTACTGAACTGGAGGCATCCTTTGGTTTTTGGTGAAGTGTGCAGATTCTGGATTTTCTCTCTGATTTGTATACTGCTTTCATACTTCAACCTGTCTACTTACTTTAGGCTTTGTGATTCCTCCATAAGAAGGGGAATGAGGGAATAGAGACTGAAATTAGCATTATGTATTTTGTTGCTCTTTAGTGTTTTGTGAAAGTTTTGTAAGGTGTTCAAGAGAATAGGTCGAGTTAATATACTATACTGTGTATACTTGAATTTACACTGTTAGAAATAATTCCACTTTGAACAATTCAGTGTTTCTCTAATTTCTCATCTTTTGTCTCCATAAAGTTCTCCTTTGATAACTTAATCTGCATTAATACTTTTTGTAATGAGAGCAAGCAATCCAATTGGAATCTTTTTCTTGCTCCCAGTCTCACACCAATCTTAATCAGAGGACCAGCGACTTGCTGTGAGACTATGTCTCAGAGTAATATATGAAGCTGCATCCTTGTCACAGCAACATGACTGCCTAAACATGGCCTAAATGAGGACAATATGAGTGGATATACTGAAGTGGATGGGGGTGGGGAGCCTCCAAGGCTTTAAATAATTATGAAATTAAAGAAATCTGAAAGTGGAAAGATAGTCTTCCCTATGAAAGAACAAATAAATTTGTTGTTCAGTGCCTTACAAAAGCATACCAAAAGTAAAATGATATGGGCTGGAAGGCTATATTTAGGAATGTATATGTATACACCTATACTTATATGCATATGATAACAATTAGTGAAGAAAGAGCCCATGTATTAGAAGGAAAGTCAGGAGGGTTATATGGGAGGTGTGATGGTTTGTATATGCTCGTCCTAGGGAGTGGCACTATTAGAAGGTGTGTCCTTGTTGGAAGAAGTGTGTCACTGTGGGGATAGACTTGAAGATCTTCTTCCTAGATGCCTGAGGATGCCCAATCTGTTCCTAACTTCCTTTGGATAAAGATGTAGAACCCTCAGTATCTCCTGCACCATGACTGCCTGGATACTGCCATGCTTCTGCCTTGATGACAATGGACTGAACCTCTGAACCTGTAAGCCAGCTCCAATTAAATGTTGTCTTTTACAAAACTTGCATTGGTCTTGGTGTCTGTTCACAGCAGTAAAATCTTAATTATGACAGGATGCTTTAGAGAGATGTAATTATATTCTCAAAGAAGTTGAAATAATTACCACCTCATTAACATGAACTATGAAAAAAATGAAACCACATTTCCCCTTCCTTAGTTTCTGATATTTTCTATTGTTTACAAGGTCAAATTCAAGCTCATCATTTACACAGTTAAAACTTTGCCTCATAATTTCACTTCTACTTGTATATATATACATCTATTGTATATATATACATCTATTATACATCTATTTGTATAATCTTTCATCATACAATTTGATATATTCAAAACCACTCAAAAATAAAACTGTATACCCTTACCTGTGTATGAAGTTTTTGTTGTTGTTTCCTTGACTAGTGCACAGTACTTAAAATGAATACTTGCATGCCCTTTTAACTTTTGACTATTGATTCTTTAAGGCTCAGACTCAGGTATCAACCTCAGAAGATATGCTTTTAACACTGTACAACTTTAATAAGCTAAATTAACTAATCACTTTCGTGAAAATCATATGCAATTACTCACTTCATTTCAAATTTTCTGGTTGTATTAGGCTTATACATTGTAAATCCCTCAAGGAGAGAACCCAAGTTTTATTTACTTTATAATTTCAGAATACAGCTCTCTGCCTTGGGAAAAGTAAATATTTTTTATGTAAGACCAAGTGACAGTATCTATACCCATATATATTTTGTTGGAATATAAAAGGATAATAACCATGTATTTTTCCAAATATGTAACTGGCTCAGAATACAAATTTTATTATCTCTTAGGGAAAAACTTCCTTACTACTATGTGACTTAGTCACTATTATTTGTTTTTAGTTTGTTATTCACTTTTAGCAGTTATATGCGATCCCTGGAAGTATTTCTGGTAGCAAGAAAATGATTTGCCACATAATATTCACAATTTAATTGAACTTGTTCAACTTACTTCTACTTTGAAGCTCAACTGCAAGTTGTCTCTCCAGGTTTTCTCTAATTTCCCTTTCTCTGAAGAGCTCTATTCGCAGTTCCTTCTTTTCTTGCTGAATCTGCTTCTCCTGGATGCGAGCATTATCCAAAGCCACTTTCAGTAGACCCTGTCAAAGTACAGCAAATGGCACCCAGTTCATCTATCTGTTTTAAATTCTCAAATAGGAAATAATTCATGTAGGTGCTAATGTTTTGTATTACATTTATTTTGTTTATAGAAATATTGTTGACCTGAATGTTGGTCAACAGAGTCTCCACAGAAGACAGACTATCAGCAAAAATGAATGGTCCAGGGAATCCAGGGGGCAATGCCTGTCCAGGAGCCAACTGGATCTTGTCCAAGGGCAACTTCATCATTGGGATTTGAGCTGGTACTTCTTCTGTAAAGATAAAATTAATTTCAGAAGCTTCACAAATTAACAACTCAAATGTTTTACCAAGTCATTTGTAACAGACATGTATAACATTTTTCTTCTTAAAACTAAGTCTTGGGTACTCAAATGAGGTCATATCCATAAACTAGAGAATCAGATTGCTACCAGTAGATGTATATGCTAGCTTCTAATCTTTCAGATATGTTTGTCAGTGTATGAAACTTCTTATCTACTCATTGTCATTACTTTTAATGCCATCATTAACATATAATTTACATAAAATAAAGTAATATATTAAATATAATATTAATTTTAAATAATTTTACATAGTTTTTAACTATAACAACAAATGCATTCAAGAACACCTAAATTTCTCCACATATTCTTCATAAATGTTTGCAAACAGTTGTCAGTCTCAAATATCAAAATACTTGTGTGGCTATTTTCTCCTTTTCATTACTTGGTAAGACTTCTTTGAGTGAATATAATAACTTTTATTTAGATATTATCAACTTGCTCAGAATTTGGGCATTTTCAGTGTTTAGTCCAATTTCAAAGATTATTTAGTGTGTATGTATATATGTATGTCTCAAATAATCTGTTATGAGACTTGCATAAATTATGCAATAGTTTATTCTATATTCTGGAATGAGAGCACTTTATATGATATCAAGTAAAATTTCCTAGGGAGATAATCTTGTGATGCAAACAAACTCAACTACTAATATTTCAGTACTCATACGTAGATGACTCATAACAGTTCAGTTAATCTATGCACTGTAGTTGCTGAATTTCAGTAATGTAATAACAAAACTTAAATATATATGTTTAACTGTCATCTCTTGGAGTCCAGCTCTTTTCTGAACAGGAAACTGGGGCTGGGGGACATGGGGAACAGGGAGGTAGAAAAGAGCTGGGATGAGTGGAGGAAGAGGAAAATGTGGTCAGGATATGGAAGAAGAATCTATTTACTGTGTATATAAAAATCAATTGTAACTAGACATATTAAAATTCAAAAATGTTCCTCAAGGTTATGAAAATATAACATGAAAATAAAAAATAAAGTTTTCAGTTATTTTAATTGCAATATAAAAAGAAGTCTTATAGGTTTCAATAGACAAAACTGTTATTAATACTATTTTTGACAGAAAGTTATTAATATTATTTCCCCAAATAGTATCTTTAAAAAAAACACTAAAAGGACCATTTTGATCATAGTTACAAGTTGTATATTTTCCTTTTCTTTTTAAATTATTTATTTATTATTTGATGTATATGAGCACACTGTAGCTGTCCTCAGATACACTAGAAGAGTCCATCAGATCCCATTACAGATGGTTGTGAGCCACCATGTGGTTTCTGGGAATTGAACTCAGGACCTCTGAAAGAGCAGTCAGTGCTCTTAACCACTGAGCCATCTCTCCCACAGCATATATACTACAGGACCTTTTGATTGTGTTCCCATAGCATTTAATTATTTCAACATGAATCATCACAATTAAGCTAATCTTTTTTACCTGTATTTGATACAGGTTTGGCTATGTAACTCATGATGGTCTCTGATATGCTGTCTTCCTACTTTTGTCTCATGAGTGTTGAAGACTTAGGTGACTGTAGGCATGCACCAACATGCCCAGTTAACCTAAACTGCTTACTGAATCTCAATCTCCTACCTGCCTTACTTCTTTCCTTCTCCCCCTCTCTCCCCTCCTAGTCTTTTCAGTCCTCTGAAGGTAGGTATGAAAGTTGTAAACAATTATTCTGGTAGTCAGCAAATTATGAATTATGCAACTTTCATTCATAAACAATTTTCCATTTTAAATAATAATGTCTAAAAAAAATAAAATGCCTAAACCTTAAAACCTATCTCAGCAAACATCACTAATGATTTTAAATAAACTTCACAACTAGGTAAGAAATGCTTTTCATTGTTTGTTAACTATATATTTTTCTTCCCCATGTGGGCACAATGAAAGGAAAAACTTCACAAGAATTGTTCAATATGTACAGCAATTAGAGAAGTGCTACATCTTTACATTAATGATTGCAAATCAAAGTACAAATTAATTTATGCCACATTCATTTTTTTCAGGATCAATTGCTACAAAAAATACATTGAATTCTTGCTCATTGAGACAACACAATATATAATATTCCCTGAAAAAATATTTTTGTTAGTGATAGAATTTATAATTAATGGATTTCTTGTCATATATCACTCAATATAAACAGATAACCTCAAAAGTGAGTATATGAGAGGCATTCTTTCTGAAAAGGAAAGCGATATATTCAGCATGCATAAAACAAAATTATAAGTATGTTATAATCACGAGGAGTCTATTTGAAGATGAAAGAAATACCATCAAATTGGCTGAAAGGAAAATTGCTACTGATTATGAAGACAGGTTGTGTGGTCTATAGTTTGTAATGTTACTGTACAGAAGATTGAAGTTTCAAAATAGTATTACTCTTCTTTAAAGAGACAGACACAGCTGAATTAGGTACTGCTTGCTGCAGTGAAGATCAAATGCAAAAAGAATCATATTTCATCAGACCTAGTCAACTCCAGGAAAATAAATAGAAATATAAGAGGTATGCAGGCAATGATTCATTTTGATAATCTGGCCCAAGAGAGACACATAGAGACAGCGCACAGATCTAAGCTTCTACCAAAAGACAAATAGGACACAGAGGGTGGGAACTGGGATGACAGTGTAGCAGAGGTCACATCGATTTTCAGCAGCAGTTTTCACACAGATGAGATAACCCTGGACTCTATTTGGGCCATTGTTCATATCCTACCTGTCCCATGAGCAATAAATTTTCTGGTCCTAGAAAAAGGGCAGTAAAGAAGAAGGATTCTACTTAGGGCTTCTTATGATTAAGTTTCTGGGCTAACCAAACATGCTTTTCAGATCAAGGTCACAATGCATGATAAGGTCTGTAATAGCCCAAATCTAGTAGAAGTATATTATGTTTTAGTATATGTGAGTGAAAACTGACAAACTATTCTTTGTGGTTTTTTAAAATTTAATCACATGTTAAAAGAATGATTAAGAAACACATTGAGTGTTAGTTTCAGTAATATAATAATCCTTAACGTCTGAATGGCATCTACATTTTGCTCAGCGTTTGAATAAATAAATACTTATATAGAAATTTACTAGGTAACCTTAAGTAATCCTAATTGGCAATGAAATTAAAAGCAGATAAGTGCTAGAAACATAGAATAGCACTTAAGGTCATCTCTCTGTAAGTCCTAGAAAGGGTTGGGATTGAGTATTTTCATTTAAAAAGACTGCCTTCAAAATGTATAGATTAAAAAGAAAAAAAAAACCCTTTATCAGCACACATAACAAAGTGGTAAAAACTGAAAGCATAAAGACAGGACAACAGATTCTAGTCAAGGACATGGGCAAACTCTCCATTTATTCAAGCAAAGTGGAGACTGCTTTTATTGAGCCTGTGTGTTAAACCTGCAATACTTTGAAACCGCACTTGGGAATCACCTTAGAGAACAAGCTCTTTATTTTAATTTCTTCTTTAGAGCCCAGATGAATAGATGTAAAAGTTGACAAGAAAGTTATTTGTAGAAGAGATCAAAGGGATACAAATTGGAAAGGAAGAAGTCAAACTATCACTATTTGCAGACGATATGATAGTATACTTAAGCGACCCAAAGAACTCCACCAGAGAACTCCTACAGCTGATAAACGACTTCAGCAAAGTGGCCGTATATAAAATCAACTCAAGCAAGTCAGAAGCCTTCCTATACTCAAAGGATAAGCAGGCTGAGAAAGAAGTAAGAGAAATAATACCCTTCACGATAGTCACAAACCATATTAAGTATCTTGGCGTGACTCTAACCAAACAAGTGAAAGATCTGTATGACAAGAACTTCAAGTCTCTGAAGAAAGAAATTGAAGAAGACCTCAGAAGATGGAAAAATCTGCCATGCTCATGGATTGGCAGGATTAATATAGTAAAAATGAGCATCTTACCAAAAGTAATACACAGATTCAATGCAATCCCCATCAAAATCCCAACTCAATTCTTCATAGAGTTAGAAAGAGCAATTCAAAAATTCATCTGGAATAACAGAAAACCCAGAATAGCTAAAACTATTCTCAAGAGTAAAAGAACCTCTGGGGGAATCAGTATCCCGGACCTCAAGCTGTACTACAGAGCAATAGTGTTAAAAACTGCATGGTATTGGTACAGTAACAGACATGTAGATCAATGGAACAGAATTGAAGACCCAGAAATGAATCCACACTCCTATGGTCACTTGATCTTTGACAAAGGAGCTAAAACCATCCAGTGGAAAAAAGATAGCCTTTTCAACAAATGGTGCTGGCTCAGCTGGAGGTCAACATGCAGAAGAATGCAAATTGACCCATCCTTATCTCCTTGCACTAAGCTCAATTCTAAGTGGATCAAAGATCTCCACATAAAACCAGACACACTGAAACTAATAGAAGGGAAACTAGGGAAGAACCTTGAACATATGGGCACAGGGGAGAATTTCCTGAACAGAACTCCAATAGCTTATGCTCTAAGATCAAGAATAGACAAATGAGACCTCATTAAATTACAAAGTTTTTGCAAGGCAAAAGACACTGTCAAAAAGACAAAGCAGCAACCAACTAACTGGGAAATGATCTTTACCAACCCTACATCCGACAGAGGGCTAATATCCAATATATACAAAGAACTCAAGAAGTTAAACTCCAGAGAGGCAAGTAACCCTATTAAAAAATGGGGTACAGAGCTCCACAAAGAGTTCTCACCTGAAGAATATCTAATGGCTGAGAAGCACCTAAAGAGATGTTCATCATCCTTAGTCATTAGGGAAATGCAAATCAAAACAACCCTGAGATTCCATCTCACACCAGTCAGGATGGCTAAGATCAAAAACACAGGAGACAGCAGTTGTTGGCGAGGATGTGGAGAAAGAGGAACACTCCTCCACTGCTGGTGGAATTGCAAGCTGGTACAACCACTCTGGAAAGCAGTCTGGCGGTTCCTCAGAAAACTGGGCATGACACTCCCGGAGTATCTGGCTATACCACTCCTGGGCATATACCCAGAGACTTTACCTGCATGCAATAAGGACACATGCTCCACTATGTTCGTAGCAGCCTTATTTATAATAGCCAGAAGCTGGAAAGAACCCAGATGTCCCTCAACGGAGGAATGGATTCAGAAGATGTGGTATATCTACACAATGGAATACTACTCTGCAATTAAAAACAATGAACTCACGAAATTCCTAGGCAAATGGTCAGATCTTGAAAATATCATCCTTAGTGAGGTAACCCAATCACAAAAGAACACACATGGTATGCAGTCACTGATAAGGGGATATTGACCCAGAATCTTGGAATACCCTAGACACAATCCGCATATCAATAGATTTCTAAAAAGATGGAAGGAGAGACCCCTGGTCCTGGAAAGACTGGATGTAGGGGAACGCCAGGACAGAGTAATGAGAGGGGGTTGAATGGAGAAAAGAGGGAGGGAAGGGGGCTTATGGGACTTTCGGGGAGGGAGGAAACGGGAAAGGGGAAGTGATTTGGAATGTAAATTAAAAAAATAAAATAAAAAAATAAATAAATAAATAAAAGGAATATATGGTAAGTGCTTTGAATGGAAATGTTCCTTCGAAAATTAAAGTCAAGGCTGCTACAGCTGTTTTATATGACGGCAATGTTTATTCTCTCTGTCTTTCATGGAGTTAAGCCTTTCCTCTGGGAATTGAGAATTGTGACACAGGAATAGAAATTGAACACAGCTGACTCACTGAGCACTGGAAAAATGCAGATACCTACCAGGTCATCAGTTTTATTCCTTAACAAATAAATTATACTCCATTATTTGATTTGAGAGCTTTTCCCTAAATACAGCTGGCCCTCGGGACTCTCCTTTGTTGATATCATTAGTGTTGCAATCAGCACAAGCAAGACACCTGCTTCCCTTTTCTAAACTGAAGAACAATAACAACAACAAAATGACCAACTGCTGTGTAATGATGTGACCTGCATGAATATAAAGAGGCATTCATAGTCTCTGCTGAACAATGACTCAAGTGTTGCCATTATTAAATGGGGAAGAAAAAAAATTGATCTCCAAATTGTTACATTTCTTTATGTATAGCAAATAAAATATTTCAGATAATTGAAAACAGGAAGCCAGAGGCAAAGGAAGGAAGGGACAGCAGTCCATGAAACAGAGATGTAATAACTCTATAAACTAAGTGTGTATAAACCTGGTATGTTTTAGTTCCTTAGATTAGAAAATTGACCTTCCAAACAAGGAAGTAGAAATAAACCCTCTTGCAGATAAAGCAATATGCCAAGAACAGATATTATGCCTAATATAAGTATTATAAAAAAGAATTATGATAATCTGTCTTTGCCATTAAAGAGCTAACATATTATTTTGCAATGAAAAGAATGTATGTTACAGAGTGAAAATTGAATATTAACTGGGCAATAACTGTCATGAAGAGGGGAGAGGGAGAGGAGAGATTGGTAATGTGAGGCAAGCATGAAAAAAACCCACATCTATTCTAACTGAAAAGAGTTCATACTTTCTGTCCTTAGAATTATGCTTCACAGTAGATTAGGTGTAGAAACATGAAAATATTCTTGTGCATGTTGGTACTGTAAAATATTGGGCTAAATGGTGAAAATACAGTCTTCTTTATCTTCCTCTTTCTCCTTTTCCTTATCAGTGTTGTGAGGTACACTGCAAGGTTTCTTATAAAATGAGATTTTCATATAATATAATTTAAAAATAGATATGTCTGAAAATGTTCTGTGGAAGACCCTTTTATGATTAGTCTTTTATCCAAAATTCAAATTTCAGAGGGTGAATCATTTTCCTTCTTCATTTATTAAATAATTTAGAACAGGACTATTTAGAGCCTTTAAAATACTATTCATTCTACATTGATTGTTACAATTGTACAAATTTTAAAATATCCTATTGTGTACTCTGAATATGTATGATAATTATGTGTCTGGTAAAAATTTTTAAAAATATAATTCTAAATATTAACATATACTACATGCTGAGATAGGAAAAAAGTACATACTGAAGATACAAAGATTGGGGAACTAGTGTGATTTAGAGTTGCAAACTATATGGAGTTGAACCTCACCTTTATCATGTAAAGGATTCTGGGAAATCTGTGTGTGTCTCTGTCACCTCAACTATAATGTTAGGAAGTAGTACTGATTTCCTACTATAATCGTTCTACAGGCTAATGAAATCCTGTTTATGAATTTTTTGAGCAATGCTTGATTCTAAATAAATGAAATGTGAATTCTTTGAAAAACAAGAAATAACCATTGAATATTTCCAAAAGTAGTAGAGGAGAACATAATACAACATTTGGTCACCTTCTTGTCTCACATCCTATCTACAAATAAACTTTTCTAGATTATGACATAAGACTGCCATCATGAATGGTTGAGCATGCATAGTTCAGTGGTCCTTAACCAGGGACATTTTGCATCCCAGAAGATATTTGGAAAAACTGCTTGGAGACAAGAGAGTAGAGAGTACTGGAGCCTACTATTGTCATCTAGTCATACAGCCCAAGGATACTGAGAAGTGACTCATAAAGCCTAGTGGACAACACTTTCATATCCACATACACCATTCCAAGCAAAGTATTATTTAAGTGGGGGAATGAATAAAATTCAATGTGATAAAAATGTCAGAATGGAAGCCATTTATTTATTTGAAAATTAAAAATAAACAAGAATTATGTAGCCAAACATCAATACTTGTTTAGAATCAATCTTCTAGAATTGTACAGGGAAAATTCAATGAATGAGAGTTATGTACATCTTCTTTTCTTCCTCAAATATTAACTAAAGTTTAATAATCTTAATAGAAAAAAATGTCAAAGAGATGATGTACCACTAATGAAGTCCTTTACAAAGTAGGTTTTGGGATGATTATGCGTTTAATTTATGGTAGTAGCCTTCATTCTTTGATCAACATTATCTTGCATGTTAGAGGTATTGTTGACATTCTACTTAACATTGCAAAATACTATCTTATCACCATCCCCTTAATTTATTTCTTTTTCTCTAATACTGTTTGTTGTTACTCATCATAGTGTGGATTTATGTGATTTTTATTTTCTCTCAACAAAATGCAGTGTCTATGATATCAGAGTTCTTGTAACTTTTATTATTATTTTTAATTATTAATGTTATTTTATAGTATTATGGTCATTTCTTCCCTTTAGTATGTAGAATAATTAGTACACTGCTTCCTTGTATAGACTAATATGTGCACTGTTTATCATTAAGTCACCACCAGTTCAGATCCACTCAAAAAAACACATTTGTTTCCTCCTTCACTGCTGGTAGGATTGCAAGCTGGTACAACCACTCTGGAAAGCAGTCTGGCTGTTCTCCAGAAAACTGGGCATTGATATTACCAGAGGACCCTGTTATACCACTCCTGGGAATATACCCAGAGGATTCTCCAGCATGTAATAAGAACACATGCTCCACTATCTTCATAGCAGCCCTATTTATAATAGCCAGAAGCTGGAAAGAACCCAGATGTCCCTCAACTGAGGAATGGATACAGATATTGTGGTATATTTACACAATGGAATGCTATTCAGCTATTAAAAACAATGAATTCATGAAATTCTTAGGCAAATGGGTGGAACCAGAAAATATCATCCTAAGTGAGGTAACCCAGTCACAAAATAACACACATGGTATGCACTCACTGATAAGCCCAAAAGCTCGGAATACTCAAGACACAATTCACATATCAATAGATTTCCAAGAAGATGGAAGGAGAGACCCCTGGCCCTGGAAAGGCTCAATGCAGCAGTGTAGGGGAATACCAGGACAGGGAAGCAGGAGGGGGTTGACTGGGGAACAGGAGGAGGAAAGAGGGCTTATGGGACTTTCGGGAGGGGGGATCCTGGAAAGGGGAAATCATTTGAAATGTAATAAAAGAATATATCTAAGAAAAAAAAACATTTGTTTCTAAACATGTAAGTTTAAAAGTGCTTTTCAGATATGTGGAAGGAGAAAGGGAAAAGGGATGGACATGAAGTGCATCTGCTCTAATATTATCCTTTTCCCAAAAAGACAATTATTATATAACTATAGTGATAATTGGAGTTTTGAAAAAGAGCTTTCATAAGTATCAGAATGTTTAACATACCTTTTATACAACATATTTCTCTCTTTGTGTAACAATCAAGCAGAATATGAAGTAAAATATTTTTCTGGCCCACAAATGGACTTTCTCACTTCTGTTAGATGATATGTTATTATTTCATAAACAAGGAAAATCTGAAAAATTTGTTTTCAAATGCCTATAGATTTTATAAAGTGTAGGAATAAAACGTAAGTTATAGAGCATAAAGCAGTTTCAAATAAAGGCTGGGAATTGAACTGCAGTTTCAGGAAAGGCACACACATTTATATAATCCAGAAAAGAGCATGTTAAAGATACTTAAGTTTCTTTTCCAGAAAAACCAGGCTCTCTGACATTTGTAAAATATTGCGAAGAGGAAGCTATTTCATGACGGAAGAGGTAAACTATAATGACCTAAACCGTAAGCTGGAAAAACTGAGGCAGAGTGATACTGAAGGTAAGTAAGGTACAAATAGTCATTTTAAAAAATGTATTTAGGCTAGATGATGAGCAGGTTAAGCACTCGATCAGTTAATTGACCTTTCCAGTTATATTGTTGTGCCGTACTTGCTTATGTGTAAAATGGCCTAGGGCTGCAATCTAGACTTGCTTTTAGCCTTAATGGGAGTTCAGTAATCTGTCTGCCTATAGAAGCTGTAATGCAGCTTTTTAAATTTATTTATTTATTTATTTAAATTTATTTACATTTCAAGTGTTATCCCCTTACCTGGTTTCCCCCCATCCCAGGAACCCCCTATCCCATTCCCCCCTCCCCCTGCTTGTATGAGGGTGTTCCTGCACCCACCCACCCACTCCTGCCTCCCCACCCTTGATTTCCCTACACTGGGGCATCAAGGTTTCACAGGACCAAGGGCCTCTCCTTCCATTGATGCCTGACAAGGCCATCTTCTGCTACGTATGCAGCCAGAGCCAGGTACCAGAAATGTTCAGTCATTTCCTCAATTAGGGAAAAATGCTGGATCTTAAGGAACTACAAAGACACACACACAATTTAAAAATAACGAAAATAAATTTAAAAAGTGATTCATATTTTCCCATACACAACTGTCTTTTTAACTATTTGTATTTTAGGTTTGAATATATAATTAAAATGATAATTAATTTTGAGAAGGAATTGTTAATGCTTCAACAAATTGTGCAAAATTAAAAAGACACACATTAGCACACACTTAGAGAATCTATGTTAATTGTACAATAAATATAAAATGGACTCATTTGTAACACAGAATTATAAAAGTGAACAGTAAAATAGTGGTACACAAAGGAAATGTTTTCTTTATTAAATAAATGATGATTCAGTAACTGAAATAAGAGTTCTATAGATTCATTGTTAGATGTTATTTACTCTTATCTAGGAGGGAAGAAAGAGACTGTTTTAGTGAGAGTGAGTTTAAAAACCAAAGGCAATTCAAACCCAGGAAGACATTGGTACAAGTAAAACTTGGGAGAAACAATCCATTCAATGAACGAATTATCATTTGTTGCCTCTTATAAATGCATAAGGAGAAAGGAAAAGCAAATACATTTTTATTTTTGTAAATGCTTACCTGTAGTTTTGCAATTATATATCAGTATATACACATAATATTTTTATTTTACCATAGTATCTGTGATAAAAATGAACCTTTTCTCTTTGTGTCCCTATTTACAGAACAAGAAGCACTACTTCAGAGTATATATGGAAGATTTTAATGAAAACTGTCAGGTTGGGCACTTACTATGGCAATTAGGATATAGTAATCCCTCAGTAATGATAGAATTTGAAACTGTGCTAACTTCCTTGACAGAGGATGTTCAAGAAGACTTGTAATGGATAAGCACTGATTACAGAATTTGCCTATGAAGTCTCAATGTCTAGTAAATTGAGTGCAGATCTTTGTTAACATAACAACAGCTCATTGAAGTTTTAGATCATTGTGTTTTATTATCCTCATAAGATAAAAACATGTAATTTTAAAATAATATCTTTCAGATGACCATATAAGCAGATGGATGATTTCAAAGCCATAGTATTTGAGTTGCATTTTCCATTAAACTTTATTTAGATTGCGTTTTCCTGCTCAAGGAGAATTCCAAATTCGAGATAAGATTATTTCCATTAAGAATGTAGGAAAACATACCTTAATTTTTTCTTGGCATATGTGGACATATTAATGTTGAAATTCCTTTGCTCACTAATTGTTACAAATATTTATGCATCCATATGGAACAACAGATGTTGAAGCAAAGATACTGCAGACATATTTTATATTCACTAACAACCGTTTACTTGAGTTTTTTCTTCCTCATCTTCAATGAGAAGGGCATTATTTTGAAAGAAATCTCTTAAAAGTTCAGTGAATATAAAAGGTGAAATTATTATTGAGTCCTGTCTATACAGAGAGAATAGAGTTCATGGTTCATTAGTCTTTAAGCATGAACCTATTTATTTCTAATATATTTTCAAGCATAATCAATATATTTCAAAATCTGAAATAAAGTTAAAACTGGACATAGTAGTGCACACCTATAATTTCTTCACATGAGAAGATGCTGGTAGTACATACAAAGACCACGAAATTTTGTTTGGGGTCTCAGAGAACAATGGGTTGCTGGGGAAATAGAATAAGACATCACAGGTGAATAGGAAGGGGTGGGGTCTTGTTAGGGGTGGGTGGGTATAGAAGAGGAGAAAGACAACTTAAATGGGGAAGGTACATCTCTTGGATGAAAACTTGTGCACCAGAAACTGTCAAGAATCTAATGGGTTAACGCTACTTAAGACTCCTAGCAATGGGGAACACTGAGCCTGAAGTGGCCTTTTCTTATAATCAGATAAGGCTTCCGATGGAGGAATTTGGATACTAACTGAGCCACAAAAAATTCAACCAACAACTTCTCTTGTCTGCAAGATGTAATGGAGTAAATGTAGCACAGACATTGTGGAAGTGGCAAATAAATTACTGGTCCAGCTTGAGATCCATGTCATAAGAAGGAGCCCATCCCAAACTCTGACTGGAGTGCCAAGACACAGAGGCTGGGTAGCCCAAAGACCTAGGAGGGAAAATTATTTCTAACGATAATCTGTTATACCCATAGATTGGTGCCAAGTCTAATTGTCATCAGAGAAGCTTCACCCAGCAACCGGTGGAAACAGATGCAGATCCCCATAGCCAAAAATTAGGCAGTTCTTGGTAATCCTGCTGAAGACAGGTAAGAAGGATTGTAGGAGCCAGAGATGTCAAGAACACCACAAGAAAACCCACAGAATCAGCCAATCTGGGCTCATAGGGGCCCACCGGGACTGAACCAACAATCAGGCCGCCTGTATGGGTCTGACATAGGACCTCTCCATATATGTTACACTTGTGTAACTTGATCTTCTTGGGGAACTCCTAACAGTGGGAGTAAGGACTGTCTGCCTCTGACTGTTTTAGGAATGGTTTCTTTCTACTGAGTTGCCTTCTTCATCTTCAATAAGAGTGATAAGAGTGGAATGCCATGTTTGGTTAATATCCATGGAAGACCTGCCCTTTTCTGAATAGAAGTGGAAGAGGAGTGGATTGGGAGTGGGAATGGGAGTGGGTGGGAGGTAAAATTGTGGTCAGGATATATATATATATATATATATATATAGATAGATAGATAGATAGATAGATAGATAGATAGATAGATAGATAGATAGATAGATATAGATATAGATATAGATATATATAGAGAGAGAGGAGAGAGAGAGATGAGAGAGTGATGAGAGAGGTGCGTGTAATACGTGTGTATGTGTGAATTAAAAATAAAAAATGAGAAAATTGTATTAATCAGTTCTCAAATTTGAAGTTGTCACATTTTGTAGTACAATGAATACATATATGTGTATTCCCATAGCCAAAAATATGTTTATTTTAGAAATTCATACAAAGTCCTATAAAATTCAATGATTAATATAATATTCAGTAGTATAACATTGTCCATTTCTATGAGTCTTTAAATGTGAAGGAAAGGAAAATAAACTGAAAATTTAGAATTAATAGCTAATATACTTCAACAGTATTATCATGAGCAGTCTTGAACAAATCACCCAAAACTATTACAGAAGATTCCAATGTTACCACAGGATTTAATTATTCATTTATGTGATTACAGGATTTAAAAACTCACAATTTAGCACTTTTAGTTATTTTCAGCTTAGAATCATATGTTATCTATTCCTCCTCATCCTGCACTAGGGTTATGCTTGCTTTGGGTGACCTAAAGGACATGTCTTCTTCACCCAAGTAGCTATATCTATTTGATTCCCTTAGAGATTGTCACATTCCTATTTATGTTTGACTATGAGGGATGATCAGTGCTTATGGCCTTTGGGTTTTGTCACCTCCTATACATTATTCAAGTCCCGTTTGATATTTATTTTCATGTAAATGTCTAAATTTTTTACATAGCTTTGAAATTATCTCTCTTTTTGGTTCTTCACAATGAATTTCATTTTACTTTCATTTAAAATACCTATATTAATGGGTTGGTTAAATTAGTTCTAATAATCCTATCATTTTTAAGCACATTCAGTATCACAGATTTAGGGAGAATTTGTAAACAACTCACATTGTAAAATGTTGTCTATCACTGATTTGGTAACAGTATATTTCAAGAAAAATTGTTGGCAAATTAAAGGCCATAAAATATTTTATTTATGCATAAACACTTGGGTATGTTGTTAACTGAATTACTTACAAATTCTCATGAGATACTTCTTTTTCTGGTCACCTATGTGTTTCTAATCACCTGCGCTTTCCTAGAAAGTATATTAATAAAATTCTCTAATTGATATCTTACTACTGCTGAAAGACTTCCATAATTTGGAGTAAGTACAGATCATAATTTCATGCCTCAAATTTTTATTTGCTTACTTTCATGAAAAGAAACATGACAAAAAATACGATTATTTCTTCATATGCTTTGACTCACAAATATTCAATCTCATATAAGTCAAGTGAAAAGTTGTATACACAACTGTGAATAGTGCTTGCAAAAATGAAAATTAACCATGATAAATAAGAAATAGGAATAATTCTTTGGCTCCATTCTGATAAAGGAATGCTATTTAAACTGTATCACATCTGTAGTAATGATATCCTTTTTGCTAGTTTGTACATAAACCTTGAAAACTGTATACCCTATTCAGATGGAGTAGGGCTTTTTTCACCAGTATTGTTTGTATCCAAGAACATCCATGGTATGTAAATAATGCATCTAGGGAGTCATAAAACTGCTCTGGAAAAATCAGTTTCAGGACAAAATGTTTTGTGATAAACATCCTTTTTTCTTTTCTATATTTTTTATTTACATTCCAAATGATTTCCCCTTTCCCATTTCCTCCCTCGCCAAAAGTCCCATAAGCCCCCTTCCTTCCTCCTGTTCCCCATTCAACCCCCTCTCACTTCTCTGTCCTGGTATTCCCCTACATCCAGTCTTTCCAGGACCAGGGGTCTCTCCTTCCATCTTCTTGGAAATCTATTGATATGTGAATTGTGTCTTGGGTATTCTGGGTTAATATCCCCTTATCAGTGACTGCATACCTTATGTGTTCTTTTGTGTTTGGATTACCTCACTAAGGATGATATTTTCAAGTTCTGACCTAGGAATTTCGTGAATTCATTGCTTTTAATTGCAGAGTAGTATTCCATTGTGTAAATCTACCACATCTTCTAAATCCATTCCTCCATTGAGGGACATCTGGGTTATTTCCAGCTTCTGGCTATTATAAATAAGGCTGCGATGAACATAGTGGAGCATGTGTCCTTATTGCATGCAGGTAAAGCCTCTGGGTATATGCCCAGGAGTGGTATAGCAGGATCCTCCAGGAGTGTCATGCCTAGTTTTCTGAGGAACCGCCAGTCAGCTTTCCAGAGTGGTTGTACCACTTTGCAATCCCACCAGCAGTGGAGGAGTGTTCCTCTTTCTCCACATCCTCGCCAACAACTGCTGTCTCCTGTGTTTTTGATCTTAGCTATTCTGACTGGTGTGAGATGGAATCTCAGGGTTGTTTTGATTTGCATTTCCCTAATGACTAAGGATGATGAACATCTCTTTAGGTGCTTCTCAGCCATTAGATATTCTTCAGGTGAGAACTCTTTGTGTAGCTCTGTACCCCATTTTTTAATAGGGTTACTTGGCTCTCTGGAGTCTAACTTCTTTGGTTCTTTGTATATATTGGATATTAGTCAAGCGGCAATCAAGAAACTGGGAAAAGTTCTTTGTCATAAACATCTTAAGAGCTTTCTAAATAGTTTATGCAGTAACAATTCAAGTACTTTTAGGTATGAGAACCGCTGCTATATACCAAAGTTCATTTACAAAATTTCTTGAACTTTTGAAGACAAGACAATTGAAAACTTTCAACCACAAGCTTATCCTGTAGGCAAGAAATGCAGAGACAGGAAAGAGCAGAGACTGAGGGAATGGCTAACCAATAACCCACACAACTTGAGACCCATCCCATGGGCAAATACAAATCCCCAATACTATTAATGATACTCTGTTATACTTACAGATAGGAGTCTAACATGGCTATCCTCTGAGAGGCCCCACCCAGCATCTGACTCAGAGTGATGCAGACAGTGGATGGAGCTTGGGGACATGTATGGAAGAATAGGAGTAAGGATTGCAGCCCTGAAGGGGATAGGAACTCCACAGGAACACCAAAAAAGTCAACTAACTTCGACCCTTGGAGCTTTCAAAGACTAATCCACCAACCAAAGGTCATACATAGGCTGGACCTAGGCCTCACCACATATATGTAACAGATACACAGATTGGTATTAATGTGGGTCCCAAAAAAACTGGAGTGTGGGCTATCCCCAAAGCTGTTGTCTGGTTGTAGAATATGTTCCAGCTCAGCTGCTTTCTCTGGCTTTAGTAGAAGAGGATGCTTCTAGCCCTGCAAAGATTTGATGTTCCAGGGTAGGGGGATAACCAGGGATACCTACACCCACTCAGATCAGAAGGGAATGGAGGATGGGATAAGGATTGTGGGAGGGGCAAACTAGAGGGGGACAGTGGGCAGATGTAAAGTGAATATGTGAAAATAAATAAATAAATAAATAAATAAATAATACATTTAGCTAACACTGCAACCCCCCACCTTGCTTTGTGTTCCCATTCTTTAAAAATGTCCCTGAAACAAGCCATCTCCCTGAGCACTCAGAAAATAAAACTTTCATTTAAAAAAAATTTCTATAAAATGTAAGTGAAATAAAATCCATGTGTCATGAATATGATAATGAACATTTTTGGAGAAGGAGTTTCATGTAAGTCAGGCTGGCCTCAGTCTCACTATGAAGCCAAATATCGCCTAGAATTTCTGATCTTCTTTCATATCCTGAAGGCTGGAATTACAAGGAATGTAACACCAAGCTCAGCTTATATGTTGACAAAGATAGAACTCAGGGCATCTTGCATGCTAGGAAAGCTCTCTTCTAATTGAGCTATAGCCCCAGCCCCTAACAATGAATAATCTTGCAATTACAGAGCCATAAATAGATGTATAAATAAGAGGTATTGAGATAGTGTATTATATAAATTGTATAGTTGCACAATAATATATGTGTTCAACTCTCTCGCCATTTAAGACAGTAGAAAATGGCAATTTTCAAATATTTTAATTATTTCAAAAGGTAATTTTCTTTTATACATAATAGTAAACAATTTTATTTACTAGATAAAATCCACAAAATTTGATAACAATTTCCAATTGTCTTACTAAATAATATAGTTATAATAATTAATGTAAAATATCTAATAAGGGGCTGAAGAGATGACTCAGTGGTTAAGAGCACTGACTGGTCTTCTAGAGGTCCTACGTTCAAATCCTAACAACTGCATGGTGGCTCACAACCATCTGTAATGGGATCCGATGCCTTCTTCTGGTGTGTCTGAAGACAACTACAGTGAACTCACATACATAAAATAATGAAATAAAATCTTTCTTTAAAAAAAAAAAAAACTTCTAACAAATGCTTAAGCAAAGACTATCCAGCCTTTTAAAAGTTAGGGTACAGACTTTTGCTCCAATAACTATCCAAAGAGTAACCTGCCAGAAGTGCACAGGGCACAGGAATAGCAGAGCAGCTAGGGACAGGATTCTTCCCTTCTCATCTTTACCCAAGAGCTAAGGCTGTCGCATAGCCCTCCATACCCAAATTCAGCTGAGGAGAGAGCTGATCTCCCTAGGAGTGCTGATATGCCTAGGATCACAGGCTCACAGGTCCACAGGAGGGAAAAGCTCAAGTCAGAGACAGCAAGAACAACTAACACCGGAGATAACCAGGTTGTGGGAGGCAAGCACAAGAACCTAAACAACAGAAACCAAGGCTACTTGGCATCATCAAACCCCAGTTCTCCCAACACATCAAGTCCTGGATATCCCAACACACCGGAAAAGCAAGATTCAGATTTAAAATAACATCTCATAATGATGATAGAGGGCTTTAAGAAGGACATAAATAATTCCCTTAAAGAAATACATGAGAATACAGGTAAATAGGTAGAAGCCCTTAAAGAGGAAACACAAAAATCCCTTAAATAATTACAGGAAAACACAACCAAACAGGTGACGGAACCGAACAAAACCATCTAGGATCTAAAACTTGGAACTAGAAACAATAAAGACAAAGGGAGACAGCCCTGGAGATAGAAAACCTAGGAAAGAGATCAGAAGTCATGCATCCAAGCATTACCAATGGAATATAAGAGATAGAGGAGAGAATCTCAGCTGCAGAAGATACCATAGAAAACATTAACATAAAAGTCAAAGAAAATACAAAACGCAAAAAGCTCCTAACCCAAAACATAAAGGAAATCCAGGATACAATAAGAAGATCAAACTTAAGGATAATAGGTATAGAAGAGAGTGAAGATTCCCAACTTAAAAGGCCAGTAAATATATTGAACAAAATTATAGAAGAAAAATTCCCTAACCCAAAGAGATTCCCATGAACAAACAAGAAGCCTACTAAACTCCAAATAGACTAGATCAGAAAAGAAATTCCTCCCATCACATACTAATCAAAATATGAAATGCACACAAAAAAGAAAGAATATTAAAATTAGTAAGAGAAAAAGGACAAATAACTTATAAAGGCAGGTTTTTCAGTATTACACCAGACTTCTCACCAGAGACTATAAAAGCCAGTAGATCCTGGGCAGATGTCAAACAAACCCTAAGACAACAAACATGTCAGCCCAGACTACTATACCCAGCAAAACTCTCAATTACCATAGATGGAGAATCCAAGATATTCCATGTCAAAACCAAATTTACACAAATCTTTCTACAATCCCAGCCCTAAAAAGGATAATAGATGGAAAACTCTAACACGAGGGAAATTACACCCTAGAAAAAGCAAGAAAGTAATGTTTTTTCAACAAAACCAAAAGAAGATAGGCACACACACTTAATTCTACCTCTAACAACAAAAATAACAGGAAGCAACAATCAGTTCTCCTCAATATCTCTTTACATCAATAGATTCAATTTCCCAATAAAAAGACATAGACTAAAAGACTGAATATATAAACATGACCTAGCATATTGCTGCATACAGGAAATGAACCTCAATGACAAAACAGACATCATCTTAGAGTAAAAGGCTGGAAAAAATTTTCCAAGCAAATGGTTTCAAGAAACAAGCTGCAGTAGCCATTTTAATATTGAATAAAATCGACTTTCAACCAAAAGTTATTCAAAAAAGATAAGGAAGGGCACTCCATACTCATCAAAGGAAAAATCTTCCAAGAACTCTCAATTTTGAACATCTATGCTCTAAATGCAAAGAGACCTACATTTCCTAAAGCTCAAAGCACACATTGTGCCTCACACAATAATAGTGGGAGACTTCAACACCCCACTCTCAGCAGTGGACAGATCACAGAAACAGAAAACAATAAGAGATGCAGTAACACTAACAGAAGTTATGAACCAAATGAGTTTAACAGATATCTGTAGAACATTTCATCCCAAAACAAAAAATATACTTTTTTCTTAGCATGTGATGGTACCTTCTCTATAACTGACCATATAATTAGTCACAAAACAGGACTCAACAGATACAAGAAGATTGAAATAATCCCATGCATCCTATCAGATCACCATGGACAAAGGCTGGTATTTAATGACAACAAAAACAACAGAAAGCTCACAAATACATGGAAGCTGTATAAAGCTCTATGCAATGATAACTTAGTCAAAGAAAGAAATTAAAGACTTTTTAGAATTTAATGAAAATGAAGGGACAACATACCCAAACTTATGGGACCCAGTGAAAGCAGTTCTAAAAGGAAAACTCATAGCTCTGAGTGCCTCCAAAAAGAAACTGGACAGATCATACACTAGCAGCTTGACAGCATATCTGAAAGCTCTAGAAAAAAAAGATGTAAAAACAGCCACAAGGATTGGACTGCAACAAATAATCAAACTCAGGGCTGAAATCAACCAAGTTGAAATCAAAAGAACTATACAAATACTCATCAAAACTAGAAGCTGGTTCTTTGAGAAAATCAACAAGATAGATAAACCCTTAGCCAGACTAACCAGAGGGTACAGAGCCAGTATCCAAATTAACAAAATCAGAAATGAAAAGGGAAAATAACCTTATTTAAAAATATGGTACAGAGCCAAACAAATGATTCTCAACTGAGGAGTACTGAATTGCAGAGAAGCACCTAAAGGAATGTTCAACATCCTTACGCATCAAGAAAATGAAAATCAAAACAACCCTGAGATTCCATCTCATACCAGTCAGAATGGCTAAGTCAAAAAACTGGAAAGCAGTCTGGCGGTTCCTCAGAAAACTGGGCATGACACTCCCAGAGGATCCTGCTATACCACTTCTGGGCATATACCCAGAGACTTCCCCTGCATGCAATAATGACACATGCTCTACTATGTTCATAGCAGCCTTATTTATAATAGCCAGAAGCTGGAAAGAACCCAGATGTCCCTCAATGGAGGAATGGATTCAGAAGATGTGGTATATTTACACAATGGAATATACTCTGCAATTAAAAACAATGAATTCACGAAATTCATCGACAAATGGTCAGAATTGGAAAATATCATCCTTAGTGAGGTAACCCAATCACAAAAGAACACACATGGTATGCAGTCACTGATAAGGGGATATTAACCCAGAATCTCGGAATACCCTAGACACAATTCGCATATCAATAGATTTCCAAGAAGATGGAAGGAGAGACCCCTGGTCCTGGAAAGACTGGATGTAGGGGAATGCCAGGACAGAGAAGCGAGAAGGGGTTGAATGGGGAAAAGAGTAGGGAAGGGGACTTATGGGACTTTCGGGGAGGGAAGAAACGGGAAAGGGGAAATCATTTGGAATGTAAATAAAAAAATATAGAAAAAAAAAAAAACCTCAGGTGACAGCAGATGCTGGAGAGAATGTGGAGAAAGAGGAACACTTCTCCATTGGTGCAATCTCAAGCTGGTACAACAACTGTGGAAATCAATCTGGCAGTTCCTCGGAAAATTGAGCATAGTACTACCTGAGGACCCAGCTATACCATTCCTGGGCATATACCCAAAAGATGCTCCAACATGTAATAAGGACACATGCTCCACTATGTTCATAGCAGCCTTATTTATCATAGTCAGAAGCTGGAAAGAACCCAGATGTCCCTCAACGGAAGAATGGATATAGAAAATGTGATATATTTACACAACGGAGTACTACCCAGCTATCAAAAAATGATTTCATGAAATTCTTAAGCAAATGTATAGAATTAGATTATATCCTGAGTGAGGTAACTCAGTCACAACAGAACACACAAGGTATGCACTCACTGATAAGTGGATATTAGTCCAAAAGCTCCAAATACGCATGATACAATTCATAGACCACATGAAGCTCAAGAAGAAGGAAGACCTAATCACAGATACTTCAGTCCTTCTTAGAAGGGAGAACAAAATACTAAAGGGAGGAAATACAGATACAAAGTGTGGAGTAGAAAATGAAGAAAAGGCCATCCAGAAACTGACCCACCTGGAGATCCATCTCATATAGAGACACTAAACCCAGACACTATTGCAGATGCCAACAAGTGCTTGCTGACAAGGGTCTGATATAGTTGTCTTCTGAGAGTCTCTTACAGAACCTGGCAAATACAGAGGCAGATGCTAGCAGCCTACCATTGGATTGAGCAGAGGTACTGCAATGGAGGAGTTAGAGAAAGGAGTGAAGGAGCTGAAAGGGTTTGCAACCCATAGGAAGAACAACAATATCAACCAACTAGACACCACCAGAGCTTTGAGGAACTAAACCACCAACCAAAGCATACATATAACAACAATTACATATGTAGCTGAGGATGGCCTTGTTGGACATCAATGAGAGGTAAGGTCCTTGGACCTGGGAAAGTTTGATGGCCCAGTGTAGTGCAATGCCAGGGTGAGGAGACCAGAGTGGGTGGGTGGGTGGATGGGTGGGTGGATTGGTGGGTGGGGAGCACCCTCACATAATCAGGGAGAGGGAGCATGGGATAGGGGATTTCTGTGGGGGAAACCAAAAAAGGAAGTAACATTTGAAATGTAAATAACTAAAACATCTGATACAAAAAAACAACAGAAAAAATAGATTATATTCTGGTCAAAATATTTAAGCCTCTTTACTATCTCAGAAACAGGAATCTTGAATAATTCACTTAAAAGAGAAGACTTCTCAGGTTGGTATTTCCTTGTTTTGCAGTACTGGATAAGTGAATGCTGAAGGATCATTGATCTGAAGCTAACCTGAATGGCATGAGTTTGAAGGTAGCTGACAGAAAGCCCATTTTAATAAAACAAATAAGGATGAATCACAGTAGTAATACACTGTGGGTTGTACATACATTTGTACCTATATATGAATTTAGTGACAAAGGAAACAGATCAGTTATCTTTTGAATTTTACAGTTTCAGATTGAATTAGTTGTACAGTTCATTTTTAATGACAAAATGTTGTGTGTGTGTGGTTCCATAGGTTAAAGTCAAGTACTTATAAAATTCTCAAACCAGTTCTGTTTTTACCAAGGCTTAGAGTAAATATGGAACTTTTTCTTTGAAATAAATCAAAGAATGTAAAAAACACAGAGGTATTGGTTAAGAATTAACAAATTCTAGTATTTAGGCTTTGCTTCTACCTTTCCATTTTGTCAATTTTCTTATTATTTAAAAAAATATATGATAGCTACTTCTGCTACCTTATGAAAAATACTTTCACTTTTTTTAGCATTGTATATTAGTTGGAATAAAAAAAAAATCTTACCTGTCTCCATAAACAATGCATTTACACATGACTGGATTGTATGCTACAAAATTTTATATTAGTTCCATGCTGTTAATACAGAAACATCTTGAGCTGCACACCAAATTCACATAGAAGGCTGAAGATGAATGTGGTTATTTAAAGTTTTATATACATGAAATAAATTCTTCACCATTTGAAAATAGAGTAATTTTAGCATTTAATTGAAAATAATTAAATGTCAAGAATATGTTTTCGAAATTGTATATAGCAGGGTTGAGAAGGTAGCAGAGTCAGCAAAATGTCAGCGGCTCAAGTGTTGATGACAAGGGTTCAAATCCTCAGTACACATGTAAATGCCATGCACAGCAAAACATGTCTGTAAATCCAGTTCTGAGGAGGTAGTGAAAGGAGAATCCTCAAGCCTTGCTGGCCAACCAGTCAAACCACAGGGATGATTTCAGGATTCTGTGAAGTACCTTGCCTCAGAAAAATGTAAGAATGTGTTTGAAAAATATATCCAATGTCAAAAGTTAGCTTCCACATCCATTTACACATATGTACACATTTACTGACATGCACAGTTTCACACACTCATAAACACATACATACATACATACATAACACACACATATACTATATTTTAAATCAGCTCCATTTATTTATGTGATTTGGGTAAAATAATTATAAAATTCTCAAAATATAAATAAAACATTTAAACAAAGAATTATTGGTACCAAATATAGCCTTCTGGGCCTCAGTGGTTTTCAAGGAGTTGTTACAGATTAAAAATTAGAATTGCATACCTTAATTAGCCATGCAAATAAAATACCATGTGAAGAGTCAATCATCTCTTAAAAAAATCTAACCTATAGCTAAATGTTTAAAACTGAGAAATCTTCACGGTCACATGAATATATATGTCAGAAACAAGTGTAATTCTCCCCTTTCATAAGAGAGATTAATAACAGCCAAAAATCTCATGGGAGTCATTATCCTTTTTCATAACTAAAACCACAGGGAATCTTGAAAATTTTATCATGTGAAGTAGCAGTAAGAAATTTGTTGTTTCGTGAATTATTAATCATAATTACATTTATCTATTTTACAGTAAAATGATCTAAACTAATACAAATAAAGAATAAAATATTGGGCTGGGTTGTGATATCAAAGATAAAACACAGATACATCTGATTCTTTTTCAAAAGCCCAATAAATCTTGAAATCCAAGCCACAAATGGAAAGACAATTCATAAAGGAGAAAGTAAAATTAGATGTACATTCAGTCTGCAACTCACTATGTTCACAAGCATATATATTTTGTGTTCTTAGAGTTATCATATAAGTCAACATTTTATTAAAAGTATAAAATAAAAAAAACAACCAAAAGCAGCAACCTTATAGGTGACTTCTTAGTAATGTGAATATAAATGCTTATCTTAATAGTTATTAAGATGGTTTTTTGAATTAGTTTTTTTCTCTCAGATCTTTAATTCAAACATGGGTATATGGGGACTTTCCATCAATTACAGAGCAAAAGAATTTACTACAATTTGAAATATGAGAATCATCAACAACAGAATAAAATTTGCCATGGTTAAGTGTCACATTCATAACGTTTTACATGTCATTGTAGCTGAACATTTAAGATATACCACATGCAAAAGGAAATCTAATTGTATTGATTTTGTTATCAAATATTATTGCATATATCAGTGATATGGGTTGGATCAGTAGCAGTAACAACAAAACCCCACACTCTTATTATGTATCTCATTGTATCATATTCAGGTTGCATATATTTTGTTATGTAAACATTACACTTTTTCTAGCCTGGATAGAGTGAACTAAATCTTTTAATTTTCATATGAAACTTTCAGAATACAAAATTATATTTTCTAGTTGAGCCCCTGAAGACAGGTTTGTTTCCTAGTACTAGAGTTTGGTGACATATTTAGATTTATTTTTCAACTCCTTTTTGAAGGCAATGATAAAAGAAAATTGGTTTTGGAAGAAAATATTGCTTACCTCATTAGTCTTAAATTTATTCACAGCTCTTGTTCATTCGATTAAAAACACCCACTCTAAAATCCCTATGACATATTAGGAAATGGCATATGAAATACTAAGTTGAAAGCATTACTTTAAACCTTTAGTAGACAGTACTGTGAATATTTGAGAACTCACCATTTCCTATTTCTTTCATTAGAGAATCAGTAACAATTTTCATCATATCAATTTGGACATGGTGTCCAAATCATCCTCATCCATCACTTAAAGTAATTAGTTTGGCTGCCTCCTTATTATGATGATAACCGTGACACTAGTTCTGACTGCTCATGGCTTGGTCCTTACAGGTAGCAGATGCATCAGCTGTGATATAATCATTACCAAGCATTCAAGGCTTAAAAGGCAGCACCTTGCTCTTTAGGTCATCCATGCATGTGCATCCCCATTCTCTTACAATTCTAGGACTTCTGATACTGATATCCATGCTCTAGTTTCAAGAGAGAGTAAATAGGTTCAATATGCATATTGTGTTATTTCAATACTGTCATATTTTTTAAAATGTTTGCCTGCCATGTTTCCAGTTTCATTCATGTCTCCCACTTGTCCTCAGGTCATATACAGGGAAAATGTTAGGGGGTAGACATAGTCTTGATTTGGTATTGTGGAACAAAAGAACAAAGTTTAAATTTCTTTTCTTTTTTTTTTTTTTTTTAATTTAATTTTATTTTATTTTTTTAATTTACATTCCAAATCACTTCCCCTTTCCCGTTTCCTCCCTCCCCGAAAGTCCCATAAGCCCCCTTCCCTCCCTCTTTTCTCCGTTCAACCCCCTCTCATTACTCTGTCCTGGCGTTCCCCTACATCCAGTCTTTCCAGGACCAGGGGTCTCTCCTTCCATCTTTTTAGAAATCTATTGATATGCTGATTGTGTCTAGGGTATTCTGAGATTCTGGGTCAATATCCCCTTATCAGTGACTTCATACCATGTGTGATCTTTTGTGATTGGGTTACCTCACTAAGGATGATATTTTCAAGTTCTGACCATTTGCCTAGGAATTTCGTGAATTCATTGTTTTTAATTGCAGAGTAGTATTCCATTGTGTAAATATACCACATCTTCTGAATCCATTCCTCCGTTGAGGGACATCTGGGTTCTTTCCAGCTTCTGGCTATTATAAATAAGGCTGCTATGAATATAGTGGAGCATGTGTCCTTATTGCATGCAGGTAAAGTCTCTGGGTATATGCCCAGGAGTGGTATAGCCGGATCCTCCGGAAGTGTCATGCCCAGTTTTCTGAGGAGCCGCCAGACTGCTTTCCAGAGTGGTTGTACCAGCCTGCAATTCCACCAGCAGTGGAGGAGTGTTCCTCTTTCTCCACATCCTCGCCAACAACTGCTGTCTCCTGTGTTTTTGATCTTAGCCATCCTGACTGGTGTGAGATGGAATCTCAGGGTTGTTTTGATTTGCATTTCCCTAATGACTAAGGATGATGAACATCTCTTTAGGTGCTTCTCAGCCATTAGATATTCTTCAGGTGAGAACTCTTTGTGTAGCTCTGTACCCCATTTTTTAATAGGGTTACTTGCCTCTCTGGAGTTTAACTTCTTGAGTTCTTTGTATATCTTGGATATTAGCCCTCTGTCGGATGTAAGGTTGGTAAAGATCATTTCCCAGTTAGTTGGTTGCCGCTTTGTCTTTTTGACGGTGTCTTTTGCCTTGCAAAAACTTTGTAATTTAATGAGGTCCCATTTGTCTATTCTTGATCTTAGAGTATAAGCTATTGGAGTTCTGTTCAGGAAATTCTCCCCTGTGCCCATATGTTCAAGGTTCTTCCCTAGTTTCCCTTCTATTAGTTTCAGTGTGTCTGGTTTTATGTGGAGATCTTTAGAACCATATGTATTTATTCTGAGGGACACTCCACATTCCTTTTTGTGTTTTCTTTGGCTGTTGTGTCAATGTTTTCTATGGTATCTTCTGCTCCTGACATTCTCTCATCTATCTCTTGTGTTCTGTTGTTGATGCTTGCATCTATGAATGACTCCTGATCTCTTTCCTAGGTTTACCAGCCCCAGTGTTGTCTCATTTTATGATTTTTTTTACTGTTTCTAGTTCCATTTTGAGATCCTGGATGGTTTGTTTATTTCCTCCACCTATTTGGCTGTGTTCTCCTGTAATTCTTTATGACCTGCAATATGGCCTGTTTGACACTCCATATTCCTATAATGGTTTGTATCTCTGAAATGATTACTAGATTCTGACATAGAAATCATTGTCATGCTGGAGAATTCATTATCTTGACTCTTTTGTCATAATTTTGAGTTCATTCTCTAAATAATAATTTAGAGAAATATATATGAAATAAATATTGTATATGAATGTTTTAAACTGAGAATTTTTGGGGCATTATCAGTATTTAAAACTCTATTGTTACCATTCTATTTTTCCCATTGTTTTTTAATAACATTCTCGAAATGTTTATATACTAAAAACATCTTTTTAGTGACCTTAAGTTTCTATCTACTGTGTCATTCTCCTTGCTACCTATGTAGCAAAACATCTTGAAAGAGATGTCTAAATTAACTACTACTCAGAAAAACTGTTGGCCCTGTCTTTCAAAGAACAACAACAACAATACCAACAAAAAACTCTTATAAAGGTGGCTAAAGATAAATGAAATGTTCATATTTTAGCCCCAATGCCACTAGACTCTCAGCATCTTCCACTTATATATTATGACTTACATCTTAAAATACTTCCTTCCTTTGATTCTAGGACATCTCATTTCCTTAGTTTTCTCCTTTATTTCTTAGCCCTTTTGTATTCTCTTTACAACTTTTTCTTCAGCTTCCAGTTTTATTTTTAAACATATAAGCAAAGTCATAGGGACTTCCCTTTATCTTCAGTCAATGTTTTGACCCTTTTGTCACTCCAGATCTTCAATTAACATCAATTACTGGGCACTCCACCATCTTTGCTCTAGTGGTCGGGAAGTTGGGACTGCCAGGCTCTGAGACAGACAGGCAAAATATCGCTTGGGCCTCAGGCAGCTTGTGTGTATGCGGCTCCCAAGTGCTGGGCAGATCTACAGTAACCAGCGCTCCAGCTCTGCTGTGGGACTTCTGCCTAGCAGAGGGACACCACACTGGGCTGGAGCCTACCAGCTTCCCTTCCGTGACCTCTGTTCCGGTAGACTGCACTGAAGAGACAGGTACCCAGTTTCTCCCCAATATAACATCGCTTGGGACACGGCCTGTTGGGGCTTCCGTCTGCTCCCAAGAACTGGACAGCGCTGTGGTCGTCTGGGTGCCAGATCTGCTGTAGGCCATCGCCTCTGCAGGGTGACCAGCGCCACCGAGAGTGTGCAGAGTGCACTTCACCATCTTTGCTCCAGTGGCCGGGAAGTTGGGACTGCCAGGCTCAGAGACAGACAGGCATAATATCGCTTGGGTCTTGGGCGGCTTGTGTGTACGCTGCTCCCAAGAGCTGGGCAGATCTGCAGTAACCAGCACGCCAGCTCTGCTGTGGGACTTCTGCCTGGCAGAGGGATGCCCCCTCCCCTCCCTCGCACTCTAGGAGAGATCACACACCCCTGCACAAGGCAGGAGCCTACCAGCCTCCCTTTGGCGACCTCTGCTCCAGGAATCCACTACACTGAGCCTTTGGATGTACAAGGACTCCCCAATATAACATCACTTGGGGCAAGGCACATCAGGGCTCAAAAGTCACTCAGGAGCAGGGCAGGCCCCAGAAATCTGTGCCAGGGGAATCCTGGTAATCCGGGGGGGGGGGGACAGAAATAGCTTTGCAGGCTCACAGGAGGTCCAACCAACAGCCAGTGACAGCAGGACCAACTAACATCAGAGGTAACCAGATGGCAAAAGGCAAACGTAGGAACGTTACTAACAGAAATCAAAGTAATATGGCACCATCCGAACCCAACACTCCAACAGCAGCAAGTCCTGGATACCCCACCACACCCGAAAGACAAGATCTGGATTTAAAATCACTTCTCATGATGCTATTAGAGGATCACAAGAAGGACACAAATAAATCTAATAAAGAATTACAGGAGACCTTGAATCAAGGGTTAGAAGCCCTTACAAAGGAAACACAAAAATCGCTTAGAGAAATGCAAGAGAACATGGATCAAAAGATGGAGGCCACAAGAAGACAACACAAAAATCACTTAACGAGATGAATCAACGGGTAGATGCACTCACAAAGGAATCACAGAAATTGCATAAAGAAATGCAGAAGAATATGGGTCAACAGACGGATGCCCATAAGGAGGCAACACAAAAATTGCTTAAAGAAATGAATCAATGGATAGATGCCCTTATAAAGGAAACACGAGAACTGCTTAAAAAAATGCAGGAGACGATGGATCAACAGATGGAATCCCATGAGGAGGAAACACAAAAACTGCTGAGAGAAATGCAGGAGAACGTGGGTCAACAGGCAGATATCCTGAAAGAGGTAATGCAAAAATACCTTAAAGAAATACAGGAAAATACAAAAAAAAGGGAAGGATCTCAGCAAATCCATCCAGGAACTAAAAAAGGAAGTAGAAACAACTAAGAAATCACAAAGGGAGACAACTTTGGAGATAGAAAACCTTGGGAAGAAATCAGGAGTCATAGATGCAAATATCAACAATATAATACAAGAGATGGAAGAAAGAATCTCAGGCGCTGAAGATTCCATAGAAAGCATCGACTCAACAGTCGAAGAAAATGCAAAATGCAAAAAATGTGTAACCCAAAACATCCAGGAAATCCAGGACACAATGAGAAGACCAAACCTAAGGATTATAGGTATAGATGAGAGTGAAGATTTGCAACTTAAAGGGCCAGTAAACATCTTCAACAAAATTATGGAGGAAAACTTCCCTAACCTAAAGAGAGAGATGCCGATGAACGTACAAGAAGCCTACAGAACTCCAAACAGACTGAACCAGAACAGAAATACCTCCTGTCACATAATAATCAAAACATCAAATGTTCTAAACAAAGAAAAAATATTAAAAGCAGTAGGAGAAAAGGGCTATGTAACATACAAAGGAAGACCTATCCGAATCACATCAGACTTCTCACCAGAGACTATGAAAGCCAGAAGATCCTGAGCAGATCTCATGCAGACATTAAGAGAGCACAAATGCCAGCCTAGACTACTATACCCAGCAAAACTCTCAATCACCATAGATGGAGAGACCAAGATATTCCATGATAAAACCAAATTTTCACAATAAGTTTCCACAAATCCAGCCCTGCAACAGATAATAGGTGGAAACCGCCAATACAGGGAGAGAAACAACACCCTGGAAAAAATGAGATAATAACCTTCTTGAATCAAACCCAAAAGTAGATAACCACTCAAACATAAAGATAGCGTCAAGAATGGCAGGTGGCAATAATCACTATGCCTTAATCTCTCAATATCAAGGGTCTTAATTCCCCAATAAAAATACATAGACTAGCAGACTGGATACATAAACAGGACTCAACATTTTGCTGCATGCAGGAAACGTACCTCACTGTCAAAGACAAACACTACCTCAGAGTAAAAGGCTGGAAAACAAATTTACAAGCAAATGGCCCCAAGAAACGAGGTGGAGTAGCCATCCTAATATCAGATAAAATTGATTTTCAACCTAAAGTCATCAAAAAAGACACAGAAGGACACTACATACTGATCAAGGGAAAAATCCACCAACAAGAACTCTCAATTCTGAATATCTATGCTCCAAATGCAAGGGCACCCTCATTCATAAAAGAAACTTTACTAAACCTCAAATCACACATTGCACCGCACACAATAATAGCGGGTGACTTCAACACCCCGCTCTCTGAAATGGATCGTTCAGGAAAGCAGAAACTAAACAGGGACACAGTGAATCTAATTGAAGCCTTGGACCAAATGGAACTAACAGATATATATAGAACATTTCATCCTAGAACTAAAGAATACACCTTCTTCTCAGCACCTCATGGTACCTTCTCCAAAATTGACAATATAATTGGTCACAAATCAGACCTCAACAGATATAAGAAGATAGAACTAATCCTATGCCTCCTATCAGATCACTATGGAATAAGGGGGGTCTTCAATGGCAACAAAAACAAAAGAAAACCCATGTGCACATGGAGGCTTAACAATGCTCTACTCAATGATAACTTGGTCAAGGTGGAAATAAAGAAAGAAATCAAAGACTTTTTGAAAGTTAATGAAAATGAAGGCACAACATACTCTAATTTATGGGACACAATGAAAGCAGTGCTAAGAGGAAAATTCATAGCCCTGAGTGCCGCCAAAAAGAAACGGGAGACAGCATACACTAACAGCTTAATGGCACAACTGAAAGCCCTGGAACAAAAAGAAGCAAATACACCAAAGAGGAATAGAAGGCAGGAAATCATCAAACTCAGGGCTGAAATCAATCAAGTAGAAATAAATAAAACCATACAAAGAATCAACAAAACGAGGAGTTGGTTCTTTGAGAAAATCAACAAGATAGATAAGCCCTTAGCCAGACTAACCAGAGGGCACAGAGATAGTCTCCAAATTAATAAAATCAGAAATGAAAAGGGAGAGATAACAACAGAAACTGAGGAAATTCAAAAAATCATCAGATCCTACTACAAAAACCTGGATTTAACACAACTAGAAAATCTCGAGGAAATGGACAATTTCCTTGATAGATACCAAATACCAAAATTAAATCAAGATCAAATAGACCATCTAAACTTTCCTATAACCCCTGAAGAAATAGAAGTTGTCCTTGGAAGTCTTCCAACCAAAAAAAGCACAGGTCCAGATGGTTTTAGTGCAGAATTCTATCAGACCTTCAAAGAAGACCTAACACCAACATTCTTCAAACTATTGCACAAAATAGAAACAGAAGGAACACTACCCAACTCGTTCTATGAAGCCACAATTACACTAATACCAAAAGCACACAAAGATCCGACAAAGAAAGAGAATCTCAGGCCAATCTCTCTTATGAATATCGATGCAAAAATACTCAATAAAATTCTTGCCAACCGAATCCAAGAACACATCAAAACGATCATTCACTAAGATCAAGTAGGCTTCATCCCAGGGATGCAGGGATGGTTCAATATAAGGAAATCCATCAATGTAATCCACTATATAAACAATCTCAAAGAAAAAAACCACATGGTCATCTCATTAGATGCTGAGAAAGCATTTGACAAAATTCAGCATCCTTTCATGCTAAAGGTCTTGGAAAGATCAGGAATTCAAGGCCCATATCTAAACATAGTAAAAGCAATTTACAGCAAACCGGTAACCAGCATCAATCTAAATGGAGAGAAACTTGAAGCAATCCCACTAAAATCAGGGACTAGACAAGGCTGCCCTCTCTCTCCATATCTTTTCAATATAGTACTTGAAGTTCTAGCTAGAGCAATTAGACCACAAAAGGAGGTCAAAGGGATACAAATTTGAAAGGAAGAAGTCAAACTATCACTATTTGCAGACGATATGATTGTATACTTAAGCGACCCAAAGAACTCCACCAGAGAACTCCTACAGCTGATAAATGACTTCAGCAAAGTGGCCGGATATAAAATCAACTCAAGCACGTCAGTAGCCTTCCTATACTCAAAGGATAAGCAGGCTGAGAAAGAAGAAAGGGAAATGATACTCTTCACGATAGCCACAAACCATATAAAGTATCTTGGCGTGACTCTAACCAAACAAGTGGAAGATCTGTACGACAAGAACTTCAAGTCTCTGAAGAAAGAAATTGAAGAAGACCTCAGAAGATCGAAAAATCTGCCATGCTCATGGATTGGCAGGATTAATATAGTAAAAATGAGCATCTTACCAAAAGTAATATACAGATTCAACGCAATCCCCATCAAAATCCCAACTCAATTCTTCATAGAGTTAGAAAGAGCAATTCAAAAATTCATCTGGAATAACAGAAAACCCAGAATAGCTAAAACTATTCTCAAGAGTAAAAGAACCTCTGGGGGAATCAGTATCCCGGACCTCAAGCTGTACTACAGAGCAATAGTGTTAAAAACCGCATGGTATTGGTACAGTAACAGACATGTAGATCAATGGAACAGAATTGAAGACCCAGAAATGAATCCACACTCCTATGGTCACTTGATCTTTGACAAAGGAGCTAAAACCATCCAGTGGAAAAAAGATAGCCTTTTCAACAAATGGTGCTGGCTCAGCTGGAGGTCAACATGCAGAAGAATGCAAATTGACCCATTCTTATCTCCTTGCACTAAGCTCAATTCTAAGTGGATCAAAGATCTCCACATAAAACCAGACACACTGAAACTAATAGAAGGGAAACTAGGGAAGAACCTTGAACATATGGGCACAGGGGAGAATTTCCTGAACAGAACTCCAATAGCTTATGCTCTAAGATCAAGAATAGACAAATGGGACCTCATTAAATTACAATGTTTTTGCAAGGCAAAAGACACTGTCAAAAAGACAAAGCAGCAACCAACTAACTGGGAAATGATCTTTACCAACCCTACATCTGACAGAGGGCTAATATCCAATATATACAAAGAACTGAAGAAGTTAAACTACAGAGAGGCAAGTAACCCTATTAAAAATGGGGTACAGAGCTACACAAAGAGTTCTCACCTGAAGAATATCTAATGGCTGAGAAGCACCTAAAGAGATGTTCATCATCCTTAGTCATTAGGGAAATGCAAATCAAAACAACCCTTAGATTCCATCTCACACCAGTCAGAATGGCTAAGATTAAAAACACAGGAGACAGCAGTTGTTGGCGAGGATGTGGAGAAAGAGGAACACTCCTCCACTGCTGGTGGAATTGCAAGCTGGTACAACCAGTCTGGAAAGCAGTCTGGCGGTTCCTCAGAAAACCGGGCATGGCACTCCCAGAGGATCCGGCTATACCACTCCTGGGCATATATCCAGAGGCTTTACCTGCATGCAATAAGGACACATGCTCCACTATGTTCATAGCAGCCTTATCATTAATAGCCAGAAGCTGGAAAGAACCCAGATGCCCCTCAACGGAGGAATGGATTCAGAAGATGTGGTATATCTACACAATGGAATACTACTCTGCTATTAAAAACAATGAATTCACGAAATTCCTAGGCAAATGGTCAGAACTTGAAAATATCATCCGTAGTGAGGTAACCCAATCACAAAAGAACACACATGGTATGCAGTCACTGATAAGGGGATATTAACCCAGAATCTCGGAATACCCTAGATAGAATTCGCATATCAATAGATTTCTAAGAAGATGGAAGGAGAGACCCCTGGTCCTGGAAAGACTGGATGTAGGGGAATGCCAGGACAGAGAAAGGAGAGGGGATTGAATGGAGGAAAAAGGGCGGGAAGGGGGCTTATGGGACTTTCGGGGAGGGAGGAAACGGGAAAGGGGAAATGATTTGGAATGTAAATAAAAAAAAAAACTAAGAAAATAAATAAAAAATAAATAAATAAAAGTACAGGACCCGTGGAGGAGCGCTGTCTTCCAGACACACCGCAGCTACTGTAGCTATTCACTCACAAAAAAAAAAAAAAAATCAATTACTGATCATTTCTCACATCTGTACGTCGAGTCAACACATTTCTAGTAATTCCCAGAAAATTTATCCAATGGCTTCCTTAGTATTGTAATTGAGAATTTAGAATATGCCTCAAATTACTCATGGCTATCTCTTTTACCTGAATTTTCAGTATGTACACATTTATAATATTCATTCAATAATTCAAATGCTTGCATGCTATTTCCACTATGATTATAACTGGCATTTAATTTATTTATAAGTACCTCATTTAAATATGCCTTTCTGTTTAGGGACAAGACCCAAACATCTTTCAAGTATCTTTTTAAGTTACACATAAGATACAAACACTATTCTAAAAAGAAATGTAATACATATCTATGTTTTCAGTTCCTATTAATGAAATATATATATATATATATATATATATATATATATATATATATATATATATATGTAAAAGTGATTCTTTTAGTAATTTCTGCAAATTTACTGAAATGATGATTACCTGAGACCACTAACAACTTGCTTTTCTACAATTTTTAAAAGGTGAAGTGACTGCTATAAAGTCATTCTTAAGATCTTTTACCAAATCTTCTCCTTTTATATACTTGTTCCTGGTAAAGTAGTCATGCCACAATCTCAGTCATCTAAAATTATGTGCTATATTACATACTAAATGACTTCATCTTACCAAATTCATAGATTGAAGTGTTAGTCACGAATTGATATTCTGATGTGGGTTTGCTAGGAAGTAAATAGGATAAGATGAGATCACCTCTCTAGAGCCCTCAAAATAGCACTTACTCTCATTTTGTCTCTCGGCCTCTGTCCATCTCTCTGTATCTGTCTCCCCTCCACCACCCCTTTGTTAAAGTATTGATACAGAGAAACTCAGATATCTACGTTCCAGTATGTAAGGTAAATTTAGGAAGTTTTATCTTTATTTTATTTGATGTGTATGGGAGGTTGGCCTACAAGTATGTATGTGAACCACTTGTATGGTTGAAACCCATGGTAGGCAGAAGAGGGCATTGGATATTCCAGAACTGACATTACAGATGGTTGTGACCTGGCCTGTGAGAAGAGCAGCCAGTGCTCTTAACTGGTTATCTCCAACACAATCTGGAGAAAAATGATTGACATAGAATTAACTTCTCAAAATGCCTTTAAAATATAACATAGTTAATATTTACAAAACAAGCGATACTCGATCTTACTCCATTATGATTGCTACAAATAATTTTAAAAATATTTTGGGTGGAATACTATATAAATGATAAAATCTAAACATAAATCCAGCATTTCTCAGGTAACAATGCAAATTAATGTAGACGTAATTTCTACTTTTCTTTTGTGATCTGTAGCGACATGAATAGTATATAACATTTTTTTTCATTTATTAACACCATATAGTATACCTCAGATTTTCCTTTTAGTTAACCAAAAGATATTTATTTTTTAGTGATTAATGCAAGTCTATAAAGTATTTGAAGACTACACAATTCATTTCAGATACACCAAAACATTCATCGCCTATATCAGTCATTATCATACACTTTTTTTACAACTTTGTGATTCTCTTTTCTTGAGATTTTATTGTTCATAAATGAATTATATGTTTCCCAAAAGAAGAGCCAATTTACATTTTAATAGTATCTAGAAAATTGCCTTGCAACACAGTAGACTCGCTATGATCATTCATTCATTTTATTTTACTTCATTAACTTTTTTTTTGATATTTTAATATATTTACTTTTTTTATTTTTATTTTTTTATTATTTATTTTCTTTTATTTTTTAATTTACATTCCAAATCACTTCCCCTTTCCCGTTTCCTCCCTCCCCGAAAGTCCCATAAGCCCCCTTCCCTCCCTCTTTTCTCCATTCAACCCCCTCTCGTTACTCTGTCCTGGTGTTCCCCTACATCCAGTCTTTTCCAAAAAAAGCACAGGTCCAGATGGTTTTAGTGCAGAATTCTATCAGACCTTCAAAGAAGACCTAACACCAATACTCTTCAAACTGTTCCACAAAATAGAAACAGAAGGAACACTACCCAACTCGTTCTATGAAGCCACAATTACACTAATACCAAAAGCACACAAAGATCCGACAAAGAAAGAGAATCTCAGGCCAATCTCTCTTATGAATATCGATGCAAAAATACTCAATAAAATTCTTGCCAACCGAATCCAAGAACACATCAAAACGATCATTCAACACGATCAAGTAGGCTTCATCCCAGGGATGCAGGGATGGTTCAATATAAGGAAATCCATCAATGTAATCCACTATATAAACAATCTCAAAGAAAAAAACCACATGGTCATCTCATTAGATGCTGAGAAAGCATTTGACAAAATTCAGCATCCTTTCATGCTAAAGGTCTTGGAAAGATCAGGAATTCAAGGCCCATATCTATACATAGTAAAAGCAATTTACAGCAAACCGGTAGCCAGCATCAATCTAAATGGAGAGAAACTTGAAGCAATCCCACTAAAATCAGGGACTAGACAAGGCTGCCCTCTCTCTCCATATCTTTTCAATATAGTACTTGAAGTTCTAGCTAGAGCAATTAGACAACAAAAAGAGGTCAAAGGGATACAAATTGGAAAGGAAGAAGTCAAACTATCACTATTTGCAGACGATATGATAGTATACTTAAGCGACCCAAAGAACTCCACCAGAGAACTCCTACAGCTGATGAACGACTTCAGCAAAGTGGCAGGATATAAAATCAACTCAAGCAAGTCAGAAGCCTTCCTATACTCAAAGGATAAACAGTCTGAGAAAGAAGTAAGAGAAATAATAACCTTCACAATAGCCACAAACCATATTAAGTATCTTGGCGTGACTCTAACCAAACAAGTGAAAGATCTGTATGACAAGAACTTCAAGTCTCTGAAGAAAGAAATTGAAGAAGACCTCAGAAGATGGAAAAATCTGCCATGCTCATGGATTGGCAGGATTAATATAGTAAAAATGAGCATCTTACCAAAAGTAATACACAGATTCAATGCAATCCCCATCAAAATCCCAACTCAATTCTTCATAGAGTTAGAAAGAACAATTCATTAACTTTTAATAATAAAAAATATGAATTTTATAAGAGACTCATATAAAAAGAAAAAGACAACTTTCTCATGAGTTTACATTTATCATAGACAAACATGATAATAGTAATATGTGTGCATATCAATATAAAAATACAAATACTTCAATATAGCTGCTTCTCTCAATGAACTTGTATGAAAAAGAATGCCCCCACCTAACATTTATGCTCAAAATATATTTTGTAGCTTGTTAGCGGGAAAGCACCATTTAATAGATTCAACCCACTGTGTTCAGAAATTCCATTGATTGCTTTTATTACTGGAATAACAATCCCCCCAAATATAATAACAAGTAATATGATCATTGCCCTTGGCAGCACCATTAAACTGGGCACTGAGGTACTTCAAATAGCCGTGCATGTTAAACATTAGTTCAGCCTTAAGCAGGCTGAATTTAACAGCCAAATGTGCACTGTAGTCTATCTGAGCATTAAAAGCACCTTTCAAAGTTAATTTTACAGAAATGTTAATGACCAGAACAAACTATTGAAGGTAAAAGGAAAAGTAATTATTTCAACAGATGAACGGAAACAATAAATGAGCCTCACATTTTTAAAGCCGGACTGTAACATATCTCTTTTGAAGGAAATATTCTGAGCTTACAACACCATGAAGACATTTAAGCTGTTGTTTATATAGGAATTATATTCATTCTTAAACAAAGACTCATAGGGAGGAAATTAACAGTTTTATGAACTTGAGTTTTAAGTAAAACTTCATGGTACTACTTGCTTTCAAACGGAATTTACTTAGTGTCCAAGTGCCTAGTGTAGTTAGCCACTTTTTATATTGATGAGAAATAGGAACAAAGAATAGAGATAATTGTGTTTGAAAAGAAAGGAAAAAGCCAATTACAAATTCTTTCAGGTCTAAAGAGTGTTGACATGTGATGACATATATGACATAAAGGTGTTATTTGTGAATTGTGGGTGCAATTATTTTCATTGTTCATTTCCACATGAAACAATTGATGCCTCAGAGACTGCACTGAAGGACAAATTAGATGGATAATATAAATACTGAAAATTACAGTTTTAGAATTACTCTTATTATTGTTCTTTTGATATTACAAAATCAAGTAGCAAGTTAAAATAATAAAGATGCTAAATAATGAAATAATGAACATCTGAACCAGGAAGATGACATGTTCCTAGCCAGCCTGGACTTTGAGAGTTGGTTTTGGAATCAGTCTTTCACCCACCAAAACAAACAAACAAACAAACAAAACATAATGAAATCATGATATTGAAAATATTTGAAAAGGTAAATAATTTTATGCTAATGAAATGTTTCAAATCAGTTTGGAAGTCAACTGAGTCTAAAGGAAATGCACTACATACAAATGAAAAAAGTCAGTATTTCATCCTATTAAAAGGTTTTCCCTCCAGTTTCTAAATTTACTTTTAAAATTCTATAAATAATGAAAAACAATGGAAAACTGGCTAACAACTAGACATTTCTGTCTCCAGGGATGTGTATCACTAAATAAATTTAAAATTCTCTTTTAAACACCATGAGAATCTTTTTTAGATTCTGCTAAGTTGTCAATTAAAGCAGGGACCTCAATTTTTAAAGTATTAAGTTTATAACAGTAGTTTAAGAAATAAAAAAATGAAATGAACTAATCCCAGTGACAGCAATTATATGGGTTTAAAAGAATCATTATCATAATTAGAAAGAATTGAATAATAGGTTTCTGGAGAAAATTTTAGCTTTCTGAGATTTTAATTTAATGGGAAAAATATTGGCACCATTACCAGATGTGTTGAAAAAGAGCCATGATATATTTTTAAGGAATTAACAATTGCCATGTTTTATGATATATATATATGTATATATAATGATGATTAATATTTTACATTATACTTTGGTGGCATCAATATGTCTATAGTGCTAAATTTAGAGAAAAGAAAAATAAACTATATAAACTTAGCAAAAAATATAAATTTCTAAATTTTTGTTAGAAAATAACTGAAATGGCTTAAGACAAATGCTAACTTATTATACTAATTAAGTCTTCAAGCATCCCTATTTGTTACAGTGTGGTGACTGATATTTTATAGGGCAGTGTCATAACAGCAATAGTTAGGCAGTTATGGACTCAGTTTTGTACAAGTACTTTTTATTCAGTATCTCATTTAACTTTTAATGCAGCAGTAGAAGATAAATATTATGCATCAAACCTGTCTCCCACATTCACTTTCTGATTGAGAAAATATGCTTGATAATATATATGTGTGTGTATATATATATATGTGTGTGTGTATATGTATATATATGCATATATATTATATAGGATATGTATACATTCATGTATATATTGCATATATTCATGTATATATATCCTAGAAATAAATAATATATATAGATATATTAAATATATTTAAATAAATATATATTGAAATAAATTTCCATTTAGCCAAAACATCTTTGACCTCTTTATCTTTCTTCTTCCAGATATAAAAGTATCCTATAGAGGTTAAAAACACTTTCCCAAAACACACTATTAAACTCATAATTAAATCTAATTCAATTTGACTTAAGATTTTGATTTGCTGACAAGTGTCTCTTACCTCATGGACCATCAAATAATAAATCAACATTTTCAATAATATTCTGATTGATAATAATCTAATTTTATGATTTTAATGCAGCAAAGATTTTCAGTGAAGTTTTCTAATATAAACACATCTAAATTATGTGTATAAAGACATGCATGGACTTCAGCAAATCAGGAAGAACAAAAGAAACTTCATGTTTAGCTGAATTTATCAGTGTATACATTTATTTCAAAATGATAAAAAAAAATCGCATTGTTCCACAAAAAAAGCAATGCCATGAAAAAACTTGATCTTTCGTTTTTTTGTAGACGCAGCATTTTCAATATCAAGGTGTCAGTCTTCATTCACTCTTTGACAAGCTTGTCAATCAAATAGCAATCTAGTTTTGTTAGACTGTTTAAACAAAGATCAAAGTGATGATACTGCTGAGTTAACATTATTGTCCCACTTAGACACTTTCATATTTCAACATCAATATTAACTTCAAAACTTTTTTCAAAGAATACAAAATAGAAAATTCACTATATGTGCTCACAGAAACTGTAATATCTAGATCTACTTTGAACATTTTCAAAATACTAGTTCAAATTTATGTTTTAACGTAATAATGGGTTAAAAATAATTTTGAAAATAGGTCATTAAATATTTTTTTATTTTGTTTAATAATAACAGGCAGTACAGATAAATGTGGGATATTATTAGTGTCATTTTTACTTTTAGAGCCATGGCTAATAAAATTTATAAATAGTATACTTTAGTCAAGACATTCAGCAAATAAAATCAGTCAAATATAATGTTCAGGGCCATCATCAAGCTAACTTATAAGCAAAACAATGTCTAAGTCATGTGTCATTTCTTTGATGCTCATATAAAAAGACTGTGAATTTTTGTTCTGACTGTCCAAACTGTGACCTCCCAAACATAATAAAGCCCAAATCTACAAGAAATGTGTAAAATATTGAAAGTGCAGAAGGGTTGAAGGTATACAATAGGTTCTGTGAGGGTATTATGTACTGTGTACTTTTGAAAAAAGTTTTCTCTCCATATTAGCTAGGTTTATGTGGATACCATAGCTGGAGTGATATTATACCAGGGGTAATTACATCAACAAAAGAGGGGGATATAGCCTTCAAGAAACTTGTTACATTTTTACTGTTAGTAGGATATCATAACATTTAGGAACTAAAAGGATAATGTTGGATTGCTTCCCTACCACCAGTACACTCAAAATATTCACAGAATATGTTCTTCTCCTTTGGAAATATAGTACATAGGTCTGTTTCAGAATTTGTTCTTCTCAACTGGTTAATTGTTTGTCGAAACTACCAGTTGAGGCACACACTGTGGATAGCTCTGAGTGACATTATTAATAGACATATAGTGTATAATTTACATTTTGAGAATATCATTTGTGCATACTAATGAACACTGCATTCAACAAGAAGAAAATTCAAAAGTGTATTTTATGCTTTCAATTTACATGAAGGAAACAAAGGAAATCCAGGTAAATTGTCTACAAATACCACTAGTCCAAATCAGCCAAGAGCTATGGATGCTTCTTCAAAAGATGTTCAGAATCTCATTGGCTGGAATTAAATACAGTTTATCATCTTGAATTTACAGCCCTTCTCCAAGTGCCACAGATCCTTAGCAAAGAATAGCTAGCTACAATAATTTTGCTGAAAAAATATAGCTGCTTATAGGAACATTTAGACACATCTGTGCCTGAGTGAAAATATAGAAAATAAAAGTGGTTCACATGTAGTCATTGAACATATGTATTTGAGGACTTTAAAATTCCCGATAACTTCATGGGGCATTTTCCATATAAAATGAGGGCAGACTAAAGGGTCATTGCAATTATAATTCTCAGCTATCTGAAAAGCAAAGGAATCTCACAGAGCTTCTGGTATCATTTTGCATGTCAAAGTCAATAAAAGCATCCTGTCATTAAAATAATAAATATGACCTTTCAGGTGAAATAATTTTACCTCCACAAATTTTGATACCCCAACAATATGAGACTGCTTATGTCTTTGATTCCCAAATGATTATTAGATTAAAAAACATGCTTCTAAAATTAAAAATATGATAAAACAATAGTATAACATTACAATTTATTTCAAAAAGCTAGTAATAACGCTTTCTCTTTCTAAAAGTAGTTGGAAATACTCAAAACAATGATATGATTTCCAGATTTGCAGGTTATCACCAAGCTCAATTTAATCATAAAGCTTCTACATCTTCAACATATAACAGTTTCTACATCCAAAGCTTGCAACTTCACAAAAAATATGTAGGTAAAAATTTTTGTAATGTTGACTTAAGTAACTATGAAATTATGCTATGCACAAGCTGGTTCTCTTGGCTGTTGTATAGTTCAATTTGGAGTTCTTTAAAACAGCTATTAATTCTTATTGAAACATTAAATTTGTTTAGAAAATTCATATTTATGTTTTACTAGAAACCATCAACTCTCTTACTTAAGAGTACTATTCAACATGCTAATGTATAAAGAAACGTTTTTATTATTCAAAGCTAATGCTTAATTATCTATATAAATATGCCAAAGGGGGAAGCCAATGTAAGTATAATCTAAAGCGGTGAACTACTTTGATTGTGAAATATACTAGGTGATTTTAAGAGAATCTTTGTCATTTCATTTTTTAAATTAGAGCATGCCTTCAAATCTCCATATTTTTGAACAAATACAGACTTATGTTTACGCTTTCTTTATCTAATCCCATAAATGGCCAATAGATTAATATCACTAAAACACTGCTTTTAATACATTTCTCTTAAGATCTAAAATGCAGGGCATTTCATCTAATGTCCCTCCTTTTAAATTCTGAGAGTCTCTCACCTCCCAGGTCTCTGGTACATTCTAAAGTGTCCCCCCACATCCTACCTTCCGAGGTTGCCTGTTTCCATTCTTTCTGCTGACCCTCAGGACTTCAGTCCATTTCCCCCACCCAATACCCGATCATCTTTCCCTCTCCCCCTCTCTGTCTCCTTTCCCACACAAGTTCCTCCTTCCCTCCCTCCCTCCCACTCCTGCAATTGCTTTCTTTTCCCTCCCTAGTGGGAGTAAGACATACTCACTTGGGCTCTTTGGCTTGTTAAATTTTTGAATTCTGTTTATTGTATCCTGGGTATTCAGTACTTTTTTGGATGATATCCACTTAAAAATGAGTGCATACCATGCATATCCTTTTGGGTCTGAGTTACCTCACTCAGTGCCCTACAGTTGGGAAAGGGAACTTGTTGAGCCCACCTCCAGCAGAAAAACAGGGCATCAAGTGAGGGAGGGATGGGGTTACCATCCCACAGTAAAAAACTCTAACCCATAATTCTTCCTGTCCTAAAGAACTGCGGGGACAAAAATGGATAAGAGCCTGAGGAAAAGGAGGCCAAGCTACAGGCCCAAATTGGGATCCAGTTCAAGGGGAGGCCCCAAGGCCTGAAACTAATACTGAGGCTATAGAGTGCTTACAAACACAGGCCTATCAAGACTTACCTCTGAAAGACCCAACAAGCAGCTGAAATAGTCAGATGCAGATCCTTACACCCAACCAATGGAAAGAAGCTGCTGACCCCTGTGGTTGAATTAGGGAAAAGCTGGAAGAAGCTGAGGAGGAGGGCTACCCGATAGAAGAGCAGCAGTCTCAATTAACCCAGACCCCAGTGATCTCTCAGACACTGAGCCACCAACCTGATTGGATGTATGAGTTGGTCCACGGCCCTGGACACATATACAGAAGAGGACTGCTGGGTTTGGATTCAGTTGGAGAAGATGCACCTAACCCTCAAGAGTCTTGAGACTCCAGGGAGTGGGGAGGTCTCGTGGGGTGGGGGCTGGAAGGGTTGAGACATCCTCATGGAGGTTTGGGAGGAGGTATGGGATATAGAACAATCATAGGGTAGACTGGGATGGGGATACAATCTGGACTGTAAAAAATGATCAAATAAAAAAAAAGGAATAAAAGATCTAAAATGTAAAAATATTAACCTTTAATGTTAACTCAATTGGTGAACTGATTTGAAATTTCCTGTCATTTCACTCATAAGATATTAATGAATGGATTCTTTTGAATAAGAGAAACAAAGAAAAATATAAGATTTGCAGTCATATATATATATATATATATATATATATATATATATATATAACTGTCAGGGGATCTGCCACCTGAATCACACCTGAGTTATTCAGGTATTCAGCTTAATAGGTGTGTTAAACTGAGCAAATTTCCTAAACTTTCTCTTTTCTCTTTACTAACTAATGCTTGGAATAAGACCAACTATTTAATATTTTACAAGCATTTTGAATGCCTAATTAATTAAATGACAATAAAGATAACTTGAGCCACCTGAAATTACCTGAGATTCAAATTTGAAAAAGGAGAATTCACTGAGTGTGAAATAGGATAAAGGGTCAAATTAGGACTGGGGACTCTAATTGGGATTGGAGAAAGATGTCAATATAGAAGGAGACACAGGGTGGATTGTTAAATAACATCAAGGTTGTGTAATAAAAATTCAAGAAGTCATATTATTATATATTGACCTAAAATTACATACAATACATGTAAATGAATGTGTGTATACATATACATATCTGAAGTAAAGTTATGCCACTTGGATTTGTATTGCTCTCCACAAAAGTCATAAACTATCCTAACAAAAATCCCAGGACCACAAACAAGAAACCTCGTTCAAGTATCTGGTCAGGGCAACCCAAGTGATTCCCCAAATAATATAGGATACTACTACTGTATTTGGTTGCCTCCCAGAAGTTGAGTATAAATCCTCATTATTGAGGATATTGCTCACTTAAACACAGAATTTGGATTTTCTAGTATTCATAATACTTTTGGTTATTGTAATGTATTTAGAGTGTAGATAAGGACAGAAAATGTACAGCTGAGCTGCATCAGGATAAATAACTTGGAAGGCATTCATAGATAAGAAGAAATATGTTATTGTCCTGATCCTATTAACAGAATGGCAGCTCTTGAAAGAATGATCTTGAGAACAGAAAAAAGAGATTGCAACCAACTCTCCTCTTTCCTTGGACTTGCTCTCCTTCTCTTCTTGCAGGATGTCTTTACATGTCAACCATGGTAGTCATTATAAGTAGCACTATACTTGCCTTTAGAATCACACATCTGATTGTCCTACTTACTACCTGACTTTGGGCAAATTTTTAACCTCCCTAAGCCTAAATCTTATCCACTAGAACAATCCTTTACTCATATAGTTAAACTTCAAAATCACTCTGCATCTGAAAATGCCAACAAGATGCCCAGTGTCTAGCAAACAGTGTAGAGTGCTTAGTGGTGATATGAAAGCTACTAGACAGGGAAGAAATCATTGAACTTTTGCAGATGTGATGTCTATGAACCACAGCAATGACCAAGTTGGCAAGGGTTTCCTAAAGATGCAATAGTGGTCTTCATATCTTGGCAATAATGAAAAGCCATATAATTGGAAGAAAGGGGCACTCAACACAAGGGTACTAAAATATGTCTGGTACTGTAAATCTGAGTACTTGGAGCTAGTGAATGTAAGTGTATTAGAAGATAACCTACTGCTGTCCCATTACCAGCTCATCATAATTTCTAACTGCTTTCTAAAACAACCTTATGACCACAAGTATAGTTATCATCCTTCATGAAAGATTCTCTTTAGAGTAAACAGAGGCCATTACAGAAAACACAACCAGTTATCCTTCAGAGATGAACTGTTACTGGGATGCCCAGCACCAACAGATACATCTAGAACTCTCCTCCTGAACCTAATGCTCAGGGAACATTAAATAAATAAATAAGTAAATAAATAAATAAATAAATAAGTAGAAAGATAATTAGTGTTAGAGAACCGGGATGTCTGCTGGGAGAGTGTGCCTCTTATAAATGACAGGGAAGCTCCATCTATGATGCCTCAACAGTAATGTTATCTAAAAAGTACCAAGAAAAATGACACCTCTAATAGACATGCTATCCTGGAATGACACAGTTTCCTGGGGTTCCACCCCTAAAAGAATTTTAGGCAACTAAAGATTTATGAGAGAGAAAAAATTACCCTCTCCCAGGGATGAGTTCAGTAGTTGGTTATTCAATACAAAATAATTACCACTGAAGTCATAAGCACACAACTACACTAAGTAGATTAAACAGGATATACACATATATTTATCAACAATAAATATATTATTCTTTATATATGTGTATCAATAATAAAGAAAAAGAGGCCATTTATCTGAGAAGAAATGAGGGAGTAGGATGGAAAGAGTTGGAGGGAGGGAATATGGGAGAACTGGAGAGAAAAAGGAAGGGGCAATGTGATGTAATTACATTTTAATTTAAAAATTTATAGACCGATACTCAATTTTTAAAAAGCAGTTGACATCAGTGTATTACAGTATAATTCAGTTCATAGTACCTAGAGGAGACAACCATAAAAGTGTATACTCTATTTACATAAGTAGATTATTTTAAAATCTTTATTTTTGTGTGTTTGTGCAGGTGCCTTACATGCATATATGTCTGTGCACCATGTGCATGCTTGGTGCCAATGGAGGGTGGTAAAGAGCATCAGATTCTCTACAACTGGAGATAGATATTGTGAGAAGCCATGTGGTTTCTGGAAATCAATCCCAGGTCTTCCTGAAAATAAGCTCAGTAGTCTTTATCTCTGAGCCATCTCTACAGTCCTAACAAATAGATTCTTAAAGCACCTTCTCTCCCATATTTCTACGAAATACCCATTTCTCTTGTTCCCAGTAGTTCATCTTTCACTTCCATGACGTATATATTCCACTATCCTTTCTCCCTTTATTAAAATTCCCTTTTTCTGCTCATAATGTCCTATGACATTATGAGCTATTTGCACATTCACATAGAGCTATCTAAAAATTAAAGGAGTGGTCTAGGAGGATCAACACAAGACACATGTACATAAAAATTCCCTAATAATCACTATTAACTTGTATACCAATTAAAAACAAAGAAATACTAGACTTAGAAACAATTAAACACACACACACACACACACACACACACAGAAATTTACTTCAGAGAAAAATGGAGGAAGTTTAGAATCACGTAATATTATTGTGCCTATTATGTTAGTAAGAATACCAGAAAAATCTTCATGTATGTGGATTTTCAAAAACTGATAGATTGAATTACCTGTTTTTGTTTGGTTGGTTTTTGGTTTTTGAGACAGGGTTTCTCTGTGTAGCTCTGGCTGTCCTCGAACTCAAAGAGATCCCTCTGCCTCTGCCTACTGAGTGCTAGGATTAAAGGCATGTGCCACCATGAAAGACTGGATGTAGGGGAATACCAGGACAGGGAAGCAAGAGGGGGTTGAATGGGGAAAGGGGGGAGGGAAGAGGGCTTATGGGACTTTTGGGGAGGGAGGAAACGGGAAAGGGGAAATCATTTGGAATGTAAATAAAAACATATAGAAAAAAAAGAAAAAAAGAAACAATATCATGGCAGACAAAAAACAAACAAACAAACAAAAAACAAACAAAAAAAAACCTGATCGATTATCAGTAAATTAACAGGGACATGTTTTTTTTTAATGTAATAATTGTCAGGAAAAAATAAATTGTATAAAACATTATTAGTGCACATTAAAAAAGAAAGATTAATCAGGAGGTACAATTTATAGCCATATAGTAAAGGTGTTAATGTGTCAGAATTTTCTTGAGCCAGTTTGCAAGGGTTGACTCTTAGTATATTCCCATATGTGTGTTTAGTAGCAGTTTGCAATTGGCCATGGTAGGAGGAAATAAATGAAAAGAAAAACTAAGCAAATGCTTTACAGAGTTTTGTGGTTGTTTCCGCCCCCTCCCTGGGGGGTGGGGGGAAATCGCTTTGTAAATGTTTTAAGCACATCACTGTCCTTAGGAAGTGGAATGCTAGGTAAAAAGTCCAATATATTAAAAAAAACAGCTCAAGGAAAAAAATGAGCCAATGAAGAACTTTTACTAGACAAATTATTTGATTGGGGAGACATCCAGTTAGGGCTAAGAAAAAATGATAGACTATAAGTAGGATTTGGAAGAGAAAAGGTATTTAGGTACAGAAGAGCTTTGAGGAAATAAATTTCAGTATAAGTAGTCATGGGGGAATGAAGCAATCAATCTATAAATTAAAATTACAAAGTAAGTTAAAAGTAAGATAAAAGTAAAAGGGACCAAGGTCTGTTCCAGTTTTCTTCTGTTTTTGTGATGAAACATGAACAAAGCAGCTTGAGGAGAAAATGGCTTATTTGGCTGACACACATAGTTTACAATCCATCATTGATAGCAGTCAGGGCAGGAAATGAAGCAGAAACCATGGAAAAATGCTGCTTGCTCAGTGTCTGGCCTATACTTACTTGGCTTTCTTATACATGCCCAGGTCAGTTGCCTAGTGATGGTACCAAACATCGAGGGGTTGGCCATCCTACCTCAATTATCAATCAAGGCAATGCTGCAGAAACTAGACTGATTAAAGCAGTTCTTTAATTGATGTTCCTTCTTTCAAGGTGACTCTGAGTTGTGTCAAGTTGACAATAAGAATTAGCAGGGACAAAGCTCTAGTAAACTGAATGAACTTTAAAGAATAAAGTGCCAGTGATAACACATTAGTTTTCAGGAACCACTAAGATAACTTGGGAAATTATGAACAAATGCTGTGCTATGATCATCTAACCTGCATGGTTTTGATTGCCGTTTTTGCTGTTTTTATTTTTTGGTACTAGAGTTTTAACCTAGGTTGTCTCACATGGTAGGTAAGTGCTTTGCCACTCAGCTATATCCTCAGCCTCCCTTTTACATGTTATTTAGGTCTATCTGCTTTAGAATCCCCAATAGCTGAGATTGGAAGTCTGTGTAACCAGATCCAGCTAGCTTAAATTTCTTTCTATATAGCTAGTATACATGTAACTATGTATGTATGTATATATACTTGAAAGGAAAATGGCTAACACGAAGTAAGTGAAGTTTATAGAATGGGTTGTTCTAAAATGTGATTAATTTCATTTTAAGGACCAAATTTTCTTATAAACTATAATAAAAATTTTTAATGTTTTGGTGACATAATACTATATGCCATGCAATAGATATGGTTACCACTCTATATTGTTAGGAAGCTTGCTTCCATAATATAAATATTTGGTATTACTTGAAATTGTTATTCTGATTTTATATATTAAAATAAGTTATTATTTTCCCCATAGACCTTCTTTATAATCATTTTATCATAAAAATATTTAAGTCAAAACATGAATTGCAGTTCATTTTATTCTCTTTTATTTTCGAGATAGCTTATCGCCATATAGACCAGACTGGATTCAAAAAATCACTATCTTTCCATCTATGCTTTCTTTACGCTGGGATTATATTGTGTGTTACTATGTTTCATTTGTTTACTTTTATATGTGCAATTACTTTTCTTTTGTGTGGGAGACAGACTATTTAATATGTAGATAAAGACATAAAGATCAGATTTACCCAATGTTTTACATTGTGAATCCAAAAAATTCATACATATGAAATCCTCCTGAAAATATATTATATTTTTAAATGTCAATTATTTGAAAGCAATGTTTAAAGCTGTTCATGTCTTCAGGAAGCATTCATTTATTAGGCTACTGAGTGTTTTTCGTGAAAAGAAGTGCACTCTGTAAAACAGAATATTGATGTTTAAATCCTGTACAGACTAAAGTAGCAAAAGAAGAAAACAAATTGATAGTGCTTCCATAGCAGCATGCAGTGTACAAATTTGATCAAAGAGCATGCTAGAGATTACAGGAGTAGGACCTATAACTAGCACTTTAGCCTCTCTCTTCAGGAAAAGTATTTTATTTTGGCCTCTCTCTCTGTATTGATCCACTTTGTTGTGATTTTAAGAAACATATTCAACTGAATAGAAGTCAAATAGTATGTTTTCACAGAGGTACACCATTTGCTACATTTTTTACAAAATCCAGTCATGGTAAGAGTTCCAAATTCATAGCACAGTCAATCTACTGATAAGAAAGTATAGCATTTATATTTTATATAGGCCAATCAAGTTACATCAAAAGAAATTGTTACGCTTATTTTCAATCTACCATCTGAATACAGCATGCACTTACTGGGCACAAGTACACTACTAAGTGCCATAGTATTTCTGCACAATAAATTTACCTCACGACATAAAAAGTTTTCTTTTCCACTCAAAAATAAACAAAAAGCATTTTTTGAAGTTTAATAGTGTCTCATGTCTCCTCTTATTTCTTCCCATAAACATCAAACATGCTGATTCCACTTGCAAACAATACTGTAATTTATAGGTGAAACCAAAAGTTCTAGAAAATATCAGCCATGTTCTCTGTAAATTTAACTTTTGTTAATTATTTTTTTTTATTTCTTCATATATCTCACTTTGAGATATGTTGGAATTTCTTGACTCATTCTCATTTATGATTTTTTCCAATTCTTATTGATCTTGCACCCTCATTTCTATATATTCCATAGCTTAGATAAATGTTTTCAATGTTAAGTTCTAATATACTGTATCTTTTTATTTCTGCCCAATTGGGGATTTTATGTATTCATCGAGCTTTAAGTTCCAAAGCTTATGTTGGTTTGCTTCTTGGAATTGTACTTAAGAGACCAGGCTGACTATTTTGGTAACTCTTTCGCTTCTGTTTTTTTTTTTTTTTGTTCTATATAGGCATTTAGTACTTTTTGTTGTTGTTGTTATTGTTGGTGGTGGTGGTGGTACTGGTGGTAGTCTTGTTTTTGGTAGTGGTTTGTTTGGTTGAGACGAAGTCGCACATAAACAACAATGGTTTGAAATCCATATGTAACCAAGGATAACCTCAATCCCCTGATCTTCCTGCCCCCACCTTCTTAGTTCTATCTTCTTAGTTCTGGAATTAAGACATTTGCCATCATACTAATCTATACTTTATTAAATATTCAGAAATTTCAATTCTCTAAGCAATCTGTGGAAAATATTACATAGTTCTGTATGTAATGTAGATGAATAACTAAATCTGCAGTTGCTTTCTTGACTATCTGGTGATAGTTTAAGTCCATTCATGTTCAAAGACTCTTTTCCCTTGTAAAATGGGATCAGCCGGGTGGTGGTGGTGCATGCTTTTAATCCCAGCACTTGGGAGGCAGAGGCAGGCAGATTTCTGAGTTCGAGGCCAGCCTGGTCTACAGAGTAAGCTCCAGGACAGCCAGGGCTACACAGAGAAAATCAAAAAAAAAAAAAAAAAAAAAAAAAAAAAAAAAAGAAAGTAAGATGGGATCAAATCAGGCAAAACATAATTTGTGTTCATGATCATCCCAAGATTCTAAGATGGCCATGCTTTTTAAAAAAAAAAATAATTGGAAATATCTTTTAAGCTTCTGGATTGGTAATATTAATGTTACAAAAGGCCAGCCCACCAAAAACTTTTTACAGATTCAGTACAATCCCTATCAAAATACTGAGAACATACTTCAAAGAAATAAAAAAGAATCCTAAAATTCATATAGAGTTACAAAATAGCCTGGATTGCCAAGGTAATTTTGAAAACAAAGAACAATGCTAAAGAGATTGCCCTTCTATATTTCAAGTTATATTATACAGCTTCATTTTTCAAGTGTAATACTGTCACAAATATTGACTTGTAGACTAGATGAACAAAGTCAAAGATCTAATTCAGTACATGTAATTATAACCATGTGATATTTGACAAAGATGCCAAAAACATACATTGGACAACAGACATATTCTCAAATAATGGTGCCATGAAAACTGGATAGCCACATACAGAAGAACTAAATTAGAATCGCCTAACACACAAAATTTAATCCCAAGTAGACCAAAGATTTCAATTTGAAATTTGAAATGCTAAAGATGTTTAGATAGGTAGACAGACAGACAGACAGACAGACAGACAGACAGAGAGATAGATAGATGGATAAATGGATGCAAGGATACATACATAAGTGGATGAATAGATAGATGATAGATAGATAGATAGATAGATAGATAGATAGATAGATAGATAGATAGAGATAGAGAGATAGAAAGACAGAGAGACAGAGAGATAGAGAGATAGATAGATAACAGTATCCTACAACATATAAGTCTCAGAAGTAACTTTCTAAATTGGAGTCTATTTTTCTAGGAATTAAGGCCAACAATTGTCAATTAGAAACACTGGAGTAAAAAGGAAGCCAACAAAGTAGAAAAGAACCTTTGCCAGCTATATACAACTGATAGAGAATTAGTATCCAGGATATAAAAACTTTTTCTAAAAATCAGTTAAAAGAAAAATGATCCAATTAAAGTGGTCTGCAGACCTGAACAGTGAAGTCTCAAAGGAAGAAATAAAAATGACTAAATAAACCACCTTAGGATCCATCCCATGGCAAACACCAAAGCCAGACAATATTGCTGATGCCAAGAAGTGCTTGCTGACAGGAGCCTGATATAGCTGTCTCCTGAGAGTCTCTGCCAGAACCTGACAAATACAGAGGCAGATGCTTGCAGCCATCCATTGCACTAAGCCCTGGGACCCCAATGGAAAAGTTAAGGTAAGGAATGAAAGAGCTAATGGGGATTGCAACCCTAGAGGAAAAGCAACAATATCAACTAACTCAACCACCTCAGAGATCCCAGGGAATAAACCATCAATCAAAGAGTGTACAAGGATGGGTCCAATGCTCAAGATATATATGTAGCAGTGGATAGCTTTATCTGGCCTCCGTGGGAGGGTTGGCCCTTGGTCCTGTGGAGGCTTGATGCCCAATTGTAGGGGTATAGTAGAGCAGTGAGGTGGGAGTGGGTATATGGGCAGAGGAACACCTTCTTAGAGGCAAACAGGAGGGGTGATCCGATGGGGGTTTGTGGATGGGAAACTAAGAAAAAGGAACAACATTTGAAATGAAAATAAATGAAATAACCAATAAAAAAGAAGTGCAAATAAACTTTGACTTTTCATCTCACAGCTAGTATCAATTTCCAAAATCAACAAAAAATGCTGGTAAGGATGTGGGGAAAGAGGAACTCTCATTTATTGTAGATAGGGTAAGAAAACTGGTGCAATCACTCTGGAAATCAGTATAAAGAATTTCTAAAAAGTAAAAATAAATCTACCATATGATCCAGTTACACCACTCCTTAGTACATGTTTAAGAAATCGACATACTCCTCCACAGACACATGTTCAGTATTCTTCATTACTTCCCTATTCACAACAATTAGGAAGTGAAAACAACCTGAATGCTTATCAACTGATTAATGATAGATATTCTGCATATAAAAAATGAAAAAGTATTCACATGTAAAGAAAAGTGAGATCATGAAATTTTCAGACAAATGGATAGAACTAGAAAAATATTCCAATGACTGTGGTATCTCAGATTCCAAAGACAAAACCCAAATGAGCTCTCTCATCTATGGTTCATAGTTCCAAATCTTTTGATGTGTACGTATACACTGGAGTCAACATAGAAACTAGGAAAGTAAAAGGGGATCATGATGGAGGGTTCTAGAGATAAGAGTGCCAGAATACAAAAATTATGAAGGGATAAATGAGAAAAAGTGAGAGATAGTCTTTATTTAAAAAAGGAGAAATTAGGTCAATACAGAAGAAAACAGAAAGAATACAGAACAAGTATATTTGAAAAAAACCTTAACCGATATTATTTTATTTACTTAAATTATATGTAAGTATATACTTATAGATATATTCAAACACATATATTAATATGATAAGAAATTATGCCACTTTATGCCATGTAGCTTGACAATGCTCACCCTAGTACCATAGATCATCTAACAAAACCTCAAGTATCAGGTGTGAGGAACTTGCTTTTAAGCTGTTGGTTAGGGGAGTCCAATAGACTACTAAAACAATGTAAGCTATTGATTTTGGATTTCATTGCATTTCTGAAGCTGAAAGTAGGTCCCTAATGTTGAAAACACTATGTATACTGGACAAAGGACTCTGATTATCTGAGCTAGTTCTTACCTGAAATTCTCCTCTTAGAGGAATAGTTTTCATAGTGCAATAGTTTTGATAGTGCTATGAAAGGTGCCAATAGAGGAAACCAATATTTTTGTCCAACTGTGATGCCTGTGGACCACAATAGTCAGAATGGCAAGATACACTTAAGTTGCAAAAATGGCACTCAAATCTTGGCATTAAGCAACAGCAATCTAATTGGGCTTGAGGATCTCTTTCCTAGATTTTCTATCTCCAGGTTGTCTCCCTTTGTGATTTATTTATTGTTTCTACTTCCATTTTTAGATCCTAGATGGTTTTGTTCAGTTCTGTCACCTGTTTGGTTGTGTTTTCCTGTAACTCTTTAAGGGATTTTTGTGTTTCCATTTGGGTTCCCCTGTATTTCTTTAAGGGAGTTATTTTTGTCCTTCTTAAAGTCCTCTATCATCATCATGAGATGTGAGTTTAAACCTGATTCTTGCTTTTCGAGTGTGTTGTGTTATCCAGGACTTGCTGTAGTGGGAGAACTGAATTCTGAACTCAATACTAAAAAAAAATCATCTTGTTACATATGTAGCAGAGGATGACCTTATCTGACATCAGTGGGAGGGGAGAAGAGGCCCTTGGTCCTGTGGAAGTTTGATGCCCCAGCCTAGTTACTGGCCCTTTAATTTGGGAATCTTCACTCTCTTCTATACCTATTATCATTAGGTTTGATCTCCTCAGTGTGTCCTGGATTTCCTGGATGTTTTGGTTAGGAGTTTTTTGCATTTTGCATTTTCTTTGACTGTTGTGTCAATGTTTTCTATGGCATCATCTGCACTTCAGGTTCTCTCTTCTATCTCTTGTATTCTGTTGGTGATGCTTGCATCTATGACTCCTGATCTCTTTCCTAGGTTTTCTATCTCCAGGGTTGTCTCCCTTTTGGATTTATTTATTGTTTCTATTTCCATTTTTAGATCTTGGATGGTTTTATTCAGTTCTGTCACCTGTTTGGTTGTGTTTTCCTGTAACTCTTTAAGGGACTTTTGTGTATCCCCTTTTAGAGCTGTTTACCTGTGTTCCCCTGTATTTCTTTCAGGGAGTTATTTATGTCCTTCTTAAAGTCCTCTATCATCATAATGAGATGTGAGTTATATAAATATAATTCTTGCTTTTCCAGTGTGTTGTGTTATCTAGGACTTGCTTTAGTGGGAGAACTGGAATCTGATGATGCCAAGTAGCCTTGGTTTCTGTTGTTTAGGTTCTTGTTCTTGCCTCTTACCATCTGGTTATCTCCGGTGTTAGTTGGTCTTGCTGTCTCTGACAGGAACCTGTTCCTCCCATGAGCCTGTGAGCCTGCTATCTTAGGTGTGTCGGGATTCCTGAGAGACCAGCACTCTTAGGGCATGATTTGGGTCCAGAGTGTTGTGTCACAGAGTTAACTCCAGGGCACAGATAGAGACTGAAAGGATCCAGTCCCCAGTTGCTCTGAGGTTCCTGAGCCCTGTGGTCTCCTGACAGGTCCCTTTGGCCAGGTATTAGAGCAAAAATGTTTGTCTTACCTATGGACTTAGGAGTAAGAGCACTCCTTGGAGACCAGCTCTCTCCAGGAAGGATTTGGATCCAGAGAGCTGTGTCACAGGATTAATTCCTGGGTGCAGATGGAGACCAGAAGGCCTATTTTCACTTTCTAATTGTGACTGAAATTGTAACCCCTGACATGTAGTGGACATAATGCAATATAATTTCTACTTCTTGGATATTCATTAGTCTGTCTTTGTTCTATAAAAACTGTATAAATAATGAAGTTACATGACTGCTAGTTGATCAGGGCCACTTGACTCCTTTGATCACCACACCTAACTTGCCTCTATTGACTACTCCTTATCTCCACTCACAGGCCACCCTGTCCACAGTCTGGGGAGGGACCTTGCTAATTCTTCCCCCATATCTCTTTCTTCCTATAAGACATTTTAGTACTTTTGTTCAAACTTTAGGAGCCATCTACCAACTCCTGTGGTATCAGATTCAAGCATTCCAGATTTAAATAGTATTTGTCATGTTAATATATATACTATATATACACACATATATACATATATACATTATATATAATTATATAATATTATAAATATATATATATAATTAAATATTAAATAAAATATTAAATTTTATTTCATGATTCCCATATAAATTACTGATTTGAGGATTTAGCATTATTACATTATTTATATTATCTTTGATTTATTATCACATAAATACTTTATTGATGATACTCTAAACAACAAATACATTTACATTTTCATCACTAAGAAGAATTATAAATACCATTCTTCGTTAATTTCTGCTAATAATTAATTTAGCTATTATAAGAAAGATATTTAGATTAAGTTAATAATTAAATATTTGAGCCTAGAGAGATGTCTGAGTGTTTAAATTCACTAGCTGCTCTTCCAGAGGTCCTGAGTTCAATTCTCAGCAGCCATGTGGTGGCTCAACCATTTGTAACATGATCGGATGCCCTCTTCTGGTGTGTCTGAAGAGAGCAACAGTATACTCATATATGTAAAATAAATAACTAAACTTAAAACACACATACAAGAATTAAATCTTTGATAAACTTTTTCTTAGAAGAAGAAATGAAACAAAATTTTGAGTTTTTGTGATTCTAATAACATGATTTTATGATATAAATAAACACATAAGTGAGCATAAGATGAAATGATAGAACTTTCATAATTAACAAATTGTAATTATTCATTGAAATAAAATTACCTTGAGTTAATTTGTTTAACAAAAGCTATGAATTATATATGTATATATTTCATAGCAAATAATGATATATTGTTGGATACACAGAAATACTGGAAAATGTAAAATATATTTAAAATTTGTTTCCTTATAACTAGATATATACAAATCCTGTTTTACCCACTTTCAAAAATATCCTAGATATAAAGAGACAAATATACTATACCTATTTCCAGTTGGCTGGAGAAATTATTACTGGTAATAATGATCCAAATAACTACTCTTGAGAACTATAAAAGTTTACATGAGACAAAAATAATTTTTAGGGCCTGGAGGGATAGCTCAGTGATTAAGAGTACTGGCTGCTCTACCAGACAATCTGTTTTAGATTCCCAGAACAGACATGATTGCTAAAAATCAATGTGGCTCAAATTCTAGGGCATCTGATGATCTCTGTTCTCACAATGAAGGTAGACGAAACATCACAGCTAATTCTATTTCCTTAATTCATTCTATGATTTCAATATTTCCACGATAGCAAAACAAATGGTATTACAAAAAATGCATCTATACCCACTATGAATATGTAAGAAAAAATGCTTAACAAAGTAAGAATATTTGAAAACATAAAAATAATCAAAATTCATTAGTATGCAAACTTATTACACATCATGACTAAAAGGTGTTTTACCTAAAGAATGTAAAGTCATTTCAAGATATAAAAGAGTGAAATTATATTTGTTGCATATATCCTAATTTTTATAGAGCAAACTTTTAAAAATCCCATAATAATATTGGCAGAATTAAGAAACAAATTCATCAAAGTAAGAGGATTAAAAAATTAGTATGAGCTTTCTTAACAGAGTAGCAAGAAAATTATCCCATTTAGTATAGTATCAAAAAGAATTTAAAACTTAGAAATCAATCCAATGTCATAAAACTCTTGAACACTGAAAACTAAAAGAAAGATGCAAACATAAGTCCTTAAGAAAGAGAAAAGATATCATGTTATAAGTGACTGGAAGGCTTAATGTTCTTAAAATGTGCATATCACTTGCAAAGATCAGTGAAACCTGCCTGTAAATTCTCATAGCAGCTTTTACCGCCCCCCAAAAATGATGTAAGCAATCACCTTATATATATGGAATCACAAGGATTCCAAATTTCTAGAAGCAATCCTAAGAACGAAAAAAAAAGGAATATATCATCTATCATAAATTCAAAAACTATAAAGGCACTTCCATAACCATCAGAATACAGGCAAATGAAATTAAGAGTCCAGACAATCATTGATGGGTGTATATTCAAGTGATCTTCAGAAGGGTTTCAAGAATAGTAGACAATGGGAAATAATAGCACCTTTAATAGGGAGTATGACTAAACTGAATACCTGCACACGCAAGAGAAGGACTACTATATGTACAAAAAATAGAGTCAAAATTCAAATACAATGTCTACAAATGTTCTTGAAAGAATATGGAAAAATCTCCATGGCAACGTTCTTGGCAATAATTACTCAAATATGATACCAAAATTCAAACAACCAAGTAAAGTTAAAGAAAATTACTTGGCATTTACTCACTAATAAATGAATATTAGCCAAAAAAAAAATGTACAGAATACCTAAGACAAAATCCACAGAACTCAAGAAGGTAATAAGCAGAAGGGCCAAAGTAAGGATGTTTCAATCCCACTTGGGAAGGAGAAGAAAACAATCATGCGAGGCAGGGGGAGGGAGGGATTTGGATGGAAGAGGAAGGAGAAAGGGGAAAAAAGGAACACGAACAGGTAGGGAGGTGGGGAGATAGGAGAGAACCTAGCAGAATGAATGGAAATATGCAACCTTGGGGGTGTGTGGGAAGTGGGGGGACCCTCTAGAAAGTACTTGAGACCTGGGAGGTGAGAGATTCTCGGGACTTAACTCAAAGGGAGGGACCTTAGATGAATTGCCCAACAGTGGGGAGAGGGAACTCATAGAGTCCACCTCCAGTAGAAAGACAGGGCATCAAGTGGAGGGATTAGGTTGCCATCCCATAGTCAAAAACTCCAACCCAGAACTATTCTTGTTTAAAAGAACTACAGGGACAAAAATGGAGAAGAGAGTGAGGGAAAGGAGGTTCAGTGACTGGCCCAAATTGGGATTCAACACAAAGGGAGGCTATAAGGCTTGACACTATTACTGATGCTATGTTGTGCTTACAGACAGGAGCCTAGCATGACTGTTCTCTGAGAGGCTTATCAGCAGCTGGGGGAGACAGATGCAGATACTTACACCCACACAATGGACTGAAGTCTGGGACCCCTGTGGTTGAATTAGTTAAAGGTTGGAAGAAACTGAGGAGTAGAGCAACTCCAGAGGAAGACCATCAGTCTCAACTAACCCAGAGCCCTGAGATCTCTCAGATACTAAGCCAGCAACCAAGTAGTATACATGAGCTAGTTGAGGCCACTGACATATATATAGCTGAGGACTGATTGGTCTGGCCTCAATGGGAGGAGATGAACCTAACCCTTGAGTCACTTGAGGTCCCAGGCAGTGCGAGAGGCCTGGAAGAGATACGGGACATCCTCTTGGAGACAAGGGGAGGAAGAATGGGATGAGGAACTGTGGGAGGGCAGATCAGGAGGATGGTAATGACTGGACTGTAAAAAAATAAATAATAATAAATGTTTTTTCATAAGAAAATAGCCAATCAACAGAGTAATTAAACAGTAGAATCTATTTTAAAACCTGATAAGGTTTTACTTTCCATAATATATTAAGTAAGACTTACAACACAATAGAAAAATTAAACAAAGCAAAAAATAGATTAAAGAACAAGAAATCAAATTGAAATTTCTGCATAGAAGATATAAATGACTGATAAATAAAATTATATTCTCTATCACTAAACAGTGAAATGAAAAAATGTGAGCTTATCATACTTATTGGAATATTTGTAATTAAAAAATAGTAAATGTTGACAATATTATGATTTGAATCTGGACTATGCCACACAGGTTCATGTTTACAGTACTAGGTTCTCAGTGGCACAGTTCTGGGAGGTTATAGAACTTTTAGGGTATAGGGCCTTTCTGGCAAATACAAGCCAATTGTAGACAATCCCTTGAAAATTATACTCCCTTACAATTATGGTCCTATCCTATGTTTCCAAGTTGGTTGACACTATGTCACTTGCTGCCACAAAATCTGGCAGACAGTCTAAACTCTTCTGGTTTTCTCAAATTTTCTTCCATTATGGCCTGAAATATCCTGTAACTTTGAGCTAAAATAAACCTCACTAAAGCTGTTTCTGACAGGTATTTTGGTAATGACAAAAAAAGGTTACTGATACAGAAATAATGTAGGATTATCAGAAACCCTGTATACTGCTGATAGGAATGCAGTATTATGGAGACACTCTGAGGAATGAGTATTGGTGTTTCTCAAAATAGGAACCATAGAATCTAGTACATCTACATGTAGGCATAGGTTCAAAAGAATCAAAGCTGATACTTGTATACTTGTATCACAGCTATATTATCCAAAATGGTCAAGGCAAGGAAACTTTTGAATTATCTAGCAATGGAAAATATATGAATAAAGTATAATGCATATAAATGTCTATCAATTTTAAATAAATAAAATACCCAATAGCATTCTATGACATATATGAACCTGGAAGATATAACATTTGAGCAAAGTAAGCAAGTCACAGAGGGAAAGGATTCCATGCTTCTTTCTCCATGTGTATTTAAGGTATTTCTCAAAAATATAGTATCAGAGAAAGTAGCTGAATTCAGAAAACAGTTGTATGGGAAATGGGGAATTGCACCATACTGAGTATAAAACGTCAGTTACATAAAAACTAAAAGTTCTAGAAAGCAGCTATATACAATTGTACTGTACAAATAGTAGTAAATTGTACAATGTAAGTAGTAAAAATATTCTCAACATAAAGACAGTTAGAAGAATATATCTCATTTTCTTACCATAAAATATAAGAATAAAGTTTACTTTAAAATTTATCAATTAATCCAGCACGATAATAGATTAAACAGCCAAAATCATAAAATCATCTCCATTGAATCAAAAAAAAAAAGAAAAGAAAAGAAATTGACCAAATCCAACACACTTATATTACATGAATACAAAACAAAGTAGATGAAGAAAGAAACTGCCAACCTTAGGGATAGAATCTATGAAAAACATTCTGCAAAATTGCATAATTAAGCAGGGAATAATGAAAGATCCCCTTCAGAACATTAGGAATAAAAGAAGGATGGTAATCTCACCACTATTCTTCATCTAGTGAAATCTCACTCACAGAGAGCAATTATAAAACAGATATCAATAGACAGATAAATGTGTCTATATTTGTATATAAAATAATATATATATATATATATATATATATATATATATATATATATATATATATATATATGTATAACACAAATCATAAAGAAAAGAGAGAAAATCACACCAGGCAATCTATTTATAACCATCAGAGATTTAATGCTCCAAAAGATGAAGAAAACAAGATCAGTTTGGGAAAAAAATTATATTTCTGCACAGTAACACTGAAAAATCTGAAATTTACATTAATAAAGTATTCCATTTACAATTGGATAAAAATCAATTAAGAATTGAGAATCAACTATATTTGTGTATAAAATAAGTACTGAAATTCAGAAAATAGTATTAAGAGGGTCTAAGGAGATTCTAAAGAGACATTTTGTGTTCATGAAGCACAATATGCAATATTAAGATGGAAAAACTCACCAAAACTATTTTCATTAACAAAATTAGCCTTATTGAAGTTCTAACGGGCCTTTCAGCATAAATTAGTGTTGAAACTGATTCTAAAATTCTCATAGACCTGTATAAGATCCAAAATTATCCAAAACAATCCTTGTTTAAAAATGGACTCACATTTCCCAATTACAAATCTTTTTATAAAAGATACAGTGTTCAAGACATGATAAAACTAGCATAAAAATAGATATAGACCTTAGGATAAAATTCAGGCAAGAAATCAACCCTTACTTTGATGGTGAAGTGATTTTTTTGATAATGGTGCCAACTCAATCCAGTGAAGAAAAGTGTTCACCAAATGGTGCTGGGGCAATTGGATATCTGTATGCAAGAGAATGAAATCAGTAGACTAGCCATCAGCAAATACAATAATTCAAAAAGGATTTTAAATCTAAGTGTAAGACTTAAAGTTATAACACTTAGAGAAAAGGGAGTGAGATATATTTTGGAATGGTTTCTTTAAAAGGACTCTGATAATTCACAGAAGTAGTGATCTCTATCAGCTTAATTTTTTCATTAAAGAATATTTTGAAAAAAAAATAAAGTGAGGTGAGATATTTTAAAATTACATATGAAGAGCCTTACAACTGGAAATACTATGTAAATAAATTCAACATCTAAAAATAGAAATAAAACTATCCAAATTTAAAAATAAAAACCTTAAGTAAATCTCTCTCTAAAGATGTGTGGGAATACCAAAAGTACAAGAAATGATATTCTAATCTTTATTATGGAATCCAAGTCAAAATTCCAAAAGCATAAGCTAACATACACCCATCTGTTATTAATAAAATTATAAATAATAGGGAATAGTAAGAGTTGCAAGAATGGCAATATTTTAGAATCTGCACAGATTTCTTATAAAAATGTCAAAAACCCCAATGTGGTAGTTTTTTAAGTAATTATTTTGTTGAGCTACCATAAGAGTCATAAATTCCATTCCCAGTTGTATGTATAAGATACATTAAAGTATAATTCAACAAAAAGTTCTACACAAATACTCAAAACAACATTACATATAATAGCTAATAAGCAATGGATAGAGAGGGAAATATGGTACAGCCATGTAATAGATTATCATTCAGCCAGTGCAAGTTTCAAAACAGCATAGCAATTCTACAGTAGCATGAACAGTATTGGCTGATTTTTAACCAAATTTATGCTGAGAATTTAGAGCAAAAGGCAAATTACAATGATTAATAAATTACTCAAACTTGGCTAGAAAAGACAATTCATAAATACACAATTCAGGTCAAGGTGGGTGCAGTTGTCAAAGAAATTAGCATTATTGAAAAAATAAGTTACATATTACCAGGGAATAGTAAATGTACTTTGATGGTATCTCATTAAGTGGGAAGGCATCATCTATCAAAAGGTCAAATGTTTAACATGGTGAAACTTTTGAGAATAGAGTCTGCACAGGACAATATGGAACAGCATCCCCGCTAATGTTTTCCTATGTTTACAAAGATAGGAAATAAGAAACTACTGTAACCATGTCCTATGGGAACCCACCTATTGAAGTATCCCATTGTAGATCTTGGCATTGTGTAGATGATATTTGGCTTAGGGACATGCAGAATCTAAAAATTATACTTATGCAAAATGTCTACTCATCTATTGAAGGAAAAGTTGAGGTGCCAGTCAATGTGTTGTTGCACCACACATTAAGGCAGGCTTGACATGCTAGAACAAAAACAATCTGTAAAAAATCTGCAGAGAGTATGTTAAACTCATGCAAGTAATATGCCAGAAAAGTTGCAGTCAGCATGTAGGCATTGCTATTCCAAAGTTTTTAGTGCTCCCATAATTCTATCACATGCTTGGGATACAGACACGGAGCTACAGGTTTAAGTCATTACATTGTTGAGTTTGGTCCAATTCATTCATAACGTTTTCCTACTTTTCAATTTTCTTTCTTTTTAAATTTATTTCTTTTTAATCTTGTATTTATTTACTTTAAACTCCAGATTTTATTCCCCTCCCTCTGACTGTTCCACATAAAATACCTCCTCCCCAACCCCCCCCCCCCCGTGCATCTTCTCGGACTAAACCCAGATCAGTCATTCCTCTGTTTTATATATGTTGGGGATCTCATATCAGCTGGTGTATCCTGCCTGGTTGGTGGTCCAGTGTCTGAGAGTTCTTGGGGGTCCAGGTTAATTGAGACTGTTGGTCCTCCTACAGGGTTGCCCTTCTCCTCAGCTTCTTCCAGTTCTCCACTTATTCGCAGCTTCTGTCCATTGGTCAGATGCAAATATGTGCATCTGACTCTTTCAGCTGCTTTTTGGATCTTTCAGAGGGCAGTCATGATAGATCCCTTTTTGTGAGCACTCCATAGCCTCAGTAATAGTGTCAGGACTTGGGACCTCCCCTTGAGTTGGATCACACTTTGGGCCTGAAGCTGGACCTTCTTTTCCTCAGACTCCTTTCCATTTCTATTCCTGCAGTTCTTTCAGACAGGAACAATTATGGGTCAGAGATTTGACTGTGGGATGGCAACCCCATCCCTCACTTGATGCCCCGTCTTTCTGCTGGAGGCGGGCTCTACAAGTTGGCTCTCCCCAATGTAGGGCATTTTATCTAAGGTCCCTCCCTTTGAGTTCTGAGATTCTCTCACTGCCCAGGTCTCTGGTACATTCTGGAGGGTCCCCAACATTCTACCTCCCGAGATTTCCTGTTTCCATTATGTCAACTGGCCATCAGGGCTTCAGTCCTTTTCCCCCACCCAACACCAGATCATGTTTTCTTCACCCCTCCCATCTCCTTTCCCTCTCAGGTCCCTCCCTCCCTCCCTCCCTGCTTGTGGTTGCTTTTATTCTCCAGTCCAAGTGTGACTGTGGCATCCACATTTGGGCCCTTCAGCTTGTTGACCTTTTTAAATTTTTTATTGGATAATTTACTTATTTACATTTCGATTGTTCTTCCCCTTCCTGGTTTCCCCTCTGAAAACACCTATCCCACCTCCGTCCCTCCTGCTTCTATGAGGTGGCATTTACCCTTTTTCATTTGTATCTTTGATTTGTGGAATGATTTTCATTGAATAAGATAAGGATTTGATAGTGGACTGTACAGTAAAGCTGAAATGGTTCAGACTTTTAGAGATGGACTTAATGTATTTTGGCTAAGATATTAATGTTAGCCCCTGAGAGAAAGAAGTAAAATGTAGTGGTTTAGATCTTAAGTGATGTCTCAAAGCTGATGTGTTAAATACTTGCTCCCAAACTGATAGCATCATTGGGAACTAATAGAAATTTTAAGAGGTGATTTCTAATAGAAAGAAGTCAGATTCCTAGTGGTTTGCTTTTGAAGAGAACCTAGGATCTACAGGCTTCCTTCTGTTTGGGCTTCCTGCACTCTATGAGGTGAGCACACTATCACATGGTTTTGTATTAATGTTTTTCCTATATATAGACCTAGTAACACCATAAGCAAATGTCCACGACCTGAAAATTCTTTAACCACAAGCTAAATTAAGTTGATAATTTTATGATGTTTATTGAAGATATTTTTGTTACATAAAATGGAATTTAATTTATTAAAAATACATACTAGCTAATACAAAAGTATATGATTAGTTATCTAATTTCCCATCATAAGAAAGTAAAATAAATGGTACTACAAAAACAAATCTAACAGAAAGAAAAATAAGAATAAAGATATAAATCAATGAGATTTTACTTGGGAAATAGTAAATCCAAATAAAGGTGCTTCTTTGAAAATAATCAATAAAATTTAAAAGTTCTTTATTGATCAAAAATGAAAAGAAAAACTCAAACAATATCATCCTTTAAACTGGAACACCACTAAAGGTTCTTCATCTATTAAGAGCAAGATAAGAACATTGGAAACCCGGACAAACACATCAACTCAAGGAGCTTAATGGAAATAGAGTAATTCTTTCAAAGTTGCATGCTATTAAAAGTTTCAAAATATGAAAATTAATCAGAATACTTCTATAGTTAGTAAAACATGAACCTAAGTTTTGAAAAATGTCCCTCAATAAAATGTCTACACATACACTGACATATGAGTGTCACTTATTCTACCTTTATGCCAGTAATTGTTGTGATTCATAGATATTGCAGCTGGATACAACTATTTAGGACAATTTGCATAGTATTTTTTTAGAGCTATGAAAGCCAGAACACAGGAGTCTTTCAATCATATCCAGCTCCAGCTATATGAGTTCTTTGTTCTAAGTGTGTGCCATATTCAGCAAGAGGGGTCCACCCTCAATCTGTAAATGGCAGTAATGTCTACATCAATACTATCCATTGTTTTGGGAGTCATTTTTGATTACCCAAAGCAACTCCTTGAATGGAGGTTTACCATGACTGCTACCAAAGGTTTTGATAGTTTATGGTTCTTTTCAGGGAACCTTGATAGCCAAAGTAGCTTAACTTATATTAATACACACACGTACACACACACACACACACAAACACACATGCACACACACACACACACACACATACTTACATGTAGTATGTACAAGTTAGTTAGGTAAATATAAAATAACATAACTCTTTATAGCTTTATCAAACAACCTTGTTGTTATTTGTTCCCCATCCTTCTTTCTTCTTTTGTATGGGCCTCTCTCTCTCTCCTCCCTGCTATAATGCTTCCTACTTCATATCACTTGTATCCTACTATTCCCCTTCCAAGCCCCCACATTTGGCCAACCACTAGGCAAGGAAGTAAAGGCAACAAATAACTGCTTGAAGGAGAATTTGCCTCTCCCAGGAATAAGAGCCCTTATAAGTTGTCCAACTCAGAGTGATCAGGCCTGAAGCCATATATACACAACATAAAATGGACTCAGCTGGTTATATTTATACATTTGCGCGCACACACACACACACACACACACACACACACACACACACACACAATCAAAGAAAAAGAATCGCCGAACTTGGGAGTAGGTGAATATGTAAGGGATTTGACAGAGAGAATCTGGGAGGATCTTGAAGTATGAAAGGAAGGGAGAAAGTAATATAAATCTATTTCAATTTAAACATATCATTAAAACTTAAATGTAAGAAAACCATGGCTGAAAGATATCAAATAGATAATTCCAAAAATTAACAATTAATTAATTAAATAAATATATGCATAGCTTCAATTTGTATCTTTGAAAATGCATCTCTTTGTAGTAAATACAAAAATTACGACATATAATATAATACTGCAAGCCAAAAACCCTACCTTTCCTAACTACAAAATTGCAAATAAAATATTAGTAAACCATATATTAAAAACTGGGCTATCATTTTGTAAACTGGGCTATCATTCTGTTTCTGTTTTAAGTTCCATTCATTCACATGTAAAATTCACAATTTCATGTTTTCTTTAAGTGTAATAGAATTTCCCTGTGTAGACCTACCATATTTTCATTATTGATTCATCACTTGATGGCTACCACAGCTAATTCTGTTCCTAGCTATTGTGAATAGATTATCAATAAACATGAATCTGTGAGTATTTCAGTAGTGTGATATAAAGTTCTTTGGGTATACCAGGTAAGGAAAATTGGTAGTGGTAGTTTTATTTCTAGCTTCAAAAAGATTTACATAGTGGCTATATCAGATTGCATATGAGGATCATAGATTTAAATATTTAATTTTGTGTGTTCACTCTAGGGTCACTATAATGGCCAGATCTATAGAACGGGATCATTTAGTAGGTGACTGCTTCAAGGAAGTGGGATATAGTAGAATACAGGTAAGATAAAATTAGTGAGAGGAAATAATATGACCTTAAAGTTTTGAGCATGGATGGAGTAGGGAAGATGAAGGGGTTGTAGAAGTTTTCTAAAATGAAAGATAGATGTAAAAGACATAGGGAAACCTACCATCTTATAACCAAAGTTCAATAGCAATGTATATTTAAAAGGAGTAAGATGATACCCTGTGTGGTTGGAAGAATCTCCTCCTATAAATTATGGATAATTTATATAAAATTTCAATTCTGTATACACATGACCTTATATGTTGCTAATCAGAAAGGCCCAAGAGGCTCTCTGAACATTATGTGCTAAAGTTATTCCTCATGGTTGCTGAACAAAACAAAATGGAAAGTTTATGTTGCATAGGATACTTTATATTTTGCTTGCATGATATTAAGAAATCAAGCTGGAACCTAGCTGGGATGAAAGCTTCTTTCTGCTAGATAGCTTTATAGAGTTGGAAACTGCTATTCAGATTGCCGGTGAGAAAATATATCAACAACCTTGCATTGCCGGGAACCTTATGAACTGCAGTACCAATCAGCCACAGAAACATGCCAATTTATATGCAATAGTGAGATAGCTTTTTTAGAAAGTAGCTATCTGTTCTGTGACTGGATTTAAGAGTCATTCCAGAGGTGGGATTCTATATCTAGTACTGTAAATCTGCTCAAAAGAGCATGATCATGAAATTATAGGTCCCAAGTAAGAACTTAATTCTGTTGGTTATGTAAAATGACATAGCATTGAGCTGTTCCCTAAATATATATGTTTGCCCATGGATGAACACCACATTCTACTTTAATCAGAGAACCCTTTCTTTCCAGTTAAATACAGTGAATAAAGCAAAATCCTATACAGCACATTATGAGCATAAAATAAAGTAGAAACATACAAATCATAAGTCACTAAACATTCTCTCTTTGGTAGATATACCTTATAAGGAAATCTCAGTAAAATAGCAGTTTATAAGCTCAACATATTAGCTTAATATTTTTATTTTGTAATAAAGTATAAAACCCAAGTTTGATGCTTGAAAATAACATGTTTAACTATTCAAAAATAATGTGAATGCCAAAACATATTTTTTGCTGAATGAAAAAAAATCAATGAAATATTAAACATAAAAAGTGTTCATTAATTATTACATAATATAATATAGATGATATTATACAGTCTATTGAAGTAGACTAATCATCAGTAAACAAAAATACACACCACTCAGTCCAACAGAAGCAAAGGTTAAAAAAGAAAGAAAAATAAAAAAATATAATATAGACTATATTATATTATGGCAGAAGCCCCTTACTCTACTGGATGCATTGCCAAGACCCACAGCTCCAGAAAAGTTCTGGCCCACTGCCTGTCAACACACTTTAGAGACGGCTCAGCTGTCTGCAACAGCACACTCTCTCCTCATCTTCATATCCCAGATCACAACTCTGTCAGAAATCCCCTGCACTACCAGAGGACACTCAGGTACCCAGAACTCCAGGTCCTCAACTCCAGAAGAAGACAATATGCATTACTGGAGGCTAAACCAGGATCCAGAACCTCAGAGGCCATGCTGGTACCCAGAACTCCAGAAGCCTTCTGTTCTACCAGAGGCCACAGGGGTACCTGGAACCACAGTGTAACACCATTACTCAGAACCCTAGAGGTCATGCCAGTTTTCAGAACCCCAGATCTCTAGAACCCCAAAGGCAATAGCAGCATCCAAAGCTCCAAAGGTCATTTAGGCCAGCAAAATCCCAGCAGACACACTATATTGAAACAGGAATCATCAGTAACCAAAACCATTACCCCTCAGGCCAGAAGTTTGGAGAAGAAATAGAAGCAAAGGTTAAAAAAGAAAGAAAAAGAAAAAAAATCCATCCATCCTTAAACTAAGAAATCCGGATGCTAAACTATAATTAGCCCAAACCCAGATGACTAATGGCCAACATAAAAACATAATTAACAAAACCCAGGTCATTATGGCATAACCAGAACCCAGTTATCCTACTTCAGCAAGCCCTGGATATTCAAGAAGATGACCTTAAAACCAGTTTTGTGAAAATGTTAGAGGTATTTAAGAAGGAAGTTAATAAATACCTTAAAGAAATCCAGGAAAACATAAATAAACAGTGGAAGGAAATGAATAAATACCTTAAAGAAAGCCAAGAAGAAACAACAAACAGGAGAAGGAAAAGAATAAAACTGTTCAAGATCTAAAAATTTAAAATCTCATATAAAAAAAAACCAAAAATATTCAGGATAGCTACAACAATCCTGTACAATAAAACCTTCTGGAATTATCACCATCTCTGATATCAAGTTGTACTACAGAGCAAGAGTAATCAAAACTACATGGTATTGGTATAGCAACAGTCAGGTTAATCAAAGAAATCCAGTTGAAGACATATTTCCACACACTTATGGACACCTAATTTTTAGTAAAAAAAAATAAAAAAAATAAAAATTATACAATGGGAAAAAGAAAATAACTTCAAAAAGGATGCTGTTCTAACTGGCAGTCTACATGTAAAAGAATCCATATAGAATATCTATTTCCCTACACAAAATTCAAGTCCAAGTAGATAAAAGACCTCAACATAAAACCAGATACACTGAACCTGACTGAAGAGAAAATGGGAACTAGCTTAGAACTCATTTGTACAGGAGATAACTTCCTGAATAGAACATCAATGACTCAGGCACTAAGATCAACAATAAATGGGACCTCCTGAAACTGAAAAGCTTCTATAAGGAAAATGACACTTTCAATAGAAAAAAATGTCAGCCTACTGAATGAGAAATTATCTTCACCAATACTATATTTGACCTAGGGCTAATTTCTAAAATATATAAAAAACTCAAGAAACTAGACATCAATAAAACTAATAATCCAATTAAAAATTGAGGTTGAGATCTATACAGAGAATTCTCAACAATGTAATCTCAAGGAACATATAATGAAATGTTCAGCATCCTTAGCCATAAGGGAAAGGCAAACCAAAATGACTCTGAGATTCCAGCTTATACCAGTCAAAATGGTTAATCAAAACCACAAGTGACAGTTCATGTTGTTGAAGATATGTAGTAAGGAGGACACTCCTCCATGCTTTTAAGAGTGTAAACATATACAACTATTTTGGAAATCAATATGGTGGTTTCTCAAAAAACTGGAAATCAACCTACCTCAAGAACCAGTTATACCAGTCCTGGCCATGTACTCAAAGAATGCTCCATCCACTAAAAGGACACTTGTTCACCTATGTTCATAATATCCAAAAACTGGAAATAACCTATATATCCCTCCACTGAGCAGTGGATAATCAGAATATGGTATATTTACACAATGTAATATCATCCAGCTGCTAAAAACAGAAGGAAAGAAAGAAAGAAGGAAAGAAAGTGAATTATGAAATTTGCATGCAAGTACATACAACTAGAAAAAAAAAAAACCTGGGTGATGTAACTCCGACCCAAAAGGACAAATACGGGTTTTACCCGCTTATAAGTTGATATTAGCTGTAAATTTAATCATGCTACAATCCACAGACCCAGAGAGGCTAAGTAATGAGGAAGATTCAAGGGGGCTGGTGCATGAATCTCACTGGGAAGGAGGAATAAAAGAGTTTGTAGTGGACTGGGGCCAAGTGAGAATGGGAATAGGATGGGACAGATAGGATAGGGGGAGAGGAAGAGAGTACTGAAAGAGACAATTGGAATTGAATCGCAATTTGGGGGCAAGGTAGAAACCTAGTTCTTTGAATTGCCCAGACATCTATTATGGTGACACTAGCTAAGATTCCTAGTAATGGGCCATATGAAACCTGAATAGGCCATTTCCTATAGCCTTATATCACTTCCAGTGAAGTGATTGGAACACCAACCCAAGAATGAAATCTTCAACCTACAATTTGTCCTGCCTGCAAGAAGTGATGGGGTAAAGGTGGCACAGAAACTGTGAGAGTGGCCAACCAATAATTGGTTCATCCTTAGACCCATGCTAAAAGAGGGAACTCAACCCTGAAACTGCCTGGAGGGGCAGCTACCAGAGGCTGTAGATTCCAGAGACCTAGGATGGAACCAAACATACCTGAACAAAAATATAAGCCAATAGAATGATTCTTCATGATACTCTGCTATATGTGTAGATAGGAGCCAGGCACAATCACCATCAAAGAAGCTTATCTAGCAACTGATAGAAACAGATGCATAGACTCACAGCCAAACAACTAAATTGAGCCCAAGGAATCCCGTTGAAGAGTGGAGGAAAGATTGTACGAGCCAGATGGGTCAAGGACACCACAAGAAAAACCACAGAATCAAATAATCTGAGCTAATAGGGACTCACAAAGATAGTCAGAGAGCCTCCCTGGGTCTGACATTACCCTCTCATATATTTTATGGTTGGGTGGTTTGGTGTTCTTGTTTTATGACTCACAGTTGAAATGGGGCTATCTGACTCTTTTGCCTGATTTTGGGACCTCTTTTTCTCCTACTGGGTTTCCTTGTCCAGCCTAAATATGAGGGGAGACACCTAATCTTATTGCAACATACCATACCATGTTTGATTGATATCCATGGGAGACCTGACCTTTTCTGAAGGTAAAATGAGGAAAAGTAGATTGAGGGTGAGAGGATATTGGGAGGAGAAATTGGGAGGAGAAGAGGGATGGAAAACTGCAGTTGGGATGGAATGTATTATAATAAATACAAAATAAAATATGTAAAATTTACAAGGTCCAAAATATTCACAAGAACAATTCTCCCATTAATTTAAAGTTTTGATCTTAAACTATGCACTCTTCCATTCCCCTTACCCAGAATAATCTATATGTGTTTTGACAATCATATACTGAAAGCAGCCAAATACTAGAAGCAACCATATACAACAAATATCCACCATAACTGCTGCATGCAACATGGGGATATAACATATTAACATCTGTTTTCAGTATTAAGGGCTTTTGGGTCAGTAAAATGAGTTTTTTACTTGTAAGTCTCTGGCACAACGATCTCTGTAAAGTATTGCTTTCCCCTTTCCCATATCATGTTTTTTTTGACTACTCATTCATTTTCCCATTATTTCTACATGTGACTAGCCTTGTTATTGGCTTGTTATGAGAATGTTGCTTTACTGCACAGAACCCCAGGTTTCTTTTTGCTTTATGTTTAGTAATTTTAATATCCTGAAGAATTTTTATGATGTCACCACCAAAATGTGTCTTCATGAACAATGAAATTACTTCCTTCCTTCCTTCCTTTCTTTCTTTCTTCCTTTCTTTCTTTCTTTCTTTCTTTCTTTCTTTCTTTCTTTCTTTCTTTCTTTCTTTCTTTCTCTCTTTCTTGGTATAGAGTAGAGTTTATTTAGGGCAGAGGACGGGAGTTAATGGGGTAGTGAAGAAAGAAAAAGGCAGAGAGAGGGAGAGAGTAGAGAAGTAGAGGCCAGCCAAGACCACGTGGAGAAAGAGAAAAGGGGAGGAGAGTTCAAGAGGGACAAGAGAGAGGCTGAGAGAAGTAAGAGAAGAGTAATAGATAAGAGAGAGAAGTAAGAGCAACAATGAACTTTAAAACATTATATTATACAATATAAATTGACAAAATAGAAGTGAAAACTACTGCATATTACCAGTTTTTCCAATATTTTAAGAATATATCAGAGCATTAATGATGTGAAGAAAAATTGCTTGAAATTATTTTTAGATTAAAAACTCTCCTGGTTTTCTTTAATTGGGGGGGGTGTCTTAGAAATGAAAAGACAATGAGGTCACCACCGAAGGGACCATATACTCCAATGTTATAACACACAATTGAGTTGGTTAATTTTTTTGGCAAAATCTATAGAAATATAAAATCAAACACCCAACTTCAATGACTAGTCAGCTTAGTTAGAATATTTAATTAAAATAAAAACTGTCTCATTTTTTCCAGGGTGTTATTTCTCTCCTTGTATTGGCGGATTCCACCGATTATCCTTTGCAGGCTTGGGTTTGTGGAAAGAAATTGTGAAAATTTGGTTTTACCATGGAATATCTTGGTCTCTCCATCTATGGTGATTGAGAGTTTTGCTGGGTATAGTAGTCGAGGCTGGCATTTGTGTTCTCTTAGTGTCTGCATGAGATCTGCCCAGGATCTTCTGGCTTTCATAGTCTGTGGTGAGAAGTCTGATGTGATTCTGATAGGTCTTCCTTTGTATGTTACTTGGCCTTCTTCTCTTACTGCTTTTAATATTCTTTGTTTAGTACATTTGGTGTTTTGATTATTATGTGAAGGGAGGTATTTCTGTTCTGGTCCAGTCTGTTTGGAGTTCTGTAGGCTTCTTGTACGTTCATCAGCATCTCTCTCTTTAGGTTAGGGAAGTTTTCCTCCATAATTTTGTTGAAGATGTTTACTGGCCCTTTAAGTTGCAAATCTTCACTCTCATCTATACCTATAATCCTTAGGTTTGGTCTTCTCATTGTGTCCTGGATTTCCTGGATGTTTAGGGTTACACCTTTTTTGCATTTTGCATTTTCTTTGACTGTTGAGGCTACGCTTTCTATGGTATCTTCAGCTCCTGAGATTCTTTCTTCCATCTCTTGTATTCTATTGTTGATGTTTGCATCTAGGACTCCTGATTTCTTCCCAAGGTTTTCTATCTCCAAAGTTGTCTCCCTTTGTGATTTCTTAGTTGTTTCTACCTCCATTTTTAGTTCCTGGATGGATTTGCTGAGATCCTTCACTTGTTTGTTTGCATTTTCCTGTATTTCTTTAAGATATTTTTGCATTTCCTCTTTCAGGATTTCTGCCTGTTGACCCAAGTTCTCCTGTATTTCTCTAAGCAATTTTTGTGTTTCCTCCTCACGAGATAGTAACCTTCTTGCATCAAACTCAAAAGTAGATAACCACTCAAACATAAAGATAGCATCAAGAATAGCAGGTGGCAATAATCACTATTTCTTAATCTCTTGTAATATCAATGGTCTCAATTCCCCAATGAAAAGACATAGACTAACAGACTGGATACATAAACAGGACCCAGCATTTTGCTGCATGCAGGAAACGCACCTCAATGTAAAAGACAAACACTACCTCAGAGTAAAAAGCTGGAAAACAATTTTGCAAGCAAATGGTCCCAGGAAATGAGCCGGATTAGCCATGCTAATATCAGATAAAACTGACTTTCAACCTAAAGTCATCAAAAAAGAAACAGAAGGACACTACATACTGATCAAGGTAAAAATCCACAAAAAGAACTGTCAATTCTGAATATCTGTGCTCCAAATGCAAGGGCACCCTCATTCGTAAAAGAAACTTTACTAAAACTCAAAGCACACATCGCACCTCACACAATAATAGTGGGTGACTTCAACACTCCGATCTCTGAAATGGATCGTTCAGGAAAGCAGAAACTAAACAGGGACACAGTGAGTCTAATTGAAGCTTTAGACCAAATGGAACTAACAGATATATATAGAACATTTCATCCTAGGGCAAAAGAATACACCTTCTTCTCAGCACCTCATGGTACCTTCTCCAAAATCGACCATATAATTGGTCACAAATCAGACCTCAACAGATATAAGAAGATAGAACTAATCCCATGCCTCCTATCAGATCACTATGGAATAAGGGTGGTCTTCAATGGCAACAAAAACAACAGAAAACCCACATACACATGGAGACCGAACAATGCTATACTCAATGATAACTTGGTCAGGAGGAAATAAAGAAAGAAATCAAAGACTTTTTAAAATTTAATGAAAATGAAGGCACAACATACCCTAATTTATGGGACACAATGAAAGCAGTGCTAAGAGGAAAATTCATAGCCCTGAGTGCCCCCAAAAAGAATCGGGAGACAGCATACACTAGCAGCTGAATGGCACACCTGAAAGCCCTGGAACAGAAAGAAGCAAATATTTCCAAGAGGAGTAGAAGGCAGGAAATCATCAAACTCAGGGCTGAAATCAATCAAGTAGAAACAAATAAAACCATACGAAGAATCAACAAAACGAGGAGTTGGTTCTTTGAGAAAATCAAATAGATAAGCCCTTAGCCAGACTAGGCAGAGGGCATAGAGACAGTACCCAAATTAACAAAATTAGAAAGGAAAAGGGAGAGATAACAACAGAAACTGATGAAATTAAAAAAATCATCAGATCCTACTACAAAAGCCTGTATTCAACATAGCTAGAAAATCTGGAGGAAATGGACAATTTCTTAGACAGATGCCAAATAGCAAAATTAAATCAGGATCAAATAGACCATCTAAAGTGTCCTATAACCCCTGAAGAAATAGAAGTGGTCATTGTAAGTCTTCCAACCAAACAAAGCACAGGTCCAGATGGTTTCAGTGCAGAATTCTATCAGACCTTCAAAGAAGACCTAACACCAATACTCTTCAAACTATTCCACAAAATAGAAACAGAAGGAACACTACCCAATTCGTTCTGTGAAGCCACAATTATGCTAATACCAAAATCACACAAAGATCCGACAAAGAAAGAGAATCTCAGGCCAATCTCTCTTTTGAATATCGATGCAAAAATCCTCAATAAAATTCTTGCCACTGAAGAGTCAGGTACCCCAAGCTCCCTATCCCCAATATAACATCACTTGGGACATGGCCTGTTGGGGCTTCCGTCTGTGCCCGAGGGCGGGTTGGCGCTGTGGTCGTCTGGGTGCCAGATCGGCGGGCCATCATGACCACAGGGTGAGCGGCGCCATGGAGAGTGCCCTCCGCCATCTTTGCTCCAGTGACCAGGTAGTTGGGACCGCCAGGCTCAGAGACAGACAGGCATAATATCGCTTCGGTTTCAGGCAGCTTGTGTGTAACCTGCTCCCAGGTGCTGGGCTGATCTGCAGTAACCAGCGCGCCAGTTCTGCGGTGGGACCTTCTGCCTGGTGGAGGGACCCCGCGCAGGGAGGGAGCCTGCCAGCTTCCCTTCCACGACCTCTGTTCCCAGGGACTGCGCTGGAGAGACCGGTACCCAGGCTCTCCCCCCAATATAACATCACTTGGGACACAGCCTGTTGGGGCTTCCGTCTGTGCCCAAGGGCGGGTTGGCGCTGTGGTCTTCTGGGTGCCAGATCGGCGGGCCATCGTGACCACAGGGTGAGCGGCGCCACGGAGAGTGCCCTCCGCCATCTTTTGCTCCAGTGACCAGGTAGTTGGGACCGCCAGGCTCAGAGACAGACAGGCATAATATCGCTTCGGGTTCAGGCAGCTTGTGTGTAACCTGCTCCCAGGTGCTGGGCTGATCTGCAGTGACCAGCGCGCCAGATCTGCTGTGGGACTTCTGCCTGGCAGAGGGACGCCCCCTCCCCCCCCAGGAGAGATCACACACCCCTGCACAGGGCAGGAGCCTGCCAGCCTCCCTTTGGCGACCTCTGCTCCAGGAATCCACTAGGCTGAGCCTTTAGATGTGCAAGGCCTCCCCAATATAAGATCACTTGGGGCAAAGCACATTAGGGCTCCAAAGTCACTCAGGAGCAGGCAGGCCCCAGAAATCGGTGCCAGGGGAATCCTGGTAATCCAGGGGGGGGGCAGAAATAGCTTTGCAGGCTCACAGGAGGTCCAACCAACAGCCAGTGGCAGCAGGACCAACTAACACCAGAGGTATCCAGATGGCAAAAGGCAAACGTAGGAATGTTACTAACAGTAATCAAAGTAATGTGGGACCATCGGAACCCAACCCTCCAACAGCAGCAAGTCCTGGATACCCCACCACACCCGAAAGACAAGATCTGGATTTAAAATCACTTCTCATGATGCTATTAGAGGATCACAAGAAGGACACAAATAAATCTCATAAAGAGTTACAGGAGACCATGAATCAAGGGTTAGAAGCCCTTACAAAGGAAACACAAAAATCGCTTAGAGAAATGCAGGAGAACATGGATCAAAAGATGGAGGCGCACAAGGAGACAACACAAAAATCGCTTAACGAGATGAATCAACGGGTAGATGCACTCACAAAGGAATCACGAAATTTGCATAAAGAAATGCAGAAGAATATGGGTCAACAGACGGATGCCCATAAGGAGGCAACACAAAAATTGCTTAAAGAAATGAATCAAAGGTTAGATGCCCTTACAAAGGAAACACGAGAACTGCTTAAAGAAATGCAGGAGACAATGGATCAACAGATGGAATCCCATGAGGAGGAAACACAAAAATCGCTCAGAGAAATGCAGGAGAACGTGGGTCATCAGGAAGAAATCCTGAAAGAGGTAATGCAAAAATAGCTTAAAGAAATACAGGAAAATACAAACAAACAAGTGAAGGATCTCAGCAAATCCATCCAGGAACTAAAAAAGGAAGGAGAAACAACTAAGAAATCACAAAGGGAGACAACTTTGGAGATAGAAAACCTTGGGAAGAAATCAGGAGTCATAGATGCAAACATAAACAATAGAATAAAAGAGATGGAAGAAAGAATCTCAGGTGCTGAAGATTCCATAGAAAGCATCGACTCAACAGTCAAAGAAAATGCAAAATGCAAAAAATGTGTAAACCAAAACATCCAGGAAATCCAGGACACAATGAGAAGACCAAACCTAAGGATTATAGGTATAGATGAGAGTGAAGATTTGCAACTTAAAGGGCCAGTAAACATCTTCAACAAAATTATGGAGGAAAACTTCCCTAACTTAAAGAGAGAGATGCCGATGAACGTACAAGAAGCCTACAGAACTCCAAACAGACTGGACCAGAACAGAAATACCTCCCGTCACATAATAATCAAAACACCGAATGTTCTAAACAAAGAAAGAATACTAAATGCAGTAAGAGAAAAGGGCCAAGTAACATACAAAGGAAGACCTATCCGAATCACATCAGACTTCTCAACAGAGACTATGAAAGCCAGAAGATCCTGGGCAGATCTCATGCAGACACTAAGACAGCACAAATGCCAGCCTAGACTACTCTACCCAGCAAAACTCTCAATCACCATAGATGGAGAGACCAAGATATTCCATGATAAAACCAAATTTTCACAATATCTCTCCACAAATCCAGCCCTGCAACGGATAATAGGTGGAAACCTCCAATACAGGGAGAGAAACAACACCCTGGAAAAAATGAGATAATAACCTTCTTGAATCAAACCCAAAAGTAGATAACCACTCAAACATAAAGATAGCGTCAAGAATGGCAGATGGCAATAATCACTATGCCTTAATCTCTCTTAATATCAATGGTCTCAATTCCCCAATTAAAAGACATAGACTAGCAGACTGGATACGTAAACAGGACCCAGCATTTTGCTGCATGCAGGAAACGCACCTGAGTGTCAAAGACAAACACTACCTCAGAGTAAAAGGCTGGAAAACAATTTTACAAGCAAATGGCCCCAAGAAACGAGGTGGAGTAGCCATCCTAATAACGGATAAAATTGATTTTCAACCTAAAGTCATCAAAAAAGACACAGAAGGACACTACATACTGATCAAGGGAAAAATCCACCATCAAGAACTCTCAATCCTGAATATCTATGCTCCAAATGCAAGGGCACCCTCATTCGTAAAAGAAACTTTACTAAAACTCAAAGCACACATCGCACCGCACACAATAATAGTGGGTGACTTCAACACCCCGCTCTCTGAAATGGATCGTTCAGGAAAGCAGAAACTAAACAGGGACACAGTGAATCTAATTGAAGCCTTGGACCAAATGGAACTAACTGATATATATAGAACATTTCATCCTAGAGCTAAAGAATACACCTTCTTCTCAGCTCCTCATGGTACCTTCTCCAAAATTGACCATATAATTGGTCACAAATCAGACCTCAACAGATACAAGAAGATAGAAATAATCCCATGCCTCCTATCAGATCACTATGGAATAAGGGTGGTCTTCAATGGCAACAAAAACAAAAGAAAACCCACATACACATGGAGGCTGAACAATGCTCTACTCAATGATAACTTGGTCAAGGTGGAAATAAAGAAAGAAATCAAAGACTTTTTGAAAGTTAATGAAAATGAAGGCACAACATACCCTAACTTATGGGACACAATGAAAGCAGTGCTAAGAGGAAAATTCATAGCCCTGAGTGCCGCCAAAAAGAAACGGGAGACAGCATACACTAACAGCTTAATGGCATACCTGAAAGCCCTGGAACATAAAGAAGCAAATACACCAAAGAGGAGTAGAAGGCAGGAAATCATCAAACTCAGGGCTGAAATCAATCAAGTAGAAACAAATAAAACCATACAAAGAATCAACAAAACGAGGAGTTGGTTCTTTGAGAAAATCAACAAGATAGATAAGCCCTTAGCCAGACTAACCAGAGGGCACAGAGATAGTATCCAAATTAATAAAATCAGAAACGAAAAGGGAGAGATAACAACAGAAACTGAGGAAATTCAAAAAATCATCAGATCCTACTACAAAAACCTGTATTCAACACAACTAGAAAATCTTGAGGAAATGGACAATTTCCTTGACAGATACCAAGTACCAAAATTAAATCAGGATCAAATAGACCATCTAAACCGTCCTATAACCCCTGAAGAAATAAAAGTTGTCATTGGAAGTCTTCCAACCAAAAAAAGCACAGGTCCAGATGGTTTTAGTGCAGAATTCTATCAGACCTTCAAAGAAGACCTAACACCAATACTCTTCAAACTCTTCCACAAAATAGAAACAGAAGGAACACTACCCAACTCGTTCTATGAAGCCACAATTACACTAATACCAAAAGCACACAAAGATCCGACAAAGAAAGAGAATCTCAGGCCAATCTCTCTTATGAATATCGATGCAAAAATACTCAATAAAATTCTTGCCAACCGAATCCAAGAACACATCAAAACGATCATCCACCACGATCAAGTAGGCTTCATCCCAGGGATGCAGGGATGGTTCAATATAAGGAAATCCATCAATGTAATCCACTACATAAACAATCTCAAAGAAAAAAACCACATGGTCATCTCATTAGATGCTGAGAAAGCATTTGACAAAATTCAGCATCCTTTCATGCTAAAGGTCTTGGAAAGATCAGGAATTCAAGGCCCATATCTAAACATAGTAAAAGCAATTTACAGCAAACCAGTAGCCAGCATCAATCTAAACGGAGAGAAACTTGAAGCAATCCCACTAAAATCAGGGACTAGACAAGGCTGCCCTCTCTCTCCATATCTTTTCAATATATTACTTGAAGTTCTAGCTAGAGCAATTAGACAACAAATTGGTGTCAAAAGGATACAAATTGGAAAGGAAGAAATCAAATTATCACTATTTGCAGACGATATGATAGTATACATAAGCGACCCAAAGAACTCCACCAGAGAACTCCTACAGCTGATAAACGACTTCAGCAAAGTGGCCGGATAGAAAATCAACTCAAGCAAGTCAGAAGCCTTCCAATACTCAAAGGATAAGCAGGCTGAGAAAGAAGTAAGAGAAATAATACCCTTTACGATAGCCACAAACCATATTAAGTATCTTGGCGTGACCCTAACCAAACAAGTGAAAGATCTGTATGACAAGAACTTCAAGTCTCTGAAGAAAGAAATTGAAGAAGACCTCAGAAGATGGAAAAATCTGCCATGCTCATGGATTGGCAGGATTAATATAGTAAAAATGAGCATCTTACCAAAAGTAATACACAGATTGAATGGAATCCCCATCAAAATCCCAACTCAATTCTTCATAGAGTTAGAAAGAGCAATTCAAAAATTCATCTGGAATAACAGAAAACCCAGAATAGCTAAAACTATTCTCAAGAGTAAAAGAACCTCTGGGGGAATCAGTATCCCGGACCTCAAGCTGTACTACAGAGCAATAGTGTTAAAAACTGCATGGTATTGGTACAATAACAGACATGTAGATCAATGGAACAGAATTGAAGACCCAGAAATGAATCCACACTCCTATGGTCACTTGATCTTTGACAAAGGAGCTAAAACCATCCAGTGGAAAAAAGATAGCCTTTTCAACAAATGGTGCTGGCTCAGCTGGAGGTCAACATGCAGAAGAATGCAAATTGACCCATCCTTATCTCCTTGCACTAAGCTCAATTCTAAGTGGATCAAAGATCTCCACATAAAACCAGACACACTGAAACTAATAGAAGGGAAACTAGGGAAGAACCTTGAACATATGGGCACAGGGGAGAATTTCCTGAACAGAACTCCAATAGCTTATACTCTAAGATCAAGAATAGACAAATGGGACCTCATTAAATTACAAAGATTTTGCAAGGCAAAAGACACAGTCAAAAAGACAAAGCGGCAACCAACTAACTGGGAAATGATCTTTACCAACCTTACATCCGACAGAGGGCTAATATCCAAGATATACAAAGAACTCAAGAAGTTAAACTCCAGAGAGGCAAGTAACCCTATTAAAAAATGGGGTACAGAGCTACACAAAGAGTTCTCATCTGAAGAATATCAAATGGCTGAGAAGCACCTAAAGAGATGTTCATCATCCTTAGTCATTAGGGAAATGCAAATCCAAACAACCCTGAGATTCCATCTCACACCAGTCAGGATGGCTAAGATCAAAAACACAGGAGACAGCAGTTGTTGGCGAGGATGTGGAGAAAGAGGAACACTCCTCCACTGCTGGTGGAATTGCAGGCTGGTACAACCACTCTGGAAAGCAGTCTGGCGGCTCCTCAGAAAACTGGGCATGACACTTCCGGAGGATCTGGCTATACCACTCCTGGGCATATACCCAGAGACTTTACCTGCATGCAGTAAGGACACATGCTCCGCTATGTTCATAGCAGCCTTATTTATAATAGCCAGAAGCTGGAAAGAACCCAGATGTCCCTCAACGGAGGAATGGATTCAGAAGATGTGGTATATTTACACAATGGAATACTACTCTGCAATTAAAAACAATGAATTCACGAAATTCCTAGGCAAATGGTCAGAACTTGAAAATATCATCCTTAGTGAGGTAACCCAATCACAAAAGATCACACATGGTATGCAGTCACTGATAAGGGGATATTGACCCAGAATCTCAGAATACCCTAGACACAATCAGCATATCAATAGATTTCTAAAAAGATGGAAGGAGAGACCCCTGGTCCTGGAAAGACTGGATGTAGGGGAACGCCAGGACAGAGTAATGAGAGGGGATTGAATGGAGAAAAGAGCGAGGGAAGGGGGCTTATGGGACTTTCGGGGAGGGAGGAAACGGGAAAGGGGAAGTGATTTGGAATGTAAATTAAAAAAATAAAATAAAATAAAAAAAAATTCTTGCCAACTGAATCCAAGAACACATCAAAACGATCATTCAACACGATCATGTAGGCTTCATACCAGGGATGCAGGAAGTCTATCAATGTAATCCACTACATAAACAATCTCAAAGAAAAAAACCACATGGTCATTTCATTAGATGCTGAGAAAGCAGTTGACAAAATTCAGCATCCTTTCATGTTAAAGGTCTTAGAAAGATCAGGAATTCGAGGCCTATATCTAAACATAGGAAAAGCAATTTACAGCAAACCGGTAGCCAACATCAAACTAAATGGAGAGAAACTTGAAGCAATCCCACTAAAATCAGGGACTAGACAAGGCTGCCTCCTCTCTCCATATCTTTTCAATATAGTACTTGAAGTTCTAGCTAGAGCAATTAGACAACAAAAGAAGGTAAAAGGGATACAAGTTGGAAAGGACGAAGTCAAACTATCACTATTTGCAGACAACATGATACTATACTAAAGCGATCCAAAGAACTCCACCAGAGAACTCCTACAGCTGATAAGCAACTTCAGCAAAGTGGCCAGATATAAAATCAACTCAAGCAAGTCAGTAGCCTTCCTATACTCAAAGGATAAGCAGGCTGAGAAAGAAGTAAGAGAAATGATACCCTTCACGATAGCCACAAATAATATAAAGTATCTTGGTCTGACTCTAGCCAAACAAGTGAAAGATCTGTATGACAAGAACTTCAAGTATCTGAAGAAAGAAATTGAAGAAGACCTCAGAAGATGGAAAAATCTGTCATGCTCATGAATTGGCAGGATTAATATAGTAAAAATGACCATCTTGCCAAAAGCAATATATAGATTCAATGCAATCCCCATCAAAATCCCAACGCAATTCTTCATAGAGTTAGAAAGAGCAACTCAAAAATTCAGCTGGAGTAACAGAAAACCCAGGATAGCTAAAACTATTCTCAAGAGTAAAAGAACTTCTGGGGGAATCAATATCCCAGACCTCAAGCTGTACTACAGAGCAATAGTGTTAAAAACCGCATGGTATCGGTACAGTGACAGGCATGTAGATCAATGGAACAGAATTGAAGTTCCAGAAATGAATCCACACTCCTATGGTCACTTGATCTTTGACAAAGGAGCTAAAGCCATCCAGTGGAAAAAAGATAGCCTTTTCAACAAATGGTGCTGGCTCAGCTGGAGGTCAACATGCAGAAGAATGCAAATTGACCCATTCTTATCTCCTTGCACTAAGCTCAATTCCAAGTGGATCAAGGACCTTCACATAAAACCAGACACACTGAAACTAATGAAACGAAACTAGGGAAGAACCTTGAACATATGGGCACAGGGGCGAATTTCCTGAATAGAACTCCAATAGCTTATGCTCTAAGATCAAGAATTGACAAATGGAACCTCATAAAATTACAAAATTTTTGCAAGGCAAAAGACACTGTCAAAAAGACAAAGCGGCAACCAACTAACTGGGAAATCATCTTTACCAACCCTACATCCGACAGAGGGCTAATATCCAATATATACAAAGAACTCAAGAAGTTAGACTCCAGAGAGCCAAGTAACCCTATTAAAAATTGTGATACAGAGCTAACAAAGAGTTCTCACCTGAAGAATATCTAATGATTGAGAAGCACCTAAAGAGATGTTCATCATCCTTAGTCATTAGGAAAATGCAAATCAAAACCACCCTGATATTTTACCTCACACCAGTCAGAATGGCTATGATCAAAAACACAGGAGACAGCAGTTGTTGGCCATGATGTGGAGAACAAGGGACACTCCTCAACTGCTGGTGGGACTGCAAGCTGATACAATCACTCTGGAAAGCAGTCTGGAGGTTCTTCAGAAAACTGGGCATGACACTCCTGGAGGATCCGGCTATACCACTCCTGGGCATATACCCACAGGCTTTAGCTGCATGCAATAAGGACACATGCTCCACCATGTTCATAGCAGCCTTATTTTTAATAGCCAGAAGCTAGAAAGAACCCAGTTGTCCCTTAAAGGAGGAATGGATTCAGAAGATGTGGTATATTCACACAATGGAATACTACTCTTCAATTAAAACAATGAACTCAGGAAATTCCTAGGCAAATGGTCAGAACTTGAAAATATCATCCTTAGTGGGGTAACCCAATCACAAAAGAACACACATGGTATGCAGTCACTGATAAGGGGATATTAACCCAGAATCTCAGAATACCCTAGACACAATTCGCTTATCAATAGATTTCCAAGAAGTTGGAAGAAGAGACCCTGGTCCTGGAAAGACTGGATGTAGGGGAATGCCAGGTGCAGAGAAGTGAGAGGGGTTTGAATGGGGAAAAGAGGGAGGGAAGGGGGCTTATGGGACTTTGGTGGAGGGAGGAAACAGGAAAGGGGAAATTATTTGGAATGTAAATAAAAAAACTTAGACAATAAAAAAAAACTGTCATTTTGTGCGTCATTTTGAATACATTATGAAAGAATTCAGTGTGAAGAAATCCCAGTACACATAAACTTTACATACTCATATATTAAAGTTCAATGCAAAGTTCAAATAAATATTTAAGACATCTATCATAGTTTTGCAAAGAGAAGAAATTATTAGGCTTTTTGAAACATAGCTGTATTGGCTTTCAGCATTTCTTCATTTTCAGAATTTTGTTAATCATGGCAATGTTGGCATATTATAGTTTGCAAAGATATAAATCATCTTTAAAATTATGATGATATTATTCAAAGCAGATGTGAAAGCATATGTTTGCTCCAGTTGTGTAAACTGCTTATTTGTCATACTTAATAAATATTGAGGCTTACACTGTAACTTGTTGCCTTTCAATAATTGAAGTCCAGTTGAAAAAATACATTTTTGTCTTACTATCACAAAAAGAATAGGTAGAAGTTGAAATTAAGTCATTTTTCTTAAAGAAACCTTGTAGTTTAACACGTATGCTACTATCTATCAATATCTTCATCAGTATATGGTCCAACTATTTGAGTGAAATGAGTTGATTGCACCATTCCTAAGTAATAAAAATATACAATCAATTCTGTTTTATCAAAATAAGTTAACGTGTCTATAGCCTCATGTTCTAGCAGTGTTGAAAGAGGTCTGATTTGGTTTTAAAAAAGTGGTCTCAGGAACAAATTGTTGGATTAGGAATGAAGTTTCATTTTCAAATGGAGTTTTGTTACCTGCCTAAAGCTTAAGCACTCTAATATACAGAATCAGACTTGTTTCGTTCTGACAACTATTCTGTAATCAATCATTTGCATGGTGCAGTCCCAGAGGGTATGGTCTTTCATTATCTGGCTAAGAAAATTCTAAACATGTGGCAAGGAAACCAACCATGGATCACTGAAATTAAAATCATACATTTTTCTAAATTGCAGCTAAAATGCTCATCTAAGTAATAATGAAGTAAGTTCAGCCTCCAGAAGTAAGAGACAGTTCTCCATTAACACATCAGCATGCTGAATCTTGTTTTCTGAATAATGTGAACATTTTAATAGAGATATAAAATGTATCCTTGTATGAAGTAAAAACAGATCTTTAGTGAAAATGTGTGTGTGTGTGCTACTATACAATGCAGTGTAGCAGCAATAATGCACAGCTTATAACAAAATATCTTTGTTATTTTATGTCTTAGCTTTCAGTTTAAGGAAGAATCACTGGAAATTCCTTTACTCTCTATTTTCTACAAAGACATATTTTAAGATATATGCTTCAGCTAATAATAAGTAAGTTTGAGTCCCCTTTTATCTGTACCATAAATAAGTATTCAATGGATTTCTTGGTAAGATTTAATTTGAAATACCCAAATTAACATTTGCCTTTAAAAAGTTTGAGATACATAAAAGGGCAGCCTTTTGCTACCACCACAACTCAGATTTTATGTACATTTTAAATTGTGAGGCATATAACTATATTTTAAAATTTTTACATGCAATACATATGTAGATATATGTAATACATAAATCTTGAGAAGGCATACTGAAAATATATAAAGTGAAATTTTTTAACCATATGCATTAACAAATTTAAGGTTGGTTTCATATCTACAACACTAAAGAAAAATCTGTACAAACTATTTTCACAATCAAAAGAATTTATGCAAAGCCAACATTAATCTCCTCTGTCTTGGATAAATACCAATAAGATATACACTACTGCAGTACTGAGTTAGTGTCTAATTTTCGTACACATATCAAATAAGCCAAAATCATTTTACCTTTATTATCCCTTTGGAATTTTTTTATGCTTTGTCCATTATCTTGGTCAACAATAAATTCTTCTCTATTGTTGGGCATCATAACTAAAAATGAAAAAGGGAACTGGGTATAGTTTCATGCAAAATACCCAAGGAAGTGCATAAAAGTACATGAATGGCTAGCATATTCCAACAACTTATAAACTTCTGTGAAAGATTTGCTGATAGCCGAAATCATGAAAATCACTAAGATAATAAGTCATACAAATTTTGAAGTATCATTCATGTTTAGTGCTAGCAATGTTTTAATATATACTATTTGAACAGTGTATGTATTTCTTCCTTAAAATGATTATGCAAATTAGTTTCTAGCTATATAAATAAAAATCTCAAAATATTTCAAAATAGAATTTATCAGTTAGTCATTCATAAGATTCAAAATTTTGCCTTTAACTTACTGGGGAAGCTTTTCTAAATACGTACAAAATTCAGAGTAGAATACAATTTTCTGGCACTTACTATGAATCTTTGCAAAACATTTACACTTACCGAAAAAAATACACTAATTTACAATTTATCATTTCATTTTCTGCAGTTATATTTCATTGAAGCATTGCACCTCCATATGTAAGATACTGTAATTTTATTGCTAAAATCTATTACAACTTTCTGTTCAATTGTAGATAACATTTCTATCACGGTTGGACAGTTGTGAAATAAATGTGCATATAGTGAAAATCACTGTGGAATTGCATATGTACTATTTGTCAATAACTTTCTAAGATACTCTATTTTGTATGAAATAATTTATTTTATGTTGAAATATATTACCCATTCTCTTAAGCCATAACATTTGGCATGTATATTTCCCTATACATTCAATTTTCATCCAGCACTCAATTTCCCTATACATTCAACTTTCATCCAGCACTCAATAATCAATTATCTCTCCTGCATAGATATATAGAAATAAATAGCTTCCATGTTTTCTTTCAATAGCACAATACAAAAATTATCCCAACATAATAATATATGCTTTATTTAGTTTATTGATTTATTGAATTTATTCTGTTATAGCTTCTTGTCCTGTTCAGATTTCTATGATTATTTGTATTCAAGTTTGTAACAGCTAGGTAGTCACTGTCCATCAACTAGAGGAAAGGTTAAATATTTCTTTCTGGGAATTAAAACTTGGTGACTGAAGAACAGAATCCTCACCATGTATTTAACCTCACTGTGCATTAGAAACTCCCAAGGAGATATTGAAAAGCAAAGCATGTTGGGGCTCAAATTACATTCTAGATCAAGTGAATTAAATTCACAGTGCATAAAAAAAAATCCACAGGTTATTATAAAGTATGGCTTGGTTTAAGAATCACTGAACTATGTATAAAACTGGGGACACAGACAATATATAATGCTGATAAAAATAGACGTTGATAAAGTTCCATGAAGAAGAAATTATCTCTATTTTTCCATAGCACAAATTTAGAACAAAATACAGACGCTAATCTCCTGAATTCTCTCCTCCTTCAACATCCAATTATTTTGGTGCCTAAAAGAAGTACTACTATGAGCTGTGAAAATCTGAAGCACATAAAATATGTCTGGAGGTAGATTGCTGGCCAAAAGGCAGAAATCATTTTTCAATATATATATACACACACATAGAATACTGGATTGTGTAAACATAGAAGAGTTATGAACATTTTACCAAGTAAAATAATCCATAATTATTTTATACAGAGAATTTATTTAGCTGAATGTTCTTGACAATATCTGTATAGATGAGTAAGATCATAGAGAATAAAATGTTAAGCAAAGTAAAAATAAAAACAGAAAATAAATTTATTTTCTCAAATTTTCTTAGCACTTTGATATTCTGAAATGTTTTATCCCACTAATAGTCATGGTTACATCTCATAATATTTCAGTACATCAGGCATGAAAGTAAGTGTTTCCATATTATAGGTAATGAAAATAATAATGGTTAAATGGTTTACCTAAAATTTTAGAGATAGCTATAGTAAAAATCATATGGGCAAATTCAGGTGACGTATAGATCCTATTACAATTTCTAAGAGGTAAGTCTTGTGAGACAAAAAATATAGAGAAATGCATTTTCCAACATTCTGATATAGTGTATGTTGTTTGGCTTTTTAATTATCTTTAAATGACTAATTCTCTAAAGTATATGTCATATCAAATACCCCAGAGATGTTGTGCATGTTACACCTATATTATCTAATTGTAAATGGTACATACCAACATATTCATCTAAGACATATAGTGTACCAATAAGTATCTCATGGTATCCGTCCCAAGAGATTAAGAAATATGTTAAAGAAAGGCCTTGGTGATTATGAAAAGTCTAACACTTTCTACTGTTTCCTGTATTGCTTCACAAACCATGATTACTTCAAAAGGCATTTATATTTAAAAAGTGCCAGTTCTTCCAGGGTCTTCTTCGTGTCTTAGTTGAGTAATATGGAATTGCCTAAAAGCTTATTTTCCAATTATTTCCTTCAGAGCAATCACTCACCCATTCTCTCTGAATGGTGATCCATCTGTGAGGGAGAGCTGGACACACTGCTGCTTGGGTGAGAGGAGGTCTGGCTCCGAGGACGGTGACTCTCTTCCAGAGAAGGAGCAGGAGAAGGACTCTCTGGGATCCGTTCCTGACACAAAATGAAACGGAAAATGATTCATATGTGTGCTGAAATTTTCATGAAGGTTTTAGCATTGGAAATATTCACCTTGCATTTATCCTGAAAGTATACACAGCAAACTATGTGAACTTGAATACTTAAAAGTACCTTTGGAGAAATAAATGGCATTCCACTACGATTAAATAATAGAAGGTTGCATATAACTAAAATGAAGTTAAGTTTACTTTCTTAAAATTGCATAAATGGGAGCATAGAGAGATACCTTAGTTGTTCAAGTATTGTGTATGTGCATAAGACTTAAGTTCAAATTCAAAGACACTTCATAAAAGTAGTGCCATCATGCAACTATAACCTCAGCACTGAGAGGGGCAGCTACCAGAGTATCTCCAGACATCACTAACCAGTTAGGCTGGCTAAAACATGAGCTCTAGGTTCAATGAGAGATTCTGACTAAAAATAAACCTAAAGGTGGAGAGCAGCAGTTGAGAAAGACATGCAATGTTAACAAGTGGTCTTGAAATGGGTATATTTGGGGAGAAAGACAGAAAGAGAGAGACAGAGAGACAGAAGTCATAAATGTAGGTGTGGAGTAATGGTTATTGATATCACAAATATCTAGAGTGACAAAAATCCTTGCAGAGGATTAACAAATGCAAATCCATCCCTGTAAAACATGTCAAATGTTAAGATTTCTTAGATGAGTAGTTTTTCTGAATGAAAAAATATTTGAAAACAATAAGCTTTAAAGTATCAGAACTTATAACAGACATATGTTGATTTCTACAAACAAAATCTTGTGAAAAATCATAGAATGCAATACTGCATTATACAACCTAACAATATAGTCTACCATTGTCAATTCTTTAGTATTGTATTGCCTAGAGTTTTATATTTTAAATAATGAATCTTAATAAGGATCAAATATTTTATGTTTTCAAAGTATCTGACATGACTTTTAGGATTCATCTTTATACAGTTTCATTTTTTATTTATTTATATTTATTTGTAGCCCAAATGTTGCTCACCCTCCCCGTATCCCCCTTGCAGAACCAGTTGCCCCATCCCCCATCCCCTTCTCCTCTGAGAGGTTAGGCTCCCTCTGGGTGTCCTCTCTGACCCTGGCATATCAGTCTTTGCCACATTAGGTGCATCCTTTTCTGTAGAGGTCAGACAAGGCAGCCATGGAGACTGAGCTAGATGTCTGCTACATATGTTCCGGGGCCTCATTCTTTGGTTGGTAGCTCAATCTCTGTGAGCTTCCAGGAGTCCAGATTAATTGACTTTGTTGATACACCTGTGAGGTTTCTATCCCCTTCAGGTACTTCAATCCTTCCACCAACTCTTCCACAAGAGTCCTGGACCTATATCCAGTATTTGACTATGGGTATCTACATCTATTTAAGTCTGCTGCTGAATAGAGCACCTCAGAGGACAGTTAGGCTAGGTTCCTATCGACAAGCATAACAGGGTATCTTTAATAATATCAGGGATTGGTGCTTGTCCGTAGGATGTGTTTCAAGTTGGGTCAGTTATTGGCTGGTCATTTATTCTGTCTCTGCTCCCTCTATGTCCCTGCGTTTCTTTTAGATAGGACAAATTTTAGGTTGACAGTTTTGTGGATGGATTAGAGTCCTTATCTCTCCACAGAGGCTCCTGCCTGGCTACAGGAGATAGCCTCGTTTTGAAAAAGAAGCCAAAACCTTACAATGGAAAAATAAAAGCATCTTCAACAAATGGTGCTGGTCTAACTGAATGTCTGCCTGTAGAAGGATATGAATATATCCATATTTATCATCCTGCACAAAACTCAAGTCCAAGTGGATCAAGGAAGGATTTCAACATAAAACTGGTTACACTACATTTAATAGAAGAGAAAGGGGAAAATAGCTTTGAATGCATTGGAACATGAGAATTTTCTGAACAGAACACCAATGGCTTAGGTTCTAAGAACAAAAAATTGATAAATGTGACCTCATGAAGCTGAAAAGCTTCTGTAAGGCAAAGGACACCATCAACAGGTCAAAATGGCAGCCTACACATTGGAAAAAGGTCTTTACTACATCTAACAGAGTGCTAATATCCAAAATATATAAAGAACTCAAGAAGTCAGACTCCAATACATCAAATATCCCAATTAAAAAAATGGAGCACAGAGCTGAACAGAAACTCTCAACAGAGGAGTCTCAAATGGCGGAGAAGCACTTAAAGAAATGTTCAAAGTCCTCAGTCATCTGGGAAATACAAATCATAATAACCCTGAGATTTCATCGTACACAAATCAGAATGGCTAAGATCAAAAACTCAGGTGAAAGCAGTTGCTGGCAAGGATGTGGAGATAGAGGAGCACTCCTCCATTGCTAGTTGGATTGCTAACTTGTAAAAACACTCTGCAAACCAATCTGGAGGTTTCTCAGAAATTTGGAAATAGTTCCAACTAAAGACCCAATTATATCACTCCTGGGCACATACTCCAAAGAAGCTCCACCATACCACATGGACATGTGCTCCACTATGTTCATAACAGCCTTATTCATAATAGGCAGAAACTGGTAACAACCCAGAAGTCCCTCAACCGAAGAATGGATACAGAAAATGTGGTTCATTTACACAATGGAATACTATTCAGTTATTAAAAACAACGACATCATTAAATTTGCAGGCAAATAGATGGAACTAGAAAATATCATCCTGAGTGAAGTAACCCAGACCCACAAGGACATATATGGTATGTACTCACTGGTAAGTAGATATTAGCCATAAAGGATACCCATGATACACTCCACGGACTCAAATAAGTTAAGCAAGAAGGAAGGTCCAAGTGAGGATAATTGAAACACACTTAGAAGAGGCAACAAAATAGTCATAGGAGGCAGAAGGAGAGATGAAATTGGGTGCGAGGGGAGAGGACTGGAATTTAGGGACAGGATCAGGTGTGGTGAGAGACAGGAGAGAGGTCCAGAGGGCTAGGAGAATGAATGGAAATCTATAGCTGAAGGAGGTGGTTGGTGGAGGGAATTTCTAGGAAGTCCCAGAGACCTGGAATAAGAGAGGCTCCAAGGAGTCAATGAAGGTGACCTTAGCTGAGATGCCTAGCAGTGGAGATGTGGAAATGTGAAGAGGCCACTTCCTGTAGCCAGGTATAAAACTTATTAAAGACTGAAGCTATTAAATATCATTTTGAATTTTATACTTAAAAACTAATCTGAATATTAAGTTAATATGATCAAGGTAAAAGCTAATTTTTAGTGTAAATACACTTATAGAAGAAATATGTTTCACTAATATAAATCCAGAGATAGTGAATCTTCTATAAAGTATTTACTTCATCCATAATAAATTCCTTACACTAAATGCTTCACTTAATTTTCTGAAATTACATCAACTATTCTATTCTCACAACGTTAAGAATTAATTTATCAAGTTTGTGCTTGTATATTTTCATGTTAATTTTGCATGACCTCAAAATTTGTAAATCACCTAATGAAAAGTTTAATTTAAAATAATGAAATGATAATTAAAAGTTATTGCTTCATTTGTAGAAGTTAATATTCTGCAATATCTGTCATTTCAGCAGAAAGAATGTTGCCATTTTCCTGCCAAAGATGTCCATCTTATATCTCAATTGCCAGAAAACTGGATACATATTACACATTAAATTACATAGCCAAAGGGAATGCCCAGGTGTGATTGAAAATATTATGTTAGGCTTATCATATTATTTTCAGTGAGCCCTATTTTATCACAAGGTTTTCTAAAATTTTAAAGATCAAAAAAGAGTGCAATATTGTTGGAATCGAGATAAAACAGGCTACGAATCAAGAAGCAAAATTACGTGTAGAAGCTGAAAAAGACAAAGAAACATATTCACTTTTGGACCTAGAAAAAGGAACACGGGCTTGCTAGCACCTGGATTTTGGCCACGGTAAACTTCTTTCTTATTTTTGACCTACAAAAATATAACATGACAAATTTGCATTGTTTGAAGTCACTGAATTTATGATAATTGGTTATAGCAATATTGGGAACATGTGCTGTTTAGTTTTTTGTCAACTTGACACAAACTGAGAGACAATTGTAGAATTACATATATTAAATTGGCTTGTCAGCACATCTGTGGGGCATTTTCTTGATTAATGGTTAAAAAGAAATGTCACCCCTCCCAAGTTGCTATGCTGTTCCCCACAGGGGATAAAATGCAAAGCAGGACAAATTCTAATAGAGTTACATGGCATCATGCTCATTTGAAAGTTACATTTTAAATTATAACAGCATTTAGGTAATAACATTAAATAATCTTACTGAACTAAGTAGTAGACACTTAGTATATGTGTTATAATAGATGTACTAAAATAGGTTATTGTAAATAAATAGTACATTTTAATTCTTCACTATTATTTCCAAGTCTTAAAACAATAAGATTCTAAGGTGTGTAAAATACAGCAAAATTTATAATTTTATCAGTGCACATAAGACACAATCTAAAGACCCCTGGTCCTGGAAAGACTGTATGTAGGGGAACGCCAGGACAGAGTAACGAGAGGGGGTTGAATGGAGAAAAGAGGGAGGGAAGGGGGCTTATGGGACTTTCGGGGAGGGAGGAAACGGGAAAGGGGAAGTGATTTGGAATGTAAATTAAAAAAATAAAATAAAAAAAAATGTATAAAGCAAGGCAGATAGAAAAAAATTACAAAACAGCATCATTTTTGTGGTTTGGAGGGATGTATGAGAAAGTTCAGAAAGATCTATATAGAGACTTTAAACCACAAATCCTTTCAAGACTGGAAGTTTAAAAGTAAAAAATCCAACCTGACTGGTCATCTTTGAGATATATATATATATATATATATATATATATATATATATATATATATTCCATATAGTAAGTTTGCATGAATACACACCTATGCACGCAAACATATATCTCAGAGAATAATTCCATACATGAGGATGGAGTGATCAGTTAGGAGCACAGGCTGCTCCGTCAGAGGTTGTAAGCTCAATTACCAGCATCCAATTTGTGGTTCACCACTAACTATAACTCCAGGTCCATGGAGCTATACACCTTCTTTTGGCCTCCATGGACATCAAACACACACATTATACATAGACATACATGTAGGGAAAACATCCATACACATAAATAAAAAATAATTAATAATAGTAATGAGTCCCAATGTAAGACCATTTCTGGTATTATTGTAATATAATACCCAATGGGGTTAGAGTAGGAGATATATATATATATATACATAATGCAAAAGAGTTCCATAATTGTCTTTGAACTCTAATGCTGAAAATTTGGCAAAAATATTAATTTAATTAATTGTATCTGTCAATGGAATTATAAGTGAATGGATAAAAGGAAAATACAGTAGTTGCTGGGAAAATTATAACTGAAAGAGCAACATCAGTGTGTAGTTATACAAGGAATCACACACACAGGCATACACAGACACACACCCCTTATATCCTATTATAATATAAGTGGATTACTATTAGTGATTGATATTGTTGATTTGGGAAAAAAAAGAGCAACTGACATTGCCATTAACATTTTCTACTACCTTGTAAAGAATCACGACTCATAATGAATAAAGGAAGATTGGAGGAACATCCACACAAATAATATAAATAGTGAGAAAATATATAGTACTGTAGAAAGTAGTATACCCAACATATTTAAAATTAGTACTTGATAAAAAAAAGGTACACTTGAATAATTTATCTTCCTAATTCTTGTTTGCTTTATTATGTGAATTATTTGAAACAGGTAACAATTTTGGAAAGCCTGATTTAAGGGATGAAAACAATAGAAATTATTAGAAATTCAATGATCTACTACCCCTTCTCCTTTGATGTATCTCCCTCCAATAGCTAGCTCCATTCTAGTTTCCTGGCATCCATTTACCCAAATAATATACTTAGAAAATATTAAAGTTAGGATCCACATATGGGAGAAAATATGAGATAGTTGTTTTTATGCTAATGCATTATCTCATTCAGTATAATGTTTTTTCAAATTTTTATCCATTTACCTCCAAGATTTCTTGATTTATTTTTTTTGTGGGGGAGTAATATTCCATTCTGTATATGTACCACTCTTTCCTTATCTGTTCACTTATTGATAGACACCTGAACGGAAGATATTTCCAAGCTATTATGAAAAGATTAGCATTGGATTAGATGAGCAAGTGTCTCTAGGGTGGAGAATTGAGTCCTCTGAATATATGACCAGGAGCAGAATACCCGGGTAATATAGTAGATCTACTTTAGTTTTTCAGAGAGACTCCTAGATGATTTCCAGAGTGGCCGAGTTATTTTTTATTCTCATTAACAGTATATAAGTGTTCTCCTTTCACATCATCCACAGATGAAAGTTAGTGAAGCTTCTTTTCCATTTTGGTTGTTTCCTCTTTAATTGTTTGAAATGTGTTGATCCTTAGATCTACTGGCCCTTACTTGGAATGTATAATGATCTCAGGTGTCAGCAACTAAGGGAATACTAAATTGAATAGTAAGAATAATGACAGAACTAAAATATTCCATCCATTACCTGTATCAGTTGTATCTTGTATCAGTGCATTAAGGCTTCTGTCTGTATTCTGAGACATTTCTTCTTTCCTTTGTATCAGAGGAAAGACACACTTTGAGCAGTATTTTCTATCATTTCCATCTCCTTTTCTTTCCCTTCACTCTCTTACTCTCGTAATAGATTCCAGGTTTTGGGAGTTCAGCATGAGATCGTTATCATTGAGCATATATTTGAATTCCCTTTCCATTTAGAATCATTAGGTCTAATAAATGGCAAGCCAACACCCCAATCTTATTCTCTCCGTTATCCAATTTACCTGCCAAATCAGAGAATAAGTGGAGGATGCTAGCTTTATCCCTGCTCTGTAATTTTTCTGAAACACAAGTAGATTTCAACTGGGCAGTCAACTCTGACTCAATATTGAAAGAATCATTATGTATAAAGTAGCTATGCAACTTCTGTGATGACTTGCTGACATTCTCTTCTCATTTGAGCTATTCATAGAGACTTGAATGGTATATTTTCTAATTCAACTGTTTTGAGGATATACTTATATTCACATGGTAGAAAAAGTAAACAAGTAGGACTCTTACTCCATACCATGGAAGAAGATGGTCACCCTGAGATACTCCACCTCATGATGACACAACCTTAGTTACATGTCTTAAGGCCCAGAGCAAGACCCATGAAACTACCACTGTAGCAAGAAGGTACACTACCATATACCATATATAAATGTCATGCTATGACTGCCTCCAAAAATACATCTACCTCATACAGTATAGCCTCAATTGCTTGCTTTGCCATCCATGCAAGAGACACACAATCATTCCTTCCAAGTCTATTTTTGCTTATGCCATATACCACACTTGGTGACAATTTGTTGCTTTAACTTTTCCCAGTAATATACAAACAGGGACTCACTAAAGGTAAGGCACAGGTGACAAAAACAAGTTGGGGGGAGGGATTCCTCCAAATTCCAGTGTACTGAACAAATGAAATTTGGGGGCTATCTTGTAGAGAGTAATGGAGGGGTTACTCACAGGAATGCAGGTGACCCTCAAACAAGTGCATTGCCCCATCATTGCAATGCCTCACTTCATGGTGGATACTGACATCATGGAAGTTGTATTATGCAATTAGCCTTTCATTTACCCTTTCATTTTGTAACAGGTCAAAGTTTTTGCCATGCCCTTGCACTTACTTTAACCAAAGAATGTCAATATCTCAATTACCATCACAGTAGACCCATGATGGTACTACTTAAGTATTGCTATGCTGATAAGTGTCCATGGCTAGCTGACCAAAGTAATCACTATTCCTACATGCCCCACTATGCTCCGGTGGATAGTTCTAAACTCATGGCTACACAGGTGGTTTTGTAATAATTCAGTGGCTCACAAAACCTAACAAAACTACACAAATGTCTGAAAGGGACAATTAGACAGGAGGGGGCTTAACAACATGGGACAGAGAGAAGGAATGGTCTGAGAGAAATCAGAATGCATTATACAAATATACAAATTTTTAAAAAATAAAAATTAGTAAAATTTAAAAAGAATAGTAAGAAAATTCTTAAGGTATTCTAAAAGTTTTAGGGGTTCTTTTGCTTTGTTTGGTTTTCTTGTTTTGTTTTGTTCTGCTTTTTATTTTTGTATTTCAAATCACTTTAGAGAACCTAATGGCATATATCAATTTACAGTTAGGAGTGTTTCAAAAAAAATCCCTGCCTTTATGGAACTAGAAGGTTAATTCACCCCCCCCCCAAATAATGATAGTTTTATGAAAAATTTCTTCTTTGCAAGTAAACACGACTATTTTTCAGCCCTGTAATCAGTATGCATCTATTTAGCTACTTAACTGCAATGTGCTCTGGTTCATTAGGTGGCTACTGTTGTGTCTCAGTCTACTTAAAATTTCACAGCAAGTTAATTTGTTTTATTACAAATGAGAATGCAAGTGACAGTGTCCTCACAATTTGCCAAATACAGGGTTAACTGTATTTGCAACAAATCAATAAGGTCATTTAAAAAGAAAATTGTAAAGATAAAACTCCAATCATTTTTATTCATTGATGACTTCATTTTATGTGTCATTTATAACTTTTACAACCCTGTCCCTCTTCATGTGTTTCATTCACAACCCATCAAAAACAGCTGTAGCTCCTGGTTGTCCAGATTCAAAACAGCAAAGAATTTATGGAATCAGCATATTAGCATATAATCAAATTCTTACATTTTCTATAATTAGTAAAATTATCTTTAACCATACCTGCATTTCTAAAATGTACTTATACAGTTTTATGATGAAAAATAAAAAGTTGGAAATCAATTTGGTGGTTTCTCAGAATACTGGCAATAGTCCTACTTCAGGACTCAGCTATATCACTCCTGAGCATATACCCAAAAGATGCTCCAATATCCCACAAAGACACTTGCTCCAGTGTGTTCATAGCAGCTTTATTCATAATAGCCCAGAACTGGGAAAACCTAGATGTCCCCCACTGAGGAATGGATAAAGAAAATGTGGTACATCTACACAATGGAATTCTATTCAGCTCTTTAAAATAAAGACTTCATTAATTTTGCAGGCAAATAGATGGAACTTGAAAATATCATCCTGAGTGAGTTAATTCATTCCTAAAGGACATGCATAGTGTGTATTCACTTATAAGTGGCTATTATCCATAAAATGTAGGATACCCATGCTATACTCCACAGACCCAAAGAAGATAAAAGAGAAGGAAGGCACAAGGGAGGATGCTTGGATCTCCCTTAGAAGAGGGAATAAAATAATCATAAAATGGCAGATGGAGGAAGGACTGGGAGAGAGGCGGTATGGGGAGAAGAATTTGGGTGTCTGGGATCAGGTGTGGGGAAGGACAGGAGAGATAGCTAGGTGGCCATGAAAATGAATGTTTATCTACAATTGATGGGAGTGAGGAGGTGGGGCATCTCCAGGACTAGACAGAGACCTGGGATAAGAGAGGTCCCCAAGAATCAATGTGGGTAAACTTAGCTGTGACTCATAATATTGGGGATATGGTACCCGAGGAGGCCACTTCCTGTAGCCAGGTAGGAACCCCACTGGAGTAATAGAAACACTAACCTATTCCAAAAACTTTCCCTCAAAATGTATCCTGTCTACAAGAAATGCAGGCACTAAGGGATTGGAATAGAGACTGGGGGAATGGCCAAGCAATAATACACCCAACTTGATACCCATCCCATAGGCAAGCACAAATCCCTAACACTATATTGATACTCTGTTTTGCTTGCAGATAGGAGTCTGGCATGGCTGTCTTCTGAAAGGATCCATGCAGCATCTGACTCAGACAGTGGCAAACACCCACAGTCAAATAGTGGTTGGGGCTCTGGGACTCTTATGGAAGAATAGGAGGAAGGATTTCATGCCTCGAAGGGGATAGAACTACACAGGAAGACCAACATAGTCAACTAACCTGGACCCTTGGGATTCTCAGAGTCTGAACCACCAACCAAAGAACATGCAAGGGCTGAACCTAGGCTGCCCCATGCATATTTAGCAGATATGCAGCTTGGTCTTCATGTGGGTATGGAACAACTGGAGTTGGATCTGTCCCAAAAGCTTTTGCCTGATAGTGGGATATGTTCTACCTGAGCTGCTTTGTTTGGTCTCAGCACAAAAGAAAGTGCCTAGTCTCACAGAGACTTGAAGTGCCAGGGTGGGTGGGGGATACCCAGGGGACTCAAAGGAGAAGGAGAGCAGGGGATAGAGGATGAATTGCAGGAAGGACTGACTGGGTGAGGGGCAGTGTAGGTAAGTAAACTAAGTAAGTTAAAAAAGAAAGAAAGAAAAAACGAACACATCATTATGAGAAATAGCAACCATTTCCTTTTATTTAGAGGTGTATCACAAATGGTCAGATGAAAAGTATATCATATTAAAAATTTTGAAATTATATTGATTCTTTAGACAAGGAAGGAGAACTACTTAGAATATTCAGTTTTTATAGGGTTTAACAGTAAAATTTTGTAATCTTGACTTTGTTAGCATTAAATTAATCATTTGATGGGGTACTTAGGTAGTACTAATGTGTTCGAATTAGAGACCTCTGTCATTTGGTCATATGCAAGCCCACATGTTATTCATTGGAAAAGATAGCATAATATGGCACATTAGAAATGATGCCGGATTTGGGGTGCAGCTGAAACATACAATCATGAAAAATGTTAAATGTTATGCACAATTTAAATGTGTAACCTATGTGATGTGTAGAAAAAGGGCCCTCTCACCTCCGGTGTGATCAACTTATCCTGGAAGAGGATGACAGAGTAAAGGAATCAGCTGCAATATCTGTTCATGTAAATGGACTCAAGTGGCAGAATGCATATTCAGTGGAAAATGCACAGCATCTAAATTATGTTGTGGACTTGGAACTCTGCCATCAACCCAAACAAATAAACAAACAAAGACAAACAATCCACCATTTGGATCCAGTGCATTTCCCTCTCATGTCCTAAAAGATAGTAATAGCTTTGTTTTGCTATAGAACACTTATAGAGTAAGATTTAAGTAGTGATTTTCAGTAAATTCAAATAATCACCAAAAACCCTGTGTTGACTAATTTTAACGCCAGATGTTCACATGCTAATGCCACTGCCTTGTGACCATTTCCTATCAATTCATTAATTGCCAGCTGCTCAGCCAAACAGGAAACATAGCTAAGCAGATGATATTGGTAAACAGCCAGATAACTGTTTCCTACTTAAATTCGTTAGATTTATCAGAGAAAACTATGGCATAAAGGCATTTTAAATTTCTGAAAAATACAGAAAATAATGTACAACACATCAAAGTCTCAACATGAAATATACCTATGTATCAGTCCTGGATTTTTCTTTCAAAATCTTGCCACATATAGTGATATGTAACACTTGCCAGCTTAATGATCATAACGCTATTTCCAATTCTTATTATGTTTATATTACTTATTAACTACAAATGCTAATAGCTGAGCTGACACTAAAAGGATCTGAGCCAGAACTAAAATTTACTATGTGCTTGGCATAGGAACATCACCAAAGTAGGTTCTGATAAAATAACAGGAACAGGTAAAGCAAACGTGTTCTAAAGTATTATCTTTTCTGCTTTTGAAGTTAAAGCTTGTATTGCTGGTTGTTTACATTGAAAACTAGTTCCCAATTTAATAAACATTAAATTCTAAACTTTAATACAAATATTTTTGATTTCCTAATTACTCATATTATGGATAGATGGAAGGCCAATGTTTGCTATATGGCATGTAGATGCTTAACCTCCAAGGTAAAGTCTAAATAGTCTAAATGAAAACATTAATTAATTAATTAAGATAAATTAGAACTCACATAAATGTTTGTGTTCCATTTTGCTGGCCATTTCATACATTTATATAATGGATTTTAATAGTTTTAACCCATATTCTCCTTTCTTATGATTCTTCCTCTCTCACTGAAAACCATTCTACATTTCCTACTTTCATGCATTGTGTGTGTCTGCATGTGTGTGTGTGTGTGTGTGTGTGTGTGTGTGTGTGTCCCATAAAGTTGAATTAGTCTCTTGTCTAGGCATGGACAAGGTGGTTATTTATGGGAGCAATGTCAACTTTCCAGTGATTATGTCACCAAAGAAACTGCCAGTAGTCTCTCAGGGGAGGGTAGAGATCAACTTTCATATTGGTATGTTTGTGTGTTTATGCCTATGTGTATCTGTGGCTGTGTGGGTATATGTATTGGTGCCTACAGAGAGCAGAGGCCATAGATATCTCTGAAATTGGAGTGACAGGCAGTATACTTGGACTGGAGAAATGGCTCAACATTTAAGAGCAGCATATACTTTTGTTTTCAGAGGACTCAAGTTTGGATAATAGCTTCTAGGTCAGAATAAATATACAGCCTGTAACTCCAATTTCAGAGATATCTATGGCCTCTGCTCTCTGTAGACACCTACACATATACCCACACAGCCACAGATACACAAAGGTGCACACACACACACACACACACAGGCACACACACATACGTACACACACACACACACACACACAGAGAGAGAGAGAGAGAGAGAGAGAGAGAGAGAGAGAGAGAGACAAAATCAATTAAAATGAAATCTTAAATATTGCACAACCTTGTCTAGTTACCACCTAAATAAACACCACTTCTTTTTGGAATCAAAGCACAAACAATCACCAAAGCAAGAGAGGGAGACCCGTTCATGAAAGCCAGCCTAGAGTGAGCAACCTGCACCCATATACTAAAAAGTGATCTCTCTTAAGAACATATTTAAAGGAAAGTTCTGCCACAGTCTAGTTATAAATCATATTAGTCATGACTGTTATTATATGGATCCTAGTTTATAAAACATAATAAATTAACATTACCTAATATATACTAAAGGTGCGGCGTTGGTGGTATAGTGGTGAGCATAGCTGCCTTCCTAATATATACTAAGTTTCATATGGCAAGCATTGATTCAAGTGTATTTACATATTTATATCATGTAGCTTTATGTTAATGCTCAGAAGAGGGAAAAATTATCATACACATTTCATTGGGAGATGAGGCAAACTAAGTCACAAGGAGATTAACTTATTTGTCTCAAGTAACATGGTGACAATAGGTCATATCAGGATTCACATCTACACAAATAGTGTCATATCATTTCCTAAAAAACCTATTCACACTAGAGTCTTATTTAGCTGGTAAAGTATAATGACTAAACTCACAAATGGCATTAAAATATGCAAATCATTTTTGAGTCCTATATCTGTTTCATATTTTTGTCAAGTTTTAGGTAGCTCTTTCCCATGGATTAAAACAGTCCATCCTGGAGTATTAAGGCTTAGAAGACTCAGAAAGGAAACAAAATTTCTGAAGGCCCTAAAGCAAGATTGGAAAGAGAAGTGGGAGCAGCTTGAGCTTTATGAAGAGAGATGGAACTAGAGACTTGAGGGTGGAGAGGAGTAGCTCACTGTGAGTGGCCACTCCTGCCACCTGGGGCCATGGTGAAACCCTATCCCATCCCAAGGTGCCACGGAGGCCCACGTCTGAGTCAATGGCTATACAGCAGCAATGGTCAATGATGATTCTTTTACCATTAGAAAACATGGGAATGTCCCTGGTTGTGGCTGCTTCTAGGGACCACTAAGATATCCAGCAATTGTGCATAACTGGCCTGGCCTCTCCACCCCAACACACACACCTTGCTCCTGAAGACCTGCAGCATTTGGGACAGTTGGCCCGGGGGTCATGAGAGCAGGGTAACTGACACTACCCTGCTTCAGCTGCTGCACTCAGGAGAGTGGGCTCAACCCCTTGCCCAGGCAGCATAGTAGTGCTGGCCCTGGGCAAGGGGTAGTGGGTTAGCAAGTCCTGAGGACACAGCGAGGGAGAGCTGACCCCACCACTGATATGACCGGAGGTGGGGTGGGTGCAAGGGTCATGCCCTTCCCCTTCATGTAGCAGTCTGGAGAACTGGCCTTGGAGTGATAAGAGTTGGTGAGTTGGCCCTGTCCCTCACCAAGCTGTAGCTCTCAAGAGGACAGACCCTGAAACTTGCCTGGGCATCTCTGTAGAGCTGGTACTGGTGGACAGGGCTCAGGTGAGCTGGCCTAGAAGGTAAATGCATGGGAAAGCAAGCCACCCCCACTTGTCTGGGGTGATGTGGGTACAGGGGTGATGCCTCCATCTCCCCCTCTTGCTACCTGCAGTAGCTGGGAGTGCTGACCCTGGATTTATGAGAGCAGGAGTGCTAGCCTTGCTCCCTCATTTGCTCTAGCACTCTGGGGAGAAGACCAAAACTGGGCAATATAGTGAAGTTTATGGTAAAGTCACTAGAGAGTCAGCCTGGAGGTTATAAAAGCATAGCTGCCCCAGTCCTTCACACACTATAGCACTTGGGAGAGTGGGTCCTGAACCTTGGTCAAGGTGAGCTGGCCCTGAAGTTATGAGAGCAGGAGCACTGACCCTGAATTCTATCAATGGCAGCCTTGGGTGGCCTAGCTGTAACAGTGCTTAAGAGTACATCCTGGTGGTAAAGATGACGGAAAGTAGGCAGGCTGACCACCTCAGCTACAACTCAGACATAGATCCAGGGCTCTGAATTGGGTCTATATCATGTGCAAATCATTGGAACTTGTGAAAGGACCAGTCCTGCAGTTCCAAAGCTGCAGGATCTCCAAAACATGGGATAATAACAGAAGAGCTTGGAGAAGTCCCAATGAGGATCCAATATTGATGGTGTCACAGAAGCCAAAGAAATCAGACAAAACCAAGGACTCATTGAAATGAACATTTGAAAGTGAAAATATGTGGACAAAGAGGCACACGGTGACATACTACAGCTTCTAAAGTGAGATATGTCTATGCTTTGTTTTTGTTGTTGTTTCTTTGTTTGCTTATGAGTTTTATTTGGGGAGGGAATTGTAACAGCTAAGGTCTGATTGAAGGGATGGGGAAATGAGTAGGACTGAGGTGCATTATGTGAAACTCAAAAAGAATCAATAAAAAGTTTAAAACGTTTAATGGAACAGGATTCTAGGGACTTCTAGGTGATTAGTATTATTCTGGATCCCAATGGTGGAGTATGATCATTATTAGGTAGGAGAACATGTGGTAAATCTGTGTGACTTATTCCTACATGTAATTTGGCTTCATTGTGTGCTAGGCAATCTGCAAAAGAAAGCAAAATAGAAATTTAAACAACAAGAAAGTTTCTGGATCTCTTGAAAGTAAATATGTCATGACTTTTGTTGAACTGGAATTAGGAAAAGATTACAAGAAGAAAAATTCTGTGATATTAAACTTCAATAAGAATTTATGTCTACAAAGCAGTTCATAAATGGGGTAAATGATAGAACAGTACAAAATTTAAAAGATTAATATTGTCCACATAAGTTATATGCGTTCAGAAAAAAATTGTTCATTTCTTTAGAAAGGTATATTAGAATTGTTCATTCAGCATATGAAACTCTTAGAAATTGTATCTAAAGGAGATGTTCCAGTTTGATCCACTGCAGAGTACCACACTGTCAGACCCAAGATTTCTCCAGACTGACAGCCATAGCAGGCAAGAGAATTAGCTCATTGTCTCTAGGCCCTGTGCCAAGCCAAGCAGCTTGAGTAGTCCTCACTGAGCCCATCATGATTGAACATAGGCATATGAAAGAGGCCCCAGGTAGCACCCCAGGATAAGGAACTTGGATTATTCATATAAAATGATCACAGATTATAGAGAGTTTAATATGATAAGACCTGCCATTCACACTGCTATACCTAATATTGTTCTTTTAATGAACACTTCATACAAGTCATAGAATTTTTTTATACTGTATTAGACCATGTTGATGTGTTTATTTAGTATGTCCTTAGTTGCTGACCCCTGGTATCCATTAGAACTTGCTTGGGCTGGATGGTGGTTACCCTTCTTAAGGCTTGTCCATACTTCCTGTGAAAAGTTTCATTACATGGAAAGTAAAACATTGAGTGTGTAAAAGATTTGAAAAAAGCATCTGACAGAACAGTATAAGAAGCTGAAGAATTTAAAGTAATGTATTCTTTAAGGGTGGGAAAACACACTTCCAGAATCCACAGAGCTGTTAGGTTAAATGAGGGATAAATTCTTAAGAATAACTCTATTTTGCTCAATGGATATAGTACCAGATTCTTCTCTGAATATTTATCTTTGCATTCATTAATTGGTATAGCTCTTGCTCCTCACCAGAGATGCTTTTTTAGTAGAGGGAAGTTAATGACTCACAACTGGTCAAAGTACAGAAAATATATGTCTTTGGAGTGCTCAGGCAAAATGGGACTTATATTGTATAAACAGTACCCCCAAAACTCAGGAATCATCATGGAAGTTGGGGCAGAAAGACTGAAAGGGTTAGAAGTTGGAGAAGGTTGCTGAATAACAGTGTCTTCTGGACATGACAGGGCTGTTGCCTTATAGGAACAAAGCAGCTGTATTTGTCTTTACAAGATAGAGCCTATCAAAATGCCATCATAGAGACAAGAAAATCTCTTGATGCCCCACTGCCTAGATATTGGGAACTATGGCTGCTGAGGGAAGGAGAGTCAATCTCCTTTGGTGATGTGGTTACTAGGTTGCTCATGCTCTAGTAGATGATCTTATTCATGAAAATATACAAAGAATAAGATTCTACATATTTATTTTTTAACAAAAGGGGGCATGTAATTGGAAGAGGACATGGTTGAGGGAGTCTTGAAGGAGGATGGAAGACGGATATGACAAACACAAACTATACCTGAATGAAATTCTAAAACACTTAAAAAGCAAATTAAAATAAACCTATTGGCCAAGGAAAGAGTTGCGGCTATTGTCACTGTTGTTGGAATCATAACAGTATTAGGAGGTAAATGTCTACTGCTCAAATCCTTTGAATGCAGGACATAGATATATCAACCTTCCTCACTGTGGGCTACCTTACAAAGTACAAGGATATTTCTTCCATGATATTGTTGTAGAATTATTGTCAATAGTCCTAATGGAAACTCTATGTGATACACTATTAAAATGCTAGACAAGATGTGCCTGTTGTTATAGCACTGGTAGGACATCCATAAATTTAGCCAAAAACTTTCCGATTGGACTCATAGTTCCCTAACAGGGCACAACTCTAATCTAGTACTACTTTAAGGTAGAGCAAAGGCTCGTGAGTAGGGTAGTCATAAATCCCTGTGCAGAAATAACTGTTATTAAATGCAGGTTATATGTCTGTCAAATTTTTCTTCTAGACGTTTGCATTTATGTCCAAAAACTACAATTACTGTCAGCTTCAGTCAGTCATGGGGAACAATTACATTCTTCAGTGAGTTATGATACATTGCAGAGACTTATATCTAGTTGTACTCCTAAGAAAAAATGACAGTTGCAATGTCATGATAGCCTGATGGAAGAAGATAATCAGACATCTACATTACCCCATGTAAGGTTCATTAAACATCACAAAAGAATGGGAAGGGAGAACTTAAGATCCAGATGAAGGAGAAGGGTATTGTATGATTATTTCCCTGAAATTGAAATATCCCACCTAGAGGGAGGAAAACAAAACTCAGGAAGTAAAACCTACAATGCCCAGGAAGCTCCTAAAACCTATAAGCTTGATAAGTCCTCTCCCTAACATTGCATAAGTAATGAAATTGCAAGGAAAGGAAGACCATCCAGTCAACTGAACTGCCTGCAAAGTATGCAGGAAACACCAGGAATGAGGCATTTGTGATTCTTCAACTATGCTGAGTTACCTAAGTAACCCCACCAGTACTCTTGCAAGTAACTCCAATAAATGTATTGGTTCATTAACTTAGACTTGTGACGAAACACTTCTTTGCTAGGACCCAGGGGCCCTATATGTATTAAGTAGACATTTGTTCACAGGTTCTTAAGAAGTATAGCAAAACAAGGAAAAATGTGCTCATTTGTACACATTAAAATTTTTCTAAATCATTAGTGTTTACATTCAAATTGACAGTAACAAAAATAATAGTAATACATAGCAATGACTAGCTTTACTTAAAAACCACAAAGCTAATTGAAATATACAGGTTGATATGTACTTTTTTAAAACCATATTTTTGTTAACTTATTTGGTGTGTGTGTGTGTGTGTGTGTGTATGAGAGAGAGAGAGAGAGAGAGAGAGAGAGAGAGAGAGAGAGAGAGAGAGAGAGAGAGAGAGAGACAGACAGACAGACAGAGACACAGAGACAGAGACACAGAGACAGAGACAGAGACACAGAGACATAGCATGTATAGAGTTTAGAGAATTGGTTCTCTTTACAACATGCAGATCCTGGGCACTGAACTTAGGTTATGAGACTTGGCAGAAAATATTCTCTTACTGGAATATCTCTTTAGGCATCTCATGTTGATTTTTATATAAAGTTACTGTTTATTTTTGAAAGATAACTGATGGTTTTGGATTTTTCAACTACACCGTGGAATGCAGTTCAAGCCAATAAAAGTTACTGCAATAATAGAAATCTTACCTGGCTTTATTGCCTAATAGCCACACATAACATGTTGTTGAATAATTAGAATGTGACTACAACTGAGAAATCATGGAATTCATCTTGCTTAATTGATTAAAATTGAAATAGTAACATGTAGCAACTATCAACTATTGAAAACATCTGAGTTACAGTAGGATTATTCTATGTAGCTAAAGTTGATTTAAAAATAAGTAATATACCTATAGTCAAACAGTGAATGGAGTTTGGACACTCTTATGGAAGAATAAGAGGTATTGCGGGCCCCGAAGGGGATAGAAACTCAACAGAAAGACCAATAGAGTCAACTAACCTGGAATCTTGGGGCTTTTAGTGACTGAACCATCAACCAAAGAACATACTTGGGCTGAACCTAAGCCTCTCTGCACATATGTAGCAGATATGCAGCTTAGTCTTCATGTGTGTCCCTGGCAGAGCTATCCTAAATGCTGTTGCCTGTCTGGGGGATATGTTGTTCTAGCTGGGCTGCCTTGTTTGGACTCAGTGGAAGAGGAAGTGCCTAGCCTCTCAGAGACTTGAAGAACCGAGGAGTGGAGATAACCTGGGGGTCCCTACCTGCTCAGAGGAGGAAGGGAGGGTTAATGGGGAAATGATTGTGTAAGAAGGTGAAAGGGAGGGGACAGTGAGCAGGATTTAAAGTGAATAATAATAATTAATAATAATAATAATAGTAATAATAATATTACCCATGAAACTAAAGAAATCTATTAAAAATAATAAATGTATTATCCTTATATATCTAAGACCTCAAAAAAATCTATAATTTTCCATTTTGGGGGAAGGAAAACAACATTTTAGCACTGTGGTGGAAATATTTACATAATTTGAAGAAAATGGTTCAAATCTAATTCTGTCCAACTATCTTTAATCTCGAGGTCATTCTGTGTTAAAGAGCTAAGTATAAATTAAAATGATAATCAAACTGCCTATTACTTTTTTGATGATTTTCCAAAGTTTTAGTTTTGTATGATTTCCAGATACATTGAAAACAAATGGATAAGTAAACAGATCAGAAAATTTGTTTTTGTTTAGCTTAATGAATCTTCAGGAATTTAATACAGAGGTGTTTGCAAAAGCTTTCATATTATTTGGAAGGTTTTAATTCAAATGTGTTCTGTTCAAGCCTACTCCTCCAGGGTCAGTGTTAAATCTGTTCATTTTATAATTTAGATATTTTACTTGTAGGGGCATGGTATCAGTCTTGGTGAGAATATTTGCGTGTTACAGAAATCGATGTAAGTCAAGATCCATATTGCAGTGGAATTGGTTTTGTGGTTTGTTGTTGTTTTTGTTCTGCTGTTACTGCTGCTGCTGCTGGTGGTGGTGGTGGTGGTAGTGATGGTGATGGTGAGAACTGATTTCCAGGCACAGTATTGGATAAAGGCTCAAATAAGAGAGCTTGAAAACTGAACTTGTAAATTATCAATAGCAATCTAAGCTTTTTGATTTGTATATAATATTCAACATAATTTGACTAAGTTTGTAGGATATTCATTTAAATACACTAAATGGTATGTTCATCTGATTCTGTAAGCATTCAAACAACCAAACATAAAGAGTAAAATATGAAAGTAATATGTATACTCTGGAAAGACACAACCACAATTGTCTGTATCCCATAAATTTCAATGGTCCCTTTTCGAGATTATAAAATAATCATTATTGCTTTCTTCCCTGTTGTCCTCCCCAGTTGTCCTATATACCCTCATTACTATCAAATTCATAGCTTATTCTCTCATCAATTTTATTGGACAAATAGACATATACATTTTAAAAAATTTCCAAATTGGAGACAGAGAAACATTTCTAGTACAATTGTAAGCATAGAGTTGGCAACAAACTTTAATTGAGTATTGTACTTTGTCAAATATTTTATGAATTTTAGTAAAATTAAGCATTTTGCATTTTTGTAACTTGTCCTACTTCCTTATTTTATATATCAAATTTTGATATTTATTTGTGTTTTAAATTGACTCTGTGGAAGAAGGGGAAGAAGAATTGTAGTAGCCAGAGGGGTCAAGGACATGATAAGAACAGAAGCCACAGAAGTAACTAATCAGGGCTCATAGTGTCTCACGGAGATTATAGTCAGGAGCCTGCATGGGTTTGTATTAGGTCCTATATGTTATGGTTATATAGCTTGGCATTTTGGTGGGACTCCTAAAAGTGGGAACAGAAGCTGTCTCTGAATATTTTGCCTGCTTTGGGGAAATTTTTCCTCCTACGGGGTTGTGTTGTCTAGCCTTAATATCAGGGGTTGTGCCTAATCTTATTGCAGTTTGTTATGCTATGTTTGGTTGATAGTGCTTGGATGGCTGCCCTTTTCTGAAGGAAAACTGGGAAGCAAATCTGGGAGAGAAGAGAGGCAGTGAGGGGAGTGTCTGGAAGGAGAAGAGGTAGGGAAACTGTGGTCAAGGTGTAATATATGAGAGGATAGATTTTAAAAGTTGGATTCTATTCATCACTACACAGGAGGTTTGTATGAAATAAGCCACTGAGATATTTCCTAATATAAAGTAGATATGTCATAGTGAAGTGACATTTTATAATTAGAACATATACTTCTGTATAAAAATACTAAAATTTGTGATTATATAGTTTTGAAAAAATAATGAGTTTAATTCAGATGTTCTGTAAAACAATGAGCAGCATTTATTTAAATATATTCTGTTAATCTATGAAAGTAAATGAAGAAATGTGACCTTGAACTCAGAGATCCACTTGCCTCTGCCTCCCAAATCCTGGGATTAAAGGTACATGCCACCACCGCCAAGTTCACAAAGGTAGTATGAACCTGATGTGGGTGCTGAGCCCTCAACCCAGGTCCTCTGCACCTCTGCAAGAACTACAAGTGCTATAAAACATGGAGCCTATTCAATGGAGCCTATTCCATGTTTTAAAGTGTCTGTTTTTTCTTTTTTTCTTTTCTTTTTTTTTTTTTTTTTTTTGATTTTCCAAGACAGGGTTTCTCTGCATAGCCCTGGCTGTCCTGGAACTGGCTCTGTAGACCAGGCTGGCCTCGAACTCAGAAATCCGCCTGCCTCTATTCCATGTTTTAAGCAGTATCTTTGGACAATTTGTTTGCAAAAGCAACTGTAATTCTTAGTTACATCTGTGTGAAAATATTCAAATGAGTAGGATATTTTTATATGAACACTGAAATATATGAGACTTCATAAAAAAGACCACTTTTCCAGTTATAGTTCATCAACTGTAATGCATTTCCTGATATCAGAAAAAGTCTTCTCTTAGTTTGACAGGCTAGAATGATTGAACATTATGCAATACGGATCTGGCTATGTCTACCTTGTCAAACCTAGGGTTACAAAACTGCATGACACTGGCTAGCTTTTTATGTAGTGTTGGCAATCTGAACTCAGGCCTTCATGGTTGGGTGATAGTGCTTCAATGACTGACTCATTTTCCTAGCTATGCTCTACTGGTTTTAATAATTTTTTTTCACATTGTCTCTAGATAGTCAAGTAGAATAGAAAATCAGTGTGATTTTCATTTTAAAATGAAAGAAATACATTCAAAAGAGGGATATATCATATTTCAGGCCATTTAATCAATTGGTGACAAACTAGAACTGGGACCAAAGCCTGTCTAAGTATAAACACTGCACAGTAAAGAATACCTTACAATTTTCACTTGAATTTCCAAAAGATGCACAATGTTGCATCACCTCTTTGCACAAATAGTAATGTGTTTTACATTGTAGTTCTCCCTGTGATTAGTTTGGCTGCATATCCTATTTACAGTGCATTTGATTTCAAGACACAAGATTTAAGTAAAAGAGAGATCTGTGGCAGTAGAAAGACAACAAACCTGAGCAATGACAAAACCTAGCAGGCCTAGTTAGAAACCAGACTCAAAAAAACACTGCATAATAATAGAGTCAGTGATCTATGTGTTAGTACTGAAGATTTAGTGGTACTGCTGATATTAATCTAAATTTATATGCAATTAATACCCTCATCTTCTTCAAAATAGTGATTCCTACCTTTATAACAGAGGCACCAGCTCTGGAGAGTGGACTGTGAATCTGGGCTGCAGCAGCCATGTTGGCAATAGTATTGAGATGATTCATCTGATTCATTGCCATGGCAACTGATGCAGGAGGTAAGCTGACTGGAAGTAGGGGATGAGGCATCATCATAAATGGGAGATCCAGACCTAAAAGAGACAGTGCACATTAAAATATTTATATAATGGCACTACAAAGATTTTTCTAAAGCATCCTTGAACATTATTTCAGCATTTTAAAATTATTTTATTGCACAATAGTAACATTTTCGGCCATCAATACTATCAATAAAATCTTTTGATATACATATAGTTTCTGGTATATCACTTTCTTTAACAGATTTAAATAGGTGGGTTAGTCAGGCAGAATACAAATTGCCTGTCAAATTATTAAAGAAAATTTGTCAATAAAAGGAATGCTTATAGCTCCAATTTTATATCTTTGTTAATAAAGAATAAGTAACATGTTAAAGTACTAAACCACTTTCCATTATAATATCAAATGTCAATGTTGCTTATATTACCAGGAATGCAATACTTTTTTTGCAAGTTGAAATAATTTTCAAGTGTTTTTAGATATCTTAAGGAATAACTCTAAACTGTTATGCATTCTACTTGTGATAGTCACAGAAATGTCATTAGGTAAAATGTAGCAAACTAAAATAATTGTCTACTTTACTTACTACTTACTAAGTTGTCAGAATTTAGAAATACCTTTGAAGAGATGCAAGATGAAATTAGACTAACCATGTGAACATTAGCATTTTAAAATGTATTTTGAACTTTTCTTCTACAGTATTTTGGACATTTTGGACAGTGCTAATAAGACAATGTTTTTTAAAGCTATGTTCTAAAACAGCATTACATACTTCTTACAATTTACAATGGGCTATGGAAATATTATGGACAGCACTCATTTATCCTACCTACGATAATAAAAAGTAGTCAATTTTCCTCTCTGACATACTGTCAGAGTGTTTTAGGAGTGTTTTAAGCAGACACTGATATTAAATTTATCAAACGATTAATAGAAGTAATACTATCACTCCACCATATTATATAGGCAACACTTGTCTCCCACTCTGTGAATGTGTATGTTTGACATAAAAATTTAAAATGAAATCCAACTTAGTTAGAGGTTGAAAGGAAGAAGTAGTTTTATTTGAGGTGTGCCTTCTGAACTCAATTATGATGGTTAATTTAAAGCTGTTGAGAAGCAAAATGAGAGCATAAGATAATAAAACACAAGTCCAGATTGTAGGCTCTTGCAATATTTAAGTGACCACTGCAGTTTACAAAAACTTCTTAAGTAATAAATATACCTGTCCCTAATGTTTGTGTGGTGGACAGCTATGAAATACAGTCATGAGAGTTGCCCACGTGTTAAAAAAATAATAGACATTTAAATAATACATTAAAGTCAAGAAAGGCAATGTTTTGTACTCTTTATGACTATGTATTGAATAAGATGTATTAAAGGTCACTATCCATATTATAGCGTTCAACATTTAAGCACATTTTAGAAACAATTTATGACATCAGTGTATTAGCTATCAAAGGTTTCTCTTGGAATTATTAAGTTATCACCAGCAAAGACTAATAACATTGACTTCAAATGGCACTTAGTTTTTTCTCAAAGAAATAGCAAAAGTAAGTTTTAATTTCAGTTGACAAGTTTTACTAATACATTTGTACATAATCTACAGCAATCCATTGGAAATTATTGTTTCTGAAATTACATTTTAAGCATTTAATTATAAATTGATATATAAATGTATTTGTATAATTATGGGTACAAAGTGACATTATAATGTTGTATTGAATGTGGCCAACAAGCACACATGTATTCATCTCAAAATCTGAAGAACATTGTTCTAAGTGAAATAAACTAAACACACAGAGATCACATGATCTTTCATGTATGTGGAAACTCCCAAAGTAGAAATTTCTTGTCTGTCATAAACAAATTATTTGCATTTTCATGTATTTACATACCTTACTAATCATATATTTCATACGATGCAATGGTAAGTAACATATGATTATTATTAAGATTTACATTTCTCCTAAAAACATTTACCTATTATTCCATATAATAAGCATTGATAACCCTAAATTGATGTCTTTCCAAATTCAAGATAATTTTAAACATTGATTCTTGTTTATATTCACAATATTTTAGCCAAAAATTAAACTTGGTATCTAAAGTTGCTATCATTGTTTTGTTTTACTCTTAAAGTCTTTAATAAGTTTTAGTTCAATTTCTATTTCCCTTAAATGTGTAATGATATTTTTTCATTTTCAAATGATATTCAACATCACCCAGATACCATCTGGCCACATCAAGAAATATGCTTACTTAAAATCCAATTGACATGCAAACTAAATGCAAACTACAAATAGAATTTAACAGTCCATTGGCAGTTTTAAAATACAATTCACCAAATATTTCAAATAACCACGAAGGACTTAAGAGTCACACTTTTAGATCCTGACCTGTAGTACCTAATTGTCAATCGGCTAAAATTTCACAGACTCTAAGCTAATATTTACTTTGGAGGCCAGTTTAAAAGTGACCCTGACATCAGTTACATATGCAAAGCATATGCAAATACTGAATTACTTAAGTCAACCCTTTGCTAAAGCTGGAAACATTAAATTAAAATCCATCAACAGAATAAAACATGATAGCAATGTGGTTTATTTAATTCACGTGCCAGATATGTATGTAGACTTTTAATAACATCGTGATAAAGATAAATCTGAGTTTAAAAAACAATCATTAGAATGTGTCTTCTCATTCCTGCTAACCACAAGGACCTAATACAAGCAATTTTCAGCATCTTTTCTGCTGTACGTTAGTATTCTAGCAACTAATGCATGCACCACCTCTTCCTAACCATGAAGGGTACAAACTTCAGTTATACTCCAATTGTCCATCTAAATCTGACATCAATTTGTCTAAAGTTGTGTTTGTTGATTTCTATCTGACCTTTTCATTTCTATAGTGATATCAGATAGCATTCCCTTCAATAACAATTTCCAATGTCTTTGGCTGTTCTTCTTAAGCCATTTCAGTTACCCCTTTCACTCCAATTTGTAAACTTTCAGTGATTAATTTCTAAAATAGAATAACAGACACCTTCCTTGAGTTTGATCATTGAATTTCTAGTTCTTCAGTCTAGCTCTACAGTACTATTTGTATTTCTCTATAGTTGTAACTCATCATAGCATCACCTCACATGGATGACTTTCTCGGGAATTGTATCTCTAACCCAGCATAACACAATACAATACAACAATTTTTAAAAGACAAAATCTAATTTTATTAAAGAATTTTTTGCTTCTCACAGTGGTGAATCCCCTTACTGGTTGTCCAATGCAGAATACTCATCCATGAAGCCATATGTATGCTAACAATAAAAACAGACTAAATAGGTTGTATTTATGTTCTCATACATACACAGACATACACACAAATAGACAGGGAATAGTGATGCAATTCTATCTCAATTTAAAACATTAAGACTATTTGTACCTTTAGGTTTATAGAATAGAAAAGGAAAAAAAGTTGCAATACAGTACCCCCAATCTCCCTGCACAACTAACCTTTCTATTAGTATCCTAAATTACTGTAGTATATTGTTCTTAATGGGAGTGGGTGGGTTGGTGAGCAGGGGGAGGGGGGATGGGTGGGATAGGCTGTTCTTGGACGGGAAAACAAGATATGGGATAACATTTGAAATGTAAATAACGAAAATATCTAATAAAAACAAGTGTATCATTACTAATAAATTATTATTCATTAAATAACTTAGTTTATACTAGAAGTCAAATTTTGAATTATAACTCCTTAAGTATAAAAAAGCATAATATATTGGATCAATGACTTTAGTATCATACAGAGTGATTTCAATTCATCAAAATGCACTGTGTTTTTTTTCTTGAGCTTTCTATTCTACCTAACCTCTGGCAACTAGTAAACTTTATTCTGTCTTTATAGATTTGCTTTTTTCCCTAATGTCATATAGTCAGACTCATGCATTATTTAGCCTTTTCAGATGCTTTGTTTTGTATTTACTAATGTGCACATAACACTCATTCAAGTCTATATAAGGAACGATAGGATATGTATATATATATATATATATGTATATATATATATATATATATATAGCATTACACACATATATATATACATATTTATGCACACACACATATATATGTGTATATATATATATATGCATAACTTTTAATTTTTTACAGTCTAGCCATAGCTCCCCTCTTAGTTCCCCCTCTCACAGTTCCTCATCATATTCCTCCTCTACACCCCCATCCCCCACCCTCCACCCCACCTCATCTCCAAGAGGATGTTCCACCCCTGCGGCCAGCCCTTCCCACTCTCTGGGGTCTCAAGTCTCTCAAGGGTTAGGCACATCTACTCCCACTAAGGCCAGACCCAGTAATCCTCAGCTATATACATGTCAGAGGCCTCAGACCAGCTCATGCATGCTAACTGTTTGGTGGCTCAGTATCTAGAGATCTCAGGGGTCCACGGTAGTTGAGACTGCTGATCTTCCTATGGGTCACCCTCCTCCTCATCTTCTTCTAACTATTCCCCTATTTCAACCACAGGGGTCCCCGACTTCAGTCCATGGTGTGGGTGTAAGCATCTACATCTGTCTCAGTCAGCAGCTTGTTGGGCCTCTCTAAGAGCAGCCACGCTAGACTCCTGTCTATAAGTGCACCATAACATCAGTAATAATGCTGGGTCTTGGAGCTCCGCTTGAGATGGATCCCAAGTTGGTCTGGTCACTGGACCCCCTCTCCCTCAATCTCTTGTCCATTTTTTCCCCTGAAGTTCTTTAAGACAGGAACAATTCTGAGTCAGATTTTTTGACAGTGGGAAGGTAACCCCATCTCTTCATTTGATGCCGTCTTTCTACTGGAGGTGGACTCTCTAAGTTCCCTCTCTCCACTGTTGGGCATTTCATCTAAAGTCCCTCCCTTTGAGTCCTAAGACTCTCTTACCTCCCAGATATGGAACTTTCTAGAGGGTACCCCCACTTCCCACCCTCTGAGGTTTCACATTTCCATTCACCAAACAACGCAATCAAAAAATGGGGTATAGAGCTAAATGGAGAATTCACAACAGAGGAATCTCGAATGATGGAAAAGAACTTATCAAAGAAATGTTCAAAGTCCTTATTAGAGAAATGCAAAACAAAATGACCTTGAGAGTCCAGCTTACACCAGTCAGAATAGGTCATATATTTTTACTTTAATTGTCCTATAACATTTATTATAATAGTTTTTTGACCCATTTACCTATTTAAGTGCATCCCGTTTGCTTTCAATATTTAGCAATCATAAAGCCATCCCAAGCTTTAATGTGTAAGTGTTTGTGTTGATATATGTTTCACATTAATTAGTAAAAATATGAATAACATTATTTGACTTGTAAGATGGCCCAAACTGACTTTGAAAGTGACTCTGCTGATTTCAATGTTACATAGTATCAACGTATTTTCTTTATGATTAACAACTGTATAAGCAGGATATGTTTGAGAGAGTTTTGGATGTTACATATTGTAATATTTGCATAATGAAATCCCATTTTAATTTACAAATTTATAATGACATATGATGCAAAAATTGCTTTGATAAGTTTATATTTCCACCCATTTATTTATTTTATTTGTTGAAGTTTCTGTTCAAGTCTCTGTCTATTTTAATTATATAAATAAATGCATACACACATACACTCACACATATACACACACATATATTCTATCAGGTTTCAGCAGCATATATGTATTTGGGAAAAATAGAACTTTACTCTATGGCATTTCTTGATAGTTCTTAATTGTGTTATCTACAGAGATTTCAATTTTACAAAACTCCAATTTATCAATTATTTTATTTTGTTTTATATACATTATTATGCTTATAAATAAATGACTCAGTTTTGTTTCAAATTGAAACAATATATTGACAAAACATAGGAAAGCAACTGATTTTTTGTTTATTTTTAATGTTGAAATCTTGCCTTTTTACTCTAAAGACCATATTATGATATATTTGGTCTGTTTTTTCCATATACAAACACGACACTTTGGAAAAGACATGTTCATCTTTCCCAATCAATAAAATATTTATATTTCCAGATTAAAATTTTAGAAATTATTGTAGATTCTTTATTGTTTTCATAGATACTAAGTTAGAGTTATTTTCTTTTGGGAAGTTATCTGATTTTTGTCATCTGACCAATGCTAATGTTAGAATGAGCCTTCAGTTCTAGGTTGTAGAAGAGTTTATCGATACAAGTTGTAAATTCTTAATATTTAATATTCTCCTGTGAATACATCTTGACCTGGTATCCTATGTTTTAGAAGACTGCTATTACAAATTATATATTTAATTCCTTTTTTTTCATTTTTTGTTTTCTAAGTTTTTTTTATTTACATTCCAAATCATTTCCCCTTTCCCATTTCCTCCCTCCCCGAAAGTCCCATAAGCCTCCATGTATACCATTCAGATTATTTCACCCTTCTTGTTAAATAATTACTAAAGTGTACATTTCAAGAAGTTTTATCTACAATATAAAAATATATGATAGTTCAGAATATTTTTCTATTACCTTAATAATATACATGAGATCAGTACCATTTTCTGATATTACAAACATATGTGGAAAGACTGGATGTAGGGGAATGCCAGGACAGAGAAGCGAGAGGGGGTTGAATGAGGAAAAGAGGGAGGGAAGGGGGCTTATGGGACTTTCGGGGAGGGAGGAAACGGGAAAGGGGAAATGATTTGGAATGTAAATAAAAAAACTTAGAAAAAACAAAACAAAAAAAAAAAAAACAATCATATGTCCCTCTTCTTTTTCTTAACCTGTAAGAGATTTATGTCATCGATCTCGTTAAAGGACCAGTTTTCACTTCTATTATTCACTTAAACTGAAGTTCTGCTTTTTTTTTTTTTAATTTAATTTTATTTTATTTTTTTAATTTACATTCCAAATCACTTCCCCTTTCCCGTTTCCTCCCTCCCCGAAAGTCCCATAAGCCCCCTTCCCTCCCTCTTTTCTCCGTTCAACCCCCTCTCATTACTCTGTCCTGGCGTTCCCCTACATCCAGTCTTTCCAGGACCAGGGGTCTCTCCTTCCATCTTTTTAGAAATCTATTGATATGCTGATTGTGTCTAGGGTATTCTGAGATTCTGGGTCAATATCCCCTTATCAGTGACTTCATACCATGTGTGATCTTTTGTGATTGGGTTACCTCACTAAGGATGATATTTTCAAGTTCTGACCATTTGCCTAGGAATTTCGTGAATTCATTGTTTTTAATTGCAGAGTAGTATTCCATTGTGTAAATATACCACATCTTCTGAATCCATTCCTCCGTTGAGGGACATTTGGGTTCTTTCCAGCTTCTGGCTATTATAAATAAGGCTGCTATGAATATAGTGGAGCATGTGTCCTTATTGCATGCAGGTAAAGTCTCTGGGTATATGCCCAGGAGTGGTATAGCCGGATCCTCCGGAAGTGTCATGCCCAGTTTTCTGAGGAGCCGCCAGACTGCTTTCCAGAGTGGTTGTACCAGCCTGCAATTCCACCAGCAGTGGAGGAGTGTTCCTCTTTCTCCACATCCTCGCCAACAACTGCTGTCTCCTGTGTTTTTGATCTTAGCCATCCTGACTGGTGTGAGATGGAATCTCAGGGTTGTTTTGATTTGCATTTCCCTAATGACTAAGGATGATGAACATCTCTTTAGGTGCTTCTCAGCCATTAGATATTCTTCAGGTGAGAACTCTTTGTGGAGCTCTGTACCCCATTTTTTAATAGGGTTACTTGCCTCTCTGGAGTTTAACTTCTTGAGTTCTTTGTATATCTTGGATATTAGCCCTCTGTCGGATGTAAGGTTGGTAAAGATCATTTCCCAGTTAGTTGGTTGCCGCTTTGTCTTTTTGACGGTGTCTTTTGCCTTGCAAAAACTTTGTAATTTAATGAGGTCCCATTTGTCTATTCTTGATCTTAGAGTATAAGCTATTGGAGTTCTGTTCAGGAAATTCTCCCCTGTGCCCATATGTTCAAGGTTCTTCCCTAGTTTCCCTTCTATTAGTTTCAGTGTGTCTGGTTTTATGTGGAGATCTTTGATCCACTTAGAATTGAGCTTAGTGCAAGGAGATAAGGATGGGTCAATTTGCATTCTTCTGCATGTTGACCTCCAGCTGAGCCAGCACCATTTGTTGAAAAGGCTATCTTTTTTCCACTGGATGGTTTTAGCTCCTTTGTCAAAGATCAAGTGACCATAGGAGTGTGGATTCATTTCTGGGTCTTCAATTCTGTTCCATTGATCTACATGTCTGTTACTGTACCAATACCATGCAGTTTTTAACACTATTGCTCTGTAGTACAGCTTGAGGTCCGGGATACTGATTCCCCCAGAGGTTCTTTTACTCTTGAGAATAGTTTTAGCTATTCTGGGTTTTCTGTTATTCCAGATGAATTTTTGAATTGCTCTTTCTAACTCTATGAAGAATTGAGTTGGGATTTTGATGGGGATTGCATTGAATCTGTGTATTACTTTTGGTAAGATGCTCATTTTTACTATATTAATCCTGCCAATCCATGAGCATGGCAGATTTTTCCATCTTCCGAGGTCTTCTTCAATTTCTTTCTTCAGAGACTTGAAGTTCTTGTCATACAGATCTTTCACTTGTTTGGTTAGCGTCACGCCAAGATACTTAATATGGTTTGTGGCTATCGTAAAGGGTATTATTTCTCTTACTTCTTTCTCAGCCTGCTTATCCTTTGAGTATAGGAAGGCTTCTGACTTGCTTGAGTTGATTTTATATCCGGCCACTTTGCTGAAGTCGTTTATCAGCTGTAGGAGTTCTCTGGTGGAGTTCTTTGGGTTGCTTATGTATACTATCATATCGTCTGCAAATAGTGATAGTTTGACTTCTTCCTTTCCAATTTGTATCCCTTTGACCTCTTTTTCTTGTCTAATTGCTCTAGCTAGAACTTCAAGTACTATATTGAAAAGATATGGAGAGAGAGGGCAGCCTTGTCTAGTCCCTGATTTTAGTGGGATTGCTTCAAGTTTCTCTCCGTTTAGATTGATGCTGGCTACTGGTTTGCTGTAAATTGCTTTTACTATGTTTAGATATGGGCCTTGAATTCCTGATCTTTCCAAGACCTTTAGCATGAAAGGATGCTGAATTTTGTCAAATGCTTTCTCAGCATCTAATGAGATGACCATGTGGTTTTTTTCTTTGAGATTGTTTATGTAGTGGATTACATTGATGGATTTCCTTATATTGAACCATCCCTGCATCCCTGGGATGAAGCCTACTTGATCGTGGTGAATGATCGTTTTGATGTGTTCTTGGATTCGGTTGGCAAGAATTTTATTGAGTATTTTTGCATCGATATTCATAAGAGAGATTGGCCTGAGATTCTCTTTCTTTGTCGGATCTTTGTGTGCTTTTGGTATTAGTGTAATTGTGGCTTCATAGAACGAGTTGGGTAGTGTTCCTTCTGTTTCTATTTTGTGGAACAGTTTGAAGAGTATTGGTGTTAGGTCTTCTTTGAAGGTCTGATAGAATTCTGCACTAAAACCATCTGGACCTGTGCTTTTTTTGGTTGGAAGACTTCCAATGACAACTTCTATTTCTTCAGGGGTTATAGGACGGTTTAGATGGTCTATTTGATCCTGATTTAATTTTGGTACTTGGTATCTGTCAAGGAAATTGTCCATTTCCTCAAGATTTTCTAGTTGTGTTGAATATAGGTTTTTGTAGTAGGATCTGATGATTTTTTGAATTTCCTCAGTTTCTGTTGTTATCTCTCCCTTTTCGTTTCTGATTTTATTAATTTGGATACTATCTCTGTGCCCTCTGGTTAGTCTGGCTAAGGGCTTATCTATCTTGTTGATTTTCTCAAAGAACCAACTCCTCGTTTTGTTGATTCTTTGTATGGTTTTATTTGTTTCTACTTGATTGATTTCAGCCCTGAGTTTGATGATTTCCTGCCTTCTACTCCTCTTTGGTGTATTTGCTTCTTTTTGTTCCAGGGCTTTCAGGTGTGCCATTAAGCTGTTAGTGTATGCTGTCTCCCGTTTCTTTTTGGCGGCACTCAGGGCTATGAATTTTCCTCTTAGCACTGCTTTCATTGTGTCCCATAAGTTAGGGTATGTTGTGCCTTCATTTTCATTAACTTTCAAAAAGTCTTTGATTTCTTTCTTTATTTCCACCTTGACCAAGTTATCATTGAGTAGAGCATTGTTCAGCCTCCATGTGTACGTGGGTTTTCTTTTGTTTTTGTTGCCATTGAAGACCACCCTTATTCCATAGTGATCTGATAGGAGGCATGGGATTATTTCTATCTTCTTGTATCTGTTGAGGTCTGATTTGTGACCAATTATATGGTCAATTTTGGAGAAGGTACCATGAGGAGCTGAGAAGAAGGTGTATTCTTTAGCTCTAGGATGAAATGTTCTATATATATCAGTTAGTTCCATTTGGTCCAAGGCTTCAATTAGATTCACTGTGTCCCTGTTTAGTTTCTGCTTTCCTGAACGATCCATTTCAGAGAGCGGGGTGTTGAAGTCACCCACTATTATTGTGTGCGGTGCGATGTGTGCTTTGAGTTTTAGTAAAGTTTCTTTTACGAATGAGGGTGCCCTTGCATTTGGAGCATAGATATTCAGGATTGAGAGTTCTTGATGGTGGATTTTTCCCTTGATCAGTATGTAGTGTCCTTCTGTGTCTTTTTTGATGACTTTGGGTTGAAAATCAATTTTATCCGATATTAGGATGGCTACTCCACCTCGTTTCTTGGGGCCATTTGCTTGTAAAATTGTTTTCCAGCCTTTTACTCTGAGGTAGTGTTTGTCTTTGACACTGAGGTGCGTTTCCTGCATGCAGCAAAATGCTGGGTCCTGTTTACGTATCCAGTCTGCTAGTCTATGTCTTTTAATTGGGGAATTGAGACCATTGATATTGAGAGAGATTAAGGCATAGTGATTATTGCCATCTGCCATTCTTGACGCTATCTTTATGTTTGAGTGGTTATCTACTTTTGGGTTTGATTCAAGAAGGTTATTATCTCATTTTTTCCAGGGTGTTGTTTCTCTCCCTGTATTGGAGGTTTCCACCTATTATCCGTTGCAGGGCTGGATTTGTGGAGAGATATTGTGAAAATTTGGTTTTATCATGGAATATCTTGGTCTCTCCATCTATGGTGATTGAGAGTTTTGCTGGGTAGAGTAGTCTAGGCTGGCATTTGTGCTGTCTTAGTGTCTGCATGAGATCTGCCCAGGATCTTCTGGCTTTCATAGTCTCTGGTGAGAAGTCTGATGTGATTCGGATAGGTCTTCCTTTGTATGTTACTTGGCCCTTTTCTCTTACTGCATTTAGTATTCTTTCTTTGTTTAGAACATTCGGTGTTTTGATTATTATGTGACGGGAGGTATTTCTGTTCTGGTCCAGTCTGTTTGGAGTTCTGTAGGCTTCTTGTATGTTCATCGGCATCTCTCTCTTTAAGTTAGGGAAGTTTTCCTCCATAATTTTGTTGAAGATGTTTACTGGCCCTTTAAGTTGCAAATCTTCACTCTCATCTATACCTATAATCCTTAGGTTTGGTCTTCTCATTGTGTCCTGGATTTCCTGGATGTTTTGGGTTACGCGTTTTTTGCATTTTGCATTTTCTTTGACTGTTGAGTCGATGCTTTCTATGGAATCTTCAGCACCTGAGATTCTTTCTTCCATCTCTTGTATTCTATTGTTGATGTTTGCATCTATGACTCCTGATTTCTTCCCAAGGTTTTCTATCTCCAAAGTTGTCTCCCTTTGTGATTTCTTAGTTGTTTCTACTTCCTTTTTTAGTTCCTGGATGGATTTGCTGAGATCCTTCACTTGTTTGTTTGTATTTTCCTGTATTTCTTTAAGGTATTTTTGCATTACCTCTTTCAGGATTTCTTCCTGATGACCCACGTTCTCCTGCATTTCTCTGAGCGATTTTTGTGTTTCCTCCTCATGGGATTCCATCTGTTGATCCATCGTCTCCTGCATTTCTTTAAGCAGTTCTCGTGTTTCCTTTGTAAGGGCATCTAACCGTTGATTCATTTCTTTAATTTTTGTGTTGCCTCCTTATGGGCATCCGTCTGTTGACCCATATTCTTCTGCATTTCTTTATGCCAATTTTGTGATTCCTTTGTGAGTGCATCTACCCGTTGATTCATCTCGTTAAGCGATTTTTGTGTTGTCTCCTTGTGCGCCTCCATCTTTTGATCCATGTTCTCCCGCATTTCTCTAAGCGATTTTTGTGTTTCCTTTGTAAGGGCTTCTAACCGTTGATTCATGGTCTCCTGTAACTCTTTATGAGATTTATTTGTGTCCTTCTTGTGATCCTCTAATAGCATCATGAGAAGTGATTTTAAATCCAGATCTTGTCTTTCGGGTGTGGTGGGGTATCCAGGACTTGCTGCTGTTGGAGAGTTGGGTTCGGATGGTCCCACATTACTTTGATTACTGTTAGTAACATTCCTACGTTTGCCTTTTGCCATCTGGATACCTCTGGTGTTAGTTGGTCCTGCTGCCACTGGCTGTTGGTTGGACCTCCTGTGAGCCTGCAAAGCTATTTCTGCCCCCCCTGGATTACCAGGATTCCCCTGGCACCGATTTCTGGGGCCTGCCTGCTCCTGAGTGACTTTGGAGCCCTAATGTGCTTTGCCCCAAGTGATCTTATATTGGGGAGGCCTTGCACATCTAAAGGCTCAGCCTAGTGGATTCCTGGAGCAGAGGTCGCCAAAGGGAGGCTGGCAGGCTCCTGCCCTGTGCAGGGGTGTGTGATCTCTCCTGGGGGGGGGAGGGGGCGTCCCTCTGCCAGGCAGAAGTCCCACAGCAGATCTGGCGCGCTGGTCACTGCAGATCAGCCCAGCACCTGGGAGCAGGTTACACACAAGCTGCCTGAACCCGAAGCGATATTATGCCTGTCTGTCTCTGAGCCTGGTGGTCCCAACTACCTGGTCACTGGAGCAAAGATGGTGGAGGGCACTCTCCGTGGCGCTGCTCACCCTGTGGTCACGATGGCCCGCCGATCTGGCACCCAGATGACCACAGCGCCAACCCGCCCTCGGGCACAGAAGGAAGCCCCAACAGGCCGTGTCCCAAGTGATGTTATATCGGGGGGAGAGCCTGGGTACCGGTCTCTCCAGCGCAGTCCGCGGGAACAGAGGTCGCGGAAGGGAAGCTGGCAGGCTCCCTCCCTGCGCGGGGTCCCTCCACCAGGCAGGAGGTCCCACCGCGGAACTGGCGTGCTGGTTACTGCAGATCAGCCCAGCACCTGGGAGCAGGTTACACACAAGCTGCCTGAAACCGAAGCGATATTATGCCTGTCTGTCTCTGAGCCTGGCGGTCCCAACTACCTGGTCACTGGAGCAAAGATGGCGGAGGGCAGTCTCCGTGGCGCCGCTCACCCTGTGGTCACGATGGCCCGCCGATCTGGCACCCAGACGACCACAGCGCCAACCCGCCCTCGGGCACAGAGGGAAGCCCCAACAGGCCGTGTCCCAAGTGATGTTATATCGGGGGGAGAGCCTGGGTACCGGTCTCTCCAGCGCAGTCCGCGGGAACAGAGGTCGCGGAAGGGAAGCTGGCAGGCTCCCTCCCTGCGCGGGGTCCCTCCACCAGGCAGAAGGTCCCACCGCGGAACTGGCGCGCTGGTTACTGCAGATCAGCCCAGCACCTGGGAGCAGGTTACACACAAGCTGCCTGAAACTGAAGCGATATTATGCCTGTCTGTCTCTGAGCCTGGTGGTCCCAACTACCTGGTCACTGGAGCAAAGATGGCGGAGGGCACTCTCCGTGGCGCCGCTCACCCTGTGGTCACGATGGCCCGCCGATCTGGCACCCAGATGACCACAGCGCCAACCCGCCCTCGGGCACAGGCGGAAGCCCCAACAGGCCGTGTCCCAAGTGATGTTATATCGGGGGGGGAGAGCCTGGGTACCGGTCTCTCCAGCGCAGTCCGCGGGAACAGAGGTCGCGGAAGGGAAGCTGGCAGGCTCCCTCCCTCTGAAGTTCTGTTTTTAATTTCATCAATTGGTACAAAATTATTTATTGATTCTTTTGAAGTTACTTTGGATTCATTTGATTTATCTTTTTGTAGGAGAAAATTCAGGTATAACCTGGTAGTCTGTCTACCTGGTACCTAGTGTTTCTAAATAAGAAACATGACATTTCATGCTTCTAAATATTCCCAGAACTCAGTACACTGAAATCTGAAGAAACGTGAGTAGCCGGTAGCATGCCTGATGATGTATCTGCACCCTAATGTCTCCATTAATGTGCTTTTTTTTTTTTTTTTTTTGGCAAAGAGATCTTGGTGGTAAGAGTACTCGCTGTGTAATCTGAGATAATGTGCTAACCAATCTGAGTTGATAGACTTCCACTATAATAAGTAGCTGTTCATATGCAATAGACACTGTTTCATGACAATGCATTTTATAAGATTCTATTTCTTTAAAATTTTTAATATAGGTTTTATTGTCCATAATGTGTTTATCTTGTTGGTGTCCCATCTGAATTTAAGAATATGTGTTGTTATGATGTCGGATAAAGTAATTTAAAATGTCTATTAAATTCAGTTGTTTAATTGTGCTGTTCAGTTCAAGTATGTCCATATTCTAGATGTGTCAGTTACTCCTAGGTAGGTGATAAAGGATTCAAGAGTAGATTCATTAATTTCCTTTAAATTATATCAGTTTTTCTCCCATAATTTAACACTGTTATCTGGTACAAGTACTTGAAGATATCTTATGCCATTTTAAATGAAATTGATAATTTAAGTTTGGTTCCTTTGAAGTTGGCTTTTGGAAGTTAATATAGTTACTCCAGATTATGTTAAATGAGTTTCCCTTAGGATGCATATATTTGTTTTATCTTTGATCAACCTTTCTAATTATTTTTGTTTTTTATAATATTGTTTGAGGTTGCCGTTAGTTTTGCTGCATTTTGCTGAGTCAGTAGAGAATTTCAAAGTGAATAAGTTCACCTTCAAGTAAAAGCAAAAAAAAAATAATAATCCCTCATGTTTGATGCTATTAGGATATATATACCAGTTGCTATCATTTAATTGGCCAATTCAGACCATTTCCTTGAAAAGTGGTTATTAAACTAATTTAAATAGCTTCTGCATTTATTTTATTTGTTGTTTTCATGTTTTCTTAATCTCACTTACCCTATCTTCCCTCTTTTATTGCCTTCTTAGGTAATAGTGGAACAATTTACAACAACTCCACTATGTTCATAGCAGCCCTTTAATAGCCAGTAGCTGGAAAGAATCAAGATGTCCCTCAACAGAGGAATGGATACAGAAAATGTGATATATTTACCCAAAGGAATACTACTCAGCCATTAAAAACAATGAATTCGTGAAATTCTTAGACAAATGGATGGAACTGGAAAATATCATCCTGAGTGAGGTAACCCAATCACAAAAGAATACACATGGTATGCAGTCACTGATAAGGGGGTATGAGCCCAGAAGCTTGGAATACCCAAGACACATTTCACATATCAAATGATGCCCAAGAAGGAGGAAGAACAAAGTATGGCCCTTCGTAAAAAGGGGGAAAATACCCAAAGAAGGAGATACAGAGACAAAAGGTGGAGCAGAGTCTGAGGGAAAGACCATTCAGAGACTACTCTACCCAGGGATCCATCCTATATATAGTTACAAAACCCAGACACTATTGTGGATGCCTACAAGTGCTGGCTGACCAGAGCCAGATATAGCTACCACCTGGGAGGCTATCCTAGTGCATGACAAATACAGAGGGGGCCACTCTCAGCCAGCCATTTAACTGAGAACAGGGACCCAATGGAGGAGCTAGAGAATGGACCCAAGGATCTGAAGGGGCTTGCAGTGCCACAGAGGGAACAACAATATGAGTCACCCAGTACTCTCAGAGCTCCCAGGGACAAAACCATCAACCAAAGAGTACACATGGAGTTAGTTACCCATTGCTCCAGATGCATATGCAGCAGAGGATGGTCTTGTTAGACACCAAAGGGAGGAGAGGCCCTTGGTCCTGGAAAGACTTGATGCTGTAGTGTAGATGAATACCAGGATAGGGAAGCAGGGGAGGATTGATTGGGGAAGGGGAGATGGCTTATGGGATTTTCGGGGGAAGCGGGAACCAGGAAAAGGTACAACAATTGAAATGTAAATAAAGAATATATCTAATAAAAAAAGAAAAGAAAAAAAATGTTCACTTCTTACTTACCCTAGTCTCTCTTCTCCCTCTTATGTCACTTATAGATAAGTTTATTATTTGGCTTGGCCTATTTTAAATTTAATGATTTTTTTGAGAAGTACATATATGAGTTCTGTATTTATAACATTTCCACTCCTCTCTCAACCTTCCAACTCCTTCCATATTCCCCAATTCTCACTCAAATCCGTGAACTCTATTGCTTTAATTACACACACACACACACACACACACACACACACACACACACAAAACATACCGATGAAGAATTCTTCTGAGTGTATTTACTATTGCTCACATTGCTCATATGTGTATGAATTTATGGTTAATAGCTTGGGTTTGGATTAACTGGCCTATTTCTTGAGAGGTTTTCGTGTAGATTTAGAACTCTTCCGAATGTAGTTGGAAACACTACTAGTTAAATATATGGATTTATTTATTTAATACAAGTGTCATATAAAAAGAGTATTTTCTTTTTTATTAATTACTTTACTTACATTTCAAATGCTGCTCTCCTTTCTGGCTCCTTGTCCACTAGTTCTTCACTCCACGCTCCCTCCTCTTTGCTTCTGAGAGGGTGCTCCTCCGTCCACCCACCCACTCTCATCTCACTATGCCAGCATCCACATACCTCTTTTTTGGGGAAACAAGTTTCTACAGTATTAAGTGCATCCTTTCCAACTTAGGCCAGATAAGGCAGTTCCCTGCTACATATGTAGCAGGGGAGGGGGACCACAGAACAGCCCATGAATGCTCTTTGCTCCCAGGCTTAGTCTCTGGAAGCTCAGAAGATTCTGGTATATTTGATACTGTTGTTCTTCCTCATTCCAATGGTTGGCTGTGAGTATCTGCATCTCTCTCAGTCAGCTGCTAGTACAGCCTCTTAGAGGACAGCTATGTTAGGCTCCTGTCTGCGAGCGCAATGTGGCATCAACAATAGTGTCGGGGTTTGGTGCCTGTACTTGGAATGGATACAAAGTTGGGACGGTCACTGCATGTCCTTTCTTTCAGTATCTTCTTCATTTTTCTCGCTTCATTTCCTTTAGGCAGGAATAATGCTGCCTCAATAATTTTGAAGAGGATTTTCAAATCTTCTCTTATAGTGGAATTTATTTCACTTATCTACAAGGAATAATCACTCAATTGGCTACTTTATGTACAGATTATTTTATTAAATTAAGAATAAGAAAAACATTTACATTATTTTATTGATTTCAGAAGTTTCCAGCTGCATCTTTTTTTGCTTTCTGAATTACTGTTCACACCGTATTTCCTACACCAGGTCTGTGGCAATAGTGCCACATTCCTTCTTGTATTTTCTCTGCCTTGTTTTTTTTTGTTTTTTTTTTTTCGTTTGAATGATAGGCAGGCTTGTAGCATGCTTTGGTATTTAACATATTAGGGCACTTTTGACATGTTTTCTTTCTTTTTCAATGATTTTAGAAAAATTCCATCACTTGTTTGAACATGATTGATGAATGAAGCTGCATGAGGAGATTTCTTAGTGCTTGAAAGAAAAGTCCAAGTAACAAGAAAAAAGTCTTGTAAGCCATTTCTCCATAACATAGTTTGTTCTTGGAATGTGCTTCTATGCTGCTCCCAGGTAAAATGAACAGACATGGGCTTATTTTAGATTATTCATTCTCTAACCTATTATTATTCAGAATGATGTTTCTAAGCACAAGTTGTCATCTTCATTGTAAACAGCCTAAACTCATGTAAACTGACATTTGTGATTGTATACAACTTGAACTCAAGTGAAATTTGCTCATATGATTTTGCCTGACTCTTAGAATATAAATTGTTGATTCCCTGAATAAAGTTGGTTATTATATAAGACTAAACTCTGTCACATTTTAAGGCCTCACTCTTCCAGGTTCACACAGCCAACTAGAGTAACAAGAATCACTGATAATTCAAATAGTTTACCATTTGTACTTTTGTTTACTTTTTCCTTGTATATTATCATTTCTAGAACACTATGTCTTAGTTAAATAAGCTATGGCTGTTCTTTTTCAGTTGGAATTTTTTAATAATAAAAGAAAATATAATTTAATAAGATAGAACAAAAACTAATAATAATAATAATAATGAAAGCAAGTGGAGAAGAGTCTAAGAAAATGTACAAGAAACAGATTTAGATGCAGAGACCAACTCTTTTGTATACTCTAGGATCCCCCTAAAAACAGTAAATTCTAAGACATAATGAATGCACAAAGGACAATCTTTTTGCTTCCTCTTCCACAGTGTTCCCTTAACCCTGAGGGGAAGAATTGATGGAGATATTAGTTGAGTATTCTAAGTTTTCTCATTATCTGCATAATGTTGCCTGTGAGACTATGTTTATTCCCATCTGCTACATGAGGAGGCTTCTCTGATGATGGATGATCAAGGCACTGATACATGAGTATTGCAGAATGTCACTAGGAGTCATTTCATTGCTATAATTTTTTGTTGTCATTGTTTAGACCAGTGGTACTTGGTTTTACCCTAGGTGCAGGCTATCTAGTCTCATGTTCATGGTTATCTGAGTAGTGTTACGTAAGGGCTCTATCTCATGGAGTGGGTCTTAAGTCAAATTAGAGACAGGTTGTTGGTTAGTTCCTCCCACAAGTTGTGTTACATCATTGCCCTAACATATCTATAGATCACCATTGTAAATCAAAGGGTTTATGGCTGCATTGATGTCTATGTGTCTCCTTTAGTGACTTGTAGAGTACCTCCTATACCAAATATATAAGCACAGAGGGGTGAAGGCTCTCTGTAGGCACCAGCTGAACTTCTCCATGTTCATTGAGTTGTTTGTTTTCTTCAGTAATAGGGTTTTTCCATTAACTGACAGAGAACAATCTGTGGTCTTGTAAACATTCGTGATTGTTTGGAGATTCTCGTGGAACCCTTTCACCAACAACTCAATTAGTTATAACTCAATCTGATTTTCTTTTGATACCAAATGATGCTTTCAGAACCAGAGACCCTCGTGGTTGATGTTGATTTCTTTAAGTATCCTGCAGACATTTACCTTTCTTCCTTGGAGAATTTTCTGCTTAGCTTTGCACCCCAGTTTCAATTTTCTTAGTTGTTTTTATCTGAGTTCTTTGAGTTCTTTCTATATTTTGGATACTAGTTCTCTATCAGATTTGGAATTGGTAATAAAATAATTTCTCCTTCTGTAGGCTGCCACCTTGTCTGAATGATAATGTAGTTTGTCAGCTTCACGAAGTTCCATTTATTAGTTGTTAATCTCAGTGCCTTGCTAATGGTATTCTGTTAAGAAAGTATTTTTTTAGTGCCAGGGAGTTTGGGATTATCCTATACTTTTTCTTCTGTTAGTTTTAGACTATCTGGTTTTATGGTAATGAATTTGTTCAGGGTGATAAGTATGGACCTATTTAGATTCTTCTATATATCACCATCCAACTTGAGCAGTGCTTATGCCTTGTTTATCAGAAATCAGGTATCCAAAGGTACGTGGATTCATGTCGGGGTCTTTATTTTGATTGCATTGATAAAAGTGTCTGGTTCTGTACCATTCCCTTGTTGGTTTTATTATTATAGCTCTGTCGTACAATTTGAGGTCAATAATGTCCCGAAATTATTTGTATTATTATTTAAGATTATAGGAGCCATCCATGTGTGTGTATGTGTGTGTGTGTGTGTGTATGTGTGTGTGTCTGTCTGTGTATGTATGTATTTGCATAGAAAGCTAAATATTATTATTTTAGGATCTACAAAGAATTCTGATTTTGATTGGGTTTGCATCTAATATGAAGATTGCTAGGATGGCCACTTTTTATGTTAATCCTACCAATCCATGAGGATGGGAAATCTTTCCTTCTGAGATCTTCTTCAGGTTCATTCTTCAAAGACTAGACATTCCTATCAAACAAGTTACCACAAGATATTTCATATTATTTGAGGTTATTGTGAAGGTTATTGTTTCTATTATTTCTTATACAGTTCATCTGTCATTTGTATAAAGGGAAGCTACTTTTTTAAAGTAGCTTTTTTAAAAATTAATCATGTATCTCATCACTTCACTGAAGGTGTTTATCAGTTGAAGGAGGTCACTGGTAGAATTTTTGGGGCCATTTAAGTATACTTCATATCATCTGCAAATAATGATACATTGAATTCTTCCTTTCTAATTCATATCTCCTTAATCTCTTTTAGTTGTCCTATTGCTCTAGCTGAGACTTCAAGTACTATACTGAATAGAAAGTGGACAGCCTTGTCTTGTTCCTAACTTAACTGAAATTTCTTTGAAGTTTCTCTCCATTAAAGGTAATATTTTCTCTGAGCTTGCTAGATATTGCCTTTATTATCTCCAGGAATGTCCTTTGTGTCCCTAATCTCTCCAGGACTTTTTTCATGAGGAGGTGGTGGATTTTGTGAAAGGCTTTTTATGCAAATAATTAATCATGTGGTTTCTGTCTTTCAGTTTGCTTTTATGGTTCATTACATTTATTTGCCTCTGGCATGAAGCCTTCGTGATCATAATGGATAATCTTTTATACGCATTCCTGGGTTTGGTTTGTAAGTATTTTATTGGGAATTTTGTATCTTTGTTCATAAGAAAAAATGGGCTATGATTCTTTCTTTGATGGGTCTTTATGTTCTTTGAGTATCATGGTCATCAGGGCCTCATAAAACAAATTGGGCAATATTTTTTCTGTCTCTTTTGTGAAATAATTTGAAAAGTATTGACATAAACTCATCTTTCATTTGGGAAATTTCTATTGAAAAATTTCAGGCTCACAAATTACACATTATTCAATAAAAGTTCTTCTTCATAATGTAACATGGACCTTTTTCTTTTCTAATGTATCTATTGACTCCTTTTGAGTTTTTAATCTCTGTTTACATCATCTGTGTTTTTATATGTTATGCCACATTTCCATTACTTCAGCACATTCACCAGGTGTTTTAGATAGTCAGTAGGTAATTCTAAAATAGCTGCTATATTTGAATCAGTGTTGGTACTTCCTTTGTTTCTTTAGATTTAATTTTATTTTCTATGTATATGCAGATGTGCTTATACATGTATATTTCAGGCCACAGTTAAAAATATACTGCCTTCTTCAATATCTCTTCACTTCAGTTTTTGAAGCATGATTTTTTTACTGAACCTAGAGCTCACTGATTCTATTAGACTAGCTTCAGAAGAGTTTCAGGGATCCAATTTCCTCTGGCCGCATCCCATGTAGTGCTCAGATTATATACTCACTATTGTGCTCATGTTTGTCATGTCATCTATGGATACAGACATATGTTCTCAAGAACTCAGGAAACATTGTGTCAATCCTTGGGATATATTTGAATAATCTTTTCATGAACTGTGTTTTCTGGTTGCTGGTTGAAAGACCCATATGATTTATCAGGTGCATGATGACTGAAAACACTATGTCTTTGGGGAAATGTTTTAGGTTGAATAAGATTTGAGTTAGACTAAATTAAGTGTGTGATAGGTGGTATTCAATTTTCCTCTTGTTTCCTTCACAGTTCTTGTTTCTGAACTCCAGATTTAATTTTTCTCTCTTGGAATTTCACAATACATGATGCCTGAAGCTTTGGGTTCTTTCAGCTATAACAAACTTCTATTATACAAAGTCCTTATTCTTGTGATGGTATATTATTAGAGGTAACTGTTTCAGAATTCTTCTATTGCTTCAACCCCAGTGCTCAATGGGAGGATAAAACTCTTAGGAAAAGGAGTAATGAACCTCTTTTCTTGGAACTCTTGTTTACCTAAGTAAATTAATGAAAGATCTATTTTGCAGTAGAAGGCTTTAAGAGTATTTTAATTCCTTTTAGAGGTCACCTAAATAGAAACTTGTTCAAATCATCTATATTCATACCCAAAGCAATATTAAGCATTATAATTTACATAACAATTATTCTATTCTATTAATTATTAATGTCTTTACCTTTGTCAATTTGTAGCACTAATAATAACCTAAAATAGTTCTATTTCCACTGCTACCTTATAGATGTAGAAATTGAGACTTGTACATTCTTGATGGCTTCTCCAATGTAACACAATCACTTAATTTTGTAAAAATGGAATTTGAAATCCAAGTCAATATGGTCCTTGTAAATATTCTGTTTAGCAAACTCACACAACAAACACACTTTTATTTTATTCTGTTGCTTTGCCTTCCCAGGTACCTATATGATATAAGTTCCATATTTCAAAAGAAGTCACTATTTCTTCCCATGGTTTTGAACTATTTATACCTTGTTAAGAGAAATAGACTAAATGTTACCATTCCAAGATAACTAGAAGGTCTTGCCTTTTATTTTTAACACATCCAATTTTGTTAGCATAGTATACATACGATTGCTCAGCAGGTGATTCTGCTGAAGTGGATTAAGGGTAGGAGTACCACCAAGACCTTGCTGGCCAGCAAGTGCTGCATGAGCAATTCCATGTTGAGGTCCAGGAGCAGCAAAAGGAGATTGTATCTTATCTTTATCCCAGGAGGATTCACTTCCACCTAAAAAATTGAAGAAAAAAAAAAGATTTCGGTTGATAGCTTTTCTGTGAAAAAAATTTAAAATCTTCATTGTAGAACTGTAATAAATAGTACCTCTTAAAAGTGTTTTTTTGATCTGCAAACCCACAATCTTAATTTCAGACCCATAAGGGCCCACAAACACTGTTTGTTTAGGAGGTACCTTTCTTGGGTAAGTCATATCCTCCTTTTCTCTCCCTTTCTCTCCAACTCTCTGCAATTTGAAAATCCACAAACCTCATTCCAGACCTGTAGCCTGCATAATCCCTGTCATGTGAGCTACCTTCCCTGGTTAAGTAGCTTCTTCCCTTTGTCTTTGCATTCCCTAACACTTGGTGTATTTATATTCACAAGCCTAGATCCTGTCAAATGGCCTTTAAACATCTTCATTTGTCAACCCCCTATGCTTAACTTAGCATACTCATCAACTTAACCTAACCAACTTCAGGTGACTCATTTCTTGACCCTGGCCCCATCTATGGATGGGCACATTATTGTATCATACACACAACCAACGAAACAAGTTCACATGCCTAGGTCAAATCAGAAAAAAAGTAAAAGCAGAGACAACAACAACATAACCACCAACAATAAAAAAAATGACAGCAACAAAATCTTGACCAAACAGCATGTCTCCCACAAAACTTACTAGTATTCTGCAAGTGTTTTCTAGTAGAAACTACCTAAATTAATGCCAGAACACACAGTATTTAAAAAATAATCATAAACTTAAAAAAGAATTCAGGAATTTTAAGAAGACATAAAGAAACATTTCATTTAACTTTATTAGCATAATAATAAATGCTATTGTAGTGTCACAGAAAATATAAATCCATACCTGAATGAAAAAATAAAGATAATTGGGTTTTAAAAATTGAATTCCATAAAGATATCAAAATATCAAAGATAACACAAGCTGAAGTGGAGATGGATTTGAAAAACTCCATATCCCAGTTAGAAAATTCAGGAGAAAGCTTTACAAGTAGAATGAATCAAGCAGAAGGTAGGATAATAGGGCCCAAACATAAAATAGACGATTTATATGAAATAAAGAAAAAAAATTTAAAAAGTAAAGAGAGAAGTATAGATTACTTGAGTGAGGAAACCCAGACATAGAAAAATGAAAGGTTGAATGTTCTCTCTTATCTGAGCCTCCTATCTCCACATCTTCAGTTGATATGGGAAAATGGCAAAAAAAAAAAAAAAAAAAAAAAACAAGATGATAAAAGGAGCAGTGTTGAGCTGTGGCGTAGGTAGGCGATGAAGAGGGGAATAGTATGTAATAGGTCATCTGATTGGAGAAATGTAAGAGGAAGGAGATAAATACAGAAGGATAGAGGATGGTAAAAATTAGCACATCTGAAAAATTCATAAGGAATCATATGATTAAATATCTATCTAAATAAACTATAATACATCTAAGTATGTATACAAATAAACATATATAGTTCAAATAAAAATTTCTTAAGCTGACAATGTTCCTTCCAAAAACAAAACACCATTTAATAAAAATCCAATACAAGCCATGAAAAGCCTTGTTTCAATCTGTTGATCTTTGTCCAAGATTCCGAAAAATTGCAGGTTAGTATTATTGCTTTTGCTTGTCTCCCAGAAGTGGAAGGTTAATCCCTATTGTGAAGATACTATGATCTTCCAATACAAGGAATAGGGGTACTTCAGCCGCCAGACCTCAGGATTAGCTTTTGTAAAACCATAAATCATTATTCAAACTTCCAAAGTATGGAAGGAAGCAAAAGTCCTACCCAAGCTTTGATGTCTATGAACCATAACAGGGATCAGTAGGACTAAATATCCCTAAGGGTTCTGTAGTGGAAAACATATTTGGGTAATAACTAATAGTTCTCTATTTGAACTTAAAACTTCTAGAGGTGAGTTTTAGTTACATTACTTTGTGCTTCCCATTGGTGGTATACTTCCAGCCGCCCATCTAGGAACTGTTGGGTCCATGAATGAAAGATACACACACACACACACACACACACACACACACACACACATTAGCTTATTTTTGAAATGCCATGGTTAGCTCAAAGGCTAGGCAGTTCTAATCCTTTGCCTGCTACCCCAGGTCCAATGACCACTTACTTGAATTCTTACACGCCTCCTTGGCTCTCTCCTGAAGCTCTAAATTTGATTTGTCTCCTACCACAACATGGTGATCCTCCTTTTCCTCCTCCCTTCTGTCCTAGTCCTTGCAAATCCAAAGGTCCCTCCCTCTCAGTCGCCCTTGGACACATAGATTCCCAATTAAATCAAAGCTTTCGAACCAATCCCCAACAAAGACCCACCCACTCAACAAGAGGAAGTTCTGGACTGGTACAGAAAGTCTAGCCAACTCCCCAGAGCCTGTGAAATTACAGATTGCGGAGGACATCCTATAACTACTTCTTTATTAAACCAGCATAATTAATAACTGCATTCAAATTATTTATCCTTATACTCAGAGAATTCTAATTCTCACCATTTATCAAAGAAACTTTTCTTTGCAACAGATGGAGAACATTTATAGAACACAATCAATCAAAATACAGTTGGGGAGTCAGGTACCAAGTGAAGTATCTACAACATAACTCTTACACTTAGGGGTCAGGTAATACTGATGAACAAGGAGAAGAAATATTATAAGAACCAAAGTATTATAGAGTTTGCTTTGAGATTATGTTTCCTAGTAATATCAGAAGTGACATCCATAAAGTATTACCAGCATGGCTGACTGCCTAATCATGAGCTGAACAAGGACAACATCAATAGGTAGACTAAAGTGGATGGAGTAAAGACTGGCAGCTTGTTCCTGTAAAGCCTATGGGCAACTACAGAATGCTACAAGTGGGAAAAATAATCTCACTCAAGAAAGAGTAAATGTTGAACCTTGAAAACATATATGCAAGTAAGATTATATAGACTGAGCTGGTTGTATTTGTGCACTTAGTAGTATGTATGGTTATACATAATTGCATATATGTGTAGGTATACACAGACAGAGATACATAGACACACACATATAACAAATAATGAATAATTAAAACAGCAAGGAGGGATATGTAAGAGAATTTAGAAGAAGAAAAGGGAAAAATGATGATTTTTTTTATATCAGAAAAAATAGAAATAATATGTTTTAAAGCACAAGATAGGAACTTGCAAGCAATGTGAGATACCACTTATCCTAGTTAGTGTGTCTATTGCTGTTACAAATGCCATAAACAGAAAGCAAGTTGGGGAGGAAAGGGTTTATTTGGCTTATAAGTCTATATCACTGTTCTCCACTGAAGGAAATCAGGGCAGGAATCCAAACAGGGCCCAAACCTAGAGGCAGAAGCTGATATAGAGGCCATGAAGGAATACTTTTTACTGGCTTGCTTGCCCTGCTTTCTTATAGAACCTAGGACCACCAGCCTGGGGCTGAAACAATGCACAAGGGAATGGGTCCTTACACATGTATCACTAATTAAGAAAATGCTTCACAGCCAGAATTTATAGAGGCATTTTCTCAACTGACATTCTCTCCTTTCAGATAATTCTTGTTTTGTGCCATGTTGACTGATATATAGCTAGCCAGCATACCACCAAAAAAGACCAAATCTTCAAATATTAACATAGAAGAGGGAGAATAATCCAATGGCACCAACCAGATCTTTAACAAGAAAACTTTCCCAAACTAAGAAAAGACCATGCAGATTCAAAATGCACACAGAAACTCAAATAGACAAGATGAAAAAGAAAAAAAAAAAAACGCACGAGATACCAGAGTCATAACAATAAAAATGTAGAACAAATAAAATATTGAAAGTTGCTAGAGAACAGACAGAAATCATATATTAAGATAAACCCACCAACCTTATTTCTCAGCGGAAACTCTGAAAGTCAAAAGAGTCTGGAAGACAGTTATGTTCACCACTATACCACCAAAGCACTAAGAGGATCAAGGACCTCAAGATAAAACCAGATACACTCAATCTAATAGAAGAGAAAGTGGGAAAGAGCCTTGAACTCATTGGCACAGAGGGAAATTTCCTAAACAGAACTCTGATGGCTCATATTCTAAGATCAATAATTAATAAATGGGACCTCATGGAGCTGGAAAGCTTCTGTAAGGCAAAAGACATAGCCAATAAGACAAATCAGCAACCTACAGAATGGGGAAAAAATCATTAAAATTGTTTTGCTTTTGTATTTGCTTTTATGGGAACACTGGATGAAGCTTTATTTTTTCTAACAACTTTCATGTTTATTAGCTGCCATGATAATCATAGTTTGGATTGTAGCTCTTTATATCCTGATTATAGATATGAACTTTCTTCTCCTATATAGAGACAAGGTCTATGAAGTAGGAGACTGGGGAACACTGAGTAGTCTTTATATATGGATTATGTGTTGACAGTTTGGACACAATGACATCTGAACAGAAACTCTATTCATTTTTAAATAAACATAACTTAGCTTGAGACTCAGTCAAAAGTACTTGGTAGACTTAAACTCAGAGTTAACCATGTCTCTTTGTCAACATGTAACAATATGTACTTTTCTTAAAATATTTTAAATTGTATTAATATGATCTATGTTCAGTCACTATATAGCTATTGATCTACCTATTTACCCCTTTAATATTTAGGCCTACCTATTCATTTAAATATAATAGTTTGTTGGAGCTTCCTTAGTGAGATAGCACAGACAGGATTCCATAAGCAACAAAATATTATTTCCTCAGCTGTGGTTTTGTCATGTTTGGTTTCTCTATCTACCTCTTTGCAAATGGCTGCCTTCTTCCTTTAAATTGACAATTTCATGTTTCTGTATCAGCTTACCCATGATGCTGATGTGTACACTAAATTTTTATGTATATGCATATTTTTATTAAAATTAAAATGATGATAAACCATATATGACAAAATGATTAATACATTAATATTTCATTTGATTGACTAGTTCAATCATTATCTTACCAGGAGACACCTACTCTAAACATGAATTTTGATAAGCTGATATTTAGCAGAAATTCACTTCCTTAGAGTTAGTCTAAATGAGAAAGTAAAGAACTCTGGAGACATAATTTTTAGAGTGGACTGACAAATTTTTATTGGATTAGTTGGAACTATAAGTTTACAAATTTTAAATTTTCATTAAAACTTATTTTAAAATGTTAGGGTTCCCAGAAGGTCATTCACTTTGCTGCTTTCTCTTAGGAAATATAAATGAACAGGAGGCATTTAAAGCATAGAGCCTTTTTTAGTAGGTGCATGGCATTTTAGAAATGCAAAGGGTATTTCTACCTATTTACACTAATATTGTCCATCACATTTTTATACACGAATAAAATATAGATCCATCTAATTCAACCACACATCAGGCATTCTTCCCATCCCATCATTATTAACACATAGTAATCCCCTTTCAAGCTTTCAAGTTGACATTTATATTTTATTTAATCTTTTAGAGGAGAGAGGTCATGACACAACCAATTTTAGAAGTCAGAAAATGAAGCAGTAGAGGTTCTCTCTTTCTAGCATATGGTCCTAGGTATTGAATTCAAGTTTGGCAGCAAATTGCTTTACCTGCTGAGCAATCTTACTGGCCCAAAGTACAACGATATGTGCTTAAAATAACAAAAGCAATTATACAGAAAACCCACAGTCAGTATCATTCTAAACAGAAAGTCAAAGCTGTTGACTAAACTCACACAAAAAACTAGAATGTCCACTTTCATCATTCCGATTCAACACAGTCTTTGAAGTCTTAGCTAGAAAAATAAGGTAAGTGAAAGTGATAAAGAGGACAAAAATACCAAAACATCAAAGAATCACTATTTGAAAATGATATGATTCTATACAAGAAAGGCACTAATGACTCCACCAAAAACTACAGCTGATAAACATATTCAGAAAATAGCAGAATTCAAAATTAACATGAAAAATCAGTAGTCTTCCTGTGTACTAACAACAAACATACAGAGAAAGAAATCAGGGAAACAGTCCTAGTCACAATAGTCTCAAAAGAACCTTGAAATAAATCTAACTGAGGAAACGAAAGACAATGTATTAAAAACTTTAACATATTAAAGAACAAAATTGATGGTGATATCAGAATATGGAAAGGGACCTCATGTTTCCAGAATGGTTGGGTTAATGTTGTGAAATTGATCAACCTCTCAAGAGCAATCTACAGAGTCAACACAATCTCCTTTAACATCTCAACAAAATTCTTCACAAAATTTGAAAACTCTTAAATTTCATATGAATACACACACACATGCACACACACACACACATAAACACACAAACTAACAAGACAGCAAAAGTCTTAAAAAATAAGGATTACTGGCAGGGCCGCCATTCCTGAGTTTAAGTTATGCTATAGAGTTACACTAATAATATCAACATAGTACTGGCATAAAACAGACACTTTCATCAATAGGATAAAATTGAGGACTTGGCTATAAGAACACTTACTTACAGACATGCATATTTTGACAAAGGTCAAAGCTACACAGTAGAGAAAAGACATTTTCTACAACCAACAGTCTTGGTCTAAGTGGATGACAACATGTAAAAAAATAAAAATAGGCCCTTACAGTTCATCCTGCATGAAAGTCAACTCCAAATACATCAAGGACCACATCCTAAGACTTTATACCTTGAAGCTGACAAGGGAAAATAAGGAATACATCTGAACACAATGGCACAGGAAAGGATTTTTGAATAGGATGCTAGTAGCCTAGTCATTGAGACCAACAATTGAAAAATAGGACAAATCACTCTCTAATTTGATTTAAGATCCAATTAACAAGTAAGTGAAGTCATGGACCTTGGACAAGAATCTACAACCATTACTTTATTAAGCTAGGGTTATCCCTAACTATTTAACTGCATTCAAAATATATGTCCCCATGCATACAGATAAGTTAGTCCTCACTCCAATCCAAAAACAAACAAACAAGCAAACAAAAAATAATTCTTTTTGCAACAGATGAGAGAATTACATAAAGCAACAATTGAACAAAATGCAGAGTTTATGCTTCTTCAACAGAGCCCCCAAAACTAAGTCTTCATGATCATTGCAAAAGAGGCAGTAGAAAGATTGTTTTTTTTTTTTTTTTTTGTTTTTTTTTTTTTTTTGAGACAGGGTTTCTCTGTGTAGCCCTGGCTGTCCTGGAACTCACTTTGTAGACCAGGTTGGCCTCGAACTCAGAAATCCTCCTGCCTCTGCCTCCCAAGTGCTGGGATTAAAGGCGTGCGCCACCACCGCCCGGCCAGTAGAAAGATTGTAACCACCAGAAAAACTGGAAGGTTGATGAGAAATTGTGTTTCCTAGAAACATCAGAAACTGTACTCATGAACTTTCATAAACATGGCTGCTTAAAAATGACTTAAAAAAGGTCAACAAAAATAACTTGCTAATGCAGGCAGAGAAAAGCTCCTGAAATCTTAGCCCTAGAGAAATAACCACAGGCAACAATGCTGAGTGTTAGAGGAATAGTCTGTCCCAAAGAAGAGCATAACAATTTGTTCTACATTACCAAATGGTCAGTGCTGAAATCAAGCAACATTATATCAATTGAATAAGTTGTATTTATATATGTATTTAGGAATATGTATGTATGTATATGTATATATATATTCATATATGATATATAATACTAATAGAGAGAAAAGAGGCCATGAATTTAAGAGAGCAAGGAGTTACATAGGAGAATTTTCAGGGAGGAGAGGGAAAGGAGAAATTATGTAATTATATTATAGTCCATCATTCATGTGAAGAAGAAGCCTATTGAGTGAGAACATGTCTTTTTCAGTCACATATAAAAAGAAATTAAAAAAAAACCCTAAACATCAAGAAAGTAAACAAGTCAAATTTTTAAAATGGACAAAAAACTAAATAGAGACATTAAAATATGGAAAAAAACTGCTGAGCAATACATTTTAAAACGTTAAATAGCCTTAGCAATCGAGAACATGAAAACATAAAAACGAATATAAAGGCAGTTGCCCTGTAATGTGGCGAGGTGTGTATTTCATCACTATATACCACAGGCTAAAAAGTAAAAAGATGAATGGCAGGAGCAAGTAATCTTTTAGGAGTTGTTGGTCAGCAGGATCTCACAGTGACATCAAACATTACTTGCCATTGCTTTTAATTGCACTCCAGAACTCGAGTGACAGGTGCTTTTGGGAAGGATACTACATATCTGAATCCTAAAACATGAAAAATCAAGTTGCTACTAACCTGGAAGTTTCATCCCATCTGAGTAGCTACCATAGTGCTAGAAGGTGCTATGCAGTGTACCTAAGGACTAAAGTAAAGGACTGACTTTGCAAAATATGCCAACCAGTGCAATAATAACATGAATGCTATGGAAGTAAACATTCTGTTGAATTTCTGGTCTACTCATCAAGATGGAACCTATACCTGGTATTATTATTAAGGCCAAGAATGTTTGACTAGATAAGTCAGAATCCCGAGGGGAGAACCTACTATTATTCTTCTTCTAAATGAATATCACATTAAACCAACTCCTAAGAACCTATTAATATATGCACAAATTGCTGCATTTTATATCCCTAATTGGAGAAGGTTCTTTTTTTCAGTAGATTAGGATTAGCAGAGACCCACTCTTGGTCAGTCAGAAGAAAGCAGAGTTGGTGGGTGCTCAGTACTAAAGGGAATATCTATTTCATTCCCCTTCCTTCCAGGTCTCAATGATCATCGCAAAAGAAGAGCAGGAAAGATTTTAGTAGCCAGGTATGATGAATGGCTATAATGAAATGGTGTTTTCCAAATACAAATGGATATTTTCATACATGAATTCACAGCAACATATACAAGACCTCTGCAAACTCAAGCCAGTTAAAATCCAATCATGGAGTGTGGAGCTAGGGATAGAGTTCTAAGAATAAAATAATATGTTTGTAAGCCATAGATAGCTTCTGGGAAAGGAAGAGTCAGGTTTCCTTAAAGATGGGACATCTGGTCACATGGTCACTGTAGGCCATGCTCCCGGGTCTAGCACTATTTGAGCAGTATTTAGATTTGAGCTTAAAAAAAAAGTTAAGATAGTAAGATGTAGAGGTGGACATCTACCTGGGAGGATTTGAGGGACTTGTATGCAATCAAAAGATATTGTAAGAATTGTCAAAAATTAACTATATAAAAATCTCTCCCCCTCCAACTTTGGAATGAAGTCTATAAGATTCAAAACCTATTTGATGATGAAGTTTGTTCCTGGAACAAATAGAAAATCCTTGCTTAAAAGTATTTGTACTATTAAAAATATTATTCAGCCAAGGCTTACTACAAAATACTGTACTTGACTCAGGCATCTTTCTAAGAATCATGCTCATATACTTTACTAAATAAGTGTAAATCCCCAAATCCCAATGCATTTGTTTCTAAATTAAAATACTGCAAGATGTAAATATTCCCTGTGTACCATATGAGGCACCGTGACTAAAAGCTTAATATTCAATTATTGAGTTTCAAAGATATTAGATATGTGGGTTATAAAATTACATGTAGTGGAGGCACAATGACCTTCTATATGACCTGCAGAGTGTGGTGACAGGGTTGGAAAGACAATTGCCATTTTGTATAATGTGATGAATATACTTAAAATTAATTCTGCGCTACCAATTCATTAAAAACAGGTTTTGCTTGCTATTTTGAAACTGCAAATGATAAATTTACCTTAATGCTCTTTTTTGAACCTAACATACTTAAATTACTTTATTTACACATGTCTTCTAAAGTGTTTACTAGAGCAGAATTAGTTTTTAAATGCATTTAAGTCTATATAAACTATACTCTGGACTAATAGAGAATTTTTCTATAATACAACATACTTTTAAAGAACATTTACAACAAATGCTGAGAAATAATTATTTCCCAGATGGCAACTTTTCTTGAGTTTCCTACCAATAGAATAGTGGAGTTAGGGTGACATTACTTGACTATCATTTGTTAATAAGCTACAATTTATAAGACCAACTAGCACATAAAGTTAGATAAAACATGGGGTATGACTATACTTTCATCAGTTATCACAGCATAATGAAAAGTAGTTAGAAGTATAGACACAGGCCTGAAGCTAGATATTCGCCTATCCATTTAGTATCTATGGTCTTTGCAAAGGGTATTAAATCCTCTGACCCTTATCTTACACATATAAAGACAGTTTACCTATCCTGATATTATTTTAACAATTAAATAAGATAAACTATATAAAATACGTAATGCAACATCTAGGGTGGATAAGAGCCAAATACTTTAACACATAAAAGGCAGATCAAATTGGTTTCTTAAGGTATTTCTGAAAAAATATCATCAAATGTATTTGATGATAAACAAAAATATATTTTATTGTTGATATCTTACAAAATTATATAAAATGAATAATTGGTCTGCCTGTTTCCATTGAGAAAAAGCTTAATATTTTAAAATATTTTCAAATTATATTTTCTCACTAATGTTTTTCTTTTGCTTTTTGGTTTGTTTTCTAATTTTGAGAAGCTTACAATTTGGCATAGAAATAAAAGTATTGTACAATCTGGCATTTGATTGGAGAGAAAAATAATATTATATCTCTGACCAAAAAACTTGTGTACCTAGCTTTAAATGGAAATAACCTACTTATTATCATAAAATTCAATGGCCTGAAAGATTGCATGCTACAGTGATCATTGAGAATATATCAAATAAAATGTATTAATTTTTACATTGATATGAATAGCTGTATCTTTGCATATTTTCTTTAAATTATGGGTACACTTTTACCTTGATTATATTTAAAAAAAATTAACAGCTTGCTTCCTCCTACCAATACCCAGTTATGAATTCCAAATGTTTTGTCACATTTCTTGTGAGCAGTGCCATCTGCCAGAGGTGGCATTTCATGGCTGTTTACCCTGACTCCCTCCAAGAATTCATCTGCCACTATCTAATGCTGTCTGAATAAAGGGGATTAAGACTCTGATGCAACAGAGACTATTGATAATTTGGTATAATTGGGAAGAAATGAAGATAAATGAGGTTGAGGATGGAGAGGCAATTAGTTGAGCTGACTGTACAGCTGTGTTCTCGGCCTAGTTCCCCTCGCCTTTTCTTCAGTGAGATATGTGCAAATTAACCATAATGACAAATACACACTTCCCAAAGCTCTAGTACTTTGTTAAACTTGAGAATTCACTTTTCATTTCTGATAACTGACGTATTTGTTTGGTAAAGTGATTCTTTCCCCCATACTTTCCTAATGGTGCTTAAGGCACAGGGCTGTAGCATCTGCTCGAATTGAGGAATAATTCTACCCTTAGCCCTCAACCCCTAGCCCATTGCTGCATTTTCAGTTAATGGCAGGCTACTGTTTGCAGTATGAGCATGCTGAAGAGCCAAATCTATTTTTAATCTTAATTGTGGCTTAGTGTCCATGAAAGATGGGCAATGTTTTCATTCTTACATGATTAGGAAAAAAGAATCCCACTCAATGAAAAGACCCATTTCTTTTAACACTGAAAACACAAGTTCTTTATATGGTTTACAATTAATATATAGTGTCATATTTATAAGCAAGCTCTTGCTTATCTTTTAAGATTGGCAAAGTCAGTATTGTAAAGAAAAATGTACAAATGCATACTAAACTCACCATTATTATTATGCTTCCTTAAAGAAAATAGCACATCAGTAAATGTTTATTCTCTACTATGTCTACCTAGCGACTAACTTAAGACTAATATTGCTTTTCTAACCTTACATTATTAATCATATCAAGATAAAATATTTTTAGGTTCAGTATCTCCAATTGGCAGCTTTTTCTCTATTTAACCATTAGCAAGGTGTTCAGATGAGTGTTGTGTGTGTGTCCTTACTAAATGCTTGTGAGTAAAGGTAAGTTTTTAAATGCATTTAGAATATGTAACTGTTCTGTTGAGTAAGGAGGGTTTTAGGTCACTCTCTGAACACTGGCATGACAAGAAGACAAATGATTTTTTTCCCATTTTTGATTTGTTTTACTCACATAATTAAGCAAACTAAAACTAAAGTTTGAAACAAACAGTAAGCTAATTAAAAATGCTTATCAACTTAGGTAAACATGCCCACTACAATGACTTTATGATTATGCGTTTTTTCTAGAAAGTTATCAAATTAATATTTTAATAGTATTTTATCTGAACTGTGCAGTACAGTAGTAATGAGACGTGTGTGACTATTTAAATTTCAATTGAATGAAATTACAAATTCACTTTTCCTATTATACTAGCCACATAGAAATTGCTATATAGACATATGTGGCCAGTGACTACTCTTTTGAATGTTATGAAGAAATATTCTTATCATCTTAGAATTTTCTGTTAGACAACAAAAGTCTATATTTTACAGTTCTTGTTTCTTTTTTCTTTTTAGTACAAATAGATTCTATTTATTTATTTATTAATCATTTTATTTGTTTACATTTCAAATATTAGCCCCCTTCCCGGACTCCCTTCCATAAATCTTTATTTTACAGTTTATTTTTCTATTGATACAAATTAGTACATTTAAACTGCAAAGAAACTATGAAACTAAGAATATATAGATCAAAGACTGAATCTTCCATTAGCAAATCATTTAACATTCCTTTGATTTCCTCAATGGGAAGGCAATGAATTTGAATTTTAAAAACTCCAGTTGACAAATAACTTCAAAAACATGCATGTGTTTAAGAAGGACAATCATATCATTCACCTGAATCCCTGTCATTTTACCTACGATTATTTTTTAAATAAACCAGTAGCCAATGTATAGGGTATAGCAATAACAAGCTATTAGATATATGTACTGGACTATTGATTGTATAAGGACATAGCATAACTTTCAAACAAAAGCAAAAACACACTATGCTTTTAGGTATTTTTTTGAATTTAATATAATGAAAATATTACATACACAGATACAAATACTCATGTACACAATACTGTACTTATTACATTAAGTCAATAGCTTACCATACTATTTTATTAAATGAAACAATTTCTGTACAGAAAATAATTTTCATTGATATGATATGATACTTTGAAAAAATTTATGTTTTCAAGTTTGCTCTTTTTCAATGAGATCTTGGCTTAGGATTTCTGAAACAATTGAGAGACTAATATATATCACACACAGGTTTGATAGTTGTCTATTTTAAAAAATTATTATACAAATATAAATACTTGATATATATTTTTAAAGTTTTTAATAATAAATACTTTTAACTCAAAACTTTTATATTTTAGACATGTCAATATTACAATTATGCAGCAGTATCACTCCAAGAATTGTAGAATCATGAGATACTGATAATTTGCCAACCTCTCAAATGATAATTAACTTCCTCATTCTGTCTCTTGTGGGCTTCAGTTTCTTTTCATGTGTCATTATGGAATTTAGTTGGATGAACTAAATGATGACTTCTACTTCTGGCATTCAATGATTCTGCACATTTTTGAAGCTATACATAGTTTCTTAAAACAAGCAGTGTAAACTGCTAAATGAGAAGATAAACAGAAAACTGTGGAGGCTGTTTACCTCTGACAGAGAGGCAGACAGATGGGAAAGGGAATACAAATGTAAGTAAACACAAGCTTTGAACAACATTTTTCTTTTTAATTGTGTGCTGAGTTATTAATATTTATACTATGCTCTACAGTATGCATATGTTACATATTGCTTTCTTTCAACTATTTTGAAGGTAATTTAAGGGAATATACACACAGTAGCCTTTAGCTATCTCATTTAGGTCTATAAATTAGATCATTTCATGTTTGTTTAAGTATTATAGCAAAATGTAAGATAAAACATCTTGTAAGCAAAGACTAATCGAAGAAAATAATTATGTGTCCAGATGAGTATTCCTGAGAGCACAAAACTAACTTGAAATACCTGCCATTCCCTTTTAAAGTACCAATTCTGATCTTATAAGTTCTCAAATATATGGTAACTGATTTTTAATTAGTTCTATAAATCATTTATATGCCAGAAAATATAAAGACAGATACCCAAGAAATTTGTATTCACAATGATGTTACTTATACGCAATGAATTCAATAGCTTAATGGACCACAACTTACATTTAAGTATGATTTTGTTCTTTTCTTTTGGCCATTCAACAGTAAAGAATCAAAATCAACTGTATGTACATAGTGGTTAAAACAAATTAAAGATTTTTCAAACTTGACTGTGGAGCCTAAATAGATTTCTTTGCTGGTAGAATATTTAAACACTGTATCCCAAAGTCTGATCACTGGCATTGTTTTTATGGTGTGCTACATAGATTGCAACAGGGGAGGCTAATGTGGGATATATAAATTTCTAACAGAATTAGAATATCTCCTATGCATAAAAGAAGATTGATGAATGCACTAGTACTAGAAAAGATCTGCCCCCTTTGGCTTATTCATCTAATTCTCATGCAGAAGTTATAAAATACAGAGTTCTCTTACTACTGCCACTGTAATTAACTTGTTTCACCAAGATAAACAATTCAAATAAAAGCTAATGTACAGTTCCCGCAGATTGCGCTGAAGAGACAGGTACCCCAAGCTCCCTATCCCCAATATAACATCACTTGGGACACGGCCTGTTGGGGTTTCCATCTGTGCCCGAGAACAGGTCAGCGCTGTGGTCGTCTGGGTGCCAGATCGGCGGGCCATCGCTTCTGCAGGGTGAGCGGCGCCACAGAGAGTGTGCAGAGTGCCCTCTGCCATCTTTGCTCCAGTGACTGGGAAGTTGGGACAGCCAGGTTCTGAGACAGACAGGCATAATATCGCTTGGGTCTCGGGCTGCTTGTGTGTGTGCGGCTCCCAAGTGCGGGGCTGATCTGCAGTAACCAGCGCGCCAGCTCTGCTGTGGGACTTCTGCCTGGCAGAGGGACCCCGCACTGGGCAGGAGCCTACCAGCTTTCCTTCCACGACCTCTGTTCCCGCAGACTGCACTGAAGAGACAGGTACCCCAAGCTCCCTATCCCCAATATAACATCACTTGGGACACGGCCTGTTGGGGTTTCCGTCTGTGCCCGAGAACGGGTCAGCGCTGTGGTCGTCTGGGTGCCATATCGGCGGGCCATCACATCTCCAGGGTGAGCTGCAACACGGAGAATGTGCAGATTGCACTCCGCCATCTTTGCTCCAGTGACTGGGAGGTTGGGACAGCCAGGTTCTGAGACAGACAGGCATAATGTCGCTTGGGTCTCGGGCAGCTTGTGTGTGTGCGGCTCCCAAGTGCTGGGCTGATCTGCAGTAACCAGCGCGCCAGCTCTGCTGTGGGACTTCTGCCTGGCAGAGGGACGCCGCCTCCCCCCCCAGGAGAGATCACACACCCCTGCACAGGGCAGGAGCCTACCAGCCTCCCTTTGGCGACCTCTGCTCCAGGAATCCACTAGGCTGAGCCTTTGGAGGTGCAAGGCCTCCCCAATATAAGATCACTTGGGGCAAGGCACATTAGGGCTCCAAAGTCACTCAGGAGCAGGCAGGCCCCAGAAATCGGTGCCAGGGGAATCCTGGTAATCCAGGGGGGGCAGAAATAGCTTTGCAGGCTCACAGGAGGTCCAATCAACAGCCAGTGGCAGCAGGACCAACTAACACCAGAGGTATCCAGATGGCAAAAGGCAAACGTAGGAATGTTACTAACAGAAATCAAAGTAATGTGGGACCATCCGAACCCAATTCTCCAACAGCAGCAAGTCCTGGATACCCCACCACACCCGAAAGACAAGATCTGGATTTAAAATCACTTCTCATGATGCTATTAGAGGATCACAAGAAGGACACAAATAAATCTCATAAAGAGTTACAGGAGACCATGAATCAATGGTTAGAAGCCCTTACAAAGGATACACAAAAATCGCTTAGAGAAATGCAGGAGAACATGGATCAAAAGATGGAGGCGCACAAGGAGACAACACAAAAATCGCTTAACGAGATGAATCAACGGGTAGATGCACTCACAAAGGAATCACAAAATTTGCATAAAGAAATGCAGAAGAATATGGGTCAACAGATGGATGCCCACAAGGAGGCAAGACAAAAATTGCTTAAAGAAATGAATCAACGGTTATATGCCCTTACAAAGGAAACACGAGAACTGCTTAAAGAAATGCAGGAGACGATGGATCAACAGATGGAATCCCATGAGGAGGAAACACAAAAATCGCTCAGAGAAATGCAGGAGAACGTGGGTCATCAGGAAGAAATCCTGAAAGAGGTAATGCAAAATACCTTAAAGAAATACAGCAAAATACAAACAAACAAGTGAAGGATCTCAACAAATCCATCCAGGAACTAAAAAAGGAAGTAGAAACAACTAAGAAATCACAAAGGGAGACAACTTTGGAGATAGAAAACCTTGGGAAGAAATCAGGAATCATAGATGCAAACATCAACAATAGAATAGAAGAGATGGAAGAAAGAATCTCAGGTGCTGAAGATTCCATAGAAAGCATCGACTCAACAGTCAAAGAAAATGCAAAATGCAAAAAATGTGTAAACCAAAACATCCAGGAAATCCAGGACACATTGAGAAGACCAAACCTAAGGATTATAGGTATAGATGAGAGTGAAGATTTGCAACTCAAAGGGCCAGTAAACATCTTCAACAAAATTATGGAGGAAAACTTCCCTAACTTAAAGAGAGAGATGCCGATGAACGTACAAGAAGTCTACAGAACTCCAAAGAGACTGGACCAGAACAGAAATACCTCCCGTCACATAATAATCAAAACACCGAATGTTATAAACAAAGAAAGAATACTAAAAGCAGTAAGAGAAAAGGGCCAAGTAACATACAAAGGAAGACCTATCCGAATCACATCAGACTTCTCACCAGAGACTATGAAAGCCAGAAGATCCTGGGCAGATATATATACCCAGCAAAACTCTCAATCACCATAGATGGAGAGACCAAGATATTCCATGATAAAACCAAATTTTCACAATATCTTTCCACAAATCCAGCCCTGCAATGGATAATAGGTGGAAACCTCCAATATAGGGAGAGAAACAACACCCTGGAAAAAATGAGATAATAACCTTCTTGAATCAAACCCAAAAGTAGATAACCACTCAAACATAAAGATAGCGTCAAGAATGGCAGATGGCAATAATCACTATGCCTTAATCTCTCTTAATATCAATGGTCTCAATTCCCCAATTAAAAGACATAGACTAGCAGACTGGATACATAAACAGGACCCAGCATTTTGCTGCATGCAGGAAACGCACCTGAGTGTCAAAGACAAACACTACCTCAGAGTAAAAGGCTGGAAAACAATTTTACAAGCAAATGGCCCCAAGAAACGAGGTGGAGTAGCCATCCTAATATCGGATAAAATTGATTTTCAACCTAAAGTCATCAAAAAAGACACAGAAGGACACTACATACTGATCAAGGGAAAAATCCACCATCAAGAACTCTCAATTCTGAATATCTATGCTCCAAATGCAAGGGCACCCTCATTCGTAAAAGAAACTTTACTAAAACTCAAAGCACACATCGCACCGCACACAATAATAGTGGGTGACTTCAACACCCCGCTCTCTGAAATGGATCATTCAGGAAAGCAGAAACTAAACAGGGACACAGTGAATCTAATTGAAGCCTTGGACCAAATGGAACTAACTGATATATATAGAACATTTCATACTAGAGCTAAAGAATACACCTTCTTCTCAGCTCCTCATGGTACCTTCTCCAAAATTGACCATATAATTGGTCACAAATCAGACCTCAACAGATACAAGAAGATAGAAATAATCCCGTGCCTCCTATCAGATCACTATGGAATAAGGGTGGTCTTCAATGGCAACAAAAACAAAAGAAAACCCACGTACACATGGAGGCTGAACAATGCTCTACTCAATGATAACTTGGTCAAGGTGGAAATAAAGAAAGAAATCAAAGACTTTTTGAAAGTTAATGAAAATGAAGGCACAACATACCCTAATTTATGGGACACAATGAAAGCAGTGCTAAGAGGAAAATTCATAGCCCTGAGTGCCGCCAAAAAGAAACGGGAGACAGCATACACTAACAGCTTAATGGCACACCTGAAAGCCCTGGAACAAAAAGAAGCAAATACACCAAAGAGGAGTAGAAGGCAGAAAATCATCAAACTCAGGGCTGAAATCAATCAAGTAGGAACAAATAAAACCATACAAAGAATCAACAAAATGAGGAGTTGTTTCTTTGAGAAAATCAACAAGATAGATAAGCCCATAGCCAGACTAACCTGAGAGCACAGAGATAGTATCCAAATTAATAAAATCAGAAACGAAAAGGGAGAGATAACAAGAGAAACTTAGGAAATTCAAAAAATCATCAGATCCTACTACAAAAACCTGTATTCAACACAACTAGAAAATCTTGAGGAAATGGACAATTTCCTTGAGAGATACCAAGTACCAAAATTAAATCAGGATCAAATAGACCATCTAAACCGTCCTATAAGCCCTGAAGAAATAGAAGTTGTCATTGGAAGTCTTCCAACCAAAAAAAGCACAGGTCCAGATGGTTTTAGTGCAGAATTCTATCAGACCTTCAAAGAAGACCTAACACCAATACTCTTCAAACTGTTCCACAACATAGAAACAGAAGGAACGCTACCCAACTCGTTCTATGAAGCCACAATTACACTAATATCAAAAGCACAAAAAGAGCCGACAAAGAAAGAGAATCTCAGGCCAATCTCTCTTATGAATATCGATGCAAAAATACTCAATAAAATTCTTGCCAACCGAATCCAAGAACACATCAAAACGATCATTCACCACGATCAAGTAGGCTTTATCCCAGGGATGCAGGGATGGTTCAATATAAGGAAATCCATCAATGTAATCCACTACACAAACAATCTCAAAGAAAAAAACCACATGGTCATCTCATTAGATGCTGAGAAAGCATTTGACAAAATTCAGCATCCTTTCATGCTAAAGGTCTTGGAAAGATCAGGAATTCAAGGCCCATATCTAAACACAGTAAAAGCAATTTACATCAAACCGGTAGCCAGCATCAATCTAAATGGAGAGAAACTTGAAGCAATCCCACTAAAATCAGGGACTAGACAAGGCTGCCCTCTCTCTCCATATCTTTTCAATATAGTACTTGAAGTTCTAGCTAGAGCAATTAGACAACAAAAAGAGGTCAAAGGGATACAAATTGGAAAGGAAGAAGTCAAACTATCACTATTTGCAGACGATATGATAGTATACATAAGCGACCCAAAGAACTCCACCAGAGAACTCCTACAGCTGATAAACGACTTCAGCAAAGTGGCCGGATATAAAATCAACTCAAGCAAGTCAGAAGCCTTCCTATACTCAAAGGATAAGCAGGCTGAGAAAGACGTAATAGAAATAATACCCTTCACGATAGCCACAAACCATATTGAGTATCTTGGCGTGACTCTAACCAAACAAGTGAAAGATCTGTATGACAAGAACTTCAAGTCTCTGAAGAAAGAAATTGAAGAAGACCTCAGAAGATGGAAAAATCTGCCATGCTCATGGATTGACAGGATTAATATAGTAAAAATGATCATCTTACCAAAAGCAATATACAGATTGAATGGAATCCCCATCAAAATCCCAACTCAATTCTTCATAGAGTTAGAAAGAGCAATTCAAAAATTCATCTGGAATAACAGAAAACCCAGAAGAGCTAAAACTATTCTCAAGAGTAAAAGAACCTCTGGGGGAATCAGTATCCCGGACCTCAAGCTGTACTACAGAGCAATAGTGTTAAAAACTGCATGGTATTGGTACAGTAACAGACATGTAGATCACTGGAAGAGAATTGAAGACCCAGAAATGAATCCACACTCCTATGGTCACTTGATCTTTGACAAAGGAGCTAAAACCATCCAGTGGAAAAAAGATAGCCTTTTCAACAAATGGTGCTGGCTCAGCTGGAGGTCAACATGCAGAAGAATGCAAATTGACCCATCCTTATCTCCTTGCACTAAGCTCAATTCTAAGTGGATCAAAGATCTCCACATAAAACCAGACACACTGAAACTAATAGAAGGGAAACTAGGGAAGAACCTTGAACATATGGGCACAGGGGAGAATTTCCTGAACAGAACTCCAATAGCTTATGCTCTAAGATCAAGAATAGACAAATGGGACCTCATTAAATTACAAAGTTTTTGCAAGGCAAAAGACACTGTCAAAAAGACAAAGCGGCAACCAACTAACTGGGAAATGATCTTTACCTACCTTACATCCGACAGAGGGCTAATATCCAATATATACAAAGAACTCAAGAAGTTAAACTCCAGAGAGGCAAGTAACCCTATTAAAAAATGGGGTACAGAGCTACACAAAGAGTTCTCACCTGAAGAATATCTAATGGCTGAGAAGCACCTAAAGAGATGTTCATCATCCTTAGTCATTAGGGAAATGCAAATCAAAACAACCCTGAGATTCCATCTCACACCAGTCAGGATGGCTAAGATCAAAAACACAGGAGACAGCAGTTGTTGGCTAGGATGTGGAGAAAGAGGAACACTCCTCCACTGCTGGTGGAATTGCAGGCTGGTACAACCACTCTGGAAAGCAGTCTGGCGGTTCCTCAGAAAACTGGGCATGACACTCCCGGAGGATCCGGCTATACCACTCCTGGGCATATACCCAGAGACTTTACCTGCATGCAATAAGGACACATGCTCCACTATGTTCATAGCAGCCTTATTTATAATAGCCAGAAGCTGGAAAGAACCCAGATGTCCCTCAACGGAGGAATGGATTCAGAAGATATGGTATATCTACACAATGGAATACTACTCTGCAATTAAAAACAATGAATTCACGAAATTCCTAGGCAAATGGTCAGATCTTGAAAATATCATCCTTAGTGAGGTAACCCAATCACAAAAGAACACACATGGTATGCAGTCACTGATAAGGGGATATTGACCCAGAATCTCGGAATACCCTAGACACAATCCGCATATCAATAGATTTCTAAAAAGATGGAAGGAGAGACCCCTGGTCCTGGAAAGACTGGATGTAGGGGAACGCCAGGACAGAGTAACGAGAGGGGGTTGAATGGAGAAAAGAGGGAGGGAAGGGGGCTTATGGGACTTTCGGGGAGGGAGGAAATGGGAAAAGGGAAGTGATTTGGAATGTAAATTAAAAAAATAAAATAAAATAAATGATAATAATAAAAAAGCTAATGTACATAAAGTATTTAGATTGTAAAATATCTCATTAAAATATCTTGTTCCATTATCAATCTCACCAATAGTTCTATCTGTACCAAATTGGTCCACAGCACTGACACTGATCTATTGTGACTTTGATAGCTATATCATCTTTACCTTATTTCTTCATGTATAAATAACTGTGAATTATTAAGTTACATGTTACTTATAGCATCATTGTATATTTCACCTGGAAGAAAAGTTTCTATTGCTATTTTAAAAACAAAACCCCCTGAAAACCACACAGGTGAATGTCAAAGTCATACTGCTAGCTCTTAGAGGAGAAATTATCTCTGAAACATTTTCCTGTTCATAAATCAAAAAGATTGGGAAGTTTAGCCTTTCCAGGATGGACGTGGAACCTAAAGGAAAATATGAACAATGGTCTGGATTAGATTCTTCAGGTCTTCAGTTTTCTTCTAGGCATAAAATATTTAACATTTAAAATGTCATAAGGAATACTCATATTAACTATTTAACTTAAAAATTATACTATATATTATTCTGTTTGCAAATACACATACATACCTTTAAAGAATTTTTCTCTTGTCTGCTGGTAGTGCTTTCCTAAAGAACCAAAGACTACCAAACAAAAACAGCAACACCGAGTGTTAGAAAGCCCTCTTTTGGGCTGTTTGTTGGTTGAGGATGTCCAAAAGACTCCCAAAACATACAGTCTATTGCCATTGCACTTGTTTGTCCTCAGTGTTCGATGGTAAGCCCTTGATGTTTAAGCCACTATGCACTGTAGACATAGGGATCCAGGAGCCCCTAACCTGGAAATAACCCAAATGCCTCCTCGCTGAGTACTAACTTTCACAGACTCCAAGGCACATTAAACTTCCAAAAGAGGGAGGCCATCAACAGTCGTGTTCAGCAATGATGCCTATGAACTACCAGCAAAGCACACTAATCCTCTTGAGATATTAGTGATATGCATAGCCCAGTAGTAACTGAAAACTCTCTAATTATACTTAAGATCCCTCAACAAGAAGATAATCACACCCACTACTGGAAACCTAGTTTCAATGCCAGTGAAATCAGGGAGCTTGGAGGAGAATCTCCAGGTACTACTTTCCTAAATTCACATAATCCCTAGCAACAATCTAAATATTTTGTTCTTACACCCACAACTTACTCTAGTTTTCACCTCTAGTCATGGAAGCTTACCTTTACAGCATATGGAATCTACTACTGAAAAATCACAAGCAATCAAAATGTAGAGTTTGTAGTCCAGTTTAATGGATAAAATACTTTAGTACCTAAGACTGCAAAAGAGTGCAAAATGATTTTAAGGGGCAGACGTTTAGCGAGTTTGGTAGGTGATTATGTTTCTTAGCAATGTACACAAGCTACATTTAAAAGTCCCACCAAGGTGACTTACCTAAACATGACCTAAACACGGTCAACACCAAAATCTGTGCCTAATGAGTTTGAAAAAGCCATGTAGATCTCAACTACAAACAGGGAACTGCAGACAACCATAGAATACTGAGGGCTGAAAATATAGTCTTCCCCAAAGATGGTTGTTAAATACCAAATTGTCAGTCCTGAGATCATACATAAAAGTAGCACCATACACACATACAGACTGAAGAACACACACACACACACACACACACACTTACACGTACATGCACACTCACACTCATGCACACATACACACACACACACAGACTCACGCACACTCATGTGCTCACACACACACTCACACGTGCGCACACTCACACTCATGCACACATACACACACACACACAGACTCACGCACACTCATGTGCTCACACACACACTCACACGTGCGCACACACATACACACACACACACACACACACACACACACACATATATATATATATATATATATATATATATATATATATATATATATATGGCCAGGAAATTTAAAAAATGCAAACACAAGTATAAGAATATGAGACTTTGTTTTTGCTTTGTTGCATTTACACTTATATAAAGTAGCTATGTGTTACATATTTTTGGGTAATTTGAGGAATATAATGATAATAACATATAAAAATGATTATTTTAATGATATTTTAATACCTAAGTTGAATTACAGTTCCTATTCTTTTTTGGTACTAGAATAGCTTTAGTTCTGATTCATTTCAAACTTATTGCATTCTCACTAGTCTATTGCAATATATGATTTTCCTATACTGAGTTCTATTAATACATAAGACTTTCTGGATGCTTAACCAAGTGGATAGAGAAATATTTATGTATGCAATTGTTAATTTCACTTTGCCTATTATGTTGAATATTATAATCAAATGTTTCCTAACTTTATTTGAACTTTTATATTCAGTGTTTTGACTTTTGACATATTTAAAACAACAAACAACTTAATTCAGCCATTACTCAAGTTTTGTTCTTTGAAATTCTTGATTTGGCATTTATTCCAATTCCTTCTGGCTTTGTACTAATTGACAATGTACCAAATATTACCTTCCAGCATTGTCCCTGACACTTTCTATGAAAAGTATCAGTGGTATATGAAAGTATTTTACCCTTTAGTGATGTCAGTTGTTTGAAATATATCCAAATAATGTATGATACCACAAGCATTTTGTGAGTATGCAATTTTCTCTTTACCAGTAGACCTTTTTTGGACACAGTATACCATTGAAGTTTAAAGTGATCACATCTGTAAGGACTGCTGTGACTGACTCTAGTGTAGAATCATAGTAATGCACTGAATATTTATTTTCATTTCTAAAGTCAAATTATCACAGATCATTTTTCATTATAACTCTTTATAACTACATACTACCTGTAAGATATTTAGAAAATAACACATTTTGAACTTTAAAAAAATATTCAACTTTTGTCTTTTAATCTTTGTAAATTGAAAAAGCACAGCAAACATTGTACTATGTTATGCAATATAATAAATGGAATGTTTCTCAGCATGATATATACAACATGGTATATAATACATATAGCATTCAACAAAATTTTAATGATAGGTATTCTATGCCAGTGCTAAAATTATCTGTTGGCATTGATCAATATCGTTTACATATTTACTATGATAATTCGATGAAAAACACTCCTCTAGACATAATTCTAAGCAAAAATTTTAAAAACACTCATGATTTTTTAAATTATGTTTTTCTTAGCATCATAATGAAACAGCACTTACCTCAGTTCACTCTGTTAGCCCTTAATGCTAAGAAACTGTAAACAAAGATTAAAGATATTTAATAGAAAAAATAGAAATTCTAATGAAATCCTCCACAATAAGTATTTTGATATTTGAAATAAAATGTAACAGGGAAGACAAATTACATTTGTCTTGTTTTAATTTTATAAAAAAATTTAAGTTTTCCTTTATCATTAAAATTTTTGATTTTTTTTAACAAGGAAAATTAGAGAAATTACAAAAGTCCCATTTTTCATGAAGGAGGAAGGGAGGTGAGAGGGAGGGACTTGGAGGAGAGGAAGGAGGGGAAGTTGCTGTTGGGATGGAAAGTAAATAAGTGACTTAATAAAAATGCAATGCAAAAATAACAATGCAAGTTATCACTTCAAATGAAAGAACCAATTCACCATCATCAAATTGAGGTCTACCATATGGCTTTGTAAAGCGAACAGTTGCATGAATCCACAGGTGAAAACATTTCTATTCTAATTATGGAATGCTCTAACCCCTTAAAATGTCAGCAAAATCCATTAACCTACATATTGATAGAACCATGTATTCTCAATTTAATTTCTTCTCAATGAGTTTTAAGTTAAAATATAAGTATGTGGGCTTTGTAGTGAACAGTCAAGCACTTGACTATGTACTCAGTTTCTTCTACAACTTCATCAATTACTTAAATTTTCTGCTATTTTTTCTACTACCCAAAGTACATCATGTTAGCACTTGCTCTGCTTACCATGCAGGATCTTAATTAAAGGAAATAAGCATATTAAAACTGCTTGGAAATAAAAAAAAATAAACAAATGTGAAGTCCAGCCAAGCCTGTTGCTTAGAAAATGAAATACTTTCTTAGGCAAATGGATGGAAATAGAAAATATCATCCTGAGTGTTGTAACACAATCACAAAAGAACACACATGGTATGCACTCACTGATAAGTGGATATTAGCCCAAAAGTTTGGAATACCCAAGACACAACTCACAGACCACATGAAGCTCAAGAAGAAAGACCAAAGTGTGGGTGCTTCGGTCCTTCTGAGAAGGGGAACAAAATATTCACGGGAGTAAATATGGAGATAACGTGTAGAGCAAAGACTGAAAGAAAGGTCATCCAGAGACTGTCTCACCTGGGGATTCATCCCATATACAGTCACCAAACCCTGGCACTATTGTGGCTGCCAAGAAATGCTTGCTGAAAGAGTCTCATATGGCTGTCTCCTGAGAGGCCCTGACAGAGCCTTGTAAATACAGAGATGGATGTTCACAGCCAACCATTGGACTGAGCATGGGGTCCCCAATGGAGGAGTTAGAGAAAGGACCAAAGGAGCTGAAGGGGTTTGCGACCTCATAGGACAAACAACAAATATCAACCAATCAGACCTCCACCCATCCACCCCAGAGCTCCCAGGGACTAAGTCATCAACCTAGGAGTATACAAGGCTCCAGATGCATATGTAGCAGAGGATTGCCTTGTCAAGCACCAATGGGAGGGGAAGTCCTTGGTTCTATGAAGGCTCCATAGATGCCCCAGTGTAGGGAAATCAAGGGCAGGGAGGTGGGAGTGGGATGGGTGGAGGAATACCCTCATAGAAGCAGGGGGACAGAGGATGGGATAGGGGGTTCTGGGAGGGGGGGAAGAGGAAAGGTTTTACATTTGAAATGTAAATAAAGGAAACATCCAATAAGAAAAAGGAAAGGAAATACTGCATTAAATCCCAAATACTAAGCTGGAAGGAATATCCTCACATGCTGGTCTTCCAGAGTATCCAGGTTCAATTCCCAGCACCATATTGATTCTCACGGTGGTCAGTTCCAGGAGATGTGATGACATGTTCTAGCTTCCATGGGTACTAGACATTTACATGGTGCATAGTCATATACTCAGGCACAATACCCACACACATTAAATTAAAATATGAATTAACTTAAGATGAAATGTTATTAAGTACATATTATCATAATCTCCACACAAGGACTGTCCAAACATTAAAATACCAGTCCTACTGTTGAAGGTAGTAAAACATGTGTTTGAAAGAGAGTAAAACTTATCCATGAGATACATATATTCTTTAAACTCTACTTTTTGTGGCCCCTAGAGTTCATCAGTATCCAGTTCGTCAGAATAATGTGTGAAGTACTGATTATTGATAATGAAGAACATGAAACATAATATACTGAACAGCTGTTGCACTTGACTTGTCAACTCTTTAAACTTTTTGAACAGAAACTATTTCTTAAAAGGCAATATTAATTGTGTATCTATACTAATATCTTTTAATGATATGAACTTCTCAATCTAATCTTTGCAATAATATTCAAAGATCATTATCAAAATAAAGAAACAAAATTAAAATCCTTGTTTCCTAAGATTAAAAAAGAACAAAGTTCATGCTCTTTCTTTTACCACTATAATATATTGGAAGTAATGCTAAAATATTTGGATTAGTAGTTCTTTTTATTAGATCCTATTTTCCTTCTTTTTTTTTTAAAGAAAATCAATTTCTTTGTTCTTTGCACACATCTCCTGTCAATAAAATGAAAAATGATAAAGATTTAGGAAGATAGTGGTCTCAGTGTAGCATCTCTCATATTATTATTCCAGTATCATCTGTTACAAAGTAAGACCAATTCCCACATCTAATTACAAACAGGATTTCAGAGTCATTAAACAAAATACATTTCCATTAGTGCTGCTGTAAGAAGATGGGGGGGAGGGAAATGAAGATTAGTTCATGCTGCCCCTATGTCTTTTAAGCTTTGAAGATTTAAACCTCTGTATTCAGAGACTAAATTTTCAAAAGATCAACAAAGTGATACAAATGTAAAATATGCTTCGTTCTACGTGGCTTGGGGTGTGTTACCTTTGCTTTGCCATTTTTTGCATGTTACACATAGTTCTTGTATAAATATACCTGGAAACTTCAAAGTTCTCTATTACTTGGTTGTGCTGTACAAAAATATGTTCTTTTAATTCTAATTAAATTTGGCACAATAAAGTTTACATGCAAAAATAGCACACTTGCAAATAGGTAATTCTGATTCAGTAAGACAATGCTAGGTTTTTGCCATTAAAGTACAGTGCTAGTTTTGGAATGCAAGGAAGGTTGCAAACTAGATAAATAAACTTGCTCATGAAGTATTTACAGTGGTTTAAGTAAAATTAATATATCCTTCACTGAATGTGTACAATTAGTTTTAGCATTACTGCATTTGGACAACACTATACCTTGAAGCACTGCTGAATGACTGAACTTCGGAGGTCATTTTCTTTTATTGTTTTCTTCGTATTTATTATTTGTATTTTTCTTATTGAAAGTCAGACTCATGTAATCAAAAAGTTTTGCAATTTCTAGTCATACTACTCTATTCCATATAACATAAAAACAAAAGCATGTGTAAACTTAAGAAAGACGAATGTAATTCATTCTCATTCCAAAAGCAAGCCAATTAAGTATTAAACTCAATTAAATTTTAACTATTTCATAAATATTGGTATGTTCGATATATTAATGTATCCAGTAGAATGTAGTTTATAACCACTATCCATTTCTTTAATGTTTATTCTTAGGAAGCATCACATATCAATACAGTGTTTCCTATTATATGTCTATTCTCAATATAATCAACTTCTGGAAGAAAATGAATAATTGACAATAAAATCATAGCACGATTACTCTTATAATTTAAAAAGAATACTTCCTAATAGCTTGTTTTTAAGCATATGATACAAAAGGGATTCTTTCAATATGGAATTATTTAAGCTGCAATACAGTTCTATCACTGGTTATAGCCTCACATTTATGTACTCATGAGGTGGTTCTTCATCTCCTACCATCTAGATACTGTTTTCAGTCTCAACAATTTCCTGATTTACTTGAAAGCACTCCCTTGATATATCCTATCGAAACATCCTGGAACTTCTTGTTTCCCCTATGAGGACAGTACTTCCATCTAGTCAGTTGTCTAAAGTCAGTTATCTATAACCAGCACAAGTACTACAGAAAGTGAGGTGAAAAATAAATGATACCATCTAAAAGAAGAGCTAATCAGGAACACATTGTCTAGAAAAAAAGAGAAATATTTCCCTGACTATATTGTAAAGATAGTTATGGAAATTAAAATGCCTTTGAACTCAAATACCTGTGAGTTCTCTTCAACACCCAACACCTCTCTGTGTGTGTCTATTTCTCTTTCACTCCCTCCTTCCATCCCTCCCTCTATTCCTCCCCTCCAGAAACATTAAACATATTACTGATGTATATGAAATTAAATATTTATTAATTTATCAGTATTCTTAAATGACATGAGAAGTCAAATAAGGGACATTTGCCATGAAGAAATAAAAGGAACTTGGTAGAAATAAAAAAAAAAACATCATCAAAAGACATTGGATTTGGCAAAAGTGAGACTTATGTTTAAACTTGTTTTATGTGTAGGCTAAACATGTCATTTGGCGAGGGTGGTAACAGTTTTTCACTTATTGTGGGTTTGGAAACATATATAGCAAGTAACAATAGCAATTTTATTATTGAAAAAGTATAAATTGATGTTACTCGTAGGTAAGTGTTATATGGGATATATAATACATAAGAACTTAACAAAGGAGCAGGGCAGTGGTGGTGCATACCTTTAGTCTCAGAACTTGAGATGCAGAGACGGGCAGATTAGTTTCTATTCTAATTTCTATTGATTTCCCCTGATTGCCTGGATATATGATATTTTCTTTATCAGCTATAACATAAATTAAAATGTAGCAAAATACTTTAGCTAAGTTCTCTGGCAAGTCATATAAATTTAGTGATACTGAAAGTTTGGGGACACAAAAGAACATAACACATTAGACTCAGTAGTTAACAAAAACTTGCCACATTTAAGCTTATTTTTTTTCTTAATTGCTAAACATGATTTAAAATGTTCATATATTTACTCTCTTATTTATATTTTATATTAGTAATGAAAAACCTTCTATGATAAAATACTTAAAGCAATAATACAAAGTGTTTCCTTATGCTTGTTGAGGGCAGAATGGCTAACAACAAACTTTGTAGGTTAAATGTTCAACAATAATACATACTTTAATAACTCCAAAAACCTTTCAGAAATATGTATAGCACCATAAAAATGAAAAATACTTCTTTCTTATCTTAAAATCTTTAACACTAAAATAACAGATTAGACAGTTTTTTATTTTCCTTTGTAGAATAAATGATCTATTGCTTTTGAGATTTTATACACTTGAAATTTAAGATGTTGACCATGTAATATCTAAATGTTCATAGTGAGTATAGAATCTAAAAGGTCATGATATGGATTTGTGCCTACAATTTTTCTTTCAACTTGAACAGCCCCCTCCTGCTTCTGTTACCTTGGCAATCATTCAACTGACACATTCCCCTGTTTTCTAAATAATATATGGGTTTTTCTTTTAACATGACAGTCCAAAAATTATCAATTCTGCCCCAGTTTTATTCATGATGGTAATTTGCCTTGATAGTATTACATTAAAACAATGAATTATTCCCTCCTTATGGTTCCTTAACTATTCCTGTGAGTGATACATGTGTGATTTTTATAAAAGATTCCCAAAGATGTTTGTAGTTATGAGAAAACTCTATGGCACATTTGGTCAGAAAAATATTGATTACAAAACAATACAGCTGTACAAAACAAAATGAAACAAAACAAAACATAAAAAACAACCACTTTCCTATACAGCCTTGATTCTTTAGTTTCCTTTAATACATTATTCTAACTTACTCTTTAGAAAATGTCTATACTAAATCACTTGAATTTTATTAAGAAATATGACTATAATATTTCAAAGTATTTTATATTCCTACTGAGAAAATAAAAATACTTTCATTAAAGCATGCAAGTCTAGTTTAGAATCTGCATAAGAAAATGAGTGTTTTTATCTATTTGCTCAGTATTCTATGGGAGCAGATTTTCTGGCTATGGTAATGTACTGATAATCTAATGATTATTTCTTAGCAGAGGGAAGAAGTCTAGGAGATAGATAGACAGGCAGTTATAATCTATTTTTATAATGATGTATATATTTTTCATAAATGCTGTTTAATGCAAACTTTGAGGATCTGGAAAAACAAACAAATTTTAACTCAGTAAAAATAATTTAGATGCTGCTTAGTCTTAAGGCATTTCTGGGGGTTTCTTTATTTATTTCTGTAAGCTATGTAAGACAAACATTACAATATTATGATGATCTTGGAGAGTAGGCACTTGCAACTGTTTGTGAACTAACTAGAAAAGCTTGACAATTTAATTCAAACAGTCAAGGAGACCTATTAGGAAAATGTATTAGAAAGGGGGAACTGTGCTCAATGGGCATGTAGCCTATGTGGTGACAATCTCACATTTTCCTTAAAAATATAAGTGCATTATCTTTTATAAAATTTAATAAAAGACCTTTTTGTTCCCTTTCTCAGAAAAACCAAAGCACCCACACTTTGGTCTTCCTTCTTCTTGAGCTTCATGGGGTCTGTGAATTGTATCTAATTTATGCTGAGCTTTTGGGCTAATATTCACTTATCAGTGAGTGCATACCGTGTGTGTTCCCTTGTGATTGGGTTACCTCATTCAGGATGACACTTTCTGGTTCCATCCATTTGCCTAAGAATTTCATGAATTGATTGTTTTTAATAGCTGAGTAGTACCCCATTGTATAAACATACCACATTTTCTGTATCCATTCCTCTGTTGAGGGATATCTGGGTTCTTTCCACCTGCTGGCTATTATAAAGAACGCTGCTATGAGCATAGTGGAGCATGTGTACTTGTTATATGTTGGAGCCTCTTTTGGGTATATACACAGGAGCTGTGTCTTATCAAATCCTTAAGCATTTTAAAAGCCAAAACTCTAATGCACCAGCAAAATACATGTTTCCCTCAATATTTTGATTTTGTCTATAATTTTTCACACAGAGAGCCAGTGGCCTTATTAGTGACTTCTATAATGATTATCCAATGATATTCCCTGAACACTGGAGAATTTTTTAACTACTGTACTAGGGCTATTTACCCACTGCAGTTTATATCTTAATTCATAATTCCTTACTAATATGGTTGAATTAGAATTCAGCAAGAATGTTATAAATTAAAATTCAGATTGAGTGATAATAAATAGAAGTGGAATAACTATTATTATTATATGGCATACTGTACAGACCAAATATATAGTATAAATGTATAAATAATGTAAATATGTGTGGAAATATTTTGTAAAAATTAATTTAAAGTGTTTCTAATTTAATTAGTAAGGAATAAGAGTCAGGCTGCATTCTTTTTGGTAAGCCAAGAAATAATTATGCTAACACGATATAGTAACTCCTTCAAAAACCTTCTTAAATTAATAGTTCATTCAGTGAGAAATTTTTCCTGTAATTTACAAATCCTAGTGTGAGATTAATAATATTTCTTCAGAATAAAACTTAAGTTCTAACTCTAACCTTCTTGACCAAATATACATAACTTTGATTGAGCTGATATTATCTTTCTACTTTTCTGTTTTTCCCTCTAAACAATCTTAAATCCCACCCCCCTGCCTTTATTTTTAACCAGTTAGGGGTTAGAAAGCTAAACTAACTTTATAAGAGTTTCATTTAAACTATTGATTTTGATGAAAATATTTCCATGAATAACACATTTATGTGTTATTTTGTCAATCTTTATGGGTATATCTCAAGCTTTATAAGTCAGAGGTCATGTCGCCTCCTCTTATATCAACTCAATTATCATATTTCTGTTCTTAAGTTTTCTTTAAAGTCACAACCTTTGTGTTTCTTAGTATTACTAAGGACACTGGGGATGTTTTTAGCAAGGTCAGTTTTCACTTATAAAAGACAACTATAATACAAAAATAATTGCAAAATTTCTACAGCCAAGTTCATAGAATATGGAATATCTAGGAAATGCATGGTGAATCTAAATCTTGAAATCAATCTATGAATATATAATCCAGAAAAATCAATTTTCAAACATTTAAAATAGTGTACCACTTCAGAGATACTACATGGTATTTCTCAGTGCAAAGAGTAAGTTAATGGGTAACCCAGGGACACTTTGGTAAAATTCATAAAATTCTCTAAATGCCAGAACCTTTTACATATATCTATTGGGGTACAAGTACTCATTAAACTTCACTCTGAATACTAGGCTTATTGCATATGTAGAAAACATACTTTTTTAAACTTTTACTTATTTATTTTTTTTACTTATTTACTTTACATCCCACTCACTGCCCCCTCCTGGCCACCCCTTCCCACAATCCTTTTTTCCATCCCTCTTCTCCTTCTCCTCTGAGTGGGTGGGAGTCCCCATGGGTATCACTCCACACTTGCATGTCAGTATAGATCACATTCTTAAATGCAGCACTGATGACACTCAAATAAGATACATGCTAATAGAATTTTTAAAATGTAACTATTTTCTTATATCAAACTTATATGTCTACAATAAAGAGAAAGCCACTGAATGTGGGAGAATGATGCTCACACATATGCCCTACAACCTTTTCTAAATCAGTAGGAATATTGATAACATATTGATATATTATAGGCATTAGTTTAATTGATATGTGTATTAGGAAACAAATCTTCAAAAACCAATTATGATATAGAGCCTAGATGTTTTAACCGTGGATTATAATTTAATATAGGTTCAAATAAGTAAATGCAGTGTTTACAAAACTTTTACTAAAAGTAAATGTTTATGAATGTACTACTACCAATAAAGTAATTCAAATAAAATGTGTATTTCACATAAGTTATTTGTGGCAGCGCTAACTTATGTTGTATCACCTATATATATATAAAACTGAAGCCTTTTTACTGCAGAACATGTGAATACCCTCCTGTGTATGCTATCATGTCTAAGAGTGCTAAAGAACATTGCCTAAAATATATCAGCTAATATGATTTCAGTATATATAATACACAATTTCATTATAGTGTTTAACTGAATATATAGACATATAAAATCAAAGATATTTATTGATAACAGTCTTGATTTGTAATTATCAAAATAATATAACTTTAAATTGCATGGGAATGATTTTAAATTTTTATTTCAGTTTTCCACTAGGATTTCATTAAGCAACATCATGATTATTTAGCTTTATATATAACAATTGGTGAGCTCACTCTAATGGATAGTTCCAAAGGCATGGTCTCACAGATAGTCCTGACTCCATGAGTAGTTTACAAACCAAACCAAACACAAAAGAACATGAAGAACATGGAAAAGAGATTTGTAGCAAAGAGAAAATGTTAATAGGTTTGGAAGGGTGATGAAAGTAAGACTGATTGGAATGAATTACATACTTCTAGGAAATTGACAGCCCCATATGGGCAAAACTAATCAACCTTTTCGGTTTATAAAGCTGAAAAACACAAGCGAGGAAAATGGAAGATATATTGACATGAGGGGTGATAGAGGAATTGTGTATGGTTGGGTATGGATATGACCAAAACACAATAAATACATAACATATATAAGAGAGAGAGAGAGAGAGAGAGAGAGAGAGAGAGAGAGAGAGAGAGAGAGAGAATGCACACACACACACACACACACACACACACACACACACACACATAAAGAACACAAATTAATAAAACCTTCTGAAATGTGTGGATTTCTCAAAACAACACTTAAATTGAAATATTACAAAAAATGAACATAATTTTCTTTATATATTAGCAAAGGGGGTATCAATTGGAAAAGCATAGGGAGTTCTACTATATGATAGTCCTTGACATTTGAAATTCGTAATAAAAAAAAAGTATTAACTTTTTGCCAACTGACAATTCAAGAGTGCTTTTGAAATGATAAAACTACAGTGGTACTTACTAAAAACTCTATTTACGAAGACAATCTGCAGTTAACATTAATAAAATAACTCAATAGCAATAATGTCCTCGTGGGTGTTAGATACAGAATTAAAGTTCTGTACTACTTGCCCCAGGTTTGGGAACTATTGCTTAAACTTGAAATTATCATATTTAGACTCCAATTTAGAAAGACAATTAGCATGTTTCCCTTATTTGTATATCCTACATAGATTAACACACATTCTCTGTCTGTCTCTGTCTTCTCTATCTCTGTGTCTCTGTCTCTGTCTCTCTCTGTCTCTCTCTCTCTCTCTCTCTCTCTCTCTCTCTCTCTCTCTCTGTCTCTGTTTCTGTCTCTCTCTCTCTCTCTCATCATGAAAGTAATAGTAAAACAGCATATGGGGAAAGAAAAGAACCAATAGGGAAAAGGGAAAAATGGAAAGCACAGAGGGATTTAGGGACCGCTTTTAAAGTAAATTTTATACTTGTATTAAAACGTTTTTTGGAAGCTCATTTCCATGTACAAGGAATATGTGCCATTTTAAAAAGAACTATTATATTTGGTATTTTTCATAGTTTAAAAATCTAGTCTGAAAGTTAGCACAGACATCCTGGCAAACACTACAAACTCAATTGCCAAATGCCTTGAGAATATTATACTAGGTAAAACTCAGCCTGGCTTACTAAAGATCAAGTCCTGTCCGGCCAATCTAATCTTGCTTCCATGACAGAATGACAGTTTGAGAAATAGAAGAGCAACATTAGATGCAATTTATGTTGACTTTATCAAGGTTTTCTGACAAGTCTAAACAATTGACTCATCAATAAACTGAAAACGCAGGCAGGTCACATACCTGTAGAAAGTTCAAAATAAGAGAAATGTGCATTCAAAGGTGATTGCAATGGATCAATGTCTATTTGGGAATATGATTTAAAAAAGACTCTCTTGGTGAACCATAGCAGGCTACACAGGCTACATGTTTCTGTCAGTGTCCCAAACATTGGCAGATGTACATTTAAATACAGCAACATAAATATACAACTTGCGAGAATGAGTTCAGAATATGGTAGCAGCACTAAATATACTATCTTGTACTGAATTAATAATATGGACTAAGAACATCAGATCCAGGATAGTGTTCGGTTACTTTGTAAAACCAAGAGAACTGGGCAAGGACCACTGATGTTAAAAATAAAAAGTAAAAGTAAAATTTATACCTAATATTATAACCATTAAATGCTAAATTATAACTAATCAAAATGAAAGAGGCAGTTACTCAAAATCACAGAAAAAAAATAACTTCTAGAGTTACTTACATACATACTCTTAAATTTCAGGGACACTTAAGACATATAAAATATAAGAAGCCAGAGTAGATGCAACAATAATTTTCTCTCCCCTGATAAGTAGAGTTTTGTGTTTTGTAATAATATCCAGTTGGTTACAAAGAAAAATAAACAGTTGTACAGAAATGTTGAAAAGACTAGAGATTGGGGACAAACATGTAAAGAAAAATGACATTAATTTAAAATAAGCATTCTGATAAAAAAAAGCGATGCTTAGAATTAACATCCAAAAAAAGGAACCTTAGCAGTACCTACACAGAAAAGAAGCTCCCGATTCCCTATTGAGGTATAAAAAATAGGCAAAATTTTATACTGGTATAGGGATGTGCCAACATTATGTTATGCTCTGCATTTCATGATTTCAATACCCTGGTTAATTGACTAGGTTTATAGTACATGCCATGAATTCCATCCTATCAAGCAGTCAAAATTCCAAGAACAAAGAAGATAAATGTTGTTCTTACCCTTCATCAAGAAAGCTTCTTTTCACAACAAATAAAAATTATAGCCAAGATCTATCACTGGTCAAAAGGAAGAGAACAATTTGACACAACTTGATATATAAACAATTGAAATAACTGTAACATAATCCCTACACCTATGGTTTAGGGAGCTTGAAGGAATGAGGGGCAGTAAAATGGAAAGCTAGACCAACACACCTACAGGTAGATAATGTCTTCTAAACATGTTAAGAAAGTTATATTTATAAAATATAAACAATATGGTTGACAAAAAGAATTTTTAATAATATCAGTTAACTTGCCAAAGTGGATGTGGGAAATTTTACAAGGTCTCACCACTCCTATGTAGAGAGCTATAGACAATCAACTGCAGCTTGAAGAAGTAAAATTAATTGTTCAAGGAACCAGATTTCTGATAGGTCATGCCATCAAGTAGTTGGTCTTCAAAACACACACACACACACACACACACACACACACACACACACACACACACACTCACAGAGGCGTGTACATGGGCAAAACAGTGAATGGACCAAGTAGGATGTGTATATGCAACAAGACTAAAATAAAAATTTGGTCATGAAATCGAGGAGTGCAGGAGACACAGAAGGAGAAGGGAGATGGGAGTGGGAGAAGTGATATAAATATATCATTTCTGAAATACTCAAAAGTTTACAAATGTTAAATTAAAAACAAGAATAAATACTATCCTCTCCAGTAGCAAGAGGTGCTAGCCTACGTTGGTTTTAAGATGCTATCAGTTTACAAGAAAGGTGTGTACAAAAAAAGAATATAATTTCCATGAGAGAGCCCCTCCAGAAATAGTGGGTTTTTTGTTTGGTTGGTTGTTTTCTTTGTTTTTATTTTTTGTTTTGTTTTGTTTTGTCTTGTTCTGTTTTTGGTATCACAATCAGTTGAAAGCAACCAGGCTTCTCTTGAATCTCTAGAAACATCATGCCATATCTAATTGAATGTTTGGAAAGCATGAAGAAAAAAACACAATCATGGGATTTTTCTAATTGAACATTGCAAGTTAATCAGTTCTACATGCTTCAAATTTCCCACTAAAACATATAATTTCTAAAAAGCAAAACATTCAACATCTGCTCCACAGAAGCTAGACCAGTGCAGAAATTAAAACAAGTAGGATAAAGATTTACATTGTGATCATAGATTCTTTAGTGGAAATCATGGTGCACAGATCTTCCTGTAAAAAAGCAACAGAGTTAAGAAATAACAATATATTTCTACTAGTAAATAGAAATATATCAAAGACTTCGTTATAGTCATTTAAAAAGAACCATTGCTTTGTAGCTATACTTGTTACTTGATAGCTGCAATTATAATCACTCAGGCATCTATTTCCCACAAGCTCTCCACAGCAGCAACCTTTAGTGATTAATTACAAAGCTCCAGGAGCAATAATACACAGACTAATTTCCTAAAACAATAAAAAACAGAATTTCTCATTTAGAGCCAATGAAACAAAAACAGATTGTTATTTATGCTGAAATCTTGATGCAGAGTCATGGTGCTGCCATTACAGAACCTATTAAATACCACGAACCAGAGAAGCTATCAGCTTATCTTCACAAAAGAAAGTGATATTCTTGCCTGACGATTCCTCAAGCATTTATAGTTGCTTTTCCTCTTAAAGGCTATTTTATATTAATTTTAACTTTGCCCCTCTTGCCTCTGGTTTTACAGAATGTTTCAAAAGTGATAATTAAAATGAAACAAAAATTTCTATAATGAAAAAATGTCTTTTTCCCACAGTTCAAACCTTTCAACTAAATACAGATTGTATATTTTTAGATCAATGGTCTCTTTATTTTATGATGAGTCAAAGATTTAGAAATTTCTTCATGTTATGGAGTATGAACTCTGATGCTCACTAGTGTGAAGAGAAACATTCAGAATCATTAACCTTAATCTCTTTAGGAAAATAGTAATTTTCCATATACTGTTCTGTGTCTGAATATAGAGATGACATTTCAAACTATATTCTGTTAAAATTATTACAATAAAATATAATCCCAAAGTTCCACAATTAAAGGACAAGGGTCAATGCAAAGAGGAAGCTACAAACTTACAAGTATCAACAAAAGATGTTTGTAAATCTGGATCACTGTGTGTAGATAAATGCAACTATATCCATACTTACCATTCTGCATAATACTCAAATGTAAGTAGATCAATGTCTTTAAAATAAAACCAAATACCTGAACCTGATACTGGAGAAAATGAGGAGTAGCCTTGAACTCATTACCATAGGTAAATCTTACTGAACAGAAACACCAATAGCATAGGCAATAATTTATAAATAGGACCTCAAGAAACTGAAATTTTCAGTAAGTCAAAGGACATCAACATTTGAACAAAGTAGCAGGCTATTGAATGGAAAAAAATTACCAACTACACACCTGATAGAAGATCAATATCTAAAATATATAAAGAACTCAAAAGTGGATATAAATAAAACAGGAAAGCAAATTTAAATTGATGTGAGGCTATTTGTAGCAGAGAGTCAGGCAGCTCCACAGCCTTCTATGCACAGCCGGCCAGGAGAGAGTGATCTCCCATCAGCACTTTCACTTCTGAGTGTGAAGGTTAGATCTCCACTTCTCTGCAATATCTCTTGGGAGAGGAACAGCTAGGAGTGCACAGGGAATATGATCAGTAGAGCAGCTGGGACAGGAGCCTCCTGGTCACCATTTGCACCAGGGTGCCAGGCAGCTCCATAGCCCTATTTGCAGAGACCCTGCCAGAAAAGAGTTGGTCTCCCAGGAGTAAGGACACAGGCTTACAGGTCCACAGAAGGGACAAGCTCCAGCTAGAGACAGCACGACCAACTAACACCAGAGATAACCAGATGGCGAAAGAAAGCACAAGAACCCTACCAACAGAAACTAGTTCTCCTACCACAGCAAGTCCCAGATAACTCCAACATACCAGAAAAGCAAGAGTTGGACTTAAAATTGCATCTCATGATGCTGATAGAGGACTTCAAGAAGGACATAAATAACTCCTATAAATAAATAGAAGAGAACATGGATCAACAGGTAGAAGCTCTTAAAGAGGAAAAACAAAAATTCCTTAAAGAATTACAGGAAAACACACACACACTCACACACTCACACACACACACACACACACACACACACACACAAAAACAAGTGAAGAAACTGAACCATCTAGGGTCTAAAAATGGAAGTAGAAACAACAAAGAAATCACAAAGGGCATCAACCCTGGAGATAGAAAACCTTGGAAAGAAATCAGGAGTCATAGATGCAAGCATCAAGAACAGAATACAAGAGATAGAAGAAAGAATCTCAGGTGCTGAAGATACCATAAAAAACGTTGACTCAACAGTCAAAGAAAATGCAAACTGCAAAAAGCTTGTAACCCAAAACATCCAAGAAATCCAGGACAGGATGAGGAGACAAAACTTAAGGATTATAGGTATAGAAGAGAGCAAAGATTTACAACTTAAAGGGCCAGTAAATATCTTCAACAAAATTATAGAAGAAACCTTCCCTAACCTAAAGAAAAAGATGCTCATGAACATACAAGAAGCCTACAGAATTCCAAACAGACTGAACCAGAAGAGAAAATCCTTCCAGGACATAATAATCAAAACACCAAATGCACTAAACAAAGAAAGATTATTAAAAGCAGTAAGGGAAAAAGGTCAAGTAACTTATAAAGGCAGACCTATCAGAGTTATACCAGACTTCTCACCAAAGACTATGAAACCTAGAAGATCCTGGGCAGATGTCATACAGACCCTAAGAGAACATAAATGTTAGCCCAGACTACTATACCCAGCAAATCTCTCAATTACCATAGATGGAGAAACCAAGATATTCCATGTTAAAACCAAATTTACACAATATCTTTCCACAAATCCAGCTCTACAAAGGATAATAGATGGAAAACTCCAACACAAGGAGGGAAACTACACCCTAGAAAAAGCAAGAAAGTAATCTTCTTTTAAAAATGATGTGAATATCTAAACAGAAATCTCAAAAGAGATATTAAGGAAAAGTGATTGTTGTTTCCTGTTATTTTTATTGTTAAAGGTGGAATTCTGTTCATGTTGCTATCTCCTTTGGGGTTTGTTGAAAGAAGATTACTATATTGCTTTTTCTAGGGTGTAGTTTCCCGCCTTGTGTTGGTATTTTCCACTAACATGCCCTCATGGCTGACTCACTTTTGCCTTCCCCATCAGGGCCAGCTCCACCAAATGCTCAGATGAGTTAAAAGGCCTGCTCTTCAGGATGCTACAGCCAGTGAGGGGACAAAGCTAGCTCTTCAACTCTCATGTCCTCTCTCATCTGCTACAGGTAGTGGGGGGTGGGGGGATCATCTCCCCTGCACCAAGCCACCTCAGGGCAGAGGAGAGGCCAGGCCAGTTCTTCCATGATCTCACCCTCAGGGTAGGTTCAGCTGCACCCCCTACACTATGGCCAACTCTATTGTGCTGCCCAGGGGAGCCCACTTTCAGAGTGTGGCAATAGACAAGTGACAGGAACAGGTCTTCCACTCTCATGACACCAGAGCCAGCACTCCTGACTACACCAGATGGTGCATTGAGAGGTGGGGATGATATCACACACACACACACACACACACACACACACACACACAACACACACACACACACACACACACACACACACACACACACACACACACAAACACAGCACCTTGCAGCAGACGAGTGGTGGGGCCATTCTTAAAGAACAAAAGTGAAAAGATAACAAAATAAAAATAACTTTTTAGTAAACAAATACTACATTTCTGCCATCTTTAAGCACAAATCTTCCCCAACATATAGATATGACCTGAATGCTCTGGGAACCAGTCATTTGTAAAAGATTATTCACAGAGATAGTAGAGGCAGTATAATTCACCAAAAAAAGTCATTCCATCTGTGAGTTTCACTCTCACATCTTTGAAATACCAATTTAAATTCTGCCTCCTCATGGGAATATTTGTCTTTCTTTGCTATGAAAATTTTCTTTTTACTATATTAATCCTGCCAATCCATGAGCATGGCAGATTTTTCCATCTTCTGAGGTCTTCTTCAATTTCTTTCTTCAGATACTTGAAGTTCTTGTCATACAGATCTTTCACTTGTTTGGTTAGAGTCACACCAAGATACTTAATATGGTTTGTGGCTATTGTGAAGGGTATCATTTCTCTTACTTCTTTCTCAGCCTGCTTATCCTTTGAGTATAGGAAGGCTACTGACTTGCTTGAGTTGATTTTATATCCTGCCACTTTGCTGAAGTCGTTTATCAGCTGTAGGAGTTCTCTGGTGGAGTTCTTTGGGTCGCTTATGTATACTATCATATCGTCTGCAAATAGTGATAGTTTGACTTCTTCCTTTCCAATTTGTATCCCTTTGACCTCTTTTTGTTGTCTAATTACTCTAGCTAGAACTTCAAGTACTATATTGAAAAGATATGGAGAGAGAGGGCAGCCTTGTCTAGTCCCTGATTTTAGTGGGATTGCTTCAAGTTTCTCTCCATTTAGATTGATGCTGGCTACCAGTTTGCTGTAAATTGCTTTTACTATGTTTAGATATGGGCCCTGAATTCCTGATCTTTCCAAGACCTTTAGCATGAAAGGATGCTACCAAAACTAATATACAGATTCAATGCAATCCCCATCAAAATCCCAACTCAATTCTTCATAGAGTTAGAAAGAGCAATTCAAAAATTCATCTGGAATAACAGAAAACCCAGAATAGCTAAAACTATTCTCAAGAGTAAAAGAACCTCTGGGGGAATCAGTATCCCGGACCTCAAGCTGTACTACAGAGCAATAGTGTTAAAAACCGCATGGTATTGGTACAGTGACAGACATGTAGATCAATGGAACAGAATTGAAGACCCAGAAATGAATCCACACTCCTATGGTCACTTGATCTTTGACAAAGGAGCTAAAACCATCCAGTGGAAAAAAGATAGCCTTTTGAACAAATGGTGCTGGCTCAACTGGAGGTCAACATGCAGAAGAATGCAAATCGACCCATTCTTATCTCCTTGCACTAAGCTCAATTCCAAGTGGATCAAGGACCTCCACATAAAACCAGACACACTGAAACTAATAGAAAGGAAACTAGGGAAGAACCTTGAACATATGGGCACAGGGGAGAATTTCCTGAACAGAACTCCAATAGCTTATGCTCTAAGATCAAGAATTGACAAATGGAACCTCATAAAATTACAAAGTTTTTGCAAGGCAAAAGACACTGTCAAAAAGACAAAGCAGCAACCAACTAACTGGGAAATGATCTTTACCAACCCTACATCCGAAAGAGGGCTAATATCCAATATATACAAAGAACTCAAAAAGTTAGACTCCAGAGAGCCAAGTAACCCTATTAAAAAATGGGGTACAGAGCTAAACAAAGAGTTCTCACCTGAAGAATAACTAATGGCTGAGAAGCACCTAAAGAGATGTTCATCATCCTTAGTCATTAGGGAAATGCAAATCAAAACAACCCTGAGATTCCATCTCATACCAGTCAGGATGGCTAGGATCAAAAAACACAGGAGACAGCAGTTGTTGGCGAGGATGTGGAGAAAGAGGAACACTCCTTCACTGCTGGTGGAATTGCAAGCTGGTACAACCACTCTGGAAAGCAGTGTGGCGGTTCCTCAGAAAACTGGGCATGACACTCCCGGAGGATCCGGCTATACCACTCCTGGGCATATACCCAGAGGCTTTACCTGCATGCAATAAGGACACATGCTCCACTATGTTCATAGCAGCCTTATTTATAATAGCCAGAAGCTGGAAAGAACCCAGATGTCCCTCAACGGAGGAATGGATTCAGAAGATGTGGTATATCTACACAATGGAATACTACTCTCCAATTAAAAACAATGAATTCACGAAATTCCTAGGCAAATGGTCAGATCTTGAAAATATCATCCTTAGTGAGGTAACCCAATCACAAATGAACACACATGGTATGCAGTCACTGATAAGGGGATATTGACCCAGAATCTCGGAATACCCTAGACACAATCCGCATATCAATAGATTTCTAAGAAGATGGAAGGAGAGACCCCTGGTCCTGGAAAGACTGGATGTAGGGGAACGCCAGGACAGAGTAACGAGAGGGGGTTGAATGGAGAAAAGAGGGAGGGAAGGGGGCTTATGGGACTTTCGGGGAGGGAGGAAACGGGAAAGGGGAAATGATTTGGAATGTAAATTAAAAAAATAAAATAAAATAAATAATTAAAAAAAAAAGAAAAATGGGACCTCATTAAATTACAAAGCTTTTGCAAGGCAAAAGACACTGTCAAAAAGAAAAAGCAGCAACCAACTAACTGCTAAATGATCTTTATCAACCCTACATCTGACAGAGGGCTAATATCCAACATATACAAAGAACTCAAGAAGTTAGACTCCAGAGAGCCAAGTAACCCTATTAAAAAATGGGGTACAGAGCTAAACAAAGAGTTCTCACCTGAAGAATAACTAATGGCTGAGAAGCACCTAAAGAGATGTTCATCATCCTTAGTCATCAGGGAAATGCAAATCAAAACAACCCTGAGATTCCATCTCACACCAGTCAGGATGGCTAGGATCAAAAACACAGGAGACAGCAGTTGTTGGCGAGGATGTGGAGAAAGAGGAACACTCCTCCACTGCTGGTGGAATTGCAAGCTGGTACAACCACTCTGGAAAGCAGTCTGGCGGTTCCTCAGAAAACTGGGCATGACACTCCCGGAGGATCCGGCTATACCACTCCTGGGCATATACCCAGAGGCTTTACCTGCATGCAATAAGGACACATGCTCCACTATGTTCATAGCAGCCTTATTTATAATAGCCAGAAGCTGGAAAGAACCCAGATGTCCCTCAACGGAGGAATGGATTCAGAAGATGTGGTATATCTACACAATGGAATACTACTCTGCAATTAAAAACAATGAATTCACGAAATTCCTAGGCAAATGGTCAGATCTTGAAAATATCATCCTTAGTGAGGTAACCCAATCACAAAAGAACACACATGGTATGCAGTCACTGATAAGGGGATATTAACCCAGAATCTCGGAATACCCTAGACAGCATTCGCATATCAATAGATTTCTAAGAAGATGGAAGGAGAGACCCCTGGTCCTGGAAAGACTGGATGTAGGGGAACACCAGGTTGAATGGAGAAAAGAGGGAGGGAAGGGGGCTTATGGGACTTTCGGGGAGGGAGGAAATGGGAAAGGGGAAATGATTTGGAATGTAAATAAAAAAAACTTAGAAAATTAAAAAAAAGAAAATTTTCTTCTTTTTTTCAGTATTTTCATAATACTTTATATCTCCTATTTACTTCCTGCCATCTACTATAGATTAGAGTTACCTCTATAATGATTTGGTTGTTTATACCTCCTGTTTCAGATCATAATCACCAATTTCAGCAATTTTTATTTTCTCTTTCTAGAGATCAGTATATTGCCCTTTTATTGTTAAATATCAGAGATTATCAGTCCTATGTCAATGTAAAAAGTGTTGTAACCTGAAGAAGTGAATTAAATAACTAGCCTATCTAGAGAGACTTTTTATGTATGAAATGCCTGTTATTAGCTAGGTGCTTCAAGTCATTAGAATTCCATATAACACAAAATGACTATTAATTTATAACTTAATGTTCACTTGTATGTGAGAATTTAAATGAATATTCAGTGTGTATTCTTTACTGATAATTCATAACCCAGTTAATTGAATATTATTAGTATATTAAGTACAATTTGTTTGCATGATCTTATCCAGTATCCCCAATGTAAAAAAAGTCTTAATTATTCTCTAAAACCTAACTTTTCTTTGGATTAAACATGCAATTTTCCAGTTCTATTTAAACCAAGAGCATTCAGGAAGATCATACTCAAAACTAGTAATTAGGCCATAAATTTTGCTGACTCTGATGTCTCTTGTCAAGATCCTGTACTTCTTTTTTCCCTGGAAGGCACTAAAATAAACTAAAGTTGAAAATGAGAAATCTGGCCCAGTCTTTGATCTCATTTTAAATCCTGAGATAGAAAACCTAAGGACATCAAAGACATACTGGTCTCTCCAATTAAGAAAACCATGTCACATAAAATTCTTAAAATAAGGTTACATTTTGAATGTAAACTTTTAAAATTATAATTTATTTTGTAGTTTATCAAGATTTCAATTATGCAGGCTGTTAAAAACTCAGAAACTTAAATAGACTAATACCAGTATATAGATTCAAGTTTACTTTCCTTCAATACACAGGGTACAAACAATTTCTCTCCACATCAAAATGAGGAAATTGTGTTGTAAATATTGCATGGTCCATAACAGAGACTACTGTATTCTGTTTCTATAGTACCCCATATAGTATGAAATACAGGAGGAAACCTTTTAATAGCAGTAATTTACATCTTAAGAAGAAGATTACATCTAGAAAATAACATTAATATTTACCACCAGAATTTGGGGTACTGGTATGTAACTCAAAATAGTTTGTGATATCCTAAAATATACATAAAGTAGGATATTGAGTAAATTTTTCCTTCATAAAAACATGAAATTTCAAAAAGCTTTTGTTTTCTTAAACTGGTCACATTTTTAGCATATCAGCATGATATAATAATAATAATGATGATAATAATAATAATAATAATAATAATAATAATAATAATAATAATAATAATGTTGCCCTCACTCTCAGTTCCTCCTCAAAGAGTTCTTGCCCTATCCCATTCCCTTTCATCTCTGAGAGGGTGACTTCCCTTTGGGCATCCTCCCTCTCTGGGTCATAAAGTCTCTAGAGGATTAGGCACATTCTCTCCCACTGAGGCCAGACAAGGCAGTCCTCTGCTATGTATATGCTAGGGGCCTTGGACCAGCCCATGTATGCTCTTTGTTTGGTGGTTTAGTCTCTGGGAGCCCCCAGGAATCCAGGATAATTGACATTGTTGGTCAGGGTTGCCATCCCCTTCAGGTCCTTCAGTTCTTCCCCTAACTCTTCCATAGAGGTCCCCAACCTCAGTCCAATGATTGGCTGTGAGTATCTGACTCTGTCTCAGCCAGCTCCTGGTAGAGTCCCTCAGAAGACAGTCATGCTAGGCTCCTGTCTGATCTTAGTTTAATTCTGGGCACATTTAAGACACTTTAAGGCCGAATTTCAACTTGAATTGATAGGCCTTTGAAAATAGAAGCTGGTAGTTCTATTCTTGTATACTTATTTTAATATTTCTTTAGCTCAGTTATTAAATCAAGACAAAAATCTTTTTACAATACAGCATGGGTGACTAGACAGAAGCCAAAAAGATCAACCCTTTGGACTGCATCAAATGTGAGATCAGTATTTAAGGCTAGAATTCAACAGCTTTATGATTTTGACAAAGTATACTACTCGGTGCCTGTTTCTTTTATTTGCAAATCAACAAATATTAGAACAGCCCTTTCACTGTATTTTGGTGGGGATTATAGAAGCCAGCAGTCCAGATAATATAAATCCATAAAACATGCATTTTCAACTTATTTCCTGTTAAATTGCATCAAAGTTATATAGAACAAAAATACCACTGGCTCGAAGAAGATCTAAGTCTGTAATTCACCTGGAGTATAGCAAGTATACATGGAGAGACCCACAGTGTATTAACATCGGTCATTTTAGATTTTGACTTGATTAAATACTTTTCCTCCTTAATTCAGTTTTCCATTTCCCTCCAAAATGAAGTCATAGCATTATTTCATGTCTGGAAGCCTAGATGTAAAGAATAAGCTGACCTATCTACTTGCTGCATTGATTTGAGTTTAATTATAGAATTAGCTTCAGAACTTGTAGGTTCTGCGACTGTTATTTGTTGCTTTGACTGTCGTTTTTCTCTTAAATCAAATATTAATCACTAATTCATTAATCTATTTATCCACATATGCTAAGAGTTGTGATCACATACTCCAGAAATGTAAGAACACTATTGAATGATAAAAGTCATGTTACCATTGTCATAGAATAAAAGAAAAAAAAATTAGTATGCAGTGAGCAAATGTCTAAATATGTTTCTTTCTCTCTCTTATCCTTCCTTCTTTGTTAGCTCTCTTTTGTACTGCTTTTCAACTTAGGCAGGGTCAATAATGGTTAGAATCCACCCTTTACCTAAACAGGTGGTTCTACAACTGAGAAGATTGGACCAGTCAACCTGGAATATGGGCTGTCCCTTTCATTTTGAGAATGATAGGGTAAGAAGTATGTCTTTCCACAATTCACATATCAAATGATGCCCAAGAAGAAGAAAGGAGAGGTCCCTCCCTAGTCATGGAAGTGCTAGATGCAGCAGTGTAGGGGAATACCAGGACAGGGAAGCGGGAGGTGGTTGATTGGGGAACAGGGGGAGGGAAGAGGGCTTATGGGACTTTCGGGGAGGGGAGAACCAGAAAAGGGGAAATCATTTGAAATGTCAATGAAGAATATATCTAAGAAAAAAAGAAAAAAAGAAGAAGTATGTCTTTCATCTGGAATAGGACACTGTTTTTCAGATAGGGAGTGCAATAGCTAATATAACAATTAGAATGAAATTACACAACAAAACAATAGAAAGGTGGTGGGCATGGTGACTAAGTAAGAAGAAAGGTGTGGATTTATGATCAATCTGTGCTATATATAGAAACCTCCTGTCACACATATAAGCGCGTGCCTGAACACACACACACACACACACACACACACACACACACCAGAGATTTCTAAATGTCTATGAAATGGGAATTTGGGGTTATTCCTGCAATAGTTTTTTAAGTTGAATGTACATGCTTTTAAAAAGCTAAAAGCACTTTCTAGAATAACTATTCTCTGTTCCTTTTTCCTCCTCTCTTCCATTATATAATAAAACAGCAAGTGTCACCTTTTGGCAACTGCTGAAGACACTCACCTGTGGTAGAATTAAGGTCATCTGCCTCTGACTCAGTCCCATTTTGGCTTCCATTACCCTGAAGAGTATTCATGGCCATAAGTTTCATCTTCTGGAGCTTCATTGCCTCAGCCATTGCTGCAGCTGTTATACCTAAACCAGAATCATCAATTTAAAGATGGGAATCATTTCTTAATGACAAGAAAATCTGTGGAGTTATTTAAAAGGAATATGCTGGGTGGACAAGCAAAAAGGTAAACCATAAGTAAGCATTAAAATAATGAATATTTGAGAAATATATTTTCAGCTCATAATAACTTCTTATAACAAATATCATGAAATCTATTTTTAAAAGATTAGACTATGGGTCCTCAATTAAAAGCACAGAGGAGCAAGTAAAAAGGTTAAACATTTCAGTTGTTCATTGTATTCATTATTTAAGTAAAGGAAGTATTAACAGCAAAATCTTAAAATATGTATATGTATAAACAGAAATCTACAGCTGCCAGGGGTGAGAAGGAGGTGAGAATCTCTAAGAAGTTCAAGAGACCTGGGATAGTGGAGGTTCCCAGGAATTAATGTGAGTGACTTTAGCCTAACACTGGGGTCATGGAACCTGAAGAAGTCACCCCTGTAGCCAGGCAGGACCTGAAGTAGAGAGATAAGGACATCAGTGCACCCACAAAACTTTTGACACAAAATTTGTCCTGTCTAAAAGAAATGCCAGGATGGAGAAAAGACTGAAGGAAAGGCCAAGTGATTACTGGTCTAACCTCGAAATTTATCTCATGGCCAATCCCTGACATTATTAATTATATTTTGTCATGCTTGCAGACAGGTAGCATAACTGTCCTCTGAGAGGCTTTATACAGAAGCAGACTGAAACAGATGCAGATACTCACAGCCAAATATTGGACAGGCGGTCGGGACACCTATGGAGTTATTGAGGGAAAGATTAAAGGCCCTCAAGGGGAAGGGAACCACACAGGACAACAAAAAGAGTCAACTAACCTGGACACCTAAGAACTCTTAGAGACTAAGGCACCAACTGAAGATCGTACATGGTCTGGAAAGAGGCCCCAGCAAATATATAGTGGATGTGCAGCTCAGTCTCCATGGCTGCCTACTCTGGCCTCAGTGTAAGAGGATACACCTAATCTCGCAGAGATTTGATGTGCTAGGATGAATGGATATCCAGTGTGGGGCCCACCCTCTCAGAGGAGCAGGGGATGGGGCATGGGGGATAGGGGGAGAGATAAATAAATTTTGAAAGGGACTATAGGAGGGACAGCACTAGAGAGGTAGAGAGGGCATTGGAAAGATGCAAGCAATATGAAGGAAAAAATGGGGGTTGAGGCTTTAGTTGAGGAGGGTACCATAAAGAAGGAGGGGATGGAAGAGAGAAAATATACTAAGGATGATTGAAAAAGTTGTAAAGAATCATATTAATTTTATGTAACATTACACATGTTATATATGAGATACACACACACACACACACACACACTCACACTGTTATATCACTAACAAAACCCTGCTGCTAGGCATGACAAAATCCATTTTAAGTTGTTTATTAGGGGAGTTCAAAGGATTCCAAAATCAATACAAGCTATTCTTATTGCCTTTGCTTCATCCTAGAGTTTGAAGATCCTATTGTCGAAAATATTATGCATTTTAGACCTAGGACTCCGATAATTTGAGCTGTATGTGTCCTGAAAGCCTTCTCCTTGAAAATTAGCTTTGATAATACCAACAATACCAGAAGACACTACCTTTACTGCTGCCAAAAGATTCTGCCCATTTATGAAGCCTATGAACCCCAATAATGATCTGCTTGATAAGATATTCCTATAAGCATAACATTGCTAGTTATACCTATTCAGTAAAAAATATAAATTAGACTTAAAGCCTACTCAACAGGATGAAAATCATACCTGGTACTGGAATATACCAAAGTTCACAATTGGTCAATATTCAGAGAAGAACTGATCTCAGGCCTAGTACCCAGACTCACTGGATACATCTATAGTGTAACGTCCATATCTAATGCTCAAGGTACATAGTGGAAAATGATGTAGAATTGTAAAAGACATGAGACCAGAAAATCAGATGTGACTTTGTCTCCTACAAGTAACAAAGAAGCTACTACACACCTATGATATCTCAAGAATATGACTGTTATAATGAAACCTGAAAAATAGCAATGACAAATGTTATCATGGAAGGGGTCAATTTCGCAAGTTCCCACCTCTAAACTGCTGTGACAAGGTGGTTTAGTCATTTGCAGGGATGAGAATCCTCAACTGAATATCCAAACCTAGTGGTAAACATTGAAATCATATGCACACCAGTAACACTGAATGGAGTCAATTTGCTCTATTTCTAAATTGATACATTTATACATATATGCAATATTATCAATTTATCGAAGAAGCAATGAATTTGAAAGGGAGGGAGTGTAAGTTACATGGAAAGGGTTAGAGGGAGGAAATGGAGGGGACAAAATAATGTAATTATATCTAATTCAAAAATAAAAATTATAAATTAAAATATAAAATAATGAAATATTTATATTTACTTGACAGAAATAGAATTAGAATGAAAGACATACCCATGTTATCAAGGAAAATACATATATTACACTTACTTATATTTGAGCATTTACTTCTATAACCTCTATTCTTATGTGCTTATTGCATTATCAGACCAATATTTATTCACTGTAATTTTTAACAAGTGTAACATTTTAAATTCATTGCTGATAATTTCATGCAATCCTGTTAGTTCCTTCTGACTCCTACCAAATCCTCTCTCCAAAATTCTCCTTCTAAGTTTATTTCATAATCATCTAAATTTAGTTAGTGCTACCCATCTCTCAACAGTCCTTAGTTGAGTGTAGCTCTTTATTTACAGGTGGATACTCATGAGATTTGCCCCTTCCATGTTGCATGTATGTTCCATGATAACATGTCTATTGGTGTTGTTATTTCTCAGGTTTTGTTTAGGCAGTCATAATAGTGACATATCATGGGTGTATTATGAATAGGTGTAGGAGCATCAACTGAAGCATGGTCTGTTTACCAGAGGGCACACCTCTGAAAACTGACTCTTACATATGGCACCCATTATCAATAAGTCCTCAGCTAGGAGTGTAAGCACTTGAGTCCCTCCCATATCTATTCTAGAATTCTAACTGACTTGATTTTTTGCAGGTCTTCTGTAGGCCACCACAGCTGCTGTGAGTCCATAAATGCAACAGTCATATCAACAAAGTACAGTTTTAGCCCACTACTACTTAACTTCTGCCTCATACAAACTTTGAGTACCATCTAGCAAAACGTTCAATGCCAGAAATGCTATATGTCACATTAAGTTGCTAGTCTGGAAGACAAAGACTCCTAAAAACAATGGTTGTGTTCATAGTTCTTGTTCACCCAACAAAAGTTGAGAGTAAGACCCTATGGCTGAAAACACTATGTATTTGAGACATGGGGAATTAAATCAAGCTATTTCTGATCTAGACGTTTCATCCCTTTTGGCAAGCTTCCATATTACCAGAAGTTGCAATGTAGCTTGATGAGGGAAACAGTAATCAACACTCTTACCCAGTTGTGAACCCTGCAGGCTACAATAGCAATCAGTCTAGCAAGAATATAGCCACAAACACAAAAGTGACATAACTGTTATGATTGTAAAAAATTATGTCTGAATAAATTTATGACACTCTGCTAAAGAGGAATGTCCTATCTGGTGATGCAAAACTAACCAAAAAGCCTTTATAAGGAATCTCAAAGATCTTAGGGGGAGGACCGACTACTATTACTTTACTAAACAAATATTATCATTCAAGGGTTTCTAAGTATACATCACTAGAACCATAGATTAATGTAGTTCTAATTCCTCATTCAAAAATTCTCTATATGCAGTAGACAATAATGAATGTAGAGACTAACTAATTGTTAAAGAATAGAGAATAACTTTCTGTGGAATGCTCAGCCATAATTGGGACATCTAAAAAACACATTCCATGTCTCCACATAGCAGAGTAAACAGAAAGACTGTAGTTAATCTAACTACTGACTATATGATAGCATGTGACACATACAACAGTCTATATCCAAATCCTTTGTAATTATATTTTTAAAATATTTAATTTGCATTTAATAGCTGAGTAGTATTCCATTGTGTAAATATACCGCATTTTACGTATCCATTACTCTGTTGAGGGACATCTGCGTTCTTTCCAGCTTCTGGCTATTATAAATAAGGCTGCTATGAACATAGTGGAGCATGTGTCCTTATTGCATGCAGGTAAAGCCTCTGGGTATATGCCCAGGAGTGGTATAGCCGGATCCTCCGGGAGTGTCATGCCCAGTTTTCTGAGGAACCGCCAGACTGCCTTCCAGTGTAGTTGTACCAGCTTGCAATCCCAGCAGCAGTGGAGGAGTTTCCTTTCTCCATATCCTTGCCAGCACCTACTGTCCCCTGAGTTTTTGATCTTAGCCATTCTCACTGGTGTGAAGTTGAATCTCAGGGTTGTTTTGATTTGCATTTCCCTGATGAGGATGTTGAACATTTCTTTAGGTTCTTCTCAGCCATTCGGTATTTCTCAGTTAACAATTCTTTGTTTAGAGCTCTGTATCCCATTTTTAATAGGGTTATTTGTTTCTCTGGAGTCTAACTTCTTGAATTCTTTGTATATATTAGATATTAGCCCTCTGTCAGATGTAGGGATGGTAAAAATCTTTTTCCAATTTGTTGGTTTCCATTTTGTCCTATTGATAGTCTCCTTTGCCTTAAAGAGACTGTAATTTTATGAGGTCGCATTTGTCAATTCTTGATGAATTCATTAAATTCTGAGTCAAATGCTGGAACTGGAAAATATCATCCTGAGTGAGGTAAACCAATCACAAAAGAACACACATGGTATGCACTCAAATGAAGCTTAAGAAAAACAAAGTGTGGATACTTTGGTCCTTCTAAAAGGGGGAACAAAGTAAGCACAGAAGGAGATACAGAGACAAAACATGGAGCAGCGTCTGAGGGAAAGACCATCGAGAGACTACACCACCCAGGGATGCATCCTATATACAGTTACAAAATCCAGACACTATTATGGATGCCCACAAGTGTTTGCTGACCAGAGCCTGATAAAGCTGCCACTTGGGAGGCTCATCTAGTGCACGACAAATATAGAGGGGGATACTCTCAGCCAGCCATTGAACTGAACACAGGGTCCCCAATGGGGGAGATAGAGAAAGAACCAAGGATCTGAAGGGGTTTGCAGTGCCACATGAGGAACAACAATATGAGCCACCCAGTACTCCCAGAGCTCTCAGGGACAAAACCATCAACCAAAGAGTATACATGGAATTACCCGTGGCTCCAGACACATAGGCAGCAGAAGATAGTCTTGAGGGATACAAAGAGAGGAGCGGCCCGTGGTCCTGGAAAGACTTGATGCAGTAGTGTAGCAGAATACCAGGACAGGGAAGCAGGGGAGGGTTAATTGGGGAAGGGGAAATGGCTTATGGGATTTTCAGGGGAGGGGCGAACCAGGAAAGGAGACAACATTTGAAATGAAAATAAAAAATATATCTAATAAAAAAAATAAGAGTTACACTCCCAATGTAGGAATGCTTGGTTCTAAACAAGATGTGTCCTTCAAATTCCTCATATCAGGGTTTAGGAAATTCTATAGAAGAGGGATAGAAGTATTGTAAGAACCAGTTCAGATTGAAGATCGGAAGGAAACAAGTCCTTCTAGACACAGCAGAACTGAGGCACATATGGTCTCACAGAGACAAGGGTAGCATACACAATATTCATATGAGTCAGAAAGGGTCCCAGCACTGGGGTCATTGAACAGGATTCCCCTTCTTTAACAAAAAAACTATCTCCATTTGAAAACTCTTGAGAAAGAAAGATTAATTTTCTCCAATGGGGTGAGGTCTCACAGGGCATATAAGCCACAATGTGTGTGTGTGTGTGTGTGTGTGTGTGTGTGTGTGTGTGTGTGTGTGTCTGTGTGTTTAGTTTTTTTATTGTTTTACACTCCAAATTTTATTCCATCCTCCATTCTCCCCCCAACGACTATTCCATATCCTATACATCCTCCCCACCCCCTGTCTCCTCGAGGATGTCCCAGCCCCCAACCCCACCTGACCTCTAAATTCCCTGGGGCCTCCAGTCTCTTCAGAGTTAGGTGTATCATCTCTGATTGAACCCAGAACCTGCAATCCTCTGCTGCATATGTGTTGGGGGCCTCATACTAGCTGGCATATGCTGCCTGTTTGGTAGTCCAGTGTTTGTGGTCCCGATTATGAGACTGCTGGTCCTCCTACAGGATTGCCCTTCTCTTCAGCTTCTTTCTGCCTTTCCCTAATTCAACCACAGGGATCAGCAGCTTCTGTCTACTGGTTGGGTGCAAATATATGCATCTGACTCTTTCACCTGCTTGTTGGGTATTACAGGGTACAGACATGATAGGTCCCTTTTTGTGAGCATTCCATAGTCTCAGTAATAGTGTCAGGCCTTGGGACACCCCCCTTGAGCTAGAACCCACATTGGGCCTGAGGCTGGACCTTCTTTTCCTCAGACTCCTCTCCATTTCCATTCCTGTTGGTCCTTCATACAGGAACACTTATGGATCAAGTTTTGACTGTTGGATGTTCCCCTTCCCTCATTTGATGCCCAGGTGGGCTCTACAAGTTCCCTCTCCCTACTGTCAGGTATTTCATTTAAGGTCTTTTCCTTTGAGTCCTGTGAGTCTCTCACCTCCCAGGTCTCTGGTGCATTCTGGAAGAATGGCCCAACCTCCTTCCTCCTGAGGTTACCTACAATCACTCTGGAAATCAACCTGGAAGGTCCTCGGAAAGTTGGAAATAGAACTACCTGAAGACCCAGAAATATTGCTCTTGGGAATATACCCAAGAGATGGTTCACAATGCCATAGGGGCATGTGTTCCACTATGTCCATAGTGGCCTTATTTGTGACAGCCAGAAGTTGGAAACAACCCATTTGTTCCATGACAGAAGAATGGATACAGAAAATGTGGTTCATTTACACAATGCAATAATACTCAGCTGTTAAGAATGAGGATATCCAGATTATTGCAGGCAAGTGGATGGAACTAGAAAATATCATTTTGTGTGAGGTAACTCAGACCCAAAATGACATACATGGTATGTACTCACTATATTAGCCAAAAATGTACAGAATACCTATGATACAGTCCACAGAATTTAAGAAGGTTAACAAGAAGGGTGCAAGTGAGAACTACTCAGTCCCACTTTGGAGGGAGAGGGAACCAATCACAAATAGGAGGGATTTAGGAGGAAAAGTGGATGGGGTTCGGGAGGGTGAGGGAGAAGAACTGAAGCCCTGCATACAAGACACTCTTAAGAGCAGCTATGCCCTCAGCAGTAGAGAAGCAATGCAGAATGTACACAATGGTGTCTTTTTGAAGTTTCTTTTTCTCAGAGTGAACATTTTTAGTCTGAATTAGAGAGAAATGTTCAGTCTGAAGATTTTCTCTTACTGTTTTTTTTTTTAATGTATATTATGGTTTTGGATTTTGTGTTTTGATGGAATTTGTTTCTGTTCATTTGTTTGTCCCTCTGTGTTTCTCATGAATTTTCTTTTCTTTTAAATTTTTATTCATTTGTTTGCTTTTTGATCTGCTGTTTGTTTTCTAAAGAGAGAGAGAAAGAATGAACAGGGTTGAATCATTGTGGGAGAGCAGGGAGGAGATGCACAAGGAGAAACTGTGATCAGCATATATTATATAAAAATATTTCAACAAAATCTTAAATATGCAAACCTTTGATTATCTAAATAATGGTATAGCCTTTAACTAGTGGGCACCTGATCCCTGTAATGTCAAGCCTACATGCAAGTTCACTTTGCATCTGTAACTCTGAGTATTTTATATTCATTATGTAACACATTCCATATATTATTCTATGTCTAGTTTATTTCCCTTAGAATAACAACCTTGATATTTACTTATATGTCACAAGTAATAAATAACAAAATCATTTTTTAAGTTGAGAAATATTCCACTGTATATACTACTGAGAATGAATATTTTTTCTTTCCAAAATGTTTTCTTTTCTTCTTTTTATTTTTTATTAGTTATTTATTTACATTTAAAATGTTATTCCCTTTCCTGGTTTCCCCTCTGAAAACACCCTGTCCCTTCCCTCCTATCCCAGCTCACCGACAAACCCACTCCTGCCTCCTTGCCCTGTAGTTAACCTGCACTGGGATATCAAGACTTCTCAGGACCAAGGGCCTCTCCTCTCATTGATGTCTGACAAGGCCATCCTCTGCTACATATGCGGCTGGAGACAAGGTTCCCTCTATGTGTACTCTTTGGTTGGTGGTAACTTAACAACCAATAAATAATTTCTATATGTATGTATCTGTTTATTGAAATATAAGTTGTATTTTCACTATCTTGAGTAGTGTAATTGAAAGAAAAATGAAATATTTATTTGTAATCCTGACTCTGATTTTCCCACATGTATCAACTAGTATATATTTATGTTGTTGATGGCATTGTTCATAGTGTTATTGAGCTTTAAATTTTCTGTACCTATTTTGGAATATTAACTTTGTTCTTGGATATGTGATCTGAAAATATTTTTCCATTTTATCAGTTGTTTTTATTAGATATTTTGTTTCTTTATATATCAAATGTTATCCCATTTCTTAGTTTCCCCTCCAAATACCCCCCCATCCTATCCCCTTGCCCCTGCTCACTAACCAACCTACTCCTGCCTCCCTGTCCTGGCGTTCTCCTACACTGGGGCATCCAGACTTCACAAGACCAGGGGCCTCTCCTCTCATTGATGTCCCACAAGGTCATACTCTGCTACATATGCAGCTGGAGCCATGGGTCCCTCCATGTGTACTCTTTGGTTGGGGGTTTAGTCCCTGGGAGCTCTGGGGGTACAGGTTGGTTCATGTCATTGTTCCCCCATGGGGCTGCAAAACCCTTCAGCTTTTCGGGTCCTTTCTACATCAAATTAGTTGGAGAGAAACTTGACACAATCCCACTAAAATCAGGGATTGGACAAGGCTGTCCACTTTCTCCCTATCTGTTCAATATACTACTCGAACACTTATCTAGAAAAATTAGACAACAAAGGGAGGTCAAGAGGATAAAAATTGGAAAGGAAGAAGACAAAATATCACTATTTGCAGATGATATGAGAGTATAATCAAGTGATCCCAAAAATTCCACCAGAGAACTCCTAAACCTGATAAACAACTACAGCAAAGTAGCTGGATATAAAATTAACTCAAACAAATCAGCTGTCTTCCTCTACTCAAAGGATAAAAAAGTTGAGAAAGAAATTAAGGAAACAACACCTTTCACAATAGTCGCAAATAATATAAAATATCTTGTTGTAGCTTTAACTAAGCAAGTGAAAGTTCTGTATGACAAGAACTTCAAGTCTCTGAAGAAAGAAATCAAAGATCTTACATGCTCATGGACTGATAGGATTAATATAGTAAAAATGGCCATCTAGCTGAAAGCAATCTACAGAGTCAATGCAACCCCCATCACAATTCCAACTCAATTCTTCATAGAGTTAGAAAGAGCAATTTGCAAGTTCATCTGGAATAGGAAAAAACCCAGGAGAGTGAAAACTATTCTCAACAAAAAAAGAACTTCTGGCAGAATCACCATCCATGAACTCAAGCTCTACTACAGAACAATCATGATAAAAAAAATGCATGGTATTGGTAAAGTGACAGGCAGGTAGATCATTGGAATAGAATTGAAGACCCAGAAATGAACCCACACACCTATGTTCACTTGATCTTTGACAAAGGAGCAAAAACCATGCAGTGGAAAAAAGACAGCCTTTTCAACAAATGGTGCTGTTTCAACTCGCAGTCAACATGAAGAAGAATAAAAACTGATCCATTCTTATCCCTTTGTTCAAAGCTCAAGTCCAAGTGGATCAAGGACCTCCACATAAAGCCAGATACACTGAAACTCATAGAAAAGAAAATGGGGAAGAACCTTGAGCACATGAGCGGGCACGGGGGAAATTTTCCTGAACAGAACACCACACTAGGAGCTTATGCTCTCAGATCAAGAATTAACAAATGGGACCTCATAAAATTGCAAAACTTCTGTAAGGCAAAGGACACTGTCAATAGGAGAAAATGGCAACCAACAGATTGTGAAAAGATCTTTACCAACCCTACATCCAACAGATGGCTAATATCCAATATATACAAAGAACTCAAGAAGTTAAACTCCAGAGAGGCAAGTAACCCTATTAAAAATGGGGTACAGAGCTAAACAAAGAGTTCTCACCTGAAGAATATCTAATGGCTGAGAAGCACCTAAAGAGATGTTCATCATCCTTAGTTATCAGGGAAATGCAAATCAAAACAACCCTGAGATTCCATCTCACACCAGTCAGAATGGCTAAGATCAAAAACACAGGAGACAGCAGGTGCTGTCGAGGATGTGGAGAAAGAGGAACACAGATATTTTTGTTGTTGTTTTATTTTGTTTTGTTTTTACTATTTTCCTTGCTGTCCAGAAGCTTTTCACTATGATGTAGTCACACGTGTCCATTTTGTGTCATCTTCAAGGAATCACTTCCACACCAAGTGTCAAGAGGTTTTTTTCTCTATACTTTGTTCGGGAAGTTGTGTGGGTTCACATCATATGTTTTCTGTGTTTAATTCATTTGGACAACAGCACAACCTCCCATCTCTGCTCATGCATACCCAGTTTTCTCAATCGCATGTTTTTGAGAAGGTTATCACTGCCCCTTTTTATATTTCCCACACATTTCACTTAACCTAAGTTCAACATAGGAATATTCTAAACTCTATAATCCTGTTAAGCACATGTAATATTATATTAGGATTAAAATATCTAGGAATAGTCTTCACAGAAAGTTCAATAAATACTTAAATTAGCATTCCAATTTTATAAATGAGGATCTCTGAAACCCATAAATGGAGACTGTCTGTTTAGAGTCTGCCAGTAAGTATTAAGGAAGTTTTCCAGCCTCCTGCTTTTCCATTTAAATGGCCTAACAAATAATCCTCTGTTCTTGATTCTTGTTTAAAGTCAAACAGCTCTACAATGGATTTTTGCCATCTCAATCATTGAACAGATTATGGGGGTAATTGTATCATATATTTTTTCTGCACTTTAAGTTATTAATATGCATAAAGGAACAAACTAGACTAAATTGTCTCAGAATGACCTTGTAAAACAATTATTCCCTTAGACTTTTTCTTTCTATTATATGCTCTTGTGTAAACTGCATGTAGTTTTTATTAATCATTATCATCATTTTTATTAATACTATTATTATCCATGTTTCTACCAAAAGAAAACTTTCCTCCCTATATTTTTCATTAGAAAAAGAATATTAGATTTACAAATATTTTATAAGTATAGTCACTAAACTACAAGTTTAATGTAACATCTATAATTTGTAACATAATTAAGGAGGAGAAAACATATTTATGTTTCATTGTGAGAGAGAAAGCTTGAGTTTGGGTGATTAGGGAAGTGGAGTTTTCCTGAGAGGAATTGGGTAAGAAAAGAACTTTATCAAAATATGTTGTATGAAAAATAATTTTAAAAATTATAAGGGCAAAATTACCAAAAGAAGTAATGAGCATGAGTTCTTAATGTGAGTTGTAAAGAAGCAAGGAAATTTTAGTTTCCTAGTCATTTATATTGTGAACATCATTTCATATTAGTTTGAAAGCGTTTCTGCCAATAATATATCTCCCAAATGAAAAACAGTTCATATCATTTCAATCTACCTTTCAAGTACCATGCAATGACTTATTTGTTATTTGCAATTAAAGTTGCTTTGGGTCAAGTATGATGTACTAAAACACCTCTGAAATTCCCTATAAGTCAGTTATGAAGATGTAAATATTCTAGGTAGATATAGTATTCAGGTTCATATTTACAAGATGCTGATGCTCTGAACTCTGTGCAAAAAATAAAAAATAAAAACACAAAAACACTGAAAAAACCACCATTTGTATCTTAAAACATCAGAATATAGTAAATGGAAACCTATAAGAATCAAAAATTAGAAGCCATTACAAAAATGTAAAACTGGTAAAAAATGTAAATATAAATGAGCAAACATAAACAAATTGACTATGAGTCACTCAAATCAACTTGATATACTTACAATACTATTCATACTCCTAATGTCCTGGAAGTATCATAGAGAAGGAGATAGAATAAGAGCCAAAAGGGCTGGTCCTCTACTACAAAATAACATATTTCTTTATGACATGGAAAGCTGCACCCATGAAATCTTAATATGGCTGCCTAAAAAAGACCTACACAATGACAACAATACTTGACATGCAAATGTGAATATAGAAAAATTCACAAAGCCTCAAACTTAAATGGCAATCTATAGAAAGGAATAATAGGACTTCTCTTGTAAGGGCCCTATGACAAGTTATATAATCCCAAGTGACTAAGCATATGTGCATATCTATATAAATTTGACCCAGAATTGTTGCTGTCTAAAAGAAATGCAGGGACAAAAATGGAGCAGAAACTAAAGGAATGGCCCACTAGTGACCAGCCCTACTTGGAAATCATCCCATGGGTAGGCATCTAACCTTGACACTATTACTGATGCTATGTTGTGCTTGCAAAAAGGAGCCTAGCATGGCTGTCCTTTGAGAGCCTCTACTAGCAGCTAACTGAGACAGAGGCAAATACTCACAGCCAACCATTGGACTGAGGTTGGGGATCCCTAAGGAAGAGTTAAAGGAGGGACCGAAGGAGCTGAAGGAGATGGCAACCCGCAACAATATCAACTAATCTGGAGCCCTGTGAGCTCCTAGAGACTAAGTCACCAACCAAAGAGCATACATGTGTTGGTCTGAGGCCCCAGGCACATGTGTAGCAGACAGCGGCCTTGTCTGGCGTCAGTGGGAAAGGATGTGACTAATCCTGTAGAGACTTGATGCCCCAGGGAAGGGGGATGTTAGGGGTAGAGCACCATGTCAAAATCAAAGAAAATGGGGGATGGTGTTAAGAATTCTAGGATTGGAGAAAAACCAGGAGGGACAACATTTAGTATGTAAGTAAAAAAATATGAAAAAACTAAACATATATATATATATATATATATAATGTGAATAGAAATAGGTAGGTAGGTAGATAGATGATAGATAGATAGATAGATAGATAGATAGATAGATAGATAGATAGATAGATAGATAGATAGATAGATAAATTTATCTACTTAACAGTAGTTATTAAAGTAAGAGTCCATGAAATTCAGAGTGTAGGTACAAGAAACAGGGAGAGGAAAGCATGAAAATGATGGAAATATAGTACTTATAGTACTCACATATGAAATTGTCAAAAATATTCAAAATAAGTACAAGCAAGCAACTAAATAAAATGGCAAATAATGACAGTGGAAAGAAGGCATTTTTAAGGAATTAAATTAGGTCAACATTACAGTGACTCTTCTGATCACCATCCAGAAATAAACATAATATTAAAGATAATGCAGATTTTTTTTCAATGATGAGGGAAAACTTGACAAATGTTAAGTTCCCTCAACAACAGATAGATTTTAGATTTAGCCATGAAATGGTGTAAGCACTAGATATTGCAAACACACACATACACAAATACACAAATTTTATTACAGGCTTAGTTGAGTTGAAGATAGATATTAAAAGTGGACACAATCAGACCACGTTAATATCTACCTTACCCTTTAAAATTGTAAGATGTACAATAAGACAGTGAATTTTAATATCAGAATGGAGCCAGAGATGGAAATGACAATTAACCATGGGCAAAGCATTGTAGAATGCAACCAAAATGCAGCTTAGAGGGCTGGCTGCAATTTTGAACAAATTGCTGTGGCTTTACATGCCTAATAAAATTCTCAGTTGCTAAGCAACTATGTATTTATCTTGTGCAGATTTGTCTAAATAAAGTAATAGGCATTAAACAATCTGAAAGTCTAAAAATCTTTTCAAATACTATTTCATCTGCTCCTAAACAATTATACGTAAGAAACGAGCAATATAGCAAGCCTATTTTTAACAACATTTAAAGTTGTGTTGTATCAAATACTTATTCTACAACACAAAATGTATTATCCTTTTTTGTTCCAAAAGAGGGGAGATTTGGAAAGCATATAAAGGTATCCAAAGGCCAAACTTGCTCATACTAGGTACATAAGAGAAAACTGTGTATTGTATTACTGAAACAAGTATTTGTTTAAATGGTCTCTAAATTTTAACTCTATATGCACTTTTTTTTTAACTCTATAACCTCACAGTTGACATTGGTCAAATGAGGAAATTGAAGCACAGACCCTGAACTGTGGAATGTTAAGGAATAACTATTATTTCAGTTTGGGTTTACATCCAGATATGTTAGATATTAAGAGTGGATGCCATCAGTCCATGTTAATATTTAACTTGTCCTTTAAAAATAAAAGCTTGGAAGATTTATAATAAGACAGTGAATTTTAATTTCACAACGAAGACAGAGAGGCAAATGACAAGACATGCATCCTCTTTGCTTCCTTTACAATTGTGGGTCTTTTGACACAGGGTTTCATACTATAGTCTAGGCTAAATTCCCTATGGACTCACAACAATCTTCCTGCCTCAGCCTCTCAAGTCCCACAGCACAACTACTGCTAGCTGCTATTTCTGGTTTCTCTGTTTCTTACTGCAGATTTTCAAAGTGTTTTAAATCCAATGCTTATCATCTTAAACATAGAATAGAATTTCTCTAAATATTATAACACTATAAGGATCATAATATGAGAAATGTACTAATGAGGCTTCTGACTTGGATGCAAATTCAACTTCGTGGGAACTTTTGTTTCTTGTACTTGAATGCTTCTTTGAGTAATATTCGTTTACACTTGTAAGTACTGATATCATCTTAAATTGGAAATGTTCCAGATTTCTATACTTATTCACAAAAATGTTGTCAATTATTTTCCTCATAACACCAAAGGATATTTAAGAAAAATTGAACAATGTTGCCTTATGAACAGTAGAAAGAATACTTGAATACTTTCTATTATGTTATACAAACTTTAAGGTAATTCATATGAACATTCTTCCATGGTGTTACAAGTCATTTAAAGATATTTTTGATAATCTTACCATCACAATCTCCATAGGTTTATGACTTTTTTTTTTACTGGAAGTTCTAGGACTAGTAGATGTTATTGTAAGTCTGGGTGAGAATGCACATTATATAGAGAGTAGATATGACAGAGCTCTTCCAATTGATGGCATTAGAATGTGAATAACTTGCTCTAAGAATTAGCTTAGGAAAACTGGAAAACAATCTGTAATGCTGAGAAACCCAAAACAGTAACACAGTAACTTCATACTCCTGCAAAGGTCTCCAAATAGTCATTGTAGCATTGCTTTAAAGGGACAAGCATACCTGGCAACTGGCAACATACTTACATGATATATTAGGTACCATACACACACACACACACACACACACACACCATATATATATATATATATATATATATATATATATATATATATATATATATATATATATATATACACATACATAAAAGCACTTTCCAAAATAAATTAGAATGCTAACTTCAGTATTAATGCAAAATTAGGAAGCATACAGAGAAAAATTAGCTTGGTTATTATATAAAGATAACACTAAAATGTCTCCAATGTTTCTATTTAATGACTGCACAACTGTTTGAATATACTTAATACTCTGGTATGGATATTTTCAAATGGGTGAACTATATATTTAAAAGAATAAAAGGCATATTTGGTACCATCAGCAATCACCTATAATCAAATACTAATAACAATAAAATAGAAAAAAGGATAATTAGCTTTTGATACTGAGTACACTTCTTGGCTTTTTGAAAATTGCTTAAGGGTATTTAAGTTTCACATCTAATGTTTAAACTGAAATTAATATATACAGGAAGTGTACTGGATTATAACAACAAAGCAATCAGTTATACACCCCTGAAACATTTTATAAGGATAAACTCGTTAGAAAAACATAACATTATTAGAAGAAAGCAGAAAGCAAAAATACTTGACTAATTCATTCACTGACTATTTTTGGATGTAAACAAAACAATAACAACAATCATTAATTCAAATAATGACTACATTTGCATAATCAAATATTTGCTTGTAGCAATTATGACTTCCAGGGACGAGTGAAAGAGGACATACAAACTAGTCATAGCAGAGGAAGTGATGGAAGAATAGAGAAAACCTAGAAAAATTCAAATTAAGCATGCATATACATTTCACCCACAGGTTGTTCTCAAAATAGAAGCATATTTAATTATTTACCTGTATTTTGGCATACACATTTCAGGGAGTAAGATGTTTAGGATATAATTTAACAATTATTTTTCTTTTTTTAAAAAGATATATTCTTTATTTACATTTCAAATGATTTCCCCTTTCCTGGTCCACCCCCCCCCCCAACCGAAAGTCCCATAAGTCCTCTTCCCTCCCCCTGTTACCCAATCAATGTTCCTCAATCAGCCCCTTCCCACTTCCCTGTCCTGGTATTGCCCTACACTGATGCATTGAGCCCTTTCAGGACCAGGGGCCTCTCCTTCTTTCTTCTTGGGCACCATTTGATATGTGAATTGTTTCTTGGGTATTCCAAGCTTCTGAGCTAATATCCACTTATCAGTATTTCAGGTATAATATTAATATAAAATGCCTTAATATATTAATATTAACAATCTGAGGTAAATTCTGTGAAATTTCGTTGTCTACACATCATTATTTTGCTAAATACACATCAATCTATTTCATTTTTGGAAGATCAGTTCTTCTTTTCTTAAATATAAAAGATTAGCTTTCAAAACAAATTAAAGTAAAATACATATTTATTTAGAAAGCAAATATGGGAGGGAAACAGTCTATATCCTGATAGAAACAGAATGAATGGGAAATTACCATCAAATTCAAAATAGGATTACTGTCTACAATTAAACTTCAGTTTTAACCATGTAGAAGCTAAAGATATTTCAAATGTGCTTTGTGTTTCTCAAAGTGTATCGAACTGCCAGTAGGAAAATATGAAAAATCAGTAATGCATCACATTCTAGAAAGGCAATTGGCCTCCTTCCTTCTGTGTCTTTTAAGAACCAATCTTTCCTGGGACATACCATATAAATACCATAGAATCAAACATGTATTCTGTTCTTCACTCCTCATGATGCTTGTTTTCAAAACTGTTGAATGCCATAAAAACCAACTACTTTGATACTTTGCTATTTTCATTAAACGTTATAACACTTTGCATTCTAAATATTTATACTCTAACTAAAAGAGAAAAAGAGATTTTAGAAAATGTAACTATGTGTCATGCACACATACATTACATAGATAAAGTATAAATATGAATTTGTCAACTATATCCACATCACACAAATAATATAGTGATGTACAAGAAGATACCCGAAACAGCCACATAATCAAATGGACATGAATTCTATGGAAAAGTAAACAGATACCATAAAAATATTAATCTTTTTTTTGTATTTTTCATGGATACAAGAGAAGTTTTTAAAGCCTATTTTATTTTGCCACATGAATTAAACTCTATGAGGATCTTTGAAGCTCATTCGCTTATTTAACAACTAAATATGACAAACTAATAATGCTACACTTAAAACTTTACACTAAGTTTTTGTGATCAGAAAATATTGCTTTGACATTTTGTTATGATGACCAAGAATTCTGCATCATAATCTTTTCATTCACTTTTCATTAATTAATAAATTTATTCACTTTACATCTCAATAGGAAACCCCCTCTCCTCCCAGCCCCAACCCCACATGGCCCCTCCCCACACCACACCTCCCCATCACCTCTGAAAAGGGGAAGGTTCCCCCACCCCTGAGTTACAAACCACCCTGACACCTAGCATTTCCTTAACTAGAATTACCACTATTATCAAAGCAGTATTACTTCTAAAATAGATAGGGATCAGAGCACTGAGTCGTTGCCTCTAAATGTATGAAACCACAGAGATTTGTTTTTGCTAAAATTTCTGGAGAATATTCTCATCAACCAGGGAAACAATATTGTGTGTTTGAACTATAGGCATACAATAATTTCTTGTGCCCTACTGTAAAAAAAAAAATACTCACCTCTTCCCTTGTTGACCCAAAATGTCTAATAACACGAATTTCTTCTTGAGAATAATATAAAAATAGGTCTAAAGCTATGATTAAGCCAAAGAATAGACCAAAGAACCATAAAGTCACACTCACACATGCACATGCAGTAAGGACACTTTGTGCACTTAGTGAATGACTAGGTGATTTATAATGTGACACATTCTTTGGCTCCCCACAATTCTGTCAGTCTTATTAACAATAAATTCAGAGAGAGAAACAAACCAGTTTTTCTTCTTGCAAATAATAGCTTCAGGTAGCTAAATTAAAACAGTTTCAAAGTGATCAAGTAAAAGAAAAGCTATAAAGAAATGTATCTTTTCCTTAACCCCATTTTTTCAGTGAGAATTCCAAACACCTTGGTGATGATATATTTGACCTCAAAACTTCCACAGCAGGAAATGAAAAAACAATACATAGTTTGGACATAAAAGAGTATGAAATGACTTAATACAATATAAGAAATACTATGCCATTTTGATGTTGAGATAAGGAATTCAGTCTTTTGTGGATTGCAAATTTATACAACTTTTTTACATCAATACATTTACATACATAAAACGTATGTTAGTGGAAAGAATTATGATTAAACTTTGTTTTGTTAGTTTCTTTTATTTCATTTGATTTGTGCCTTTTGCCATTTTGTGTTTGGTCTTTAACGTTGTTTAAAGGATGTGCTTCAAGGAACATTACAGTAACATGTTCAAACAGTTGGCATAAATAATTGGCTTTCTGAAGTCAAATGTACAATTTCAAAGTGAGTTATAGCTACATTCTTTCTGTTGACAATGCCAGTAACAAAAAATATATAGCTCTGTCAAATTATGCTTCTTAACAAATTATTATTGAGATGTTTGAGACATGATCATAGTTTAGATTTTTAAAAAATTGTTAAATGTTATAGATAATGTGAATATATTTTCTAAAATATGTTTTTCTGGGCGCCAGCTCTGCTGTGGGCCATCCCTTCTGCAGGGTGACCTGTGCCACCTAGAGAGTGCACTCCGCCATCTTTGCTCCAGTGTCCAGGTGGTTGGGACCGCCAAGCTCAGAGACAGACAGGCATGATATCGCTTGGGTCTCAGGCAGCTTGTGTGTACCCTACTCCCAAGAGCTGGGCAGGTCTGCAGTGATCGACCTGCCAGCTCTGCTGTGGGACTTCTGCCTTGCAGAGGGACACCCACATTGGGCAGGAGCCTACCAGCTTCCCTTTGGCGACCTCTGTTCCGGTAGACTGCACTGAGGAGACAGGTACCCAGGTTCTCCCCAATATAACATCGCTTGGGACACGGCCTGTTGGGGCTTTCATCTGCTCCCAAGAACAGGACAGCACTGTGGTCCTCTGGGCGCCAGCTCTGCTGTGGGACATCACCTCTGTGGGGTGGCCTGCGCTGCCGAGAGACTGCAGAGTGCACTCCGCCATCTTTGCTCCAGTGGCCAGGTAGTTGGGACCTCCAGGCACGGAGACAGACAGGCATAATATCACGTGGGACTAGGGCAGCTTGTGTGTACCCTACTCCCAAGAGCTGGGCAGATCTGCAGTAACCAGCGAGCCAGCTCTGCTGTGGGACTTCTGCCTTGCAGAGGGACGCCCCCTCCCCCCCCCACTCTGGGAGAGATCACACGCCCCTGCACAGGGCAGGAACCTACCAGCCTCCCTTTGGCGACCTCTGCTCCAGGAATCCACTACGCTGAGCCTTTGGATGTGCAGGGATTCCCCAATATAACATCAATTGGGGCAGGAGCCTACCAGCTCCAGAGTACCTCAGGAGCAGGGCAGGCCCCAGAAATCGGTGCCAGGGGAATCCTGGTAATCCAGGGGGGCCAGAAATAGCTTTGCAGGCTCACAGGAGGTCCAACCAACAGCCAGTGACAGCAGGACCAACACCAGAGGTAACCAGATGGAAAAAGGAAAATGTAGGAACGATACTAACAGAAATAAAAGTAATATGGCACCATCCGAACCCAACTCTCCAACAGCAGCAAGTCCTGGATACCCCACCATACCCGAAAGACAAGATCTGGACTTAAAATCACTTCTCATGATGCTATTAGAGGATCATAAGAAGGACACAAATAAATCTAATAAAGAATTACAGGAGACCATGAATCAACTGTTAGAAGCCCTTACAAAGGAAGCACAAAAATCGCTTAGAGAAATGCAGGAGAACATGGGTCAAAAGATGGAGGCCCACAAGGAGACAACACAAAAATCGCTTAAAGAAATGAATCAACGGGTAGATGCACTTTCAAAGGAATCACAAAAATTGCATAAAGAAATGCAGAAGAATATGGGTCAACAGACGGATGCCCATAGGGAGGCAACACAAAAATTGCTTAAAGAAATGAATCAATGGATAGATGCCCTTACAAAGGAAACACGAGAACTGCTTAAAGAAATGCAGGAGACGATGGATCAACAGATGGAATCCCATGAGGAGGAAACACAAAAATTGCTTAGAGAAATGCAGGAGAACTTGGATCAACAGGCAGAAATCCTGAAAGAGGTAATGCAAAAATACCTTAAAAAAATAAAGGAAAATACAAACAAACAAGTGAAGGATATCAGCAAATCCATCCAGGATCTAAAAAAAGGAAGTAGAAACAACTAAGAAATCACAAAGGGAGACAACTTTGGAAATAGAAAACCTTGGGAAGAAATCAGGAGTCATAGATGCAAACATCAACAATAGAATACAAGAGATGGAAGAAAGAATCTCAGGTGCTGAAGATACCATAGAAACCATCGACTCAACAGTCAAAGAAAATGCAAAATGAAAAAAAAGTGTAACCCAAAACATCCAGGAAATCCAGGACACAATGAGAAGACCAAACCTAAGGATTATAGGTATAGATGAGAGTGAAGATTTGCAACTTAAAGGGCCAGTAAACATCTTCAACAAAATTATGGAGGAAAACTTCCCTAACCTAAAGAGAGAGATGCCGATGAACATACAAGAAGCCTACAGAACTCCAAACAGACTGGACCAGAACAGAAATACCTCCCGTCACATAATAATCAAAACACCAAATGTTCTAAACAAAGAAAGAATATTAAAAGCAGTAAGAGAAAAAGGGCCAAGTAACATACAAAGGAAGACCTATCCGAATCCTATCAGACTTCTCTCCAGAGACTATGAAAGCTAGAAGATCCTGGGCAGATCTCATGCAGACACTAAGAGAGCACAAATGCCAGCCTAGACTACTATACCCAGCAAAACTCTCAATCACCATAGATGGAGAGACCAAGATATTCCATGATAAAACCAAATTTTCACAATATCTTTCCACAAATCCAGCCCTGCAACGGATAATAGGTGGAAACCTCCAATACAGGGAGAGAAACAGCACCCTGGAAAAAATGAGATAATAGCCTTCTTGAATCAAACCCAAAAGTAGATAACCACTCAAACATAAAGATAGCGTCAAGAATGGCAGGTGGCAATAATCACTATGCCTTAATCTCTCAATATCAATGGTCTTAATTCCCCAATAAAAATACATAGACTAGCAGACTGGATACATAAACAGGACTCAAAATTTTGCTGCATGCAGGAAACGCACCTCACTGTCAAAGACAAACACTACCTCAGAGTAAAAGGCTGGAAAACAAATTTACAAGCAAATGGCCCCAAGAAACGAGGTGGAGTAGCCATCCTAATATCAGATAAAATTGATTTTCAACCTAAAGTCATCAAAAAAGACACAGAAGGACACTACATACTGATCAAGGGAAAAATCCACCAACAAGAACTCTCAATTCTGAATATCTATGCTCCAAATGCAAGGGCACCCTCATTCATAAAAGAAACTTTACTAAACCTCAAATCACACATTGCACCGCACACAATAATAGCGGGTGACTTCAACACCCCGCTCTCTGAAATGGATCGTTCAGGAAAGCAGAAACTAAACAGGGACACAGTGAATCTAATTGAAGCCTTGGACCAAATGGAACTAACAGATATATATAGAACATTTCATCCTAGAACTAAAGAATACACCTTCTTCTCAGCACCTCATGGTACCTTCTCCAAAATTGACCATATAATTGGTCACAAATCAGACCTCAACAGATATAAGAAGATAGAACTAATCCTATGCCTCCTATCAGATCACTATGGAATAAGGGTGGTCTTCAATGGCAACAAAAACAAAAGAAAACCCATGTGCATGCTTTACCTAACAGAAAACAAAGGTGTGACAGCTATTTTTGAATACTTACTAATTGTTACTCTTTTTTCCCCCTTTGAGGGGGTTCTAGAATACTTTTTCAGGGGTATAGCATTGTTGGAATAATAATAAATCACTATTGTATAAAACAAAGTACTCCAAAAGATAAAAAAGTTCTCAGTATTAAGCATGTAGACATACAGTGGATAAATGTACTTACAAATGCACACATGCAATTTACTTTTAAATTCAATTAATTATTTTTTGTTGTCATTTTTCTAGTATTCTTAATCAAATATGGTAATTGCTTTATGCCCTATTTTCAATGGCACAAGGAATAAACTGTATTATCTTTCTAAAATGTATTAAAGTGTTTTAAAGCAAAATTTTCAGAGTTTTAATATACAAGCTTAAAGAATTATTTGCCCCTTACAAACCACAGAGTGGATCTAAGTGGTCAGAAGAAAATTACATTACAAATGAGCAGCTACATGTTATCAAATTACAAGGAATTTTCTTCAAAGACCTAAAGAGCTAGCAGAATGACCAGTTAACATGTTTCCACTGATCTGTGGGAATTTGTACCCTAGTTAATAGCATCTGAAGAATGCTTCCTTTGATTCTTGTCTCTGACACAAAAATGATTGTCCCATTTAACCAGTCTTCTATCACATATATCAGTGAATCCTATTTACTCACACACTACTGGAACATTAAAACACAATAGAATGATTGTCTCTAGAAGAAAAATTTAAAGATAGACTTTTAAAAAAATCCCAAAAGGGGTTGAGATCAAAAACTAACTTTAATAGATGTTTGACTAAGGTCATATTCCTAGGAAATGGAACACTGAAGATGAAAGAAAAGAAACAGATTTGGCTTTTGATCTCAGTCAAATCCATTTGGCATTGTTTAGCTTTTATGTAATACTTCAGTTTTAGGTGATATCATGACTGAAATGAATTGGTTTTCTTCTTGAAACTTTAATAGCTATGTATTACTTTGGCAGTTAGCAGTTTAGTAAAACAGTTCTTACCCTGTGATCTGAGAGTACAATGTTAGTTATAACAGGAATTTTTAAAATTTGATTCAAACATTTCAATATGATATTATTATACAAATGCAAAATAAAACATAAAATGTATTCACAGAAAACCAAAACTGGAGTCACTGATATTTACAATTACAAAGGTCTCAATCTGTCAATTCTTGATTTTAAAGCATAAACCATAGGTGTTCTGTTCAGTAACATTTCCCCTGTGCCCATGTGTTCAAGGCTCTTCCCCACTTTCTCTTCTATTAGTTTCGGTGTATCCGGTTTTATGTGGAGGTCCCTGATCCACTTGGATTTGAGTTTTGCACAAGGAGATAAGAATAGATCAATCTGCATTCTTCTACATGCTAACCTCCAGTTTAACCAGCACCATTTGTTGAAAATGCTTTCATTTTTCCACTGAATGGTTTTAGATCCTTTGTCAAAGATCAAGTGAACATAGGTGTGTGGGTTCATTTCTGGGTCTTCAATTCTATTTCATTAATCTTCCTGCCTTTCACTGTACTAATACCATGCATTTTTTTTTTATCATGATTGCTCTGTAGTACAGCTTGAGGTCAGGGAAGGTGATTCCCCCAGAAGTTATTTTACTGTTGAGAATAGTTTTAGCTATCCTGTTTTTTTTTTTTTTTTGTTGTTGTTGTTGTTGTTGTTATTCCAGATGAATTTGAGAATTGCTCTTTCTAACTCTATGAAGAATTAAGTTGGAATTATGATGGGGATTGATGGGGATTGCACTGAATCTGTAGATTGCTTTTGGCAAGATGGCCATTTTTACTATATTAATCCTGTCATTCCATTAGCATGGGAGATCTTTTCATCTTCTGAGATCTTATTTGATTTCTTTCTTCAGACACTTGAATTTTTTGTCATACAGAAATTTCACTTACTTGGTTAGAGTCACACTGAGATATTTTACATTATTTGTGACTATTGTGAAGGGTGTTGTATCCCTAATTTCTTTCTCAGCCTGTTTATCCTTTGAGTAGAGGAAGGCTATTGATCTGTTTGAGTTAATTTTATAGCCAGCCACTTTGCTGAAGTTGTTTATCATGTTTAGAAGTTCTCTGGTAGAATTTTTGGCATCACTTAAGTATATTATCATATCATCTGCAAACAGTGATATTTTGACTTCTTCCTTTTCAATTTGTATCCCTTTTACTCCTTTTGTTGTCTAATTGTTCTGGCTAAGACTTTGAGTACTATATTGAATAGGTAGGGAGAGACTGGGCAGCCTTGTCTAGTCCCTGATTTTAATGGGATTGCTTCCAGTTTCTCTCCATTTAATTTGATGCTGGCTACTGGTTTGCTGTATATTACTTTTACTATGTTTAGATATGAGTCTTAAATTCCTGATCTTTCTAAGACTTTTATCATGAAGGGGTGTTGGATTTTGTCAAATGCTTTCTCAGCAGCTAATGAAATCATAAAATTACAAAGCTTCTGTAAGGCAAAGGACACTATCCATAGGACAAAAGAGTATCCAACAGATTGTGAAAAGAACTTTACCAATCCTAAATCCAATAGAGGGCTAAAATCCAATATATACAAAGAACTCAAGAAGTTAGACACCAGAGAACCACATAACCCTATTAAAAATAGGTACAGAGCTAAACAAAGAATTCTCCCTGAGGAATACAGAATGACTGAGAAGCACCTGAAAGAATGTTCAAAATTCTTAGTCATTAGGGAAATGCAAATCAAAATAACCCTGAGATTCCACATCATACCAGTCAAAATGGTTAAGATCAAAAAATTCAGACAACAGCAGTGCTGGCTAGGATGTGGAGGAAGTGGAACATTTCTCTGTTGCTGGTGGGATTGCAAGCTAGAAATCAGTCTGGCAGTTCACCAGAAAATTGGACATAGTACTACCTGAGAACACACTATACCATCCCTGAGCATATTCCCAGAAGATCCTCCTACGTGTAATAAATACATATGCTACACTGTATTCATAGCAGCCTTATTTATAATAGCCAGAAGCTAGAAAGAACCCAGATGTCCCTCAACAGAGCAATGGATAAAGAAAATATGGTATATTTACACAATGGAGTACTACTAAGCTATTATAAAACAATGAATTCATGAAATTCTTAGGCAAATGGATGGAACTAGAAAATATTATCCTGAGTGAGGTAACCCAATCATAAATGAACACACATGGTATGCACTCACTGCTAAGTGGATATTAGTCCAGAGGCTCGGAATACCCAAGATATGATACATAGACCGCCTGAAGCTCATGAAGAAGGAATGCCAAAGTGTGGATACTTAAGCTCTTCTTAGAAGGTGGAACAAAATACCCATAGGAGGAGATAAAGAGACATAGTGTGGAGCAGAGACTGAAGGAAAGACCATCCAGAGACTGCCCCACCTGGGGATCAATCCCATATACAGTTACCAAACCCAGATACTATTTGGATGCCAACAAGTACTTGCTGACTGTAGCCTGATACAGCTGACTACTGAGAGACTATGCCAGTACCTGACAAATACAGAGGTGGATGCTCTCAGCCAACCATTGGAATGAGCACAAGGTTCTCAATGGAGGAGTTAGAGAAAGTACCAAAGGAGCTGAAGGGGTTTGTAGTCCCATAGGAGTAACAACAATGTGAACCAACCAGTACCCCCAGAGCTCCCTGGGATTGAACCACCAACCAAAGAGTAGACATGGAGGAACCTGTAACTCCAGCCGCATATGTAGCAGAGGATGGCCTTGTTGAACATCAAAGAGAGGAGAAGCCCTTGATCCCAAAAAAGTCTACATACCCCAGTATAGGGGAATGCCAAAACAGGGAAGCAGGAGTGGGTGGGTTGATGAGCAGGGGAAGGGGAATAGCATAGGAGATTTTGGAGGGGAAATGAGGAAAAGGGATAACATTTGAAATGTAAATAAAGAATATATCTAATTAAAATAAAACAAAGGCCTCAATCTAAAAGCCATTATTTAGATGTACACTTTCTATGAGTGAGAAAGATTTCATGGTGTTGTTACATAATTTATCTAAAATCATTATTTAGTGAATATTCTCTAAACAAGATCATCACCACAAACTTCAAATTTTTTTTATTTTTTATTTATTTTTTTTTGGAAAATGTGGAGTTTCTAAATGAATGGATTGTCAAAATTTTGAAAAGGAAATAGGAAAAGTCAAAAGGAATATTATCTTAAATATCACAATTTTATTAAAAGATAGATCAAAGGTAACTAGGTCTTCCTGACCTCTATATAATGGGTTGTCAATATAAAAAGATTAAGACCTTTCTGTATTGAAAAGTGACAGCTATCCAGAACTGGCAATCAACTCAAATCTAATTGTCTTTGAAAGCAAGAGATTAGAATATTCTCTTTCTCCTCTTTTCCTTACTTTCTGTCCTTGCCAAAATATTATTAATGCAATTTACCACACTTTCTTCATGGTTCCTGCATTCAAGTCCCCAATTCTAACCCTCAGTAAAGACCTTCTCAATCACAAACAGAAGGCATGGTAGAGAAAGTAAAAGAACTGTGTTAACACCTCTTTGAAATAAATCAAAATTTAAATGACCTGAGGACAAAAGGCTCAGATTAGAATACTTTTGAGACTTAAAGGATTTACAATATATTTGGCACTCTTGTTTAAAGGAGAAAACAGACCAATATTTCAGGAGACTGTCTAGGGTACTTTTCTTTATGAGGGGAAACAATACATAGAAAGACTAAAGATTTTCTGAAGAGATTTTCCCCATAGTGGGAAGTATAAAGAAACTAGAAAAGGCTGCTTATAATGCTCCCTAGAGAAAAAAAAAGAGTTGAAAAAATATTCTCAATATTGGAGAAATAGCCCATTTCAATTCTACAAGTATCAGAACTAAATGGAACTGAGAGTCTCAGTAATTGTCTGATTGAAAAGAAAATGCCCTTGCCTAGTATCCTAGCATAACTGTCATCTGAGAAGTTCTATACAGCAGCCAAAGGAAACAGATGTAGAGACCCACAATTAAACATTAGATAAAGCTCAGCAAGTCTTGTAGAAGAATTTGGTGAAGGATTGAAGGACAGCAAGAGGTTAAGAATTCCACAGGAAGACCAACAGAGTCAACGTACCTGGACACTTTGGGGTTCCCAGAGACTGATCCACCTGTCTAACAGGTGTCATATAGCCCAGGCTGGCCTCCTACTGGATATATTGCTAATGATGATCTTGAACTGTTGATCTTCCACCTTGCACCTCCAACTGTTGGACCTACATGGTGAGCAGATTCTGAAGATGTATCCTAGCAACCACTAAAAAGAACACCACATCAAAGGATAGAAGCTCCAGGAGTCCTTGCACAATGGTCACTGAGATATAGTAAGAAGTCCTGTGGCCTAGGAAACAACCAACGGACCAAAACCTGCAAGTATGAGCTGACCCTGCCTTTACGATCCTGAAAAGACACTGTGAGAACAAGAGAGTGAGCCAGCAGGGCCAAAGGCTGCTTCATAATTATGGGCGTAAATCGGAACACTGAAGGTCCAGGCTTGTAGCTGGATTAGCAACCAGACAAAATCACTTTATTTTTAAAGAGCTAAAGATCATGGACTGCTTTCAAATAAATCCATCTAATCAATAAAATAAAAAATAAAGAAAAGAAAAGAAAAGAAGATGACATTTTGTCTTTTATCCATGGGCCACTAAAAGACAAGCAGTTTTCCCACTGCAAGTATAACATATGGATTAAGTTCTAATGAACTGGAATTATTTTAACTTTACTACCAAATACTATATGTAGCCTAAATAGACTAGTCAGTTAAAGTAAGAGGAATCAACATGTTTTGGGTTTGTTATATTTTTGAATAGATGTTTTGATTAAAAAACTACCATACCTTTACTCCCAGCACCCAAGAGGCAGATGCATGCCTATCTCTGAGTTCAAAGCAGGCCTAGTTTGCATAATGAGTTTGAGGAATGCCAGAGCTCCACATAGAAACCCTATCTTGAAAAAACCTATTTAAAAATGGGGTACAGAGCTAAACAAAGAGTTCTCACCTGAAGAATATCTAATGGCTGAGAAGCACCTAAAGAGATGTTCATCATCCTTAGTCATTAGGGAAATGCAAATCAAAACAACCCTGAGATTCCATCTCACACCAGTCAGAATGGCTAAGATCAAAAACACAGGAGACAGCAGTTGTTGGCGAGGATGTGGATAAAGAGGAACACTCCTCCACTGCTGGTGGAATTGCAAGCTGGTACAACCACTCTGGAAAGCAGTCTGGCGGTTCCTCAGAAAACTGGGCATGACACTCCCGGAGAATCCAGCTATACCACTCCTGGGCATATACCCAGAGGCTTTACCTGCATGCAATAAGGACACATGCTCCACTATGTTCATAGTAGCCTTATTTATAATAGCCAGAAGCTGGAAAGAACCCAGATGTCCCTCAACGGAGGAATGGATTCAGAAGATGTGGTATATCTACACAATGGAATACTACTCTGCAATTAAAAACAATGAATTCACGAAATTCCTAGGCAAATGGTCAGAACTTGAAAATATCATCCTTAGTGAGGTAACCCGAACACACAAGGTATGCAGTCACTGATAAGGGAATATTAACCCAGAATCTCGGAATAACCTAGACACAATTCGCATATCAATAGATTTCTAAGAAGATGGAAGGAGAGAGCCCTGGTCCTGGTAAGACTGGATGTAGGGGAACTCCAGGACAGAGAAAAGAGAGGGGGTTGAATGGAGAAAAGAGGGAAGGGAAGGGGGCTTATGGGACTTTCGGGGAGGGAGGAAACGGGAAACGGGAAATGATTTGGAATGTAAATAAAAAAAAACTTAGAAAATAAAAAAAAAAAGTACAAAACAAAATAAAACAAACCGAACAACCAACCTAACTGTAGTTAAGGAGCTACATAGATAAAACCAGAGTAAATTTTCTTTGGTATTACTTATTTCTTAATTTTAAAATTAAGACAGAAATTTTAGGATTAAAAAACAATTACTTAAATGTACATACTGGATTAATGTTTATTTGTTTTATATTTCTACTCCTACAGTCTTAATAAAAGATAAAGTTTGTTCTTCCTTATGTATTACAACTGAATTCTAATTTCTTTGAAATAGTCTTATGTTTTCAAATTTCAACACATAAATACACCAGTATGACTTGAAAGTTGTAGGGGGAGTTTCCCTGATTCTTTTCTTTCTTCCTTTCTTCTTTTTTATTGTTTCTTAGATATACTCTTTATTTATATTTCAAATGATTTCCCCTTTCCTGGTTTCCCCCTCCCTGAAAGTCCCATATGTCCTCTCCTCTCCCCCTGTTCCCCAATCAACCACATCCCACTTCCCTGTCCTGGTATTCCTTTACACTGCTGTATTGAGCCTTTCCAGGACCAGGGGCCTCTCCTTCCTTCTTCTTGGGAATCAATTGATATGTGAATTATGTCTTGGGTATTCTGAGCTTCTGGGCTAATATCCACTTATCAGTAAGTGCATACCATGTGTGTTCTTTTGTGATTGGGTTACCTCACTAAGGATGATATTTTCCAGTTCTGAACATTTGCCTAGGAATTTCATGAGTTCATTGTTTTTAATTGCAGAGTAGTATTCCATTGTGTAAATATACCACATCTTCTGTATCCATTCCTCCATTGAGGGACATCTGGGTTCTTTCCAGCTTCTGGCTATTATAAATAAGGCTGCTATGAGCATAGTGGTGCATGTGTCCTTATTACATGCTGGGGAATCCTTTGGGTGGCGAGGATGTGAAGAAAGAGGAAAACTCCTCCACTACTGGTGGGATTGCAAGCTGGTACAACCACTCTGGAAATCAGTCTGGCAGTTCCTCAGAAAACTGGGCATGATACTACCAGAGGACCCTGCTATACCACTCCTGAGCATATACCCAGAGGATTTCCCAGCATGTAATAAGCTCCTGATTCCTTTCTTAATTATTTTCCATAATTGTTAATTAGTTAATAAAAATGGTAGAAGCTAATCACTGGGGGATGATATGGAGGTGAGATATTCTGAGTAGGACAGGAAGAGGAGAGAGGATTAGTATAGGACCAGGAAGGTGGTCAAAAAGTGACAGACATATAGGTTTCTCAGGGCACTGATAATTTTGCAGTCTCCACAGCTTACAGAGGGCAAGGAAGATGGGGTAGGATAATTTTTGCCCAGTCTTTGAGTTATCTGCTCAGTTCTAAAATATAAAGGTGTCTGGTGTTTTCCATTTGTGGCATTAAAGTGGTCTGGTCAGCAGAGTTGAGCCACTGGCATACATTTCCTTTTGGGGCATACACTGGCAGAACCGGCTGCAGGGTGGTTGGCTGGCAAGAGAGCAATCTTGCAGCTCCAGAGAGGCAAAGCCAGCACTTGTGACAGAGGCATGTAGCTAGAAGGAACAGGCGGGTGACTGCTTGTCCCAGAGTCTAGCTGGACAAAGTGTGGATTTTATAAAATGACACGCTAAACAAAACAATCTTGCTTTTAAATTAGTGGATGAATATGACCAAAAATATTATATTTATGTGAGATTATCTTCTAATGTTTAGCACTATAAACATTTTTGCTTATTAAATTGTGAGTCAAATATACAATTTAATTCACTACTCAAAATTGTATAGAATGTTTTCAGTGACTGATCAAAATGAATTTACCTGTCCCTTTTATACCAGTATGTGGAGGAGCATCCAGAATTTAATATAGTTATTTGCATTATAAATTACAGTATTGACACATGAGTCAGTTTCAGAATACAGTAGCCTCAATTTAAAAATGCTGTTTGAAAAGTTCATATATCTGCCACCTGTACGTTCTGCTGGGACAGAATCTTGCAGGGTCTGCCACAGTGAAGACACCATCTCCTGATACATCATAGAGAACCCGCTGCACTCAGCGCAGTTGGTAAGAAACCCCTCCCACCTCTGGAGTCCCAGAGCTGCTGCTGGGGGCCCAGTGGAACTCACTACCCAGCAACAACCAAAACCCCCACCCTCCTGAATACCACTCCCCTTCCATTCCCCCTGTACCCCAGCTTCCCCCACAGGAATGCAGAAAAGCCTAGGAGCAAAGGTAAGACCACCCCTGCTGCTCAGAGGAACCCATTCAGAACCCTCAGGCAGGAGCCTACTGGTTTCAGTCCCTGGCCAGGGACCATCCTCTACCACAGTGCACCATATCCAGATGGCACAGGGAGATAGCTAAACTCCCAGGACCATGGACAAGCCGGAGAGCACAGAGCTGATCTGGGCCACAGAACTACATACACAAACACCATCATAGGAGATCTGGTCTCCCAGGAGTGCCTACATAATTGTGTGCACAGAGAGAAAGGGAATCCCAGATACACAGGCTTGCAGGACAGATAAGCCACAGTCAGAGACAGCAAGACCAGCTAACATCAGAGATAAACAAATGGCAAAAGGCAAAGGCAAGAATATTATCAACAGAAACCAAGGCAACATGGCACTATCTGAACCTGATTCTCCCACAACAGAAAATCCTGGATACCCCAACACACCACAAAAGCAAGACCTGGATTTAAAATCACATCTCATGATGCCGATAAAGGACCTCAAGAAGGACATAAATAACTCCCTTAAAGAAATACAAGAGAACATGAGTCAACAGGAAGAAACCCTTAAAGAGGAAACACAAAAATCCCTTAAAGAAACACAGGAAAACATGAGTAAACAGGTAGAAGCCCTTAAAGAGAAAAAACAAAATTCCCTTAAAGAATTACAGGAAAACACAAACAAACAAGTGAAGGAACTGAACAAAACCATCCAGGATCTAAAAATGGAAATAGAAGCAATAAAGAAATCACAAAGGCGGACAACTCTGGAGATAGAAAATCTTGGAAAGAAATCAAGAGCCTAAGATGCAAGCATCAAGAACAGAATAAAAGAGATAGAAGAAAGAATCTCAGGTGCTGAAGATACCATAGAAAACATTGACTCAAAAGTCAAAGAAAATGCAAAATGCAAAAAGCTTGTAACACAAAACATCCAGGAAATCCAGGAAACAATGAGAAGAAGACCAAACCTAAGGATTATAGGTATAGAAGAGAGCAAAGATGTACAACTTAAAGGGCCAGTAATTATCTTTAGAAAAATTATGGAAGAAAACTTCCCTAACCTAAAGAGAGAGATGCCGATGAACATACAAGAAGCCTACAGAACTCCAAGCAGACTGGACCAGAACAGAAAGTCCTCCCGGGACAAAATAATCAAAATACCAATGCAATAAACAAAGAAAGAAAGAAAGTAAGGGGAAAAGGTCAAGTAACTTATAAAGGCAGACCTATCAGGATTACACCTGACTTCTCACCAGAAACTATGGCAGGTAGAAGATTCTTTGCAGATGTCATATAGAACCTAAGAGAACATAAATATCAACCCAGGCTATTATATCCAACAGAACAATCAATTACCGTAGATGGAGAAAATGAGGCATTCCATGGCAAAACCTAATTTATACAATATCATTCCACAAAACCAGTTCTACAAAGGATAATGGGTAGAAAACACCAAGACAAGAAGGGAAAAAACACCCTAGAAAAAGCAATAATGTAATCTTATTTCAACAAACCCAAAAGAAGATAGCCACAAAAACAGAATTTTACCTTTAACAATGATAATAACAGGAAGTAACAATCAACTTTACTTAATATCTCTTAGCATCAATGGACTCAATTCCCCAATAAAAAGACATAGACTAACAGACTGGATATGTAAGTAGAACCCAACATTTTGCTTCATACAAGAAACCCACCTCAGTGACAAAGACCATAACTACCTCAAAGTTAAAGGTTGGGAAACAATTTTCCAAGCAAATGGTCCCAAGAAACAAGCTGGAGTGGCCATTCTTATATCTGATAAAATCGACTTTCAACCAAAAGTTGTTAAAAAGATAAGGATGGACTCTTCATACTGGTCAAAGGAAAAATCTATCAAGATGAACTCTCAATTCTAAACATCTATGTTCCAAATGCAAAGGCACCCATATTCATAAAACAAAAAAAATGTTACTAAAGTTCAAAGCATACATTGTACCCCACACAATAATAGTGGGTGACTTCAAATCCCCACTCTCAGCAATGGACAAATCACAGAAATAGAAACTAAATAGTGACACAGTGAAAGTTATAGAAGTTATGAACCAAATGGATCTAACAGATATTTGTAGAACATTCCTTCCTAAAGAAAAAGAATATACCTTCTTCTCAGCACTTCATGGTACCTTCTCCAAAATTGACCATATAATTGGTCAGAAAACAGTCCTCAACAGATACAGGAATATTGAAAAAAGTCTGCTTCCAAGCACCCTATCAGATTATGAAGGTCTAAGGATGGTCTTAAGTTCAAGCAAAAACAATGGAAAACACACATACACATGGACACCAAGCAATGATAACTTGGTCAAGGAAGAAATGAAGAAAGAAATTAAAACTTTTTAGACTTTAATGAAAATGAAGACACATCATACAAAAACTTATGGGACACAATGAAGACATTGCTAAGATTAAAACTCATAGTTCTAAGTATGTCCAAAAGGAAAATGGAGAGAGCTTACACTAGCAATACACCTGAAAGCTCTAGAACAAACAGAAGCAAATACACTCAAGAGGAGTAGACTGCAGGAAATAATCACACTCAAGGCAGAAAAAAACCAAATAGAAACAAAAAGAACTATACGAAGAATCAACAAAACCAGGAGCTGGTTCTTTGAGAAAATGAACAAGATAGATAAATCCTTAGCCAGACAACCAGAGAGCAAAGAGGCACTACCCAAATTAATAAAATCAGAAATGAAAAGGGAGGCATAAAAACAGAAACTGTGGAAATTCAAAAAAGAAAATCATCAGATTCTACTATGAGAGCTTATACACAACAAAATTGGACAATGTGAATGAAATGGACAATTCTCTAGACAAATACCAGGTGCCAATGTTAAAACAGGATCGGATAAACCATCTAAATAGTCCATAAGTCCTAAGGAAATAGAAGCAGTCATTAACAGTCTCCCAATTTGGGAGGCTCTCCTAGTGAATGACTACTATAAAGGGGTACACTCTCATCCAGCCATTGAACTGAGAACAGGGTCCCCAAGGAGGGAGCGGGAGAAAGAACCCCAGGAGTTGAAGGGGTTTGCAGCACTACAGGAAGAACAACAATATTAGTCACCCAGTACTCTCAGAGCTCACAGGGCCAAAGCAATCGACCAAAGAGTGCACATGGAGTTCCCCATGGCTACAGACACATAGGCAGCAGAGGATGGTCTTGTTAGACACCAAAGCGAGGAGAGGCCCTTGGTCCTAGAAAGACTTGATGCCTTAGTGTAGAGGAATACCAGGACAGGGAAGCGGGGGAGTATTGACTGGGGAAGGGGAGATGGCTTATGGAATTTTGTGGGGAGGAGGGAACCAGGAAATGGGACAACATTTGAAATGCAAATAAAGTATATATCTAAAACAAAACAAAACAAAACAAACAAACAAACAAACAAAAACAGTCTCCCAAACAAAAAAAAAGCTCAAGACCAGATGGGTTTAGTAGGGAATTCTATCAGATCTTCAAAGACGACCTAATACCAATAATCTTCAAACTATTCTACAAAATAGAAACACAAGGAACCCTACACAACTGTCGATGAAGCCATAATAACGCTTATACCTAAAACAAACAAAAATCAAACAAGGAGGGAGAACTTCAGACCAATTTCCCTCAGAAACATTGATGCAAAAATACTCAAAAAAATTCCGGCCAATGGAATCCAAGAATACATCAAAATGACAATTCACCATGATCAAGTAGGCCTCATCCCATGGATGCAGGGATGGTCCAATATATGGAAATCCATCAATGTAATCCACTACATAAACAAACTCAAAGAAAAAAAACCACATGATCATTTCATTAGATGGTGAAAAAGCATTTGACAAAATTCAGCATCCTTTCTTGTTAAAAGTCTTGGAAAGATTAGGAATTCAAGGCCCATATTAACATAGCAAAAGCAATATACAGCAAATCAGTAGCCAACATCAAAATAAATGGAAACTTGAAGCAATCCCACTAAAATCAGGGACTAAACAAGGCTGCCCTCTCTCTCCATATCTATTCAATATAGTACTTGAAGTCCTAGCTAGAACAATTAGACAACAAAAGGAGGTCAAATATATACAAATTGGAAAGGAAGAAGTGAAAATATCACTATTTGCAGATGATATCTTCGTATACTTATGTGAGCCCAAAAATTCCACCAGAGAGTTCCTAAAGCTGATAAGTAACTTCAGCAAAGTGACTGGATATAAAATTAACTCAAACAAATCAGTAGCATTCTTCTACTCAAAGGATAAACAAGCTGAGAAGAAGTTAGGGAAATGATACCCTTTACAATAGTCATAAATCTTATTATTTACCTTGATGTGACTCTAACCAAGTAAGTGAAAAATCCATATAACCAGAATATCAAGCCTTTGAAGAAAGAAATAGAAGATCTCAGAAAATGGAAAGATCCCCATTCTAATGGATTGACAGAATTAATATAGTAAATATGGCCATCTTGCCAAAGCAATCTACAGATTCAATGCAATCCCCATCAAAATTCCAAATCAATTCTTCATAGAGCTAGAAAGAGCAATCTGCAAATTCATTTGGAATAACAACAAAAAAAAAAAAAAACAAAACAAAACAGGATAGCAAAATCTATTCTCCACAACAAAAGATCTTCTGGGGGAATCACCATCCCTGACCTCAAGCTCTACTACAGAACAATAGCAATAAAAAATGTATGGTACTGGTACAGAAACAGGCAGCAAGATCAATGGAATAGAATTGAAGACCCAGAAATGAACCCACTCACCTATGGTCGCTTGATCTTTGACAAAGGAGCTAAAAAGTTCCAGTGGGGAAAAAAAATACAGCATTTTTAAAAAAATGATGCTGGATCAACTGGAAGTCAACATGTAGATAAATGCAAATTGACCAATTCTTATTTGCTTGTACAAAACTCAAGTCCAAGTGAATCAAGGACCTTCACATAAAATCAGATATACTGAAGCTTACGGAGGACAAAGTGGGGAAGAACCTTGAACACAAGGGCACAGGGAAAAATTTCATGAACAGAACACCAATGGCTTATTCTCTAAGAACAAGAAGCCACAAATGGGACCTCATAAAACTGCAAAGCTTCTGTAACACAAATGACACTGTCAATAGGACAAAACAGCAACTGACAGATTGGGAAAAGATCTTTACCAATCCTATATCCGATAGAGGGCTGATATCCAATATATACAAAGATCTGAAGAAGATAGACTCCAGAGAGTCAAATTACCCTTTTAAAAAATAGGGTACAGAGTTAAACAGAGAATTCTCAACTGAGGAAACTCAAATGGCTGTGAAGCACCTAAAGAAATGTTCAGCATCCTTAGTTACCAGGGAAATGCAAATCAAAACAACCCTGAGATTTCACCTCACACCAGTCAGAATGGCTAAGATGAAAAACTCAGGGGACAGCAGATGTTGGAGAGGATGTGGAGAAAGAAGAACACTACTCCATTGCTGATGGGATTGCAAACTGGTAAAACCACTCTGGAAATCAGTTTCGAGGTTCCTCAGAAAATTAGACATAGTATAGACCTGAGGACCCAGCTACACCACTCCTGGGCATATACCCAGAAGATACTCCAACATGTAATAAGGACACATGCTCCACTATGTTCATAGTTGCCTTATTTATAATATCCAGAAGCTGGAAAGAACCCAGATGCCCTTCAACAGAGGAATGGATAGAGAAAATATGGTATATTTACACAGTGGAATACTATTCATCTATTAAAAACAATGAATTCACGAAATTTTTAGGCACATAGATGGAACTAGAAAGTGTCATCCTGAGTGAGGTACCCCAATCACAAAAGAACACACATTGTATGCACTCACTGATAACTGGATCTTAGCCCAAAAGCACAGAATAAACAAGATACGATTCACAGACCACAGGAAGCTCAAGAAGAAGGAACACCAAAGTGTGGGTGCTTTGGTTTTTCTTAGAATGGAGACAAAATATTCACAGGAGCAATTATGGAGACAAAGTGTAGGGCAGAGACTGAAGGAAAGTCTACCCAGAGACTGTCCTACCTGGGGATTCATTCTATAAACAGTCACCAAACCCTGACACTATTATGGATGACAAGAAGTGTGAGCCGAAAAGAGCCTGTTATGGTTGTCTCAGGAGGGGCCTGGCAGAGCCTTACAGATTACAGAGGCAGGGGCTAGCTGCCAACCATTGGACTGAACGCGGGGTCTCCAATGGAGGAGTTGGAAGGAGTACTGGAGGAGCTGAAGGGGTTTGCAGCCTCATGTGAAGAATGATGATATTGGCCAACCAGACCCCCCACGGCTCCCAGGGACTAAGCCATCAACCAAGTGTTCGAGCTGCAAGTGTGGCAGAGGAATACCTTGTTGGGCATCAGTGGGAGAAGAGGTCCTTGGTCCTATGGGGCTCAATAGATGCCCCAACTTGGGGAAATCAAAGGTTGAGCAGAGGGGCATCTTCTTGGAGGCAGGGGGTGTAGGAGGACGGGTTGGGAGTTTTCTGGGAGGGGGGGAACTAGGAATGGTATAACATTTAAATGTTAATGAAGAATATATTCAATAAAAATTAACAAAGAAAAGTTCATATATGCTTATAATGCGTGCTGATAAAATCAAATGCACATTACCTTCATTCTGTTTCTTCTCCTGCACCCTCTACTATTTTTTCTTTCAACTCCACAGGTTCTATTTTTGATATCTTTCTTAATTTTATCAGAATGTCATGCAATGCATTTTAATGATATTCACTCCCAACGCCTCACCTTAAATCTTGTCAGTTCTAAAGTCACCTCCTTAAGTATTCCAACCACAACTCCATGCACTCTTTTTTATTTTCATGTCAAAACCCACTAAATTTACTTCTGGTTTCTGTGTTTACATGGGTGTAGGAATATTTACTGGAACATGAGTCTGCATCATCATGTTGAAGTAACTGACTCTCCCTTTCCCAACAGCAACTAACTGCTAAATGTTCCTCAGCAAGAATTATAACTTGATTGAGCCCCTTCTATATCCATATAGATATTTTGGCTGGTTTTATCATGTGTATGTCCTGTACAAGCAGTACAACCACTAAGTTCATGATTTCAACAGGTCTGTCATTTTCAGCAAACACAGTTTCACTGGAGCCATATACTGCCTCTGGCTTGTACAGTCTTTCTATCCACTCTTCCATGATGAACACTAAACCATGTAGGATACATATGCCTGTCTTAGTTAGGGTTTTATTGCTGTGAACAGATACCATGACCAAGGCAAATCTTATAAAGGAGAGCATTTAATTGGGGCTGGCTTACAGGTTCAGAAGATGAGTCTATCATCAAGTTGGAAGCATGCCAGCATCAAGGCAAGCACAATGCAGGCAGAGCTGAAAGTTATACATCTTCATCTTCATCAGAAGGCTCCTAGCAGAATATTACTTCCAGGCAGCTAGGATGACACACCTAGTTCAACAAGGCCACACCTACTCCAACAGGGCTACACCTTCTAATAGTGCTACTCCCAGGGCTAAGCATATAAACCATCACATATGTCCCATGTAAAAGTGAGTACTCAATGGTCTTTCATTCTCTACATGTCAGAAAATTGTGAATCTTTTTATTCATTGCCATTTACTGAGAGAAAATGTGGTTTTTCTGATGATAGTTTTAAGAGGCATTAATCTATGAATATATACATATGAACTTGTGGGTTATTTTATTACTAAGCACATTTAGTAGAATAATAGTAGTTGTTTCTCCTCTAGGTCCTATGACTAGCTAGACACAGATTTTATGCCCAGTTAATGTTACAAAGAATGAGTTTAATCTGTGGAGCAGGATTTATGTCCAAGCATAAAGTGTTACTCCCATCGCTTTTGTGTCACTATTGCAGCTGTGGGCATATATTGCCAAGCCAGCCATTATGGTAGCTTAAAGTTTTACAACAGGCTAAGTAAATCCACAGGTAAATTACGAGAGCTTGAAATTTTTATTCTAATTGCGAAATTGTAGTCCCTAAAGCCAAATGATACAAGTTCTTTCTCATATGGAGGTGCTGACATTGAATATTTTTGTATGCACATTTAAATTGAAGTAGCCACAAAAGTCAACAAATTAAGAAGGAATCATTGGTAAAGAAGAAATTTAAAAGGAAGATATACTACCTTGATGTTTTAAGTAAAAACGTCTTTAAATTGCATTGACAAGTCAAGCCTTTAACTAGAATAATATCTTAAATATATTTTATGTATAAAGTATAAATTTTCTAATAACGTATGGTTATAACATGGATACTTAAAATGTGACACATGAGAGTTCATACAGGTTTCACTGGCATTTTGTGAAAACAAACTTGTGTCAATGTTTGTAGAAACAAATTTTTATTCTAAAGAATTTTAGACATATAGATATGGGTTCTCCGTAATATCAGTGTGCAAATAGAGGTCAGAGTAAATGGTGAAATGGCAGTAATATTTTCTCTAAAATGCTGCATTTATGATTGGATCACTCAGCTACTGATTAGTGTAACAAAATATCTAAGAGACTTAACTTATCAAAAGAAAGGACTTCAGCTATGGTTTTGGAAGTCCCAGTCCATGACAACTATTCCCATTGCTTGGTCCTCTGTTAAAGTAACCCTTCAAGGCAGGAACACATGTTGTAGCAAAAACAATTAGAGTATCAACAAGGGAGTGAAAAAGAAGTGACCATGTTCTCCAAATCTCTTTAGAAATGATACCCACCTTGTAATAATAGCACTACATTTTAAGGGTTCTGATACCTTTCATTACTGCAAAATTTGGGGGCCAAATTTTTAACACATGGACTGTATTGTTCACGCAATATCAAATTTACAAAGATGATCATATGTAAGTTCTTACTGTTCTACTTTGTAAACTAATTGATACTTTAGAACATAGAGTTCTACTATGAGGATTAATACAGATCACAAATGAAACTTTTACAAAAACTGAGTAATGAAATATATAATACAGAGTAGTAGTAGTAGTAGTAGTAGTAGTAGTAGCAGTAATAGTAAAATTTGAATTATGATTTTCAATTCTTATAAAGATACCATGGTGATATAAATATGTTAATGTGGTTTTATTTTTTCTTTTCCATATATTTTATACAAATAACTTTATCTGTCAGAACTCTAGCTCTCTCACATATTAAAAGAAATATCCAATAACAGGGTGAGAAACAAGAAGAAAAGCAGGTAGTATGATCATATAAGATTTCCTTCATAAAACTTCAGTTCATATTCTGTAAACAATACAGTTCATTTTTCTTTAAGTGTACAGACTTATGCTTTGCTTTATGATATTATTAAGAATGTACTAATAGGAGTGGGTGAAAACAGGCAAAAATAGAGCCTCATTGTGATATATTTCATAGACTATTTTATTAGTCTTACAGATAGGTTTGTTTGAAAGAAGGGTACAATATTGTAAGGAACAGAAAAATTCAAAAAACCTTGAGATTCTTGGCCAAAGTTGAGGTAAGAACTTGGATAAACAACATGAATGTTATCTATCATATATGGTATTTCACTGTTTTGGGGTTTCAAATAGTCTTAGTCTTGTTTCTTTCATGAGATCATCCTCTTAATTATAGTTCATTATGAAGATGGTAGAAAAGATATTGCACAAAGATCAAGACAATGTCAATAAACAGTGTTTTAAACTGCTCTCCTGTTAAGGAGGAGAGTCATCTGTATTGAGTTTCTATAAGCTGTATACAAGATAACAACTATAACTATTGAGGCATTATGTATAAGGGTGCTTTCTCTCATTATGATTTTAAAATCATATCAAAATCATATTCCTCTATTCTATTTTTTTACATTGAAATTTTCAAATTTTTAAGTCAAGGTTGCAAATGAATTCTATTTTTCATCAAAAGCTTATTTGTTTAAGACAAAGGTGAAGGGTCTCATGATTTTCAGTCACACTGCCTTGAAGAGGACCTGAGTAATGTTCCCAGTAACTATAACCAGTGGCTTACAATTCCAGTTCAGAGAAGCCAATGTCCTTTTCTGACCTTTGTTCAAGACACATGCCGATGTTCATATAGAGATCATCACACATACATACAATTGAAAATAAATCTTTTTTAAAAATATTTCCAGAACACTATCAAGTTTGAGCTATGACAATGAACTTTAACATAATTATATCTTAATAGTGACTGATAAGCACTTAACTATTTATGTCAGTCTGAAATAAACATTGAAAATTTATTTTCTTACAAATCTGGCTTCTTATTTGAATAAATACAGACATTTCCTTTTTAAATAATTGTTATTACTGTATGGTACTTTATCCTCTTAGTAAAGTGATAAACTATACCTTACAGTTAGCTCTTTTATATTTCTATATATGCATAGTGATTTGTCAGTAATAGTAATTTATGCCAAAAATGTATTCTGAACTTTTACTTCATGAACTATTTGGGAGTTATGTAGAATAAGTTCAATAATGTCTTGGGAATTAGAACAAACTATGAAAATGGAAGGATTTTCTCCATCTGCTGTAACAGGCCAGGAAACTGATTTATGCCACAGGTCCTGAATTATTAGTATGGATGTATATATATATTATATTTTATATAAGGTATCAAGGGATCACACCATCTGGTGAGAAGCCATCAATGATAGTACTTTATTCTTAGTAAAAAACAGAACTGAAATAACTCAGTGATTAAAATATTTTTAGGAAAAAATATGAAGTTCTGCCAAGATGGTTAAAATAGAAAATTTGATATATTGTTTCTAATACTCTCCAGCTAAAAAGTCAGCCACTAGATAATTGGTAGTATACTCTATTGAAATATTATTGTTGTTGATGACCCCAAACAATAGGCTATATTGTCAAGTAAATTTACTGAAAGAAGATACTTATCTAAGCAGACTGATATAATAAAAAAATCAATAAGTATATAAGCAATGAAACAGAAAGGTAGCAGACAAAGTCGTCTGCACAGAAGAATGGCAGGAGATATGCAGACAAAAAGGGAAAAGAAAGGCGATAAAAAATTTTTTCGAGCACTAAGGAAAATTAAATGTTTTGAAATGGTAGAAAGTCTTTTATCTAAAATGAAAACATGACTTTGTAACACAGAGAAAGCATAGATTATTTAAAACAAAGTAGAGAACCATTGAACAGAAAAAAATGGACTTATCATTTTAAATGACAAATTAGTTTAAAGCATGTTGTAATATTGAAAAGGTTACAAAGTAAAACACTTTATATAACAAGCCACATTCCACTCTTTATTCATAATAAAAATGCATTTAACTTCTGATACACAAATATAGATGTATAACTACAGATAAAGCATGATGACAAATTCAGAATGCATTTAGACATGAAATTTTCTTCCCTGATATAAGGCTGAAGGTCTATATTCCTAGCATCTCAAAATCTGAAGCAGTTTGCGTGAGAATGTCTCTCACAATCTCATGTTTTTGAATACATGAAGCCCAGTTGATTGCATTATTTGAGGAGAATAAGAAGGTATAGCCTTCCTAGAGTAAATAATGTTCTTGGTGGCTGGCTTTGGAAGTTTAAATGCACCATTTCCACTTTTTTCTCTTTCTCTGCTTCCTCTTTGCAATTAAAGATGTGAGCTCTCAATCTTCTGCTCTAGTCACAATGCCTGCCTGATGCCTCAACCCTTTTATTATGTATACCATCCTGGAATAATAACCCATCATAATTTGTCTTCTATAAATTGCCTTGATTGTGGTTTTTTAAATCACAGCAACAGAAAATTACTAATGCAAAAGTTAGTACCACACATTGGGTTATTGTTGAGAAGATCCTTAGTACTTTTTTGAGACTAGCATCTTACTATGGAACTTCTGAATAATAATAATAATAAACAGTTGAAAACTGTAAATAGAGCTTAATGAGCCTTCTTAGTCAAATCGTGCTGTGATAAAGGCTTTCAGAGTTCTGGAAGATTCTATGCACACTACAGGAAGAGAAAAATATCATTAATCTTACCGAGCTGTAAACACTGTGAACTACAATAACAATTAGCTCTAATCAATTTCATCCATTTGTGAACACATGAAGAACATAATATAGATTTTTTTAATTACAGCATAATAATGCATAGTTACAATGTAAATCTTGTGTTTTCACTATCTGGGTGTTTTTGTTTTATAATCTGAATGGAGGATTTTTCTTTGTTTTGTTTTGTTTTTTGAATCTGAAAAATTTAACCCTCAGTTATTTCATTGATTAAAAGCATGGTTTAGGTCAGATTCCATGAGGACCATGAATAAAGAGTATAAAGGATAAAAAATTTAGTTGAAAAGCATCTAAATTATTATTAGAAAGTATGTGCTCAAATTCATGGGAGGAACATCCTCACAAAACTGAAAAAAAAATGAAAAATGTAAACACAGTAATTCATATCTACAGATATATGTGCAGATAGATAGATAGATAGATAGATAGATAGATAGATAGATAGATAGATAGATAGATAGATGAATGTATGTGCATATGTGTGTGTGTGTGTGTGTGTGTGTGTGTGTGTGTCTTGGTTCCCATTCTACTCCTGTAAAGAGGCACCATGACTAAAACAACTCAAAGAATAAATTATTTAATAGGGAGTTTGCTCATAACTTCAGAAGTGTAGTCCTCAAAAATCATGGCAGGAACTATGGCTGCAGCCAGCTGTGGCACAGGATCAGTAGTTGAGAGCTCACATCTCATACCTAAGTTGCAGGCAGAGAGAGCAAGTCTGGACCTGGCATGGGATTTTGAAATCACAAAGACCACCCTTAAGTAGACAATTCTTTCAATAATGCCACAACTTCTTAATGTTTCCTAAACAGTTTGCCAAATTAGAACCAAACATTCAAATACCTGAAGAATATGAGGGCTATTCTCATTCAACCCACAACACTCTACATGCAAGACTTTTCTTTTTTTATAAGTTTTTTTATTTACATTCCAAATGATTTCCCCTTTCGCGTTTCCTCCCTTCCCGAAAGTCCCATAAGCCCCCTTCCTTCCCTCTGTTCCCCATTCAACCCCCTCTTGCTTCTTTGTCCTGGAATTCCCCTACATCTAGTCTTTCCAGGACCAGGGGTCTCTCCTTCCATCTTCTTGGAAATCTATTGATATGCAAATTGTGTCTAGGGTATTCTGAGATTCTGGGTTAATATCCCCTTATCAGTGACTGCATACCATGTGTGTTCTTTTGTGATTGGGTTACCTCACTAAGGATGATATTTTCCAGTTCTGACCATTTGCCTAGGAATTTCGTGAATTCATTGTTTTTAAATGCAGAGTAGTATTCCATTGTGTAAATATATCACATCTTCTGAATCTATTCCTCCATTGAGGGACATCTGGGTTCTTTCCAGTTTCTGGCTATTATAAATAAGGCTGCTATGAACATAGTGAAGCATGTGTCCTTACTGCATGCAGGGGAAGTCTCTAGGTATATTCCCAGGAGTGGTATACCAGGATCCTCTGGGAGTGTCATGCCCAGTTTTCTGAGGAACCGCCAGAGTGGTTGTATCAGCTTCCAATCCCACCAGCAGTGGAGGAGTGTTCCTCTTTCTCTACATCCTCGCCAACAACTGCTGTCTCCTGTGTTTTCTTAGCAGATATCTCTGGCATCTTCAACCAATTGTTGTCTCCAATACGATTCTGGCTTTACTATCATGGCTTCATGAAGTGGCCTTTCCAGGCCTCCATGCAAAGAGTCCCAGCCACATGCCTGGTCTGTCATCAACCGCTTTCCTTAACCACAAAGGAAGACTCTCCAGACCCTTTGCATCTGTATCCTTGACTCTAATTACAGAACTGTGTGATGCATGGTTGCAACTTTTGCTCCCTGCTTTGGCTGAAACCTGGCCTTCTCCATGACTTACAGTTGAATAAACTTGACTTGATGATGGTTTACTTTTCACAAGTTATGCTTTTATAAGCTTAGCTGCCTGGAGTCTTTCCATGAAGACACTAACTCTCTTATTCCTTTTCTCCTTAAGCCTTCCCTTAAATGTTATATCTCTTTGAGCACAGGACTTGGCTCCAACATTATGCTTCATGGTTCTCTCTTTCTTCTCAAACTATATACATTTTGTATTTTTATACACTTATTCTTTTTCATTGCAGATCTGCATAAGAGTGATCACTAATAACCACATTACACAGTCAATATTAGGTTGTCTTGAAATCCCTTCTGCCGATGACATTAATCTAAAACATTTTAAGTAAGCTTCCTGCAAATTTTTGGACAAGGTCAAAAAGTAACCACATATTCTTTGACAAAACATCATAAGAATGGTCTTCTCTTCTGAAAACTCTTCAGCTTGGCCTACTCAGTCCATATTGCCTTTAGCACTACTACCTTCCATGTTCCAACCAATATGCCCCATTAAACATCATAAATCACCCAACCATCATTAGTCAAGGCTTAATGTCTTCAGAATATCCAGGACTATCACAGCAATATGCTGGCACTTTACACCAAATTCTATATTAATTACTGTGCTATTGAAGTGAAGAAACATGGAAACAAAGACATCTTATAGAAGAAAGAATTTAATAGAGGGCTTGCTTGCATAGTTTTATGAAATGACCTTCCCAGACTTGCTTACAGACACATGGGATTGGTCTATGAACATCAATGGCAGGGAGAATGGAGAAAAACACATATGACACTAGAGCAGATTCTACGATCTCACAGCTGATCCACAAATTGTAGACAGAGAGAGGGGGACTGGCCCAGGAATGGATTTTGAAACATCAAAGGTCACCTAAAGTGAAAACCTTTTCTCCTAATCCTTCCTAAATGGTGCACCAATTGGGAACCAAACACTCAAACACATGAACCTATGGAGGCAATTCGCTTTCAACTACCACAGTGTGTGTGTGTGTGTGTGTGTGTGTGTGTGTGTGTGTGTGTGTGTGTGCATGTGTGCGTGTGTGTGTGTGTGTGTGTGTGTTTTCAAAAACAAAAGAAGCATAAAGATTTTCTTCATACAAGCTAAAACTGTGAGAACTAAGTTTTAGCACTACAGCAAATATATATGATCTTAAATTGAGATTAAAATATCAGATAGCTGTTTGTATATGGTAAATAATTTATAAAATAGAAATAACTAAATTTCTGAGGAACCACCAAACTGATTTCCAGAGTGGTTGTACCAGCATGCAATTCCACCAGCAGTGAAGGAATTTTCTTTTTTCTCTACAACCTCTCCAGCACCTGCTGTCTGCTGTCTCCTGAGTTTTTGATCTTAGCCATTCTGACCAGTGTAAGGTGAAACCTCAGGGCTATTTTGATTTGCATTTCCCTGATGACTAAGGATGTTGACATTTCTTTTGGTGCTTCTCAGCCATTGAATTCTGTACCCCATTTTTAATAAGGTTACTTGGTTCTCTGGAGTCTAACTTCTTGTGTTCTTGCTGACCTGAGCTGGATATAGCTGTCACCTGGGAGGCTCTGCTAGTACATGCGAAATACAGAAGGGGACACTCTCAGCCAGCCATTGAACTGAGCACAGGGTCCCCAATGGGGTACCTAGAGAAAGGATCCAAGGAACTGAAGGGGTTTGCAGCACCATAGGAGGAACAACATCATGAGTCACAGTGCTCCCAGGGATAAAAACCATCAACCAAAGAGTACACATGGAGTTACCCATAGCTCCAGACACATAAGCAGCAGAGGATGGCCTTGTTGGAAACCAAAGGGAGGAGAGGTCCTTAGTCCTGGAAAGGCTCGATGCAGCAGTGTAGAGGAATACCAAGACAGGGAAGTGGGAGAGGGTTGATTGGGGAACAGGGGGAGAGGAGATGGCTATGGGACTTTTGAGGGAGGGGGGAGCCAGGAAAGGGGACAACATTTGAAATGTAAATAAAGAATATATCTAACAAAAAAGAACAGTTGGGGCAATAAAAAAAAGAAATAACTAAATTAAGGCTTTGAGCTTTAGTAAGGTTTCTTTTATGAATGTGGGTGCCCTTGCATTTGGAGTATAGATATTCAGAATTGAGAGTTCTTCTTTGTAGACTTTTTTTGGGGAGTAGGGGTCTCATCTGAATCAAAGTACCCATGGGAGGAGATAGAGAGACAAAGTTTGGAGCAGAGATTGAAGGAAAGGCCATCCAGAGACTGCCCCACTTGGGGATCCATCCCATATACAGTACCTAAACTGGGACGCTATAGTAGATGCCAAGAAGTGATTGCTGACAGGAGCCTTATATAGCTGTCTCCTGAGAGGCTCTGCCACTACCTGACAAATACAGAGGTGGATGCTCTCAACCAACCATTGGACTGAGCACAAGATCCCAATGGAGGTGCTAGAGAAAGGCCCAAAGAAAAATAGGAGGAAGAACAATATGAACCAACCAGAACCTCCGGAGCTCCCAGGGACTAAACTATCAACCAAAGAGTACAACCGCATAAGTAGTAGAGACCTTGCCGGAGATCGATGGGAGGAGAGGCCCTTGGTCCTGTGAAGTCTTGATGCTACAGTGTAGAGGAATGCCAGGACAGGGAGGCAGGAGTGGGTGGGTTGGTGAGCAGGCGAATGGGGAATGGGAAAAGAGGTTTCAGAGGGGAAACCAGGAAAGGAGATAACATTGGAAATATAAATAAAGAGAATATCTAATAAAAAATTAAAAAAATGAATTTAAGGGAAAAAAGAAAGAGAGAGGAAAAAAAAAGAATGCCCCTTGACCAACAGTTTCCCATGGCCTATCATAATGACAGGCCTCAGCTGTTTTCCATGACCCCTTTGATCCTGAGGTTTTCATTGTTTTCATAGAAGATCTGACCCACAACTACCTTTAGCTTCTAAATTCTAATTTCTAATTGAGGCACAATGCCCCTAAGGATCACAAATTCTATGTTATTCCAGAGGGAATATCACCTAGATTTCACTTCAGTAATACTTAAATCATCTTAATCACAGCTGATTTCTCTGACCCAGCTTACCAGCATCAGCTGTCACAGTAAAAAATGTATCATAGTAATAGTAGTAGTGCTATTCTCTTAAGAATGACAGCTGACTCTTAAGTCCCAGCTCAAGAGAAACCACAGATTCTTAGTTCAAAATATCATGTGAATGGCCCTGATAGTATTTTTGCTTCCCTCTTAAACTTCAGAAGCCAGGTATCCTATTGTCTTCACTTCTGTTAACCTTCTTTTTAAGCTCCCACAGAAAATCCCATTAAGACCATTTGAGGAATCAATGGATTTTCAAACCTCCAAATGTTTCCACAATTCTCCCAAAGCAACATTGTCATGTCTGTAATGGTGATAGCACATTTTCAGGTACAAATTTCTGGCCTAGTTTGCTTTCTCTTATTATGATATACCACTCTAGGGCATAACCCCAAATAATTGTATACCCTAATACAGAAATTATTGCTCATCCCTTTTCATTACTGCTCTATTCGTGATACCAAGAAATTAGAAATAGCCGAGATGTCCATCAACTGATGAATAGATTAAGAAAAATTGGTACATTTACACAATGGAATATTAATGAGTTGTTAGGAAAAATTAAAAATTAAAATTAAATTAAATTCACAAAAATATTGATGAGACCACAAATAAATAAATAAATAAATAAATCACCCCAAATAAAGTAACCTAGATGCAAATAAACAAGTATGTTTATTCTTATATGTGGATGTTAGCTCCCATCTATCTGCATGCTACAACCTGTTTGAACACAGAAGTTAGATTTTTTTTTTAAGTTTTTTTTACATTCAAAATCATTTCCCCTTTCCAGTTTCCTCCCTCCCCGAAAGTCTCACAAGCCCCTTTCCCTCCCTCTTTTCCCCATTCAACCCCCTCTCGCTTCTCTGTCCTGGCATTCCCCTACATCCAGTCTTTCCAGGAAAAGGGGTCTCTCCTTCCATCTTCTTGGGAATCTATTGATATGCGAATTGTGTCTAGGGTATTCTGAGATTAACCCAGAAGTTAGATTCTTAATAAGGGACTAGAGAAGGGGGGTTGCCCCAATGAAGAGGAAATAGAATATATTATAATGGAGAACTAGGAGAGGGGAAGACTTGAGTGTGGGGATTAAATAGGGGAGGTGATAGAAAAGAATGGTAAGAGAGGAGAGATGGGGAGAGTGACACCTAAAACTAAGGGGCATTTTGAAAGGCTACATGTAAACCATATACAAGCTACCTCAAATATGAAATGGATCTAAATGTAGTCATTAAATAATGGGGTAGTCAATGCCTCAACTAGACATATTATAGTTCCATGTAAACTGTCCATTGACATAAATGTGTTACATCTTGTTTAATCATTGGCCAATCAAGCCCCATGGAAACCCCTAAACACTGGAGTTAAGCCTACTGAATGAGATGAAACTCAAGTTTAACATTTCTATAGTTGCCAAGAACACGAGACTACCTAGGACATGGGCCTACATAGCAATAAAATGACTTTTAATTTCATACTTCTATCCCCATGGACTGTTGCCATGCTCAGAACTCATCAGAGAAGGTTATTCTTGCAGCAGATGGGAACGAAACCAGAGAACCAAAGCTCCACAATATACTAAGATACTTTGAAATGCTCTGTCAGCACCACATGTGATAACCTCGTTAAAGTACTCAAAGCTCAGAAAGAGGATGTGGAAAGATCATAAAAACCAGAGGGAATAGTTTACTACAAGTAAACATTGTCCTTTAGATACAAAAGTACTGATGCATTTATGAACTCAAAAAGATTGGAAGATCGCACAAGCCCTCCACAATTTTAAGAAAGATGGATTTGCAGCACTGAAATGAGTATCTGATCCTGGTTTCCCACCGCTAATCAAGAAGTTATCTGCAATTGATATCTGCTATTAAGGGAAAATAAAAACTAGTTTTGTCCTATAAGTCTCAGAGCTGGCCTTATGCTGAGGAGTAGCTTTCCAAAACAAAACAAATTCAACAGTATTTTTGTAGAATTTTAGTCTCATTTTGCTTTGTTTGGGCATTTTTAATTGATCTTCTGCTTGTTTATTCTGCTTTCTGTTTTTGTGGGGTTTTGTTTATTTGTTGCAATTTTTTGCTTAAATTTGGTTTTGCTTGGTTTTTGAGAGAGAAATGGGAGACAGAAAGAGTGAGAAAGAAAGTTAAAATAGTGAAAGAAACATAAACCTGGGTACGTAGAGAGATGTGGAGGATCTATTAGAAGAATAACATGATCATTTCTTAAAAGTAGACTCAAAATATGATGTATTGAAGATATACAGTGCTCTTGTTCATGTAGATGTATGCATATACCATGTATGCACCAGGTGATTTTACACAACCGTAAAGAGGGATTTTTTTATTTTTTGGCTATCAATCTGGTAGAATGGAAACAGTAATCTATATTCATGGAAATAGTTACTCTCAATGTCATACAACGTGTTTTTTGGCCCGTGTTTTTAAGTTATTTTGCAAAATCTAGCTGAAACTACTAGTCCACAGTCAAAAACAGTAAAGTTTCAATTTCACAAAGCAATTCATTTATTTTATAGGTATTTCTTTGAATAGTTGTATATACCTCTTGTATTGGAATGTGACAATTTTATTATTTAATTGCTACTCACTCTTTTCTATATATAATTTATATATTCTTTTTTATTGAATTTTTCCATGATGAACAATTATGTTATTAAGAATTTCCAGGAAATTTCTGAAAAGACTAAGAGCACCACAGAAATTTTATTTGAAAATTAGGTAGAGAATTTGTCAAGGTTAAATCTTCTATCTTATGCCTCTTCTGTTAAATGGTGCACACAATCTAACTAAAACTCTGGACTAATCACTTGCCAACTGTTATTGAAATCATAGTCATTGTTTGGAGGTTTTCTAAGCCCTCAAATTGCAGCTGAAAATAATTAACAATTTGTTCCAATTCACGGTAACTCAAAATCAAGCCAGATCAATTTTTTGGTCATTAAAATTTGTAAAGAAAAATTGCTCTCAAGTGCCAAATCTATTATAGAAAGAGTCTAAAGTTGGCATCTATTTTTATAGGTTATATATTTAAGCTCTCTAAAATGATGTTTATATGGAAACAATTCTTTACACTAAAGTATTCAACATGGCACATCAGCAAACCAATGACCCACATTCCATAAAAGTACCCCTTCCCTCCATTAAAATTTTGCTTACCTGAATTGCATGCTGATACACTAATAAATGTGAGGTATTAATCATAAAATATTAGTAAACAAATATCAATGTGGTATATTGTTATATTATGAGATTTTTTATTAACATGGGATTGATTGTGCGTCTATTTTCCACTATCAAAGACATTGTAGAGGAAAATGTCAGTTTCTCCCACCTCTTGATTTCCTCCACTAATCAGCACCTTATATGCCTTAGTATTTCAAAGTAGAATTTTTTTCAAGATTTCTGGAAACTAATACAATTCTAAACATATATTTGATACTTTCATTTACAAACAGTAAAAGTGTCAGATTCTGACTGAGTAGAAGAAATCAGGAGGGAGGAAGTCATGATTTTGAATATTTAATTAAAACTTTGTCTTTGAAACATTTTTGTATTTTTGTGCTTGTGACAAAAAAAATGAGCAGTATTTCTTAACATATGTGTGAAATTTTCCTTTTTGTGTTCCCCCTAATAATTGATTTTCACAAAGTAACTATAAGAAAATTTTAGAGGAATTTTAATCCAGCAACATAGCAAGGAATAACATCTAAATAATTTCTAGGTCTGTGTGATCCAACTACTAAGCAGACAAGCCTTTAATCTGAGAAGATACAAGCAAACAGAACTCTCAGTTCATGGCCAGCCTAGTATAGAGAAAGTTTCAGGTTAAGAAAAGTTTAGGTCCAGAAATGATAGTACATAACTTTAATCCCAGAACTCAGAAGACTGAAGCATGCAGATCTCTGAGTTCTAGGCACGCAATTAGGTTGAGTTAGTGAGGAAAGAGGCAGTGCAATGGAGAGGAATTGTGGCATTTCGGTTCACGGAAGTTCAGAGGAAGTTTTTACAGAGACAGTTTTACAAAAACAGGTTGCAGAGAGAACAAGCTAAACCCAGGTGAAGACAGAATGAGTCAAAAAATGAGAAGGAGCCAGAAGATTAGAACATATTGTCAAAGTTACTAAGAGGCCAAGAAAAGCAATTCAGTAAGAAGCTGAAAGAAGTCAGATTGAATCAGTCAGTATGGAGAGGCGTTTGAGAAAGAAAAGCTGAGTTGACCCAGCAAGCCAGAGTTCAGAAAGAACTGGAAAGGGAGGGCTTATTCAAAAGTAATCCTCCGAGGTGACAATTACATCAGGTTAATAAAAATGACTTTTACAAAAAAGAAAGTATTATTTTTCCCTCAGCTTTGAAAGTGACTAACAGTAGTAGACAACTATTGCATTTAGTTTGTCCCTGTCCTGTAAAGTTTCAACATGCACTGTTTACTATATAAATACTTAAGTGTCTTCAACATTATGTTTGGGAACTGAATCTAACTCTACTTATCTTGTCTTATAAAAGCATATGAAAATACATTTCGATCCTTGCCCGCGCAGGGAGGGAGCCTGCCAGCTTCCCTTCCACGACCTCTGTTCCCGCGGACTGCGCTGGAGAGACCGGTACCCAGGCTCTCCCCCCGATATAACATCACTTGGGACACGGCCTGTTGGGGCTTCCGTCTGTGCCCGAGGGCGGGTTGGCTCTGTGGTCGTCTGGGTACCAGATCGGCGGGCCATCGTGACCACAGGGTGAGCGGCACCACGGAGACTGCCCTCCGCCATCTTTGCTCCAGTGACCAGGTAGTTGGGACCGCCAGGCTCAGAGACAGACAGGCATAATATCGCTTCGGTTTCAGGCAGCTTGTGTGTAACCTGCTCCCAGGTGCTGGGCTGATCTGCAGTAACCAGCGCGCCAGTTCCGCGGTGGGACCTTCTGCCTGGTGGAGGGACCCCGCGCAGGGAGGGAGCCTGCCAGCTTCCCTTCCGCGACCTCTGTTCCCGCGGACTGCGCTGGAGAGACCGGTACCCAGGCTCTCCCCCCAATATAACATCACTTGGGACACGGCCTGTTGGGGCTTCTTTCTGTGCCCGAGGGCGGGTTGGCGCTGTGGTCGTCTGGGTGCCAGATCGGCGGGCCATCTTGACCACAGGGTGAGCAGCGCCACGGAGAGTGCCCTCCGCCATCTTTGCTCCAGTGACCAGGTAGTTGGGACCACCAGGCTCAGAGACAGACAGGCATAATATCGCTTCAGGTTCAGGCAGCTTGTGTGTAACCTGCTCCCAGGTGCTGGGCTGATCTGCAGTGACCAGCGCGCCAGATCTGCTGTGGGACTTCTGCCTGGCAGAGGGACGCCCCCTCCCCCCCCCAGGAGAGATCACACACCCCTGCACAGGGCAGGAGCCTGCCAGCCTCCCTTTGGCGACCTCTGCTCCAGGAATCCACTAGGCTGAGCCTTTAGATGTGCAAGGCCTCCCCAATATAAGATCACTTGGGGCAAAGCACATTAGGGCTCCAAAGTCACTCAGGAGCAGGCAGGCCCCAGAAATCGGTGCCAGGGGAATCCTGGTAATCCAGGGGGGGCAGAAATAGCTTTGCAGGCTCACAGGAGGTCCAACCAACAGCCAGTGGCAGCAGGACCAACTAACACCAGAGGTATCCAGATGGCAAAAGGCAAACGTAGGAATGTTACTAACAGTAATCAAAGTAATGTGGGACCATCCGAACCCAACTCTCCAACAGCAGCAAGTCCTGGATACCCCACCACACCCGAAAGACAAGATCTGGATTTAAAATCACTTCTCATGATGCTATTAGAGGATCACAAGAAGGACACAAATAAATCTCATAAAGAGTTACAGGAGACCATGAATCAACGGTTAGAAGCCCTTACAAAGGAAACACAAAAATCGCTTAGAGAAATGCGGGAGAACATGGATCAAAAGATGGAGGCGCACAAGGAGACAACACAAAAATCGCTTAACGAGATGAATCAACGGGTAGATGCACTCACAAAGGAATCACAAAATTTGCATAAAGAAATGCAGAAGAATATGGGTCAACAGACGGATGCCCATAAGGAGGCAACACAAAAATTGCTTAAAGAAATGAATCAACGGTTAGATGCCCTTACAAAGGAAACACGAGAACTGCTTAAAGAAATGCAGGAGACGATGGATCAACAGATGGAATCCCATGAGGAGGAAACACAAAAAATGCTCAGAGAAATGCAGGAGAACGTGGGTCATCAGGAAGAAATCCTGAAAGAGGTAATGCAAAAATACCTTAAAGAAATACAGGAAAATACAAACAAACAAGTGAAGGATCTCAGCAAATCCATCCAGGAACTAAAAAAGGAAGTAGAAACAACTAAGAAATCACAAAGGGAGACAACTTTGGAGATAGAAAACCTTGGGAAGAAATCAGGAGTCATAGATGCAAACATCAACAATAGAATACAAGAGATGGAAGAAAGAATCTCAGGTGCTGAAGATTCCATAGAAAGCATCGACTCAACAGTCAAAGAAAATGCAAAATGCAAAAAACGCGTAACCCAAAACATCCAGGAAATCCAGGACACAATGAGAAGACCAAACCTAAGGATTATAGGTATAGATGAGAGTGAAGATTTGCAACTTAAAGGGCCAGTAAACATCTTCAACAAAATTATGGAGGAAAACTTCCCTAACTTAAAGAGAGAGATGCCGATGAACATACAAGAAGCCTACAGAACTCCAAACAGACTGGACCAGAACAGAAATACCTCCCGTCACATAATAATCAAAACACCGAATGTTCTAAACAAAGAAAGAATACTAAATGCAGTAAGAGAAAAGGGCCAAGTAACATACAAAGGAAGACCTATCCGAATCACATCAGACTTCTCAACAGAGACTATGAAAGCCAGAAGATCCTGGGCAGATCTCATGCAGACACTAAGACAGCACAAATGCCAGCCTAGACTACTATACCCAGCAAAACTCTCAATCACCATAGATGGAGAGACCAAGATATTCCATGATAAAACCAAATTTTCACAATATCTTTCCACAAATCCAGCCCTGCAACGGATAATAGGTGGAAACCTCCAATACAGGGAGAGAAACAACACCCTGGAAAAAATGAGATAATAACCTTCTTGAATCAAACCCAAAAGTAGAGAACCACTCAAACATAAAGATAGCGTCAAGAATGGCAGATGGCAATAATCACTATGCCTTTATCTCTCTCAATATCAATGGTCTCAATTCCCCAATTAAAAGACATAGACTAGCAGACTGGATACGTAAACAGGACCCAGCATTTTGCTGCATGCAGGAAACGCACCTCAGTGTCAAAGACAAACACTACCTCAGAGTAAAAGGCTGGAAAACAATTTTACAAGCAAATGGCCCCAAGAAACGAGGTGGAGTAGCCATCCTAATATCGGATAAAATTGATTTTCAACCCAAAGTCATCAAAAAAGACACAGAAGGACACTACATACTGATCAAGGGAAAAATCCACCATCAAGAACTCTCAATCCTGAATATCTATGCTCCAAATGCAAGGGCACCCTCATTCGTAAAAGAAACTTTACTAAAACTCAAAGCACACATCGCACCGCACACAATAATAGTGGGTGACTTCAACACCCCGCTCTCTGAAATGGATCGTTCAGGAAAGCAGAAACTAAACAGGGACACAGTGAATCTAATTGAAGCCTTGGACCAAATGGAACTAACTGATATATATAGAACATTTCATCCTAGAGCTAAAGAATACACCTTCTTCTCAGCTCCTCATGGTACCTTCTCCAAAATTGACCATATAATTGGTCACAAATCAGACCTCAACAGATACAAGAAGATAGAAATAATCCCATGCCTCCTATCAGATCACTATGGAATAAGGGTGGTCTTCAATGGCAACAAAAACAAAAGAAAACCCACGTACACATGGAGGCTGAACAATGCTCTACTCAATGATAACTTGGTCAAGGTGGAAATAAAGAAAGAAATCAAAGACTTTTTGAAAGTTAATGAAAATGAAGGCACAACATACCCTAACTTATGGGACACAATGAAAGCAGTGCTAAGAGGAAAATTCATAGCCCTGAGTGCCGCCAAAAAGAAACGGGAGACAGCATACACTAACAGCTTAATGGCACACCTGAAAGCCCTGGAACAAAAAGAAGCAAATACACCAAAGAGGAGTAGAAGGCAGGAAATCATCAAACTCGGGGCTGAAATCAATCAAGTAGAAACAAATAAAACCATACAAAGAATCAACAAAACGAGGAGTTGGTTCTTTGAGAAAATCAACAAGATAGATAAGCCCTTAGCCAGACTAACCAGAGGGCACAGAGATAGTATCCAAATTAATAAAATCAGAAACGAAAAGGGAGAGATAACAACAGAAACTGAGGAAATTCAAAAAATCATCAGATCCTACTACAAAAACCTGTATTCAACACAACTAGAAAATCTTGAGGAAATGGACAATTTCCTTGACAGATACCAAGTACCAAAATTAAATCAGGATCAAATAGACCATCTAAACCGTCCTATAACCCCTGAAGAAATAGAAGTTGTCATTGGAAGTCTTCCAACCAAAAAAAGCACAGGTCCAGATGGTTTTAGTGCAGAATTCTATCATACCTTCAAAGAAGACCTAACACCAATACTCTTCAAACTGTTCCACAAAATAGAAACAGAAGGAACACTACCCAACTCGTTCTATGAAGCCACAATTACACTAATACCAAAAGCACACAAAGATCCGACAAAGAAAGAGAATCTCAGGCCAATCTCTCTTATGAATATCGATGCAAAAATACTCAATAAAATTCTTGCCAACCGAATCCAAGAACACATCAAAACGATCATTCACCACGATCAAGTAGGCTTCATCCCAGGGATGCAGGGATGGTTCAATATAAGGAAATCCATCAATGTAATCCACTACATAAACAATCTCAAAGAAAAAAACCACATGGTCATCTCATTAGATGCTGAGAAAGCATTTGACAAAATTCAGCATCCTTTCATGCTAAAGGTCTTGGAAAGATCAGGAATTCAAGGCCCATATCTAAACATAGTAAAAGCAATTTACAGCAAACCAGTAGCCAGCATCAATCTAAACGGAGAGAAACTTGAAGCAATCCCACTAAAATCAGGGACTAGACAAGGCTGCCCTCTCTCTCCATATCTTTTCAATATAGTACTTGAAGTTCTAGCTAGAGCAATTAGACAAGAAAAAGAGGTCAAAGGGATACAAATTGGAAAGGAAGAAGTCAAACTATCACTATTTGCAGACGATATGATAGTATACATAAGCGACCCAAAGAACTCCACCAGAGAACTCCTACAGCTGATAAACGACTTCAGCAAAGTGGCCGGATATAAAATCAACTCAAGCAAGTCAGAAGCCTTCCTATACTCAAAGGATAAGCAGGCTGAGAAAGAAGTAAGAGAAATAATACCCTTTACGATAGCCACAAACCATATTAAGTATCTTGGCGTGACGCTAACCAAACAAGTGAAAGATCTGTATGACAAGAACTTCAAGTCTCTGAAGAAAGAAATTGAAGAAGACCTCGGAAGATGGAAAAATCTGCCATGCTCATGGATTGGCAGGATTAATATAGTAAAAATGAGCATCTTACCAAAAGTAATACACAGATTCAATGCAATCCCCATCAAAATCCCAACTCAATTCTTCATAGAGTTAGAAAGAGCAATTCAAAAATTCATCTGGAATAACAGAAAACCCAGAATAGCTAAAACTATTCTCAAGAGTAAAAGAACCTCTGGGGGAATCAGTATCCCGGACCTCAAGCTGTACTACAGAGCAATAGTGTTAAAAACTGCATGGTATTGGTACAGTAACAAACATGTAGATCAATGGAACAGAATTGAAGACCCAGAAATGAATCCACACTCCTATGGTCACTTGATCTTTGACAAAGGAGCTAAAACCATCCAGTGGAAAAAAGATAGCCTTTTCAACAAATGGTGCTGGCTCAGCTGGAGGTCAACACGCAGAAGAATGCAAATTGACCCATCCTTATCTCCTTGCACTAAGCTCAATTCTAAGTGGATCAAAGATCTCCACATAAAACCAGACACACTGAAACTAATAGAAGGGAAACTAGGGAAGAACCTTGAACATATGGGCACAGGGGAGAATTTCCTGAACAGAACTCCAATAGCTTATACTCTAAGATCAAGAATAGACAAATGGGACCTCATTAAATTACAAAGTTTTTGCAAGGCAAAAGACACCATCAAAAAGACAAAGTGGCAACCAACTAACTGGGAAATGATCTTTACCAACCTTACATCCGACAGAGGGCTAATATCCAAGATATACAAAGAACTCAAGAAGTTAAACTCCAGAGAGGCAAGTAACCCTATTAAAAAATGGGGTACAGAGCTCCACAAAGAGTTCTCACCTGAAGAATATCTAATGGCTGAGAAGCACCTAAAGAGATGTTCATCATCCTTAGTCATTAGGGAAATGCAAATCAAAACAACCCTGAGATTCCATCTCACACCAGTCAGGATGGCTAAGATCAAAAACACAGGAGACAGCAGTTGTTGGCGAGGATGTGGAGAAAGAGGAACACTCCTCCACTGCTGGTGGAATTGCAGGCTGGTACAACCACTCTGGAAAGCAGTCTGGCGGCTCCTCAGAAAACTGGGCATGACACTTCCGGAGGATCCGGCTATACCACTCCTGGGCATATACCCAGAGACTTTACCTGCATGCAATAAGGACACATGCTCCACTATATTCATAGCAGCCTTATTTATAATAGCCAGAAGCTGGAAAGAACCCAGATGTCCCTCAACGGAGGAATGGATTCAGAAGATGTGGTATATTTACACAATGGAATACTACTCTGCAATTAAAAACAATGAATTCACGAAATTCCTAGGCAAATGGTCAGAACTTGAAAATATCATCCTTAGTGAGGTAACCCAATCACAAAAGATCACACATGGTATGAAGTCACTGATAAGGGGATATTGACCCAGAATCTCAGAATACCCTAGACACAATCAGCATATCAATAGATTTCTAAAAAGATGGAAGGAGAGACCCCTGGTCCTGGAAAGACTGGATGTAGGGGAACGCCAGGACAGAGTAATGAGAGGGGGTTGAACGGAGAAAAGAGGGAGGGAAGGGGGCTTATGGGACTTTCGGGGAGGGAGGAAACGGGAAAGGGGAAGTGATTTGGAATGTAAATTAAAAAAATAAAATAAAATTAAATTAAAAAAAAAAAAAGAAAATACATTTCTTAATCTAACAAGAAAATTCATTTAATTAAACATGATTTTATTTTTATATCTAAAATGTGCAATTTTAAAAATGTACAATGTAAATGAATATTTAATGCCCACAAAGAGAAAATAAATATTTTGTACATAAGTAAAAATATGAGAGGGTACAATTAGAAGCAAATTTAAAGTGGGAGAAGAAATTGCTCAGTGAATATGTTGCTTATTACCCCTTCACAAGTTCTGGGTTCAATTCCAAGAATCCACATAATTGCTCACAACCACCTATAACTCCAGTTCTAGGGGAACAATACTTTTTCTAACCTGCATGAGTGGTATGAACATGCAAAACATATGAGCTGAAGGAAAATTGAGAGGACTGAGTTATCCAGAAGCAGACTGACTCCATAACAGTCTACAAAAATGGCAGTTTGGGAGACTAGGCCTAAGTTTCTGTTTCCCAGAACTGGAAATGTGCAAAACAGTCAATTCTGAATAAATTAACACTCAGGGGTAACTAATCAGGAAACTTCCCCACCACCTAGCCTGAGCTAACCCCATGAGCAAGGAGCTGTAGAAGCCACCCTACCACTTAGCTTTAGCCAAGTATAGTTAATTAGCAAAAGTTCACCAAATCTCTCAAAGCCTTAACCAATCACAAAGTTTCCTAGATACCCCCGGAGATAGAAACAACCAATCAAGAAAAAGAAAGCTAAAAGTCATCCATTCCTACCCTAACAAGCTTTAAAGTGACCCTGCAAACTCTACACCGGTCTTCCATCCCTATGTATGGTGAACCTGCATTCAGGTTCTGTACAGAGTAAACACTCTTTGCTGCTGCATACTGTTTGAGTCTGGGGTATCATTCTTCAGAAATCACAAACCTTTACAAAATGATAATTTTCATTTTCTCATGCTCATTTTTACTTCTATTTAAAAAAGTTTTATATTTATTCTTTAAAAACCAGTACAGGTATAAAATGAATTTAGTTTATTTAATTTGGTTTTTTTAGATTAAACTTAAATCACTTCATCCTTCCATTTTCTTCCTTACCATTTCTTTCAAAACTCATAGCTTTTTTTCTCATTAACTATTGTTTTATACCATGTTTTTTTAAAGCTCATCTACTTCTTATTAATTATCTGCAATTTTCTCCCAGAGTCACCAACCACTTTTCCTCCCTACTTCATGTCCTATGTTATACTATTTCAATATACTTTCATCTGTGTCCTGTTTGGGATATGATCAAATATGTCTTTGATGATAAAGAGAAGAAATCATTACTGATACTTCCATCATGAAGAGCTTGCTGTTTAAGCATGTACTCATTGAATGACTAAATTCAGAACTAATACAAATATTTGAAACATGAATGGGAGACTATACTGTAATATCAATAGAATATATGTATAAAGTTGGACAGAAGCAGTTTAAATACTATTACAAAATCCTCACAAACCAAGCACAAAATATTTGATATAATGTTTTCTTTCTTTCTTTAACATTATGGTTGTTTTTTAAATTACTGTTATGAGGCAAAAGACATTAAGTTCAGAGTAAGTAATCGTAGAAACTTGTCATACATTTACATATATTCTTTACATTAAAAATATATCTTCACATACTCATACATTGTCAGTTATGAAAATTTTCAATGTTACCTCTAATCTTCATGCCCAATGCTGTGTTTGGTTTTGTAAAGACAGGCATTGAGTAATATTGTTTATTTGTATAATCTGCTACTTTTAGGATATGTGAATACAATTATGTCCTGAATGGCAGCACCATGGATTGAGAGCAAGTAATGAACTAACTTTCAGGATTTTTAAAATATCTAACCAACAAATAATCTCATGAACATGTACAATTAATTATATTTAGTAATCTTCTCAATGTATCAGGGAGCTCTAGAGGGTTGATAAAATGAAAGATACTCCAGCTTATAATATGAATAGTAAAAGTGAAACAGATCAAATATTATTCTAACAACAAATTTTCCATCTCTTTTTGATGCAGGTAAATTATCATTATGGACCTAGAATTGAAAATAACTTGTTTCCCCCTCACACTCTTGTGTATCTTGTGTTCTTTTTAATCTGACTCTCTATTTTCACAGCTTTTCCTTTCTCTTTGTTTCCTTCTGACCCTCATTTTTAATGAATGTTAAATGTTTAGTGTTTGGCACTAAAAATACAAAATGATACCCAAGTTCCTGACCCTAATAACTTTAATTCTAGTAACATAGAAAAAAATTAACCAAAATCAGAAAGGATGCTCTTACATGGTGCTCAGGGAAGACAAAGAAAGATTGTTTAATACAGTTATCAGAGAGTGGAGTATAGAGAGATGGCTGAGACGAGACACTCCCTGAAATAACTAAGGCATACAATGAAAAGAGAAGTTTTCTGAGATTAGAACTAAAAAACTAAATTAACTAGATAAGGCTCAAGAATAAGCATTCCAAATGAGCAAACAATGAGTGTGTAAATAATAGGAGCTTTGAAGCAGTATGTCAGGTTGAAGACAATTACAACCTGAAGAAGAAAATATGAAGATAAGACTGAAGGTTTATGCAAAAGTCATATCCAGAAAGTTCTTAAAAACCAAAACTGATGGGAGAAGTAATTAAAGAAAGAATAAATTAAATACCTTTGCATTTAGAAATTAAAGTTGAATTGAAAATAAAATCAAAATAACGGGCATTCAATGAATCATTGCTGTAGATAATCACAGTCCAAACCTGACTTTTTTAAGATCTGCACCTAACACCAGTGATGTACAAATATTTTATGAAGTGAATATTACTTAAATAGCAAAATTGACAAATATAATAAATATCTACAAAATAATACCTCTTATTAATATAAATAAAGATATGCTGAACACAATAATATTTTAAAAGCATATTTCAATTCTGGAAAATTTTATATGTTGAAGAATGAAGGCAATTCTTTTTATTATCCTAATTTTTGCCATTCACTACAGTGTATTATAAACATTTTTAAACATTTTCTACATTTTAAAAAACATTTATGTATTCAATTTATATCCCAATATCAGCCCTCCTCTCCTCCCATTTCCCCCATAGCAGCTGTTCCTACCATTAGCCCATCACCTTCTCTGCTGAGAAGAGTGAGCCTTCCTTCAGTGTATCATCCATCCTACACCACTGAGATATCAGTCATGGCAGAATTAGAAGCATCTTCTGTCCCTGAGGCCACACAAGGCAATCAAGGTAAGGGAACAGGAACCACAGGCAGACAACAAATTCAGGTACACTACAGTTGTTGGGGGAACCCAAATTAAGACGAAGCTGCACATCTTCTAAATATGTGCAGGGAAGAGTAGGTCCATTCCTTGCTCTTTGATTTGTGGCTCAATCTCTGGGAGACCCTGAGGGTCCAAGTTAGATGACTCTGTTAGTGTTCTTGTGGAGTCCTAATGCTATTCTTTGCATTTCTCAATCTATCTCTGGACTCTTTCTAAAAAATTCCCTTAGTACCATCTAATGTTTGGCTGTGGGTCTCTGCATGATACTATTGGCTTCTGGGTGGAGCTTTCAGAAGACAGTTATGGTATAGGCTCCTGTCTACAAGCATAAGAAAGTATCATAAATAGTGATAAGAATAAATATTGATTGGTCTCAATTTGAGACAGTCATTGTTTAGCCATTATCTATGTTTTTGCTCCATCTTTTATCATGCATGTCTTGTAGGCAGGACATATTTTAGGTCGAAGGTTTTGTGGGTGGGATAGTATCGTTATTCCTCCACTGGAGGTCTTACAGGATGTGGCCACATCAGTTTCCATATTCTCCTCTGCCAGGAGGGTTAGCTATAGTTACCCCCCCAAAATTCCTGGGTTCTCCCACTATCCTAGATCACTGGTATATCCAAGATGTTCCCATTTTAGGCCACTGATTTTTCTAGGGCAGATCATTTTCCATACACCTCAATCTCCCTTCCATCCTGTTCTCTTCCCCATCCCTTCTTCCACAAATGTCTCTGCCTCCATCCACCTCAAATAAATACTATATCTCCCCTTCTGTGTAAGAGTCAAGCATTTTCCTTTGGGCCCTCTTTGTTACTTGGCTTCTTTGGATCTGTGGATGGTAGCATAGTTATCCTCTAGTTTATGACTAATATACACTTAAAAATAAGTACATGCAAATAGTAATGTATTCAAGTCACACTTTGGAGTGCATGACAAAAAGGACCTTTGAATTTGTACAAACTAGGTTCTAATTCCATCTTCATAATTTTTGGTCTTTACCTCTTCATCTGAAAAATAAGGATAATGTAGGGTTTCATCATAATATTATATTTTAGTGATGAAACTAGAAACAAGAAATTCAATGCGAAATGATTTTAAACATACAGGTATTTTATGAATTGGTGACAAAGTACACAGTTATATATAATAATATTTCATAAAGAATATCAAAACTCAACAGGAAACAAAGATAAGCAATGAAATGGTCTTTAACAGAAGAATGAGTCATGTAACTTTATTTTAAAGTTCATAAGAAAGATTTGGGTGGCTTATTATGGCTAAAACGAGGAAGGATTTATATGTTTATTATGTTACAGAGTTTAAACTTCATACTTCAGATTGTATGTAACAAATAAAAGTTTATATCCATGCAGGTTGCATAATGAGGTTTATGTATCTGACTACATATGTGGTCAATTGTAGCAAGGAAGGGAGAGAAAAGACATGGTTTTGTACAATATTCTAAATAGGAAGAGATGATAGTTGTTGGATATAACATCTATCTTCCCTCCGCTTCACCATATGAAGCCCATGGAATGCTTACTTGTCACCTGTCACACCTGTTTTCTAGAATGAGATAGAGCAATTAAGTGCAGTTTAAATCTAAACTGCATCCCCTGCTTGGATGGCAATACGCATGGTTGCTGCTGTTGGAAGATTTGTTATTATATCTTTAAGTGTGGGCATTTAACAGTCTCATATTATTAAGATACTGCTGACTTTTATTGTCAATGTGGCCACAGGACAAAGCTAATAATTACTAGCATCAGAAGCAGCTTGTGGTTTTATATTACATTGAGGTAAATTACACTGGAATTAGAGTGGATTACTTTTATCAAATGGGGAATAAGCTGTTAATTAACTCCCCGCTGTAGCAATCTTTTTCTGAGCTTGCAACTGTTATTAGGTCTAGATTAAACTGTTGAATTAATTTCCCACTTACTTACTATTTCAAGAGTTTTTAATTTACCTGGCAGCAGTTTTAATGGGAAATTGTATTAGTGAGCATAAATTGTTTTTGGGAAGGGTAAACAGTTTGTGATAATGTTTATTAAGTCGTTTTGTTTGAGCAAAAATATAATTGGAGTTTTAATTAGTGCATGGTTGTTGAAGTATTAGGTTTGAGATTACATTATGGCTTTCTGAGAAAACAATCACTCAGGTAATCTCAGCATTTATAACTGATAGCAAATAGAAAACTATGTCAATACAACACTGGCTTGGATACTGTGCCATATTTAAGGAAAGAAAGTAGGAAACCACATAAGTTTTCATCAATTATCTTTGGTTGGCTGAGTATTTCTAAATATCCCTATCTGCCATAACAGGTATGTATTGGCATAATACATAAAGAAGATTATTTGACACAGTTAATTGTAAAGTGGTACAAATTCATTTAACTTAATAAAAAGATGGAAATGGGAAATTTTTATTTACATAATATATTTTGTGACTTCAGGTGAGTTATACTATCAATAGTAGTTCATCTTATGATACCAATAATAAATATATAATATACTCGAAGAATATTTAACAGAGGTGAGCCAAAGACAGAACTGGACAGCAAAGAAACCCATTTAAAGTCCCAAGAAAATACAGTACTTTTACAAGGACTTAGAAAGGAAATTATACAAAACAAGGAACTGTGTATGTAACCACATCAAACATATAAGCTGAACTGTGTATGTATTCATAAATATACATACAATATCTCTATATACATAGAGAAACCTACTTGATTCATCCAGTATGAATATAGTGGATGTGGATGTATTACATAACTAATAGGCAGTTTCACATATGAAGTATAAGACATTTTTGTTAGTGAGTGTCAACAATATTCATATGGTTATCTTACTGTCTTGATATAATGAAAAATAATTTACTCTACCCACATTTCTTAATGCTTAATCTCATAACCCATACATACAAGGAACACTAAAGGAAATATAAGGACACACTATGTTGCACAACCACACACACAATTACTAAAGAAGATTTCATGAATTTGAGAGATGAGCATAGGAAGTGTTGGAAAGAGGAGTGATAGGGGTGGAAATTATATAAGTACAGTTCTCATTTATAAAGTTCTTCAAAGATCCTTAAATTAAAAAAAATCACAGCAGACACAACCCTGAATTCTTTCTAGTACAGCAACTGTTTCTTTCAAGGAAATATGCAATTACACTGGCATAGGTCAACTTGTGGTGGAGGATAAGACAAAAAGAAGACTATAAATACAATAAATTAAGGGAAGTGTCTTGTGAAAATTCAACCAACCCGCAGGGAGCACTAAAATAAATACGATAACATGGTCATTTTTATGTGAGGAAAAGTAATAAAATAATATCTTCTTCCCAAATATTAAAGCATGAGGAAAATTAAAGAAGTTCATATAAATAGGATGGCTTACATCCAGAATATAAATCCATTTGCATAGCATCTTAAAAAGATACTTTCAACCCATACTCATAATGGCTAATATTAGGCATTAGCATGAATATATTCGGGGCCAGGCAGATAAACTGGCAAACCATTTCTTCTGGGTTGATTTGCAAAGATTTTTACAGGGGTGATTAGCATGAGGATTAGTTAAGATGGCCCACACTTATCCATGGTGATGGTCATTATCAAACTTGATGAAGGCCCAGATAGGGCAAAATATCAGAGCACAGGTGAGTATGCTTCTGTTCAAGTTAGAATATACATTTTCTGCCTTAAGACAACCAAGCTCTTTTAGGATGTTCAGGCTCCTGACAACCCTTTTGTTGTTGGCTTTGCCCATATTCATTGTTATACTACATTTGAGTTCCTGAAAATGAAACTAAGTTAGCTTACTGGCACTTAGTTTTCCTTTTTCTTCAGCCCACAGACAGCATTGTGTGTAGTTTCTTGATCACTATACTTCTTTGAGCCAGGTCTCACAATACATTCCTTATAGTTTTTACTTATAAAAATCTTAATTACCCTGAAGCTCTAGAAAACTTAACTAATAGAAATCTATTATCTAATCAATTCTCCCAGTAACCTTTAGACACTGATTGGGATTGTAATTCTCAGGTGATGAGTAAAACTTGTACAATGAAACTAAGCATCTCATCCCAGTTTGCTAAGAAGGATAGAATTGGCAATTTTTTTTTCTCTAGAAGTATTATTTCTCTGAACCTCAGTTCATTACATCATAAAGACCTAATAGGGTTAAGTAATACATCAGGCATACAGCACCTAGCACACAATTCTTGTCTAATGATAAATACATGTTAAACAGGTTATATTATACAATATGAGTAGGTTATCATATTTTAAATACAGAAAAACTGCCTATTTTAACTCCAGAAGAGAAGACAATTTTCTTATAAGGCCATAAATGAGAGTTAGCTTTCCCTTCATTATATTTCTCTATTGAGACATTTCCTTGTATGTAAAAGTAAGTAGAGCTATTGTAGGCTTCTATAACCTTGTCCTCCACTGCTGGGTATGGCTTTCTGTTGAACACTGAAGTCGCATGGTACTTGCAAAACCTCTAATTTCTAGAACGATGAAAACTCTCTTATTAAAGCAAGTAAAGTCATGCTAAACTTAGAAAAAGAATGCCATTAAACTGGTAAATGCCTTGCTTTTTTTTTTTATTCATTAACACGTAAGGTATTTCAGGAGACTGAGACAAAACAGTTACTACACAAATCATGGTTGCTATATTGGCTGGGAAACCACTCCAGTCAAACCTAATTTAGATTTCATAGATACTGGCATTAAAGTGTATATTAAATTAGTAAACATATTGAGTTTAAAAACAGAAAATAAATGATGCTTCACACGAGATCAGCATTATTTTTCCTTGCATTGCACTAAAATCAATAGGGATGGACATGTTAGTCACTGTCTCCAGCACTGAAAAGTTTACAATGCACTTTTTAAAATGCATATAAAAACGTAAAAAACATTCAATTCAACTTTATTCAATTAATTTTAGTTTCTAATTTACAAAGTTTTTTACTATTAAAGCAAAGGGAAATGAAGATGAAAGAGTGTTTGAAAATGCAATGTGCTGACACCCAGCACAATTTTACAGCTTTTTTTAAATACTCAAGTAATTTTAAAAATAATAGGCTTGAAATAGTTAAAAAAAACAAAAAAACAAAAAAAAAACAAAAAAAACCTCTTAAGTTTTGCTAAATTGCGCTTTTTTTTTTACATTTTTTTTCTTTATTTTATTTTTTTAATTTACAATCCAAATCACTTCCCCTTTCCCGTTTCCTCCCTCCCCGAAAGTCCCATAAGCCCCCTTCGCTCCCTCTTTTCTCCATTCAACCCCCTCTCATTACTCTGTCCTGGCGTTCCCCTACATCCAGTCTTTCCAGGACCAGGAGTCTCTCCTTCCATCTTTTTAGAAATCTATTGATATGCTGACTGTGTCTAGGGTATTCTGAGATTCTGGGTCAATATCCCCTTATCAGTGACTGCATACCATGTGTGATCTTTTGTGATTGGGTTACCTCACTAAGGATGATATTTTCAAGTTCTGACCATTTGCCTAGGAATTTCGTGAATTCATTGTTTTTAATTGCAGAGTAGTATTCCATTGTGTAGATATATCACATCTTCTGAATCCATTCCTCCGTTGAGGGACATCTGGGTTCTTTCCAGCTTCTGGCTATTATAAACAAGGCTGCTATGAACATAGTGGAGCATGTGTCCTTATTGCATGCAGGTAAAGTCTCTGGGTATATGCCCAGGAGTGGTATAGCCGGATCCTCCGGAAGTGTCATGCCCAGTTTTCTGAGGAACCGCCAGACTGCTTTCCAGAGTGGTTGTACCAGCCTGCAATTCCACCAGCAGTGGAGGAGTGTTCCTCTTTCTCCACATCCTCGCCAATAACTGCTGTCTCCTGTGTTTTTGATCTTAGCCATCCTGACTGGTGTGAGATGGAATCTCAGGGTTGTTTTGATTTGCATTTCCCTAATGACTAAGGATGATGAACATCTCTTTAGGTGCTTCTCAGCCATTAGATATTCTTCAGGTGAGAACTCTTTGTGTAGCTCTGTACCCCATTTTTTAATAGGGTTACTTGCCTCTCTGGAGTTTAACTTCTTGAGTTCTTTGTATATCTTGGATATTAGCCCTCTGTCGGATGTAAGGTTGGTAAAGATCATTTCCCAGTTAGTTGGTTGCCGCTTTGTCTTTTTGACAGTGTCTTTTGCCTTGCAAAAACTTTGTAATTTAATGAGGTCCCATTTGTCTATTCTTGATCTTAGAGCATAAGCTATTGGAGTTCTGTTCAGGAAATTCTCCCCTGTGCCCATATGTTCAAGGTTCTTCCCTAGTCTCCCTTCTATTAGTTTCAGTGTGTCTGGTTTTATGTGGAGATCTTTGATCCACTTAGAATTGAGCTTAGTGCAAGGAGATAAGGATGGGTCAATTTGCATTCTTCTGCATGTTGACCTCCAGCTGAGCCAGCACCATTTGTTGAAAAGGCTATCTTTTTTCCACAGGATGGTTTTAGCTCCTTTGTCAAAGATCAAGTGACCATAGGAGTGTGGATTCATTTCTGGGTCTTCAATTCTGTTCCATTGATCTACATGTCTGTTACTGTACCAATACCATGCAGTTTTTAACACTATTGATCTGTAGTACAGCTTGAGGTCCGGGATACTGATTCCCCCAGAGGTTCTTTTACTCTTGAGAATAGTTTTAGCTATTCTGGGTTTTCTGTTATTCCAGATGAATTTTTAAATTGCTCTTTCTAACTCTATGAAGAATTGAGTTGGGATTTTGATGAGGATTGCATTGAATCTGTGTATTACTTTTGGTAAGATGCTCATTTTTACTATATTAATCCTGCCAATCCATGAGCATGGCAGATTTTTCCATCTTCTGAGGTCTTCTTCAATTTCTTTCTTCAGAGACTTGAAGTTCTTGTCATACAGATCTTTCACTTGTTTGGTTAGCGTCACGCCAAGATACTTAATATGGTTTGTGGCTATCGTAAAGGGTATTATTTCTCTTACTTCTTTCTCAGCCTGCTTATCCTTTGAGTATAGGAAGGCTTCTGACTTGCTTGAGTTGATTTTATATCCGGCCACTTTGCTGAAGTCGTTTATCAGCTGTAGGAGTTCTCTGGTGGAGTTCTTTGGGTCGCTTATGTATACTATCATATCGTCTGCAAATAGTGATAGTTTGACTTCTTCCTTTCCAATTTGTATCCCTTTGACCTCTTTTTGTTGTCTAATTGCTCTAGCTAGAACTTCAAGTACTATATTGAAAAGATACAGAGAGAGAGGGCAGCCTTGTCTAGTCCCTGATTTTAGTGGGATTGCTTCAAGTTTCTCTCCGTTTAGATTGATGCTGGCTACTGGTTTGCTGTAAATTGCTTTTACTATGTTTAGATATGGGCCTTGAATTCCTGATCTTTCCAAGACCTTTAGCATGAAAGGATGCTGAATTTTGTCAAATGCTTTCTCAGCATCTAATGAGATGACCACGTGGTTTTTTTCTTTGAGATTGTTTATGTAGTGGATTACATTGATGGATTTCCTTATATTGAACCATCCCTGCATCCCTGGGATGAAGCCTACTTGATCGTGGTGAATGATCGTTTTGATGTGTTTTTGGATTCGGTTGGCAAGAATTTTATTGAGTATTTTTGCATCGATATTCATAAGAGTGATTGGCCTGAGATTCTCTTTCTTTGTCGGATCTTTGTGTGCTTTTGGTATTAGTGTAATTGTGGCTTCATAGAACGAGTTGGGTAGTGTTCCTTCTGTTTCTATTTTGTGGAACAGTTTGAAGAGTATTGGTGTTAGGTCTTCTTTGAAGGTATGATAGAATTCTGCACTAAAACCATCTGGACCTGTGCTTTTTTTGGTTGGAAGACGTCCAATGACAACTTCTATTTCTTCAGGGCTTATAGGACGGTTTAGATGGTCTATTTGATCCTGATTTAATTTTGGTACTTGGTATCTGTCAAGGAAATTGTCCATTTCCTCAAGATTATCTAGTTGTGTTGAATACAGGTTTTTGTAGTAGGATCTGATGATTTTTTGAATTTCCTCAGTTTCTGTTGTTATCTCTCCCTTTTCGTTTCTGATTTTATTAATTTGGATACTATCTCTGTGCCCTCTGGTTAGTCTGGCTAAGGGCTTATCTATCTTGTTGATTTTCTCAAAGAACCAACTCCTCGTTTTGTTGATTCTTTGTATGGTTTTATTTGTTTCTACTTGATTGATTTCAGCCCTGAGTTTGATGATTTCCTGCCTTCTACTCCTCTTTGGTGTATTTGCTTCTTTATGTTCCAGGGCTTTCAGGTGTGCCATTAAGCTGTTAGTGTATGCTGTCTCCCGTTTCTTTTTGGCGGCACTCAGGGCTATGAATTTTCCTCTTAGCACTGCTTTCATTGTGTCCCATAAGTTAGGGTATGTTGTGCCTTCATTTTCATTAACTTTCAAAAAGTCTTTGATTTCTTTCTTTATTTCCACCTTGACCAAGTTATCATTGAGTAGAGCATTGTTCAGCCTCCATGTGTATGTGGGTTTTCTTTTGTTTTTGTTGCCATTGAAGACCACCCTTATTCCATAGTGATCTGATAGGAGGCATGGGATTATTTCTATCTTCTTGTATCTGTTGAGGTCTGATTTGTGACCAATTATATGGTCAATTTTGGAGAAGGTACCATGAGGAGCTGAGAAGACGGTGTATTCTTTAGCACTAGGATGAAATGTTCTATATATATCAGTTAGTTCCATTTGGTCCAAGGCTTCAATTAGATTCACTGTGTCCCTGTTTAGTTTCTGCTTTCCTGAACGATTCATTTCAGAGAGAGGGGTGTTGAAGTCACCCACTATTATTGTGTGCGGTGCGATGTGTGCTTTGAGTTTTAGTAAAGTTTCTTTTACGAATGAGGGTGCCCTTTCATTTGGAGCATAGATATTCAGGATTGAGAGTTCTTGATGGTGGATTTTTCCCTTGATCAGTATGTAGTGTCCTTCTGTGTCTTTTTTGATGACTTTAGGTTGAAAATCAATTTTATCCGATATTAGGATGGCTACTCCGGTTCGTTTCTTGGGGCCATTTGCTTGTAAAATTGTTTTCCAGCCTTTTACTCTGAGGTAGTGTTTGTCTTTGACACTGAGGTGCGTTTCCTGCATGCAGCAAAATGCTGGGTCCTGTTTACGTATCCAGTCTGCTAGTCTATGTCTTTTAATTGGGGAATTGAGACCATTGATATTAAGAGAGATTAAGGCATAGTGATTATTGCCATCTGCCATTCTTGACGCTATCTTTATGTTTGAGTGGTTATCTACTTTTGGGTTTGATTCAAGAAGGTTATTATCTCATTTTTTCCAGGGTGTTGTTTCTCTCCCTGTATTGGAGGTTCCACCTATTATCCGTTGCAGGGCTGGATTTGTGGAAAGATATTGTGAAAATTTGGTTTTATCATGGAATATCTTGGTCTCTCCATCTATGGTGATTGAGAGTTTTGCTGGGTATAGTAGTCTAGGCTGGCATTTGTGCTGTCTTAGTGTCTGCATGAGATCTGCCCAGGATCTTCTGGCTTTCATAGTCTCTGGTGAGAAGTCTGATGTGATTCGGATAGGTCTTCCTTTGTATGTTACTTGGCCCTTTTCTCTTACTGCATTTAGTATTCTTTCTTTGTTTAGAACATTCGGTGTTTTGATTATTATGTGACGGGAGGTATTTCTGTTCTGGTCCAGTCTGTTTGGAGTTCTGTAGGCTTCTTGTACGTTCATCGGCATCTCTCTCTTTAAGTTAGGGAAGTTTTCCTCCATAATTTTGTTGAAGATGTTTACTGGCCCTTTAAGTTGCAAATCTTCACTCTCATCTATACCTATAATCCTTAGGTTTGGTCTTCTCATTGTGTCCTGGATTTCCTGGATGTTTTGGGTTACGCGTTTTTTGCATTTTGCATTTTCTTTGACTGTTGAGTCGATGCTTTCTATGGAATCTTCAGCACCTGAGATTCTTTCTTCCATCTCTTGTATTCTATTGTTGATGTTTGCATCTATGACTCCTGATTTCTTCCCAAGGTTTTCTATCTCCAAAGTTGTCTCCCTTTGTGATTTCTTAGTTGTTTCTACTTCCTTTTTTAGTTCCTGGATGGATTTGCTGAGATCCTTCACTTGTTTGTTTGTATTTTCCTGTATTTCTTTAAGGTATTTTTGCATTACCTCTTTCAGGATTTCTTCCTGATGACCCACGTTCTCCTGCATTTCTCTGAGCGATTTTTGTGTTTCCTCCTCATGGGATTCCATCTGTTGATCCATCGTCTCCTGCATTTCTTTAAGCAGTTCTCGTGTTTCCTTTGTAAGGGCATCTAACCGTTGATTCATTTCTTTAAGCAATTTTTGTGTTGCCTCCTTATGGGCATCCATCTGTTGACCCATATTCTTCTGCATTTCTTTATGCAAATTTTGTGATTCCTTTGTGAGTGCATCTACCCGTTGATTCATCTCGTTAAGCGATTTTTGTGTTGTCTCCTTGTGCGCCTCCATCTTTTGATCCATGTTCTCCTGCATTTCTCTAAGCGATTTTTGTGTTTCATTTGTAAGGGCTTCTAACCGTTGATTCATGGTCTCCTGTAACTGTTTATGAGATTTATTTGTGTCCTTCTTGTGATCCTCTAATAGCATCATGAGAAGTGATTTTAAATCCAGATCTTGTCTTTCGGGTGTGGTGGGGTATCCAGGACTTGCTGCTGTTGGAGAGTTGGGTTCGGATGGTCCCACATTACTTTGCTTACTGTTAATAACATTCCTACGTTTGCCTTTTGCCATCTGGATACCTCTGATGTTAGTTGGTCCTGCTGCCACTGGCTGTTGGTTGGACCTCCTGTGAGCCTGCAAAGCTATTTCTGCCCCCCCCTGGATTACCAGGATTCCCCTGGCACCGATTTCTGGGGCCTGCCTGCTCCTGAGTGACTTTTGAGCCCTGATGTGCTTTGCCCCAAGTGATCTTATATTGGGGAGGCCTTGCACATCTAAAGGCTCAGCCTAGTGGATTCCTGGAGCAGAGGTCGCCAAAGGGAGGCTGGCAGGCTCCTGCCCTGTGCAGGGGTGTGTGATCTCTCCTGGGGGGGGAGGGGGCGTCCCTCTGCCAGGCAGAAGTCCCACAGCAGATCTGGCGAGCTGGTCACTGCAGATCAGCCCAGCACCTGGGAGCAGGTTACACACAAGCTGCCTGAGACCGAAGCGATATTATGCCTGTCTGTCTCTGAGCCTGGTGGTCCCAACTACCTGGTCACTGGAGCAAAGATGGCGGAGGGCACGCTCCGTGGCGCCGCTCACCCTGTGGTCACGATGGCCCGCCGATCTGGCACCCAGACGACCACAGCACCAACCCGCCCTCGGGCACAGGCGGAAGCCCCAACAGGCCGTGTCCCAAGTGATGTTATATTGGGGGGAGAGCCTGGGTACCGGTCTCTCCAGTGCAGTCCGCGGGAACAGAGGTCGCGGTAGGAAAGCTGGCAGGCTCCCTCCCAGCGCGGGGTCCCTCCACCAGGCAGAAGGTCCCACCGCAGAGCTGGCGCGCTGGTCACTGCAGATCAGCCCAGCACCTGGGAGCAGGTTACACACAAGCTGCCTGAGACCAAAGCGATATTATGCCTGTCAGTCTCTGAGCCTGGCGGTCCCAACTACCTGGTCACTGGAGCAAAGATGGCCTAAATTGCATTTTTATTACTTAAATTCAATTACCATTTTCCCCTCAATGATACAAATCATGCTTTATGTTTTACTACAATAAATGATAGAGTGATAGACATAAGGAAGATAGTTACTTCCAATGGGGGCTGCTTGGGCAACTGATAGCATTTGGTATTCCCTAGTGACTTGCTGTTGTGAATATTGAGAATATTAATTCCTCAGAATATATGTGAGACTTGAAACTTATTTCTTACATAAGGAAATATACGTGTGTGTGTGTGTGTGTATGTGTGTGTGTATTTCTATAAAATTCATTACATTCACATTTAATTTATATAAAACTCAAAGTCATAAATAATAAAGTGTTTCAGCATGCATGTGATTTGGGATAGCATTGCTGTTTTTAGAAGTATGCTTCAGTGTACAAAAGATCTATGTTTCTGGTGTATGGATTTATTTCATGTTATTAACCACTTGAGATCAAAACAGTGGATAAATAATATTTTCAAGATAATTAAACATATTTCATAGATCAGAAAAAAATGTCAGATACACACATATCATATTTCCCTCATTTTATATATGTTCCAATCCCATAATGTAGCATACATCACTATCAAAATAGTAACTGACAGGAAAACAAATAAATTCAAATCTTGATAAGAATAGCACCAACTACAATATTTTGCATTATCAAAATACATATATAATTCACATTTTCACATAAAACATAGGACAACTTAAGAAAAAAAGGGCAAGCATGACTAAAATGTATGTCTTAGAGAATATAAAAAAGGCTCACCAGAAATGACAATCAATTAAATAAAAACAAAATTCACGTTTTTATATGACATCATGATGGCATCACAGAGTGAGAAAAGAAATATTGTCAACCTTAAAACATTATAGTAAATACTAACTTAATAGCTTTCTCTGGTGCAGCTCTATCCCAAGTTATAATTTCTAAACACTTGTAACTGAATTAATAAAACACATGTTACTATATGCTATATAACACTTCTGAAAAAACTTGTATTAAGCACACTCTTTTTGACACACACGTTGTTTCTATTTTCAGTACATTCATATGCAACAACGTTCTAATGAATTGAATTAAGCATGTAAAACTAAGAATAAGACAAAAAACACATTTCTAATGAGGGAGAAACTATATTAATATAATGCAGTTTTTGTGAAATACTGTGGCTTTTATTATTTGCAAAGTGATAGCTATGTTGGTGGTGCTGGTGTTCGTGGTAATGATGATGGTGATTATTTTAGCTATACACAGCCTATTAGTGAGACCATTATTGTGCTATACTTCATAGCAAATCAATTGTACTAAGTTCTCACTAATATCTCCAACATCTCTATTTACTACATAATGTAGCAGCATTAAAGTTTTTCTAAAGTAGCCTCAATGGAAAATAAAACCCCACACATATATTTAGAGACTATTGTTGGCTGGAGAAGTAGTTCATTGACAGAACACCCTATCAGCTTGAACAATGTTCTGTACTCAATTAATAGCACAATAAATGGATTTTTTAAAAAGTCACAATGTGCAAACGTGCCCTGCAGAGGTACTATGGTATCCTCATTAAAGTACTAACATGTATATATGCATGAATCATTTTACTTGGTAAGAATGTTTAAAGTTTGTAAATGATATTTAAGGGAAAATATTTCCACCAGGGGAACTTAAGTGATGCAGAAATAAGAATCTGTTGTTTAACATATTTGGCCTTTCCAGTTCCACCCATTTGCCCAAGAATTTCATGAACTCATTGTTTCTAATAGCTGAGTAGTATTCCATTGTGTAAATATACCACGTTTTCTGTATCCATTCCTCCACTGAGGGACATCTGGGTTATTTTCAGCTTCTGACTATTATTAATAGGGTTGCAATGAACATAGTGGAGCATGTGTCCTTATTACACACTGGAGAATCCTCTGGTTATATGCCCAGGAGTGGTATAATAGGGTCCGCCAGTAGTATTATGCCCAGTTTTCAGAGGAACCATAAAACTGATTTCCAGAGTGGTTGTACTAGCTTGCAATCCCACCAGCAGTGGAGGAGTGTTCCTCTTTCTCCACATCCTCACCAGAACCTGCTGTCTCCTGTGTTTTTGATCTTAGCCATTCTGACTGGTGTGAGGTGAAATCTCAGGGTTGTTTTGATTTGCATTTCCCTGATGATGGAGGATGTTGAACATTTCTTTAGGTGCTTCTCAGCCATTCAATATGCCTCAGGTGAAAATTCTTCATTTATCTCTGTACCCCATTTTTAATAGGGTTATTTGGTTCTCTGGAGTCTAACTTCTTGAGTTCTTTGTATATATTGAATATTAGCCCTCTATCAGATGTAGGGTTGGTAAAGATCTTTTCACAATTTGTTGATTGCCGTTTTTTCCTATTGACTGTGTCTTTTGCCTTACAGAAACTTTGTAATTTTATGAGGTCCCATTTGTCAATTCTTGATTTAGAGCATAAGCTATTGATGTTCTGTTCAGGAAATTTTCCCCTGTGCCCATGTGCTCAAGACTCTTCCCTAGTTTCTTTTCTATTAGTTTCAGTGTGTCTGAGTGAGATAACCCAATCACAAAAGAACACACATGGTATGCACTCACTGATAAGTGGACATTAGCCCAGAAGCTTGGAATGCCCGAGATACAATTCACATATCAAATGATACTCAAGAAGAAGGAAGAACAAAGTATGGATACTCTGATCCTTCTTATAAGGGGAACAAAATTCCCACAGAAGGAGATAAAAAGAGAAAGTGTGGAGCAGATTCTGAGGGAAGAACCATCCAGAGACTGCCCCACCTAGTGATCCATCCCATATACAGTTACAAAACCCAGACACTATTGTGGATGCCACCAAGTACTTGCTGACCAGAGCCAGATATAGCTGTCACCTGGGGGACTCTGCTAGTGCATGACAAATAGAGAGAGGGACACTCTCAGTCAGCCATTGAACTGAGCACAGTTTCCCCAATGGGGGAGCTAGAGAAAGGATCCAAGGAGCTGAAGGGGTTTGCAGTACCATAGGAGGAACAATAATATAAGCCACCCAGTACTTCCAGAGCTCCCAGGGACAAAACTATCAACCAGAGAGTGCACATGGAGTTACCCAAGGCTCCAGACACATAAGCAGCAGAGGATGGCCTTGTTGGACATCAAAGGGAGGAGAAGTCCTTGGTCCTGGAAAGGTTTGATGCCACAGTGTGGGGGAATGCTGGGACAAGGAAGCTGGAGAGGGTTGATTGGGGAGCAGGGGGAGGGGAGATGGGTTATGAGACTTTCGGAGGGGGGAACCAGGAAAGGGGACATTTGAAATGTAAATGAAGAATATATCTAATAAAAAAAGAAAAAATGTGAACCAATAAACAGAAACAAATTATCAGATAGACTTTGTTTCTCTCTTTCTCAAAAAAAAAAAAACCAACCATATTTGACCTTATATTAGTCTGTATCAAATCAATGATATCCAGTTCATTTGACTGCTTGACATACCTGTTTATATATTAAAATTTCCTACCTACATTTACTTACTAAATGTCTCTACATATTAAAGTTTCCAACCTGCTTATACATACTAAATACCTAAACACACTTCTTTATCTATTATTATGTACATTTTTAAGTTGAATTATGTTCTCAAACTGTAACAGCTGCTTGGACCTTGATTATAAACTACACTGTGCAATAACTGATATAGTTATTTGGTTAGTAAATAAAATATACATTATTAAAACAATATACATTATTTCTTTGGGAACATTGTTATTTTTCTTTAGACTGAATTCTGTCACACCACTACCATGTACAAGCTGTAACTGACTCTTATTAACAATGAAGAGTTGAAAATCATTATATTACATTAGATTCACATTAGTTGTAGAATTTTTTGTCTAAGAAATCTTGATATAAATTCATAAAACACTTTCTCAATCAAATTATAGTACATTTTATTCTATATGCAGCTATACACAAGCATACTGTGCATTTTCTTAGAATGAATTGCATTGTTACTTACAATTCTTTTAAATACCACAAATTTCTGATTAAAGCAATTCAAAGTGTTTTGCATTTCAATCTTTCTTTTTTAAAAGGCACATCTTTAGCTCCTTCATTAGTTGTAATGCCTAGGGTGCTTTGCAATAATGTCACTGCCTTATACAGTGGAAAGAAACATATCATTAAATATGTTATAGTGTTTTATATTGTGGTGACACAGGGAAAGAAAGAAGTACATGAAGTGCTAGTTTATAACTACCAAAGGAAGGGGTGAATATCAGCGGTTGGTATGATGCTTTCAAATTTTTAGTTGCAACTTAGCATTACAGTTTCTTCCAAATAAGTATGTCTGAAATGATGAAGACTGTTATATAGTATGTATGTCTTTATTTTTAAATCAGAAAAGTATTGAGTTGAAAGGTCTAGGATATGGAATAATGTGAAAAGTCATTTTTACATGTGCTAAACACAAAAGTACAGTCATAGATCAATTAGGACCCATTGAGATTAGGTAGCAAGATGGCCATGAGAATGAATAGAAATCTGCAACTGACAGGGATGGATTGGGGGGCATCTCCAGGACAAGATAGAGACCTGGAATAAAAGAGATACCCAAGAATCAATCATTGTAGATTAGGAACCTGAAGAGGACACCTCCTGTAGCCAGACAGGAACCCCAGTGGAGTGATAGGGATATCAACCCACCCACAAAACTTTTAATCCAAAATTTATCCTCTCTATAAGAGATGCAGTCATGGAGAATGGAGCAGAAAGTGAGGGAATGGCCAACCAATAACTGGCCCAACTGTGACCCATCACATGGACAAGGATCAATCCCTAACACTATTAATGGTACTCTGTTATGCTTGCAGAGAGGAGCATAATGTCCTATGAGAGGCTACACACAGCAACTGACTGAAACAGATGCAGATGCCTACAACCAAATAGTGGATGGTGCTTGAGGAATCTTATGTTAAAATAGGAGGAAGGATTGCAGGCGCGAAGGAGATAGGAACTCCACAGTAAGACCAACAGAGTTAACCTGGACCCTTGGGGCTCTCAGAGACTGAACAACCAACCGAAGAGCATACACAGACTGGACCCTAGGCCTCCCTGCTCATATGTAGCAGATGTGCACCTTGTCCTTCATGTGGTCCCCAGAAAACTGGAGCGTGGGCTATCCCAAAATATGTTACCTGTCTGTGGGATATGTTCTAGCTGGACTGCCTTGTTTGACCTCAGTGCAAGAGGAAGCTTCTAGTTTCTCAGAAACTTGAAATGCCAAGATGGGGAGATAACCAGTGTGCCCCACCCACTCAGAGGAAAAGTGGAAGGAAAAATGGGGGAAGGATTGTGGGAGGGGGTAAACAGGAAGGGGCCAGTGAGTAGAATGCAAAGTGAAAAAGTGAAAAATTAATTAATTAATCTAATTAAATTTAAAAAGTTTAGGTGTTTTGGCAAATAAGGTGATTGTATAGTGTAATCTCTGAAACAAGATATAATGAAGGATCTATACTAGAGGAATAAAGCAAGACCTACACTATATACAATAAGCACAGACAACAAAGTTCATATGAAAAAGCGTCACCTTAATCTCAACACAAAAAGATAATTCTGAAATTAAATTGTGTTCAGGAAGCAATTGGAACGAGTTCTGCTACTTGACAGATTCAAGGTTTTATAACAAAGAGAAAACATATTTTCTACTAACCACTTATTTTAGTCATTCTGAAATGATATAAAAATAGCAAAGATGTTTTATTTAACGGATCATAAAAGTATTTTAAAATAAAAAGAAATGTAAACAAAAAGCACAAGTACCTTATCTGTTGAAACAATAGAATTGCTTTGCTGCAGAAAAATGTATTTACAACCACTTTTGTATAAGGTTTGGTATCTCTTAGCACCCATTTATAATGTAATTTAAAAGAAGAAAGCAAAGTTGTTACATGCAGCTTATATATGAATACTGCCCCCCTCAGTTAATTAGAAATGTTAGAAATCCTTATAGAGACATCATTCTTATGTATAATTTTTGTCAAAACAATTGATTATTTATACCTAGTTTCCAAACTTAGTCACAGAGTGATAGTCAATACTGTAGGGCAAAATGCTGTGACTATATAATTCAGAATCAGCAATATTCTGTATGAGTTAGATACACTGTAACATTTCAATGATGCCTTAAATTCTAATGGTTTCAAGCTGCTCGAAACTCCTGAAGCAATCAAAAATAATCTGTCATGGGACTAGGGCTATGAACATCATGTCATAGCCACTCTGCTATTAGATTTATTGGAGGGTAAAGCATGTCATTTATGCCTCAACTCACAGGAGAAAAAAGCAATCCCTATGAAGTTAATCTAATAATAGACTGGAAAGCAATGATTACCGTTTCATGTACACTAGCTATTTGTAGCAGTGGTTGGCCTAATTCTGCTGGCTGCGCTTGTCAGAGCTTTGGGACTAACAAGTGTTTAGCTGAAAATCTATTGAGAAACATCAAGAAATCATTTAATGAGGAACAAATCTTTCATTTATTGCTACTGAGGGAACACTGAAACCACACTTCCCTCTTATCCCTTTCCCTTTTATTTTGAGAGCTTGCTGTAAGTCATATTTCCCATGGGAAAAAAATGTATCTTTAGGCATTGAGTTTAGCAGTTGCATAACAACTATACCATTTTATATATTATGCACAGTAGTTTCTACCACAGTGTTCTAAGTTTTATTGCACTGTTTGAAGAACCCAAGCATTTGATCAAGATATCCATTACTTACTATTTGTGCATCATTGAATTATCCTTAGGACTCTGATAAATTGAAAGCATACAGCTATAATCACAGACTAACATTTACTCAAGAAATGTCTGGAAAGAATAATTTTTACCTCCTGTAAGGTCAAAGATACTTCATCAGTTCAACCTCATATAGGATCATCATAATATTGAATAAAATGAAAAAGAAAAATAAAAAAACTGTTCCTGTACTTGTCATTTAATAGAATTTTAATTGCTAAGTTAAACTGCAAAAAAAAAAAACCAATTATTCTACACAATCATTATTTGTGCCTCCCAGGGTACAATTTGGGAAGAAGGGGTACAATATATATTCCTCATGGATAATAGTGGAGGAGGCAGGGAGAAAGAGTATAAGAACCAGACAATATATGGCTACCAGGACACAGTATCTTCAATTCACAGCATGGCAGTTGAATATATAAACTCACATCAGGATGAACAAGACCTGTGTAAATCCAAGCCAGACCAAGGTTCAGCATAGAGACAGGAGCTTGAAACAAGAACCAAACACAAGCCATGTAGATATTGGCAGTTGTTTGCTGCTCGGTGGGCAGACTATTGTCTCTAAGAGTATAGTTGTTGGGAAGCTGACCAAACTTCAATGGATGATCACACACCCAAGAGTATTTGAACAGTACATACTTGTCTTGATGTGTTTAAAAAGGAAGATACAAGTCAGGCATAGTGGCATGTGCTTTGAATTTGAGCACTTGAGGGGCAGAAGCAGATCTATCTATGTGAAATTAAGACCAACCTAGTATATATAGTGAGGTCAAAGACAACAGAGCTACATTGTGATAACCTGTCTCAAAAGCAATACAAATTAGGTAGGGAGAGAAGGGGTGATGTATATGAGAAGAATTGAGGGAAGGGGTGAATATGATCAAAAGACATTGTAAAAAAAATCCCAAAGGGATACATATGTATGTGTGTGTATGTATATGTGTGTGTGTTCAAAAATGAATAAGATAAAGATATTACAAAAACTTAACACTTAAATTATATCTTCAAAGAGCACAAAATTTTGTATTTAGAGGCAGTATAAGTTAGTATCCAAAGACTCCAACCATCAAGATAAAGATTGATACAATTACCTTTTATAAATATTTATATTTATAAACATTTAAGAACCCGGAAAATGAGCCTCATATTTGTTATTAGATAAGGAAGATGATTATATTATCAGTATTAATCTAGTAACTTATTAAAGGTAAGTACTATTGGGTTAATAACTATAGTTGCTTAATGCATTCTTTGACCAAAAAGTTACTCATGGATATTAACTTCAAAAAGGTAACTCTGGAGGGAGGGGGCGTCCCTCTGCAGGGCAGAAGTCCTACAGCAGGGCTGGCGCTTCGATTACTGCAGACCTGCCCAGCTCTTGACAACCAATTAATTTTCTTTTGTAGTTGATCTCACTGTTTCATTCTCAAAATTCAAATGCTACAGTCCTGAATCTCCAAACCTTTGTATGAGCCCTTTTTTAGAGATAGTGCCTTTACAATGGTGATAAAATCACTAGTGTGGTCCCTACTTCAATAGGGAGGGCATCCTTGTAAAAGGAGGAAACCTGGAGACATGCACAGCACATACAGAAAGAACACTATGTATCATTGAAAAAGGGCCACCCCAACCAACTAACTGGGAAATGATCTTTACCAACCCTACATCTGACAGAGGGCTAATATCCAATATATACAAAGAACTCAAGAAGTTAAAGTCCAGAGAGACAAGTAACCCTATTAAAAAATGGGGTACAGAGCTAAACAAAGAGTTCTCACCTGAAGAATATCTAATGGCTGAGAAGCACCTAAAGAGATGTTCATCATCCTTAGTCATTAGGGAAATGAAAATCAAAACAACCCTGAGATTCCATCTCACACCAGTCAGAATGGCTAAGATCAAAAACACAAGAGACAGCAGTTGTTGGCGAGGATGTGGAGAAAGAGGAGCACTCCTCCACTGCTGGTGGAATTGCAAGCTGGTACAACCACTCTGGAAAGCAGTCTGGCGGTTCCTCAGAAAACCAGGCATGACACTCCCGGAGGATCCGACTATACCACTCCTGGGTATATACTCACAGGCTTTACCTGCATGCAATAAGGACACATGCTCCACTATGTTCATAGCAGCCTTATTTATAATAGCCAGAAGCTGGAAAGAACCCAGATGTCCCTCAAAGGAGGAATGGATTCAGAAGGTGTGGTATATTTACACAATGGAATACTACTCTGCAATTAAAAACAATGAATTCACGAAATTCCTAGGCAAATGATCAGAACTTGAAAATATCATCCTTAGTGAGGTAACCCAATCACAAAAGAACACACATAGTATGCAGTCACTGATAAGGGGATATTAACCCAGAATCTCAGAATACCCTAGACACAATTCGCATATCAATAGGTTTCCAAGAAGATGGAAGGAGAGACCCCTTTTCCTGGAAAGACTGGATGTAGTGGAATGCCAGGACAGAGAAGCGAGAGGGGGTTGAATGGGGAAAAGAGGGAGGGAAGGGGGCTTATGGGACTTTCGGGGAGGGAGGAAACGGGAAAGGGGAAATGATTTTGAATGTAAATTAAAAAAAAACTTAGAAAATAAAATAAAATTTAAAAAAAAAGTTAACTCTGAAAGTAACTGAACATAACTATTCTTAACAACATTCCAGCAAAGCCAAATGTAGATTTACTAAAATATATGTAGTACCTTGTATACAACCATTTGAAATTTTTTCTTTTCTTTCTTTTCTTTCTCTCTCTCTCTCTTTATTTGTAGAGCAAAATTTCATTGAAGACCATTTAACAAATCTGTACTTTATTAGTGGAATAGTAAATTTTGTGAAAATTTGTACTACATAGATTTTTGCTTGCATTTTTAACAGAAAATGAAAATTAAACTTTTATATACTGACATAATTAAATTATATTTATTGAAGTGGATTACTACAATATACATTACATCTGAGATATAAGTATGCATTTCTTTAGCTTGACAGCTAGAAACCAAAATCTTATGTTTTATATTTACATGTACTTTTACTTTAATGATGTACTTGTATATTTGAGATTTAGTGGTATGAATGCTTCTACTTTGGAACAATATATCACAAAATCACTAAAGTTTGATAAAGATGATAATGCTATCTTTTCTCACTTAATATAACACAGTTTAGAGATACAATGTATTTTTTCTATAATCAGTGTTTTAAATTTTTTAATGCCATTATTTTAAAATAGATTTTTAGCCTATTTAATAGAATTCTCAGTAAAATATGTACATCTATATACATAATTTAGAATATATATTCTAAATTGTAATATATTACTGATGTTCAAATTGTCAACTAACACATGAATATTTTAGTATTCAATAAAGAGAAGTAGGTATATAGTTGGATTTACTACAAATTCTTTGTGAAATACTTTAAAGTTCATGGCCTACATATTTTGTCTCATTCAAGAAACAACTAAGAGACATTATCATGTACATTAAGATTCTTTTTTTTATTTAAGTTTTTTTTATTTACATTCAAAATCATTCCCCCTTTCCCGTTTCCTCCTTCCCCAAAAGTCCCATAAGCCCCCTTCCCTCCCTCTTTTCCCCATTCAACCCCCTCTTGCTTCTCTGTCCTGGCATTCCCCTACATCCAGTCTTTCCAGGACCAGGGGTCTCTCCTTCCATCTTCTTGGAAATCTATTGATATGCAAATTGTGTCTAGGGTATTCTGAGATTCTGGGTTAATATCCCCTTATCAGTGACTGCATACCATGTGTGTTCTTTTGTGATCGGGTTACCTCACTAAGGATGATATTTTCAAGTTCTGACCATTTGCCTAGGAATTTCATGAATTCATTGTTTTTAATTGCAGAGTAGTATTAGTATGTACACCTTTAATATCCACAAATATATTTTACAAACCTGAACAAAAATCTTATCCCTTACTATTCCAAACTTTGAGAAAGATGGTTTCAATGTATCAGCAGTACTAGTAAATAAAGATCTCTCATCTTGCTAATAAAAATAAAATTACTTTGTTAATCATAATAAATCTAGTCTAGGACACATGGAGATTTTATCCAGAAATAAAAGATGAACAGCTAATATAAGTAGGAAATTATGTCTCACTTAAAAATCTCCACTTAAGCAAAGTTATGTCCCATTTTATAGAGTTTATATGTCTAAATTTTTATTTAGACAAATGCAGTAGAAGAAAAATTTTGATCTTACTTAAACTTTTATTACCCATTGTGAATCAATTTTAAATCACAAGAACTGCTTTGTACCAACTAGCAATACATATTATAACAAATTTGGGATGTTTCCTAAATGGATTTCAAATTTTATAATACTTCAGTACTATATCAAGATGCTTATGCAATTAAACAGATTTTACATATGTATAATAATCAAACATTAAAAATATGTTTTCAAATGGATTTTCCAAGCATCCTTAATGGTATTTTTCTTCCTCTCTCACTGTTCCTCTGTATTTACTTCTCTAATAAAGTTATGCCTCTTGGGGTAATTATATTACCCCTTGGAGATATATGCTAACAAAACCCCCAGTATTAAGAATAAGAAATCCTCCTTTAAGTCATTGGTAGGGAAAGTATAAGAGGCTCCCCAAACAGTAGTGATATTGTTGCTCTTGGTTGTTCCCCAAAGTTCAAGGATAAGACCCTACTGCTAAAGACACATTTTAGAAAAAGGACTTAGAAGAATCATGCTGTACCTAATTCACTGTCTTTCATGAAGATTAATTCTCATAGTATGTAAAGGTGTTATTCAAGCTGCCATTGGAGGAAAAAACAATCAACAGTCTTAGTCTGCTTTAAAGCTTATTACCCACAGCAATGATCTGCCTGGGAGATACTCACAAAGGTTCAATAGTAGCACTTTTATCTCAGGGATAATCAACAGCAGTCTAATTAGACTAAGGCTCACACAACAAAGGGAAATCATGCCAGATACTGTAAATCCACCTGTGTCTAGAGAAGTCATTGACCCAGAGGAAAGCCTACCACTGCCTCTTTCCTAAACAAGTATCATTCTTAATTGTATTCTCACTAAGTACCTGTATACACACAGATAGGTATAGCTCTTACCACTAATCAAGGAAGTCACTTTTTGCAGCAGAAATACCTACAGAAAGTAACATCTAATAAAAATTCAGAGAACAAATGGCCATATATTGTGCAACACAATTGATATTTTTACAAAACAAATCCTAAAGATAAAGACTTTGGGGATACTGTAGAAGAACCAGAAAGATTGTAAGAAGTTGAGGGTCATGCTATCTGCTGATAGTGTTACCTTGAACCCATGAAATCATTACAATATAGGTACATATAACTGGCCTGCACAATCACAACACCAATTCACATGTTATTGTGGGTGGGAGAAACTCACAGGGTACTGCCAAAAGATAATGAGCTATGGGCAACTAATGGCTACTGAGAGAGGGAGAGCCAGGTATCCTGAAGGACTAGCCCCCTGATGGGTAACCCAGTCTAAAGTAGTTGGCCCTAGAAACATATATATGTATGTATATGTGTATGTGTATGTGTGTTTGTACGTGTATGTATATGCATATGTATGCAGATATGTGTGCAACATTAAAAAGACTGAGTAGCTTATATAGGAAAACACAAAAACAGATTCCTACACACACACACACACACACACACACACACACACACACACACATTGTAAATTAATAATTATTTTAAAAAGACTAGGTCTTGAATTTGAGGGAAAGGTGATAGATATTGAAAGAGGTAGAGGGGGCAGGAGGGGCATAAATTATGTAAATACAGAGTTCATGTATGAAAGAGCTCTTGAAAAAAATGATGAAATATTTAAGCACTAGTAGACAAAAAAGGTTGACTATCTGAAACTATCCAAACACATTCACTAATTCACATATCCTAAGTGGATTAGCTCAAATAAGTATTATGTGAAAGACAATAAAACAAACGATTTCACACTAAGTGAAGGCTTGACTTACAGGAAGTGGCATTTCTTATGGCCCAAGGCATTGAATTAGTTTTGCTGCTCTATAATTTTACTGATTCACTTGAGTGGCCAGAAGAGGACATTTTCTGCCTGACTTCAGTGTAATCAAGTCACCTGCTCAGCAATTGCTGTAGCCAAGTTAACTGCACTCTACTGAGCACTGAGTGTGTGCAGGGAGGACAAGAAGATCAGCATCTTGCATGTACATGCAGAACTACTGAGCATTGGTGAATCACCACTTCCTAATGCATCTTTGTTATTTACTTACCAGGTAAAATGTAATCTCCAAAAATTTGCATCTCTTATCTCAAGGTACCTCCCAGTCTAATCAATGGTAAAGGTGCGCTCTCTTCTTTTACTATCAGATTTCAACATATATGGAAAATCTACTAAAACTACATTAACTGTGCATTTTAAAAGAAACTATTAGTTATCCTTCAAAATGGTACCATTTGTAAAAGCTTCATTTTTTTCTGTGTGTGAATAGGGGATGTCCACACACTACAGTATTGTAAGGATCATTTAAACTTGATTGAAATGCTGTCATTCAAACATATATAGAGCAAAGCAACACAACAAATGGCAAGGCTGAAGCATAGTAACAAAGCAAATTATTGCATACAAATCCACATTTTAATGCACAAAAGGACTTTTGCAAATGCATTTCTGTTTATTGTCAAGACGTATTAAATAGTTCCTTATAAATAAAATTGCAATTTCTAAGGAAATGAGCATTGTATATATTTAGTAATTTTATTGCATCTATATGTAGCATATGTTGTGTATATATATATGTTATGAAAATATGTATCAAATATGCTACACAGATACATACATACATATATATATATATATTATATATTACATATTATATATCTCCAATGTGGAACTTATACTTCACATAAGGGAGAATTGACAAGTATTAATTGGGCAGCAAAAAAAAATTGGGTTGGAGCATGTGAGAAATTGTCATTCTAACTTCTTAAGTAAAACAAGCACATATATTCTGTGGCTCTAAGGCACAAAATTTTCTGCACACTTCGGGTACAACAGTTCTAAGTAAACAGTTTTAGAAGATGACAGTCACACAGCAAGGATAAATCCAAGCATAACTAATCATTAAAGAAAGTAGAAAGTGGCATTTTCTTCTATTGATTTATAAACTGCAATGGGTAGACAGCAGAAAATAGAAGTCTAGAAACATTTGCCCAATGATTCATAATTTGTAAAGTAGGCAGTAAGAACCTGAGGTACAAGAGGATCTGCTCATCAAACTAAACATTGAATATTAGCAGACTTAGAATGAACTGCCTAGTTCGACTTAAAAGTATAACTACTCAAACCACATATAAAGTATTACCAAATTAATTTAGCTGTTTATAGAAAATATTCTAATGCAAATAGCTAAAGATAGCAAATACTATTATGTTCTATACCATTAGAGCAGCCCAGTTAAAAATATTTTATGTACTCACTGACAAATTCATGTAATATGCAATGTACATTTTAATATTTTTCAGCCCATTTTATTCAAATTTTACAAAATGATTTACCCATTTTACATGCAAATGTTGAAAACATGATTAAACAAAAATATGCTAGTAAAATACAAAATTTACTTTGCTCAATTTAATAATATAAAGTAAAAATAGTCTTTCAATATATGACCTATAAAATGTTTGATTATATTTTTATTCTTTCCTTTCATAATTCATGTTTAATCAACTTTTCTTTATTATTCAACAAATTATTATGCAATATGTACATCTCTTTTTTTCATAATAAATGTCTTATTTCCAATTTAAACCATAGATAGGGGACAAACAGAAACATTATGCATAAACTTTCTCAGAATAGACTGAGAGTGGGAAAAAAATCCATTTACCAAAAGGAAGACTCTAAATCACTTTAAAACCCTAGACTTTAGTTATACTGTAATGATAAATGATGATCATATTAAACTGTAGAGTATCTGTGTTATTTAGTGAAGGTGATTGAATCAACAAGATAAATCTAATACATTATTCATGCTTCAGGAACATTCAATTCTTTTTTCTACCTTACCTGTGTGATAAAGAAGCAAACTAGCAAAAAAATAAATAGATAAGGTAAATAAGACAGAAGAGTAATTTAATGTCCTAAAATCTGTTTTTGTTTAAGTATATGTGCTTGAATGAATTTATGTACTCTGTGTATGCACAGGTACACACAAAAGCAAGAAATGGTTATTTGTTCCCATGAAACAGGAATTACATGCAGTTGTGAGCCACCCAATGTGGGTATATTACATGCACTTGTGCACCACCCAGAGAAGGCATGTTACATGCAGTTCTGAACCACTCATTGTGGGCATGGGAAACTAAACCCAGGTAACAAGTGCTTCAAGTGCTCTTAATTATGTTTCTAATCCCAAAATTTTGTAATGAAATAATAGTTAATTGTCAGATAATGAAGAGTTCCTATAAAATATACTCATAAAATTTTCAGATATTGATTTTCTCATAAGCACAAAAAAGTTCTTTGTAAATCATTTTTTGGGATAATAGTTCAAGTTTTGTTGTTAAAACTCAATTGTAAAGCCCATAAACAAGGTTTATGAAAATAAAGTTTTAGAAAAAACAATATCATATTCATACACATAGATACATAATTTCATTTGTTCTATAAACTCAGAAATATAAATGTACTTCATATGGATCTTGTGAATATGTAACATAATGATTCAAATTCTTGGGCATATAGTATGAATTTGTTAATACTATCTGCATTAATTACTAATCTTGTGCTGTGATCAAATACTCAACAAAAACAGCATAAAGGAAGAATTTATGTACACATTTTTAGAATTTATTTCACTACAGTGGGGAAGGCATGGTGCTAGAGCCGAAGACAGATACCCGTTGCCTTTGCTGTCAGGAAGAAAGAAGATACTAATGCTTACACTCAGATACTTTTGTCCTTGTTTTTCTTTTTATTCAGTGTATGATAACCAAAAATGGGTGACACCTATCTGATAGATTCCTCCTCTTCAGGTAAACATCTCAAGAAATGACACAAAAGATAGACAAAACTAGGTGTCTCCTAGATGGTCTAAACCCAATTAGGTTACCAATGAAAACTAACCATTAAGTTTCATCCCTGATAACTTCACTCAAACACATCATATTTAAAATCATTATATATGACACTTTGGCTTCATTTGAAGGCTCATGAACTACTCATAATACAAAATGTATTCAGTATATCTCTAAGAGTCTCCAGCAGATCCAAAGCTATGCAGTAACCCAAGTCTCTTCTAAGACATAGGACAGCTCCTTAATTCATATCCTCTGGAAAAATCACAAAATATAATGAGAAAGAATAAGCATTCATGCTTTAAAGGAGTGAAATGGGGACATCAAGGAAAGAGTGGATGAAAGCAATGCCAAAATCCAGATTATACACACACACACACACACACACACGCACGCACACACACGCACATACACACAAATCCAGAAATACGCAAATAGATTAGATCATGGTTGCATCACCTGGGCCTCAAATAGCTTGAGTAGCCTTGTCTTTTCAACTCTGTTGTCTGCAGTACCTATAACATGTCTCTTTGACTGACTCTAAGGTTCCTCAGTCTGTAGCAACTATTGGTCTGGTGTTTAGCATCATATGTTCTGCATTGTAAGGCAAGTTTCACCTTCTTAGCTTCACACAATGACCTCTCTCGCCCAGTTGCAGCAAATCTTACCATACACAAATTGTCTGACCTCATCAGCTTTCTGGAATCTTGGCACAAATAACCATGACTTTTTGTAAGTGAAACTACATAGACAATGCTATCAAGCTCTTCTGCCAACTTAATGTGACTAAAGTTTTGGTGACTTTAGTGTTCCTTGCAATCTAAATGTGAAAACATCCATCTTTCTGCAGTTGTTATCCACCTGGGCATTCTTAATTCAGGCTCTGTCCTTTCAAATATATTTGCATTTTAACAAGTTGAATTCTTTGGTGGGTAGAGTTATTGCCTTCAGGCCACTTTTCCTACTGTTTCAATTTGTTATGTTAATATTTTTGACTTTTACTTCTGGGTTTTCCTCACCTGTCTTGCCTTCACTAAATAGCATACTACACATATTTCTGCTTTCTAATGCAGGATGTCTGACTGATAGCAATAATCATACAACTATCTGACTCATACTATGTGTTTTTCTTTTTCTTTTTTTTTTTTTTGAGTCAAGATTCATGCAACATAGCGTGGCATTAAACTTATTAGAATAAAGTTTAATGTTAAAATTCACCATGGCAGTAGGAACATGTGACAGCTAGGCATATTGTATAAACAGTCAGGGATCTGAAAACTAATGACTGCTAATGCTCAACTGTCTCCCTCCTTTTTTTTTATTATTTATTTTATTTTATTTTTTTAATTTACATTCCAAATCATTTCCCCTTTCCCGTTTCCTCCCTCCCCGAAAGTCCCATAAGCCCCCTTCCCTCCCTCTTTTCTCCATTCAACCCCCTCTCGTTACTCTGTCCTGGCGTTCCCCTACATCCAGTCTTTCCAGGACCAGGGGTCTCTCCTTCCATCTTCTTAGAAATCTATTGATATGCGGATTGTGTCTAGGGTATTCCGAGATTCTGGGTCAATATCCCCTTATCAGTGACTGCATACCATGTGTGTTCTTTTGTGATTGGGTTACCTCACTAAGGATGATATTTTCAAGATCTGACCATTTGCCTAGGAATTTCGTGAATTCATTGTTTTTAATTGCAGAGTAGTATTCCATTGTGTAGATATACCACATCTTCTGAATCCATTCCTCCGTTGAGGGACATCTGGGTTCTTTCCAGCTTCTGGCTATTATAAATAAGGCTGCTATGAACATAGTGGAGCATGTGTCCTTATTGCATGCAGGTAAAGCCTCTGGGTATATGCCCAGGAGTGGTATAGCCGGATCCTCCGGGAGTGTCATGCCCAGTTTTCTGAGGAACCGCCAGACTGCTTTCCAGAGTGGTTGTACCAGCTTGCAATTCCACCAGCAGTGGAGGAGTGTTCCTCTTTCTCCACATCCTCGCCAACAACTGCTGTCTCTTCTGTTTTTGATCTTAGCCATCCTGACTGGTGTGAGATGGAATCTCAGGGTTGTTTTGATTTGAATTTCCCTAATGACTAAGGATGATGAACATCTCTTTAGGTGCTTCTCAGCCATTAGATATTCTTCAGGTGAGAACTCTTTGTTTAGCTCTGTACCCCATTTGTTAATAGGGTTACTTGCCTCTCTGGAGTTTAACTTCTTGAGTTCTTTGTATATATTGGATATTAGCCCTCTGTCGGATGTAAGGTTGGTAAAGATCATTTCCCAGTTAGTTGGTTGCAGCTTTGTCTTTTGACAGTGTCTTTTGCCTTGCAAAAACTTTGTAATTTAATGGGGTCCCATTTGTATATTCTTGATCTTAGAGCATAAGCTATTGGAGTTCTGTTCAGGAAATTCTCCCCTGTGCCCATATGTTCAAGGTTCTTCCCTAGTTTCCCTTCTATTAGTTTCTAAGCAAACAAGTGAAAGATCTGTATGACAAGAACTTCAAGTCTCTGAAGAAAGAAATTGAAGAAGACCTCAGAAGATGGAAAAATCTGCCATGCTCATGGATTGGCAGGATTAATATAGTAAAAATGAGCATCTTACCAAAAGTAATACACAGATTCAATGGAATCCCCATCAAAATCCCAACTCAATTCTTCATAGAGTTAGAAAGAGCAATTCAAAAATTCATCTGGAATAACAGAAAACCCAGAATAGCTAAAACTATTCTCAAGAGTAAAAGAACCTCTGGGGGAATCAGTATCCCGGACCTCAAGCTGTACTACAGAGCAATAGTGTTAAAAACTGCATGGTATTGGTACAGTAACAGACATGTAGATCAATGGAACAGAATTGAAGACCCAGAAATGAATCCACACTCCTATGGTCACTTGATCTTTGACAAAGGAGCTAAAACCATCCAGTGGAAAAAAGATAGCCTTTTCAACAAATGGTGCTGGCTCAGCTGGAGGTCAACATGCAGAAGAATGCAAATTGACCCATTCTTATCTCCTTACACTAAGCTCAATTCTAAGTGTCTCCCTCCTTTAATTCAGTCTGAGATACTAGTTTAGGAGATGGTACCACCATGACTTAGGGTATGCCTTTCCTCTTTAGTTGCAACTTGCTGAAAACATCCTCACATACAGTTTTAAGAGATGGGTCTCTAGGGCATCCCCATCCAGTTGAATTGACCATGAAAATTAACTGTCATGTTATTGTTTTGTTAAATAAAACATCAAACAAGTTTAAAATTTTTGGTCATTTTCCTTTTATAACAACTATTAAAGTAAAATCAGTCATTTCTATGTCCCATTTATGAAACTAATGTATACAAATATTAGTTCAAGGAAAATTCTTTTTCTCTATTTAAGAAAAAAGTTCACAGTTAACTAATTTCTAATTCCTTTTTATATTATCTTACTTGATTACATACTATTTTATACTCATTTATGATTAATAGTAACATGTTCCGTACATTTTAAAGAAATTGTGCTATGTCAGAAATGGGACATAACAGTAGGAGAAATTCAGACTTGGACCACAATGATCATATTAAAGAGGGCGGAGAGTAAAATAGCTATCACTTCAGTATAGATGTAGAGAAACAACATCACAGAAAGCAAAACTCAGTGATACAGAACACATACTATAAAACTATCATATAACATGCATTTTCTTCTAATTTCAAAATTAAATATAATAGAAAAACAAAACTAGTTTAAGCTTTAGCAAACACTAATTTTAAAGCAAGACAGAAAATTTGCTTTGCACAACAATGTTTCTGATTTATATGTTTAACCAAACACTGTAATCATTATATTAGCACCCACAGTTTTGCAACACACAGCTTTTTCACAGGTAAGCATTTGGTCATGAATATTTCAGTCCCTTAGCTCATAAGGACAAAAAATGAGAAATGATATTCATTATTGGATGGAAACTTTGTTTAGCCTTAACATCCTTGGATGCCAACCAGACATCCCATCAGCATTTGTAAACATATGGACTATTATTTCCCTAACACAGTAGTTTCTGTTAATTTATTGCATTTTTATATAGTAAAGACCCACATGCTTTCAAAGCCTGCCATAGAAGCAAAAAATTATAGCTATCATTAGACTAAAAACTAGAACATAGAGGAAATATTTATCAAATTTGGAGTTTATAATTTTGAGACAAATTGAATCAGCTCTATGCTGAATATATATACAAATAACTCTTACTGTATCCCAACTGACAAACAGCTATCAATCCAGGAATTTACTTTTCAGATCAGCAACCACAATTTGGATACTTATGAAAAGATATGAGTTTCTTAAATGTGCCCATATAAAGGATCAAGACACACGTCTTCATTTTCCATAACTGACAATTGGGCAATTTTCTACATACTCAAATGTTGATAAAAAGATGGATCTGGGTGTGATAATGACTCTCATATGGATTATAAGAAAAATTCTATTGGCATATAATAGTTGTATTACCTTTCATCAGGTTTCTTAAGATTTAATGTCTTATCTTTGTAATCTTCCTGGTGCTTTATATCTGGTAGCTTGCCCATTATAGACTGGTCACTATACAGATTTGCAGACCCTTCATTATTTTCCTCAAAAATACATAAAGGCAAATGAGGAAATATTTACAAACCAATTTAAAAATGTAGATAACTAATTAATAGTAGGAAAAGGTAATTCAAATGAATTCTTCATAATTCTCATGGAAATAAGTGAAATGAGGGAGCATTGATATGGGTCAGCAGGGAAAGGTAGAATTTGAGGAAATTGTAATTCCCAAAATGAATTTTACTGTTATATTATCTTGTACTGTTTTATTAAAGAAGAAATTGTTCCATAAATATATGTTCAATGAAATAAAAGCATATGTACTTCTGTAGTTATACTTATCTATTTATATATATTGATACTATATCTATACTTTTATGTTGATGTAGGTATATTACAGAAATAAATATACGACACCATTGTAAAGAATAGATCTTTGATTGTGTTTACAAAGACCAATCTTTAGTAATTAAAGGCTAATAATTTTATTTAAGTATACTTTTAGAAAGAATCTATTTAAATAGCCTAAGTTGGCAAGAAAGTTACTCTGTAGCCTCAAACTTAAGGCAATATTTGTCACAAATATCTCAAATGTAGAAACTACAGATATATTTCTTAGTGTCAAGCTGAACTCTAAGCAATGTAATATGACTATACACATTCTCTCCTACTCACAAAAATTACTGTATAAATACTTAATTTGGTAAAAGGGTATTTTATTAATAATAGACACCTCAGCATATTTGTTACCTAAATTAGTATAAATTCTGAGCAAGTTAAAGTTTAAATTAATTAACTTTCTTGTGTGGGGGAAATTTAACCTAGAGGAATAAGCATCCTTGAAATTAAAGGAAAAGAATAAATCACAATAACCAAAGATTTTCATATACAATAGAAAATATTTATGTCATATTATACAAGTAAAGCAGTAAAACTTACATTATATCATGCCCATCTTTAAGATATACATGCCAAAGGACTATTTTAAAATAAACATAACAATGATGTCTTAGAAATTTCTGATATTTGCTAACACTTTTACTGAGTAGCTATTTTACATAAATTTAGAGGAAAGATAACAAAAATTACAATATCTGAAAGTAGGCAAGACTATGCTTATCATTTTATGTGCACTTTTAGATTACAACTTAATATTATAAATTTAGAAAAATAATAATACAAATAAACACAACAGACACATCTGTTGCCTAAGTAAATATAGCAGAGCTCAAACATAATTCTAGCCACATATGACACTGAAACACTAAGAATAATAATATTACAATTGGATGTAAAATTATATATGGATATATAATGTTATATCCAAATAATTTGTTGATATAAAAGAACCAGAAATGAGAAATAATTATACAACATTTCAAAGACCAGGAGATCTCACAAATATTTGAGGAATATTAAGAGGGAGAAAAATAGTGTTCTCCGGGGAAGAACACACCAATTGAGTAACACTGTAAGGACTGAGCAGTGTGTGTGTGTGTGTGTGTGTGTGTGTGTGTGTGTGTGTGTGTGTAAAACAGTAAATGAAAGAAGAGACAGTGATTTTGAATAAAGCAATACACACACTCACACACACAGAGGTAACAAAAACTCACAAAAAGAGATCCCATTAATTTGAAAGGGAGCAAGGAGAGGTATATGGGACAGTTTGGAGGGAGGAAAGGAAAAAGCAAAATGATGTGATTATAGAATAATCTCATAAATAAAATTAAATAAATTAAAAATGAACAGAAAAATAAAAATCACCTGAATATTTTAAATCACATATATATATATATATGATATTAAGGCAAGATAGATTTTCCAAACATGAAATTTACTGATATTTGTTCCTGTCTGAAAGAATTGCAGGGATGTAAATGGAGAGGAGCTTGAGGAAAATAAGGTCCAGTGACAGGCCCAAAGTGGGATCCAGCTTAAGGGGAGGTTCCAAGGCCTGACACTACTACTGAGGCTATAGAGGGCTCACAAAACGGGGCCTACCATGACCACACTCCGGAAGACCCAACAAGCAGCTCAAAGAGTCAGATGTAGATATTTAAACAAAACAATGGACAGAAGCTCTCACCCCTGTGGTTGAATTAGGGAAAAGCTGGAAGAAGCTGAGGAGTAGGGAGGCCCTATAGGAAGACCATCATCCTCAACTAACCTGGACCCTGAGATCTCTCAGACACTGAGCCACCAACCAGGCAGCATACACCAGATGATACGAGCCCCCCAACACATATACAGCAGAGGACTGCTGGGTCTGTGTTCATTCAGAGAGGATGTACCTAACTCTCAAGAGACTGGAGGCACCATGTGTACCTCTTGTGGCAGAGGAATGCCTTGTCAGGCATCAGAGGGATGAGTGGTCCTTGGTTCAATGAAAGCTCAATAGATGCCCCAACAAAGGGAAATCGACGGGGTGGGGGTAGGTGGGAGTGGGTAAGGTGTACGGGCATATACTTGGAGGCAGGGGGTGGGGGGGGAGTAGTTGGGGATTTTGGGGAGGAGGAAACCGGGATACGTTTTAGTATTTGAAATGTAAATGAAGATTATATTCAATAAAAAAATAATAATAAAGTAAAAAAAAAAAAAAGAGGGAGAGAGAGAGACTGGAGGCCCCGAGGAGTTTAGAGGTCAGGTGGAGTGGGGTGTGGGGACATCCTCATGGAGACAGAGGGGTGAGGAAGAGGTATGGGATGTGGAACAGTTGGGGGGGTGGACCAGGAGGGGAATAAAATCTGGAGTATAAAAAAATAAATAAACAAAAAGAAAGAAAATTATAAGATAAAAAAACATCAGTTACATATTTTCCACCTCAAATCTCGTCTTTAGTCTCTTTAATTTCATTGCTATTTCCCTGTCACAATAAGTACTTTCTCATCCCTTCAGTGCTTCTATGTACCTGGAGCATCATCCCTTCATTCTCCACATGTCTGACCCTAAGCCTATGAAATACAGATAGATCTAAAGAGTCAATCTTTCTGATCATTACCTAATTTACCAAGTTCATTTATTTGCTTGCATCTTTGTGAGGTTATGACACCATGTATCAGGTTGGTTTATAGTCTCTGTCATGCTCTAATATGACTATTATATCTTTGACCTTAATTTTAGGACAACATAGATGACTACTCATATATTTGTTCCTTTCCTAAGGAATTAAAACCCAAACAAGATAAGTACTTTATAAATTTATAAATTATTGATAGATAATAGATAGATAATGACTTTTCATTAATTTTTCCATAATATAAAATAGATAGATAATGACTTTTCATTAATTTTTCCATAATATAATAGTTTTAAAGATTTTAGATTCTACTAGGGAACTATTAAGATTATTTTTCAAGTATTTTGTATACACATGAGCACTTTTAGAGTATCAAGAGAGTTCTATGATAATTTATGAAATAGTTATTGTTAATAACTTACTTCACAGTTCCAGAAAAAATTTTTCAGGACAATTACCACCCACAGGTTTATTTACTAATATATTGCTGTTGATCAGAGGATGCATATTTCCTTTTCAGGTTCTTAATCTGGTATAGTAACTGATAATATACAGAGCTGCTCATAACAGAAAAAACAAGTATTGATGAGGTACATAAGGTAAGCACCCCACAAGAAGCTTTCCAGTGATGCTAATTTGTTCGTTCCACATCTTTGCTCCCAGCCCTCATTATACACATTGAAAGAGATTTCTCATAGGAATATGACATTTAGAAAATCATATCCAAATAATTTTAGTCATTTAAGTTCAAATAAAAATCGTGTTTGCATGAATACTCCAAAAATATTTGATAATGTAACCTCTAGTAGAGCTTGAAGAGCTTTGATGGAAAAGACACAACAATATTAGTTTGTTTCAAACTCTTGGCAGTAAAAAGAGACAATACTGATGGATAGCATTACCTGTTGGAGTGATCAGTCCTGGTGATAAGAGGCCTGAGACTGCATGGGGCAGAAGTCGGGCATTATCTTGCAACACTCCCAAAGAACGCTTAGGGGGCCTGCCAGGCCTTGAACTGTTGAAAAACAAAGATACAGCTCAAATACTATTACTTGATACATTTGCTTTCTGGATCTTATGTAATTGTCAAGAATATATAAAACATTGCATTAGAGATCATGCACTGCCATGGGTAAATAACGAAAACCAACAGTTTACAATAAATTTTACAACATAATCACAGCTAATATTAATGCTGCCAAGAATCAATTTCCAATTTAGCTTTCATTTGTAAGCCAGTACTTTGCAATACAAAACACCTGTTGTGAAGAATCCCTAAACTATATCCTGTCCTTAAAGCCATGTGATCCCTGGAATCGATATATGTTATTAAGGTCTGAGGCAGTGAGTCACAGAATTCACACTATATAAAATTGGACAGTGTCCCTACTTACCATAGCAGAGGAGATGGGTACAAAGTTGTGAGTCATGGAATAAAACATAGTATTCATTAGCATTTCCCCAGCTGCTGGAAACCCATGAGGAACAACGGAAACTCATTCCTAGTATATTGATTTTGTTCTGCCTCTTTTGGAGTGACTACACAAAGAAAATTTGCCATGTAGGCTGTCTTTTTCTCAGATCAAATATTTCTTCACACAGTTTTGTTACTCCATTGAGAATTCTGTGTAATTTTTCATATTCACCCTTCCTCTGTGTCTTCCCCCCTCCATATCCACCCAAGTTTCTGTTCTCTTTGGTTTGAAACCATCAAGTCCAACTGGTGCTGCCCATATATTATAATTGAATCAACACTTAAAGCATTCATGAAAACGGTTGCATTCACACATTCTTAGCTCTAGTGCAAAGTTCAGAAATGATATTTTCAGAAACTGTCACTTATAGGTGGGTGGTAGAAAGCCTGCTCTGAAAGCACAGAGTCCTGAATTTAATCATGAGTACAAAGGGATGGGGAATAAATTAAAGACAGTTTCAGTATTAAAATACAAATGTGTATATCTGTTTTCACCTTTTCATGCCCTTATATAGTATTCTAAAAATCATCATTTGGAGGTTGACACAATTTGCAGACATTTGAACAATAGAATATCAGAATTTCTCAAGTTATTATATACTTTATCTTATTACATTTATTTTTTAGTTCTATGGCAGTATTGCATGTCACAGCATGTTTAAGGATGTTAGAGGAGTACTAGTGGGAGGCACTTCTCTCCATTTATAATGTGGGTCCTGGAGATTTAACTCAGGCCCTTAGGTTTAGCAACAAGTATCTTTATCCATTGAACCATCTTGCAGGCCCAATGCTTCACATATTACATTAATCTTGCATAAGATGCAGCTATTTCTTTTGAATAGAAATGCATTTTGTAAAAAGAATGAAAGGACTTTTGATTAATACAGAAGTTGCACAATACTATGTTAATACACTGAGCATTAAAAAAAAATGTATGTGGTTCATTCAGGTAGGCAACATTTCCAAAACAAGGGCTTCTTGTTCACAAAGAGATAGAAGTAGAACTACATCCTATCAACCTTGCAGTAGTGAAGAGATCCACCATATAAAACAAACTGCTGTTCAATAAGAACAAGTCCTAGAAACTTTTAACACAGCAGTAATATTAGCAATCTCATTTTTCACAAATTCTTTTAGCGTTATTTTCTTCCATTATCTATCAATATTGTGCCTAAATCTAGCAAGAAAATTTTTTCTGATTTAATGATTCTCTCCTTTACTTTCTGTTCAATATTGGGTAATAATCTATTTTATTTAATTTAGTGTAGTTGCCTTGTTTACCTTGGTCCCATTTTATGTCTTCTTAGATTTTTTTTAAGGGTGCAGAAAGAGAAACACACTTTTTTAAACTGGAATTATGCTTTAGGAACCCAAGATCAGTGAAAAATATTTATCACCTAAAGAAGATAAATTATTATTTTGTTAAATAATAGTCCCTATATCTAAACATTCTAAATGTTTGATTGTGTCTTGTGTTTGTCAGATCTCAAGCCTCCTACTTAAACTCACATGCTTACTCTTTGTACTTCCCTCCTGCTTCAGTGCTTTGTCCCTGCATCACTTCTCACACTGTCAGCTAAAGTATGCTCCCTGATACCCCTTCACATTGCACGTGAGAAACCATATGACAGCTAACTGTTAACAGAAGTCTTTAAAAGCTATCTAGCTTAATTAGTTTTCAGTGTATGCGTGTGTATGTTTGTGTGTGGGGTTTATGTGTGTGTGTCTTTTTCTCTCTCTGTCTCTCTGTCTCTCTGTCTCTCTGTCTCTCTCTCTCTCTCTCTCTCTCTCTCTCTCTCTCTCTCTCTCTCTCTCTCTCTCTCTCTGAGTGTGTGTGTGTGTGTGTGTGTGTGTGTGTGTGTGTGTGTGTATTCTCCCTACAATACAATACTCTTCAAACAAGTTGAGAGATAGTAGAAAACTCTTGGTTTAAAGTTTCCATTTTGACTTCTACAATTGGATGGATATATACTGGAGAATCCATGGCTTATGTCACATCTAACACACATAGATATAATCTCCAGGGTATCAAATTCTCTATTCTTTTATGCTTTTAATTTTCTAGTTTATCCTTTTAGCATGATTGATTGGGAGGCACCCAAACTAGAGCATGATCTCCATGAACACATATGCATGGCTAATGGTGTATGTCACCTAATTGTTACAAATTCTTATGATTTGTAGCATAGTAAATAGTTGATTAAACCTATTTGTTGAAAGATGGGAAATATTTATTTCACTGTTTCTACAGTTTCCAAATATTCTTAGAATGTTATTTTCTACTTAATAAAATGAACAGAGAGCTATTTCGATCCTGTACTCTACTGAAATTATATAAGCATGGGCCTATGATTTTTTTCAAACCTGACTATATATAATGTCAAAAAAGTATATGGTAGATGTTACTTTATTATGCTTTGAGAGGCACAAGAAGCTTAAAATCCTGATTAACAGCTAACTCCTCCTGCAATCACATGTATATGTAACCCTATTACTTGTCCAGTCATCCAGTAAATAAATATCAGCTAGGTATCCTCTGCCTATGATAGTGTTATACATAGGTTAAAATCTAAGTTGACAAAATGTTATTTCTTTTTTTTTCTTTTTTTTATTAAATATAATCTTCATTTACATTTCAGGAGGTAAAACCTTTCCTGGTTACCACCCTCCCCAATATCCCCCAACCCCTCCTCCCACTTCCTGCCTCCAAGTATATGACCCTCCACCCAACCCACTCCCACCTCTCCCCCTAGATTTCCCCTTGTTGGGGCATCTACTGAGCCTTCACCTGACCAAGGACCACTCCTCCCACTGATGCCCGATAAGGCATTCCTCTGCCACATTTTTGGCTGTAACCATGTGTACTCCTTATTTGATGGTTTAGTCCCTGGGAGTCCTGGGGTATCTGGGTGGCCAACATCATTGCTCTTCCCATGGGGCTGTAAACCCCTTCGGCTCCTCCATACCACCCTCCAACTCCTCCCTTAGGGACCCCACTCCCAGACCAATGGTTGGCCGCTAGCCTTTGCCGCTGTATGTGTAAGGCTCTGACAGAGCTCCTCTGAAGACCACCCTGGCATGTTCCTGACAAAAGGTTATTTCTTATGATTTTTTTCTATTAGTATAATATGAAAACATAGAACAAGTTCTGTCTTTGAAAAATATGTATTTTAGTGACAGATATGCTTTCACTATACTTTAAAATTTTATTGACTCTTTAATGAGGATGGTGATGTGCTTTCTCTTTATAAACATATATAAAAGTATCTAAACAGAAATCCCACGCACATATCATCAACTTTAATATTTTCACAAGAAATAAGCTCCAGAATAAAATTGTTGAAATTAATCTATCATTAGTAAAATTCCATTAAATATATAATAGAATTAATATTACTTATAATTTCAGACTGAATTACAATATATAGTAACACTTTAGTTTCATTTACAAGATAATCCTGAGAAAATGATGAAAGACTATGTAGAATTCTGTAAAACCTGGGAAAAATCACACATCTTTATAGATGATCCTGTGATGCTTCTAAACTTAAAAAGCTTTATAATAATCAGGCAGATATTTACATATTAATCAAGACAAATAAACATGTGGCAATTTAACTAGAAAACTGTTATTTGTATGGCAATTTAATCAGCATAGGTTAAAAGGTCCATCATTGCAACATCCTGTTTCCACTAAAATATTGATTGCATTACTGATCTCAGTAATGCTTTATGTTACAGGGCACAAATAACCATGTAATTACTCTTTAATTGAATGATAATTGCTTCTTGGCAATTATTTGTTTCAGTTTAATTACAAGGTTATTTGTACTGCATAAAATGAAACACCCCCCCTTCTTTAAATTTCCTACACAAATAGCTCTGCTGGTATGTCAACTTTATATACTATATAAAAAGAAGTTTCTAAGAAACATGTCAGACAACCCCACAAATAGCAATGACATTCCTACATTATTTAGCTAAACTATTAAGAGATTCTGTTTTACATACTTATTGCCACTTATAACGTCTAAGGTTTATGTACATTTAAATTATTTCAGTGTTCTGATTTTATCTGAGTCTATCTTTTTAAGTAATTTCTCCTAATATGGCTTTTTTTTCTTCATTTGATAAAACAGTTTAGCAGAACTAATGTGTGAGATTTTTATAAATAAATAAATAAATAAATAAATAAATAATGGCACTTCATACTTCTGTGATTGAACTAGAGTCACAATCACCTTATAAACTTGGTAGAGTTGGCAGCTCTTCAGTAAGTCTTCTAGGAGCAACATATGACATTCTGTGCCATATCTGTCTCCAGTTGTAATGTACATTGAAGCTTATTATTTCCCTACTGAGACTATGAAAACTTCCCTGTTAAACTTTTTTATTTCAAAAAACTACCCATTTATGAATCAAAGAGTAAAGCGAAAATAAGTGGTTGCTTTGTTTGAAATTAAAAAACAAAACACTCCGTTTAGATTGATGCTGGCTACTGGTTTGCTGTAAATTGCTTTTACTATGTTTAGATATGGGCCTTGAATTCCTGATCTTTCCAAGACCTTTAGCATGAAAGGATGCTGAATTTTGTCAAATGCTTTCTCAGCATCTAATGAGATGACCATGTGGTTTTTTTCTTTGAGATTGTTTATGTAGTGGATTACATTGATGGATTTCCTTATATTGAACCATCCCTGCATCCCTGGGATGAAGCCTACTTGATCGTGGTGAATGATCGTTTTGATGTGTTCTTGGATTCGGTTGGCAAGAATTTTATTGAGTATTTTTGCATCGATATTCATAAGAGAGATTGGCCTGAGATTCTCTTTCTTTGTCGGCAAACCAGTAGCCAGCATCAATCTAAACGGAGAGAAACTTGAAGCAATCCCACTAAAATCAGGGACTAGACAAGGCTGCCCTCTCTCTCCATATCTTTTCAATATAGTACTTGAAGTTCTAGCTAGAGCAATTAGACAACAAAAAGAGGTCAAAGGGATACAAATTGGAAAGGAAGAAGTCAAACTATCACTATTTGCAGACGATATGATAGTATACATAAGCGACCCAAAGAACTCCACCAGAGAACTCCTACAGCTGATAAACGACTTCAGCAAAGTGGCCGGATATAAAATCAACTCAAGCAAGTCAGAAGCCTTCCTATACTCAAAGGATAAGCAGGCTGAGAAAGAAGTAAGAGAAATAATACCCTTTACGATAGCCACAAACCATATTAAGTATCTTGGCGTGACGCTAACCAAACAAGTGAAAGATCTGTATGACAAGAACTTCAAGTCTCTGAAGAAAGAAATTGAAGAAGACCTCAAAAGATGGAAAAATCTGCCATGCTCATGGATTGGCAGGATTAATATAGTAAAAATGAGCATCTTACCAAAAGTAATACACAGATTCAATGGAATCCCCATCAAAATCCCAACTCAATTCTTCATAGAGTTAGAAAGAGCAATTCAAAAATTCATCTGGAATAACAGAAAACCCAGAATAGCTAAAACTATTCTCAAGAGTAAAAGAACCTCTGGGGGAATCAGTATCCCGGACCTCAAGCTGTACTACAGAGCAATAGTGTTAAAAACTGCATGGTATTGGTACAGTAACAGACATGTAGATCAATGGAACAGAATTGAAGACCCAGAAATGAATCCACACTCCTATGGTCACTTGATCTTTGACAAAGGAGCTAAAACCATCCAGTGGAAAAAAGATAGCCTTTCAACAAATGGTGCTGGCTCAGCTGGAGGTCAACATGCAGAAGAATGCAAATTGACCCATCCTTATCTCCTTGCACTAAGCTCAATTCTAAGTGGATCAAAGATCTCCACATAAAACCAGACACACTGAAACTAATAGAAGGGAAACTAGGGAAGAACCTTGAACATATGGGCACAGGGGAGAATTTCCTGAACAGAACTCCAATAGCTTATACTCTAAGATCAAGAATAGACAAATGGGCTCTGTTCCCGCGGACTGCGCTGGAGAGACCGGTACCCAGGCTCTCCCCCCGATATAACATCACTTGGGACACGGCCTGTTGGGGCTTCCGTCTGTGCCCGAGGGCGGGTTGGCGCTGTGGTCGTCTGGGTGCCAGATCGGCGGGCCATCGTGACCACAGGGTGAGCGGCGCCACGGAGACTGCCCTCCGCCATCTTTGCTCCAGTGACCAGGTAGTTGGGACCGCCAGGCTCAGAGACAGACAGGCATAATATCGCTTCGGTTTCAGGCAGCTTGTGTGTAACCTGCTCCCAGGTGCTGGGCTGATCTGCAGTAACCAGCACGCCAGTTCCGCTGTGGGACCTTCTGCCTGGTGGAGGGACCCCGCGCAGGGAGGGAGCCTGCCAGCTTCCCTTCCGCGACCTCTGTTCCCGCGGACTGCGCTGGAGAGACCGGTACCCAGGCTCTCCCCCCAATATAACATCACTTGGGACACGGCCTGTTGGGGCTTCCTTCTGTGCCCGAGGGCGGGTTGGCGCTGTGGTCGTCTGGGTGCCAGATCGGCGGGCCATCGTGACCACAGGGTGAGCAGCGCCACGGAGAGTGCCCTCCGCCATCTTTGCTCCAGTGACCAGGTAGTTGGGACCACCAGGCTCAGAGACAGACAGGCATAATATCGCTTCGGGTTCAGGCAGCTTGTGTGTAACCTGCTCCCAGGTGCTGGGCTGATCTGCAGTGACCAGCGCGCCAGATCTGCTGTGGGACTTCTGCCTGGCAGAGGGACGACCCCTCCCCCCCCCCAGGAGAGATCACACACCCCTGCACAGGGCAGGAGCCTGCCAGCCTCCCTTTGGCGACCTCTGCTCCAGGAATCCACTAGGCTGAGCCTTTAGATGTGCAAGGCCTCCCCAATATAAGATCACTTGGGGCAAAGCACATTAGGGCTCCAAAGTCACTCAGGAGCAGGCAGGCCCCAGAAATCGGTGCCAGGGGAATCCTGGTAATCCAGGGGGGGGCAGAAATAGCTTTGCAAGCTCACAGGAGGTCCAACCAACAGCCAGTGGCAGCAGGACCAACTAACACCAGAGGTATCCAGATGGCAAAAGGCAAACGTAGGAATGTTACTAACAGTAATCAAAGTAATGTGGGACCATCCGAACCCAACTCTCCAACAGCAGCAAGTCCTGGATACCCCACCACACCCGAAAGACAAGATCTGGATTTAAAATCACTTCTCATGATGCTATTAGAGGATCACAAGAAGGACACAAATAAATCTCATAAAGAGTTACAGGAGACCATGAATCAACGGTTAGAAGCCCTTACAAAGGAAACACAAAAATCGCTTAGAGAAATGCGGGAGAACATGGATCAAAAGATGGAGGCGCACAAGGAGACAACACAAAAATCACTTAACGAGATGAATCAACGGGTAGATGCACTCACAAAGGAATCACAAAATTTGCATAAAGAAATGCAGAAGAATATGGGTCAACAGACGGATGCCCATAAGGAGGCAACACAAAAATTGCTTAAAGAAATGAATCAACGGTTAGATGCCCTTACAAAGGAAACACGAGAACTGCTTAAAGAAATGCAGGAGACGATGGATCAACAGATGGAATCCCATGAGGAGGAAACACAAAAATCGCTCAGAGAAATGCAGGAGAACGTGGGTCATCAGGAAGAAATCCTGAAAGAGGTAATGCAAAAATACCTTAAAGAAATACAGGAAAATACAAACAAACAAGTGAAGGATCTCAGCAAATCCATCCAGGAACTAAAAAAGGAAGTAGAAACAACTAAGAAATCACAAAGGGAGACAACTTTGGAGATAGAAAACCTTGGGAAGAAATCAGGAGTCATAGATGCAAACATCAACAATAGAATACAAGAGATGGAAGAAAGAATCTCAGGTGCTGAAGATTCCATAGAAAGCATCGACTCAACAGTCAAAGAAAATGCAAAATGCAAAAAACGCGTAACCCAAAACATCCAGGAAATCCAGGACACAATGAGAAGACCAAACCTAAGGATTATAGGTATAGATGAGAGTGAAGATTTGCAACTTAAAGGGCCAGTAAACATCTTCAACAAAATTATGGAGGAAAACTTCCCTAACTTAAAGAGAGAGATGCCGATGAACATACAAGAAGCCTACAGAACTCCAAACAGACTGGACCAGAACAGAAATACCTCCCGTCACATAATAATCAAAACACCGAATGTTCTAAACAAAGAAAGAATACTAAATGCAGTAAGAGAAAAGGGCCAAGTAACATACAAAGGAAGACCTATCCGAATCACATCAGACTTCTCACCAGAGACTATGAAAGCCAGAAGATCCTGGGCAGATCTCATGCAGACACTAAGACAGCACAAATGCCAGCCTAGACTACTATACCCAGCAAAACTCTCAATCACCATAGATGGAGAGACCAAGATATTCCATGATAAAACCAAATTTTCACAATATCTTTCCACAAATCCAGCCCTGCAACGGATAATAGGTGGAAACCTCCAATACAGGGAGAGAAACAACACCCTGGAAAAAATGAGATAATAACCTTCTTGAATCAAACCCAAAAGTAGATAACCACTCAAACATAAAGATAGCGTCAAGAATGGCAGATGGCAATAATCACTATGCCTTAATCTCTCTTAATATCAATGGTCTCAACTCCCCAATTAAAAGACATAGACTAGCAGACTGGATACGTAAACAGGACCCAGCTTTTTGCTGCATGCAGGAAACGCACCTCAGTGTCAAAGACAAACACTACCTCAGAGTAAAAGGCTGGAAAACAATTTTACAAGCAAATGGCCCCAAGAAACGAGGTGGAGTAGCCATCCTAATATCGGATAAAATTGATTTTCAACCCAAAGTCATCAAAAAAGACACAGAAGGACACTACATACTGATCAAGGGAAAAATCCACCATCAAGAACTCTCAATCCTGAATATCTATGCTCCAAATGCAAGGGCACCCTCATTCGTAAAAGAAACTTTACTAAAACTCAAAGCACACATCGCACCGCACACAATAATAGTGGGTGACTTCAACACCCCGCTCTCTGAAATGGATCGTTCAGGAAAGCAGAAACTAAACAGGGACACAGTGAATCTAATTGAAGCCTTGGACCAAATGGAACTAACTGATATATATAGAACATTTCATCCTAGAGCTAAAGAATACACCTTCTTCTCAGCTCCTCATGGTACCTTCTCCAAAATTGACCATATAATTGGTCACAAATCAGACCTCAACAGATACAAGAAGATAGAAATAATCCCATGCCTCCTATCAGATCACTATGGAATAAGGGTGGTCTTCAATGGCAACAAAAACAAAAGAAAACCCACGTACACATGGAGGCTGAACAATGCTCTACTCAATGATAACTTGGTCAAGGTGGAAATAAAGAAAGAAATCAAAGACTTTTTGAAAGTTAATGAAAATGAAGGCACAACATACCCTAACTTATGGGACACAATGAAAGCAGTGCTAAGAGGAAAATTCATAGCCCTGAGTGCCGCCAAAAAGAAACGGGAGACAGCATACACTAACAGCTTAATGGCACACCTGAAAGCCCTGGAACAAAAAGAAGCAAATACACCAAAGAGGAGTAGAAGGCAGGAAATCATCAAACTCAGGGCTGAAATCAATCAAGTAGAAACAAATAAAACCATACAAAGAATCAACAAAACGAGGAGTTGGTTCTTTGAGAAAATCAACAAGATAGATAAGCCCTTAGCCAGACTAACCAGAGGGCACAGAGATAGTATCCAAATTAATAAAATCAGAAACGAAAAGGGAGAGATAACAACAGAAACTGAGGAAATTCAAAAAATCATCAGATCCTACTACAAAAACCTGTATTCAACACAACTAGAAAATCTTGAGGAAATGGACAATTTCCTTGACAGATACCAAGTACCAAAATTAAATCAGGATCAAATAGACCATCTAAACCGTCCTATAACCCCTGAAGAAATAGAAGTTGTCATTGGAAGTCTTCCAACCAAAAAAAGCACAGGTCCAGATGGTTTTAGTGCAGAATTCTATCAGACCTTCAAAGAAGACCTAACACCAATACTCTTCAAACTCTTCCACAAAATAGAAACAGAAGGAACACTACCCAACTCGTTCTATGAAGCCACAATTACACTAATACCAAAAGCACACAAAGATCCGACAAAGAAAGAGAATCTCAGGCCAATCTCTCTTATGAATATCGATGCAAAAATACTCAATAAAATTCTTGCCAACCGAATCCAAGAACACATCAAAACGATCATTCACCACGATCAAGTAGGCTTCATCCCAGGGATGCAGGGATGGTTCAATATAAGGAAATCCATCAATGTAATCCACTACATAAACAATCTCAAAGAAAAAAACCACATGGTCATCTCATTAGATGCTGAGAAAGCATTTGACAAAATTCAGCATCCTTTCATGCTAAAGGTCTTGGAAAGATCAGGAATTCAAGGCCCATATCGAAACATAGTAAAAGCAATTTACAGCAAACCAGTAGCCAGCATCAATCTAAACGGAGAGAAACTTGAAGCAATCCCACTAAAATCAGGGACTAGACAAGGCTGCCCTCTCTCTCCATATCTTTTCAATATAGTACTTGAAGTTCTAGCTAGAGCAATTAGACAAGAAAAAGAGGTCAAAGGGATACAAATTGGAAAGGAAGAAGTCAAACTATCACTATTTGCAGACGATATGATAGTATACATAAGCGACCCAAAGAACTCCACCAGAGAACTCCTACAGCTGATAAACGACTTCAGCAAAGTGGCCGGATATAAAATCAACTCAAGCAAGTCAGAAGCCTTCCTATACTCAAAGGATAAGCAGGCTGAGAAAGAAGTAAGAGAAATAATACCCTTTACGATAGCCACAAACCATATTAAGTATCTTGGCGTGACGCTAACCAAACAAGTGAAAGATCTGTATGACAAGAACTTCAAGTCTCTGAAGAAAGAAATTGAAGAAGACCTCGGAAGATGGAAAAATCTGCCATGCTCATGGATTGGCAGGATTAATATAGTAAAAATGAGCATCTTACCAAAAGTAATACACAGATTCAATGCAATCCCCATCAAAATCCCAACTCAATTCTTCATAGAGTTAGAAAGAGCAATTCAAAAATTCATCTGGAATAACAGAAAACCCAGAATAGCTAAAACTATTCTCAAGAGTAAAAGAACCTCTGGGGGAATCAGTATCCCGGACCTCAAGCTGTACTACAGAGCAATAGTGTTAAAAACTGCATGGTATTGGTACAGTAACAGACATGTAGATCAATGGAACAGAATTGAAGACCCAGAAATGAATCCACACTCCTATGGTCACTTGATCTTTGACAAAGGAGCTAAAACCATCCAGTGGAAAAAAGATAGCCTTTTCAACAAATGGTGCTGGCTCAGCTGGAGGTCAACATGCAGAAGAATGCAAATTGACCCATCCTTATCTCCTTGCACTAAGCTCAATTCTAAGTGGATCAAAGATCTCCACATAAAACCAGACACACTGAAACTAATAGAAGGGAAACTAGGGAAGAACCTTGAACATATGGGCACAGGGGAGAATTTCCTGAACAGAACTCCAATAGCTTATACTCTAAGATCAAGAATAGACAAATGGGACCTCATTAAATTACAAAGTTTTTGCAAGGCAAAAGACACTGTCAAAAAGACAAAGCGGCAACCAACTAACTGGGAAATGATCTTTACCAACCTTACATCCGACAGAGGGCTAATATCCAAGATATACAAAGAACTCAAGAAGTTAAACTCCAGAGAGGCAAGTAACCCTATTAAAAAATGGGGTACAGAGCTAAACAAAGAGTTCTCACCTGAAGAATATCTAATGGCTGAGAAGCACCTAAAGAGATGTTCATCATCCTTAGTCATTAGGGAAATGCAAATCAAAACAACCCTGAGATTCCATCTCACACCAGTCAGGATGGCTAAGATCAAAAACACAGGAGACAGCAGTTGTTGGCGAGGATGTGGAGAAAGAGGAACACTCCTCCACTGCTGGTGGAATTGCAGGCTGGTACAACCACTCTGGAAAGCAGTCTGGCGGCTCCTCAGAAAACTGGGCATGACACTTCCGGAGGATCCGGCTATACCACTCCTGGGCATATACCCAGAGACTTTACCTGCATGCAATAAGGACACATGCTCCACTATATTCATAGCAGCCTTATTTATAATAGCCAGAAGCTGGAAAGAACCCAGATGTCCCTCAACGGAGGAATGGATTCAGAAGATGTGGTATATTTACACAATGGAATACTACTCTGCAATTAAAAACAATGAATTCACGAAATTCCTAGGCAAATGGTCAGAACTTGAAAATATCATCCTTAGTGAGGTAACCCAATCACAAAAGATCACACATGGTATGAAGTCACTGATAAGGGGATATTGACCCAGAATCTCAGAATACCCTAGACACAATCAGCATATCAATAGATTTCTAAAAAGATGGAAGGAGAGACCCCTGGTCCTGGAAAGACTGGATGTAGGGGAACGCCAGGACAGAGTAATGAGAGGGGGTTGAACGGAGAAAAGAGGGAGGGAAGGGGGCTTATGGGACTTTCGGGGAGGGAGGAAACGGGAAAGGGGAAGTGATTTGGAATGTAAATTAAAAAAATAAAATAAAATAAAATTAAAAAAAAAAAAAAAAAAAAGAATAGACAAATGGGACCTCATTAAATTACAAAGTTTTTGCAAGGCAAAAGACACCGTCAAAAAGACAAAGCGGCAACCAACTAACTGGGAAATGATCTTTACCAACCTTACATCCGACAGAGGGCTAATATCCAAGATATACAAAGAACTCAAGAAGTTAAACTCCAGAGAGGCAAGTAACCCTATTAAAAAATGGGGTACAGAGCTCCACAAAGAGTTCTCACCTGAAGAATATCTAATGGCTGAGAAGCACCTAAAGAGATGTTCATCATCCTTAGTCATTAGGGAAATGCAAATCAAAACAACCCTGAGATTCCATCTCACACCAGTCAGGATGGCTAAGATCAAAAACACAGGAGACAGCAGTTGTTGGCGAGGATGTGGAGAAAGAGGAACACTCCTCCACTGCTGGTGGAATTGCAGGCTGGTACAACCACTCTGGAAAGCAGTCTGGCGGCTCCTCAGAAAACTGGGCATGACACTTCCGGAGGATCCGGCTATACCACTCCTGGGCATATACCCAGAGACTTTACCTGCATGCAATAAGGACACATGCTCCACTATATTCATAGCAGCCTTATTTATAATAGCCAGAAGCTGGAAAGAACCCAGATGTCCCTCAACGGAGGAATGGATTCAGAAGATGTGGTATATTTACACAATGGAATACTACTCTGCAATTAAAAACAATGAATTCACGAAATTCCTAGGCAAATGGTCAGAACTTGAAAATATCATCCTTAGTGAGGTAACCCAATCACAAAAGATCACACATGGTATGAAGTCACTGATAAGGGGATATTGACCCAGAATCTCAGAATACCCTAGACACAATCAGCATATCAATAGATTTCTAAAAAGATGGAAGGAGAGACCCCTGGTCCTGGAAAGACTGGATGTAGGGGAACGCCAGGACAGAGTAATGAGAGGGGGTTGAACAGAGAAAAGAGTGAGGGAAGGGGGCTTATGGGACTTTCGGGGAGGGAGGAAACGGGAAAGGGGAAGTGATTTGGAATGTAAATTAAAAAAATAAAATAAAATTAAATTAAAAAAAAAAAACAAAACACTATAAATCCATAGTACCTTAAACCTTTACAGTATTTAATATAAATTTTAGAGGCAGTAGTTAATTTCATGGTAAATAAGGTTAGATCATCTTTGCCAGTCAACTTTTTCTACTATTCCTTAAAGAAACAAAGACTACATTCTGTGACAGAGTTTAAAAACAGCCAAAGATTTACTTACTAACAGTTAAGGATTTATTTACTAGCAGCATGTGAGAACACTTTAAATGAATTCCTTAAAAGGGAACTGTCTGTACTAATACAAGACTCAGTATTCACTTTTTAGGTAATTATTGATGTTTAAAATCCTTTAACACAGTATCATGAATGTGTAATGTTTTACCTTACAGTAAATGTTCAAAATAAAAACTGACAATATCTCTGAAGGTATTGTTCACCTGCCTATGAAAGCACTCTTAATGATTATTTATGTGCATGTTTAACTAAGTCAGAATATTCATTGCTGGAACACTAAGAATTTTAATTTCATCATGGATTAATATTTGGGGTTGACATTTATTACAATGTATCAAAGACGCCAATGGTAGTTAAACTCTACCTGACCTTTCTGTGTTTATGAAGGAAAAACAAATTTTGTATAGCAACCTGAATTCATACTTTGTCAGTGACAGCAAACTAATAAGTCGTCTAATCATTCTACTAGATTGTATTCTAGTCTATATCAATGGCAGGAGCAAACTATTCAGCAACTAAGAAAAATTAATCCATGAAAAATGAGCATTTAACATTTACCATAAATGAAATGTTTCGAGTCCAGAACTAGAAAAGGGTCACTATGGTAACCCTTATAAAATGGTGTTTATGTGAAACTGAACATCAAGCAGTTCTTGATTCATGGTAGCGTTTAAGTGTCTCTGAGAGCTATTAACACAAGGAGGAATTACTATTTGTTCATTGTATTTGTGATAATTTTTAAGCATACCCAAAATGTAAATGTGAACTTGTTAAATGGAGGATATATTTTAGTATTGGAATCTTTTAGAAAAATACTTTTAGCACAAAGATAAAGGATAACCTCCAGTTTGAAGGGCTAATGCATATACTATCAAGGTTATTAGGGAAAATTCATGTTTATGCATTCATATTGTAAGTGTAATGAATTGAATTGCTTACAGTTACTATTTACTATTGGGATGTTTCATCCCCTTGCTAATGTTAAATATTTGCTTTTAGTCTATCTAAAGAAGAAATCAGATGCCATTAAAAACAAAGGTTGGCTAATTACTTCACATAAGGTATAACTGTGAAGTTATTTTATACTTCATTTGCAAGACTGCTTTCTAATTAAATGAAATGTATTCTAGGTCTGGTGTTACTGTCTTTGAAGGACTTTGTTGTTTGACATACATTTAAATTCTAATAAAGTTTTAGTACAATAAAAAAGATATAGTGGAAATGCTATTTTCTGACATGAATTCATTGGAGACACATGTGATCGGCTTGAATAGCTCCTATCAACATCAATAAAATCAATGTTCCTTAGCAATCCTCAGAATGCTTCAAATTAAAGAAATGACTTCCCCCACTGTATATCAAATCAGTTTCAGGTAGTTTTGGAAAAATAAAGGTATCACTAAGTATATAACTGTAGAAAACATCTAGCAAGTGTTTGAACATTTACATTTGATGCACTACACTACCATTTTTTATTAGATATATTCTTTATTTACATTTCAAATGATTTCCCCTTTCCTTGATACCCCCTCCCCGAAAGTCCCATGAGCCCTCTTCCCTCTCCCTTTCCCCCTATCAACCCCTTCCCACTTCCCTGCCCTGGTATTCCCCTACACTGCTGCATTGAGCCTTTCCAGGAACAAGGGCCTCTCCTTCCTTCTTCTTGGGCATCATTTGATATGTGAATTGTTTCTTGGGTATTCTGAACTTCTGGACTACACTACCATTTTTAAATCAGCATATTCATCTCCAAACCCCATTCTACGGGCTTCTCTTGTCTTTCCTTTTCAATCTCCAGTATTTGTATTTCACTATTACATGTTTTATCGATATTCTAACTTCTCTTTTCAGTTACCTCTGATACTCTAGGTCAAGTCTCCATTACTTCATTAAGCTCTAACTACTGTGACAGGTTGATTCATTGTTTTTTAATACAATCTACTTAAAGTGTTCCAAAGATTGTGATGAAATATTTCTTTTACCATGTTTTGTCTGCTCTACAAGAGCTAATTTTTTAGTTACTACATATAAAATAAAGTGTAAATATCAGTTCTGTCATTACAAGTATGTGACAGCATGCCAACTGGACTACTGGATTTGTTCTCTTAATTTTAGTATTTGATAGAAGAACTCTTTCATTATGAAATATGACATAGTATTAGTTGCAGAGGCCAATGTTTTAAAACTCCACTGCCTTGGGAAGGGCTCACATAATCTACTGTGCTGACTGCTATTTTAAGTTTTGTTTAGTTTCATTTTTTCCTCTGCCTGTTAGCCCATACCAACATATAGGCCATATTTAATGGTTATTCTAAAGGATACTTTAAAATAAGCATTAAGGTGTCTATTAAAACTAATGAAAACATAGTCTTCCATACTGAGCATATAAAATCTCTTCAGCAATTGCCAGTCTCCATATAATCCCCTAATGATCTAGATATTTAAAGCTTCAAATATGAAATTTAATCAAAGAAAGCAGCTAGCATAGTGTTAATGTCCAACCTAAGGTGGTCTTAGGAAGGTAACTTACTTGCTTAGGAAAGTGAAAACAATTAAGTTCCTTACATTGATGCCCGTGAATAGGAATTTAATTATATTGCTGCACTCAAATATAAGTTCATCACTCAACACTCCTCCAAGAAGTTTCTTGCAGTAGATAGCAATTGACACAGAGGCCTACAAATGAACAATGTGTTAGAGAGAGACTTTGGAGCACTCAGTAATAAATAGGATAGCTTTATAAAACTCCTCCTCACAAGGCTCAGGGATCTATATTGAATAGGTAGAAAGATTTTAAGAGTCAGTGTAGATGAATGACTCCAAGATCCAGTGTCTATAAGATACAACACCACGCAAAAATTAATCCACAGAGACTGGGAAGCATGTACAGGGCTTAAAGTTTCAAGTCAGAAAAAAGTCCAGTACTAAAAGGAAGAAGTGAGACAGGCTCCCCATTTATACATGTTTGGTGTTTATATATGCATAATTTTGAAGGATCATAAACAAAGCCTAATTTCAAATCTGGAAATGATTATGTACTATAATTCAACAAGGAAGTTCTTTGAGTTATGTGTTGAAAAAGAAGTAAAATGTTATCACATTATCTGAATGCATTGTTCACAATGGATTTTTACCCTCTAAAACATGTCCATTTTGCTTTATTAAAGATGTTCAATGCATAAAGTTATAAGTAACTCTCTTGACCCATCTCACAGAGCAACAATTCCACCTGCATACAAAGACAAAGACTATCTTCAGAATCCTAGAGATCATATAAGAGGTTTTCATATCTCAGTGGAACCTATGGCCTAGGAATATCATTTTGAAAGTGTTTAGGTGATAGACCTACAAATTAGGTCGCAGGCATCCAACCCAGAAATAGTCCTTTTCTCCAATAATATCCTGACAATAGCCTCATTTAACCTTGACCCCAGAAAACATATAATTTACCTAGAAATCAAGTAATAGCCCTATAAACTGATATCTAAATAGTCAAGTACTTCTTACTGACATGGGTTAAGCAGGTTACCCACAAGTTACCCAAAAATTCAGCTGAAGCATGTCTCAGCTGTATTCTGGGAAATAGTGTCAGACAAACAAGACACTATCTCCAGAAGATCTTTAACAGAAGATCACGTTATTTTTGTTCTGCCTATATTTCCTGTAGGAGGACAATATATCTGTCTACTAGAAACTTGGAGGGATGTACTTTCATAAAATACCCTATAGAGCCTTGACCTCAATTATATTGTAGATCTTGAAACATCCCTCAAAATAAACTACTTCATTCCACAACTACAATGAGATACTACAATCTAGTCAACCAGAAAACAACTGTGGGCTTGCCTATTTATAACTACAAAGATTGATCTGAGGATGTCAGCCTCAGTGGTGGCAGCAAAACAAACTTGTTTTCAGTTTCTTCCCATCTTGGTCATGATATATAAGTAATACAACCAACCCAGAGAAATATCCAATGATCCAGTATGAGAACTCCCTGTCATGTAGGCAACCACAACCAAAAACATACCAAATATTTACGCTAGTATCAGAGAACTCTGAATCAGAACCTCACAGGACATAACACATTCACAAAAATTTAACAGCGTAATACCAGAGACAGAAGACATTTTAATTTGGACCTTAATTGTCTCTTCAAAGAGACTAAGACAATGTCTTTATTTCCAGCTACTGGCACTATTCAGAAGTTATGAAACAGAGGACGCAGAGTCCTCTTGGAAGAATTATGCCATTGTTAGTGTGCCCTGCAACAATGGAGTAATGTTGTTCACATTTACCTCTCCCTCCCCACCCCATTCATCTTTTCCCTCACTCCTTCCTGACTCTCATGGGGTGAATACCCCCTGCCATGATGTTATGCCATGCCAAACCAACTACAATGATCTGGGATGTCTTAAAGATGAAATAAATTGTATCTTTCCAAATCTAAATTTTTTTTCTCAAATACTTTAGTTTTTCTCGGGTGACCATCCATTAGCAGCCTGCTCTCCACTGATAAGGGTAGGAACATGAGAGCAACCTCCTAAATCCTTAGGAGAATTTTGACTGGCTTCATCTTATGCTGGTAACCATAGCTGCTTTAAGTTGATTCTTGGAACAGCCGTGCTAAGTAGGTTCATTGTGGCCAGTGGATGGCCTCATACTCATGAGCAAATGGGGAGCTCTGTTATACACAGGGAGTTATTAACAATAAAAGTAAAAATATATGTTTCATGAGGGAAAAGGACTGAAACCCCTAGGGCCAGCAGAATGAAGGGGAACAGGCAACCTCGGGAGGTAGGAGGTTGGAGGATAGTCCAGAATGCACCAGAGACCTGGGAGGTGAGAAAATCTCAGGACTCAAAAGGAAGGACCATGGATGAAATGCTCAACAGTAGGAAGAGTGAACTTATAGAGCCCAGCATGAAGACAGAGGATTAAGTGAGTGAGGGCATTACCATTCTACAGGCAAAGCTCTGACCCATATTTGTTTCTGTCTGAAATAACTGCAGGAATGGAAATGGAGGGGAGGCCCCAAGGCCTAATAATATTACTGAGGTTATGGAGTGCTCACAAAAGGGAACCAAGAATGACTGCATTCTGGAAGACCCAATAAGCAGCTGAAAGAGTCAGATGCAAATATTTGCACCCAACCAATGGACAGAAGCTGCTGACTGCTGTGACTGAATTAGGAAAGGGGTAGAAGAATCTGAGGAGGAGGGCGACCCTATAGGAGGACCAACAGTCTCAATTAACCTAAATGCCAGAGATCTATCATACACTGGACCACCAACCAGGTACCATATACCAGCTGATATGAGGCCCCCAATATATATACAGCAGAAGACTGCTGGGTCTGGGTTCAGTCAGAGATGATGCACCTAACCCTCCAGAGACTGGAGGTCCGAGGGAGTTTAGAGGTCTGGTTAGATGGGGGTTGGAAAGTGGGAACATTCTTGTGGAGACAGGGGGTAAAGAGGAGGTACAGGATGTGGAACAGTCAGAGGGTGGACCAGGAGGGGGGAATAAAATCTGGAGTGTAAAAAAGTAAATAAATAAGAGCCAAAAAAAGCCTTTGCCAAATCTAATATTTCACACTATGTTTACTTCTAAAACTTTTATGACTTTAATGCTTAGAATTATGATGGTACTATATTTAAAGGAAACTTGTGTATATGTGTGATTTAGGTAAAAAGTAGGCAGTTTTTGGTTTTGTGTTTGTTTTTCAACATTTTTTCTGTCTGTTCTGTCACCATTTGTTGACAACTTTGTCTGAAGGTGGAGATGCTAATAGAGTGCTGGTTATGATCAAAGTACATTGCATTAATCTATAAACATATTGTAACAAAAAAAGAGAGAGAGAAAGGGGCTTATGGAACTTTCGGGGAGGGAGGAAACGGGAAAGGGGAAATGATTTTGAATGTAAATAGAAAAAAACTTAGAAAATAAAAAAAATAAAATCTTTGTTTATAAATTCAAAAAAAACAAAATAATATTGTGCAATTACTATGTTACCAAATGACTATCCTTTCCTATATGTTTGCCTTGCCATCTTTGTTAACATCAAGGACATAGATATGTCATAATCGACATTTTTGTTCAGTTCCATTGATCCTCTCTGGTGCTTTTCAAACAGCTCATTGTTAACTCTGATACTAATAATCGACAATTAATTTCTCTTTTGTAGTTGATCTCACTGTTTCATTCTCAAAATTCAAATGCTACAGTCCTGAATCTCCAAACTTCTATATGAGCCCTTTTTTAGAGATAGTGCCTTTACAATGGTGATAAAATCACTAGTGTGGACCCTACTTCAATATGGAGGGCATCCTTGTAAAAGGAGGAAACCTGGAGACATGCACAGCACATACAGAAAGAATACTATGTACCATTGAAAAAGGGCCACAACAACCAACTAACTGGGAAATGATCTTTACCAACCCTACATCCGACAGAGGGCTTATATCCAATATATACAAAGAACCCAAGAAGTTAAACTCCAGAGAGGCAAGTAACCCTATTAACAAATGGGGTACAGAGCTAAACAAAGAGTTCTCACCTGAAGAATATCTAATGGCTGAGAAGCACCTAAAGAGATGTTCATCATCCTTAGTCATTAGGGAAATGCAAATCAAAACAACCCTGAGATTCCATCTCACACCAGTCAGAATGGCTAAGATCAAAAAACACAGGAGACAGCAGTTGTTGGCAAGGATGTGGAGAAAGAGGAACACTCCTCCACTGCTGGTGGGATTGCAAGCTGGCACAACCACTCTGGAAAGCAGTCTGGCGGTTCCTCAGAAAACTGGGCATGACACTCCCAGAGGATCCGGCTATACCACTCCTGGGCATATACCCACAGGCTTCCCCTGCATGTAATAAGGACACATGCTCCACTATGTTCATAGCAGCCTTATTTATAATAGCCAGAAGCTGGAAAGAATCCAGATGTCCCTCAACGGAGGAATGGATTCAGAAGATGTGGTATATCTACACAATGGAATACTACTCTGCAATTAAAAACAATGAATTCACGAAATTCCTAGGCAAATGGTCAGATCTTGAAAATATCATCCTTAGTGAGGTAACCCAATCACAAAAGAACACACATGGTATGCAGTCACTGATAACGGGATATTAACCCAGAATCTTGGAATACCCTAGACACAATTCGCATATCAATAGATTTCCAAGAAGATGGAAGGAGAGACCCCTGGTCCTGGAAAGACTGGATGTAGGGGAACGCCAAGACAGAGAAGTGAGAGCAGGTTGAATGGGGAAAAGAGGGAGGGAAGGGGGCTTATGGGACTTTCGGGGAGGGAGGAAACGGGAAAGGGGAAATGATTTTGAATGTAAATAAAAAAAAACTTAGAAAATAAAATAAAATTTAAAAAAAAAGGAAAAAAAGAAAAAAGAAAAGGGCCACCCACGAAGCATGAAGAAAGACCTGCAACTGATCTTCCCTTCCAGCCCTCCAAAGGAATCTAACTCTGGTCCTGCCCAACAATTCAGTTTTAGACTTCTCTGGAGCTGACACAATAAATTCTTATTTCTTAAGCTAAAAAAAGTAAAAGATATATAGATGTGAGGGAAATGAGGTAGGAGGCATTAAGTGGAGTTGGAGAAGGAAGTGGGGATATATGTGGTAAATATACATTGATTAAATTTATTAAACATTTAAAGAATAGAACGTTTTTAGTTGAAAATAATTTTAAAATATTCACAGTTCCTATTGTGATCAAGGAAAATCTCTATCACAATGTCAATGAATTAAAGAAAACAAGTCTTAAGCCTCCCCAAAAAAGGTGAGAGTGTCACATTATTTTACTTTAAAGTGTGCTGGGAATCTACAGAAGTCAAAGTATTATGAGTATTTTCATAAATATAAAAAATTCTATCAATGAATTACAAAAGAAAGCCAAGAAATTCATAAACACATTTACACTAATGAAATGCCCAAAACACTTTTCAGTATTAAAACAATTGTTACTCAGAGAGGTGGATAAATTTCTTTAAAACTATGCATTATACAAATAGAATATGATTTATATGGAACTCAAATAATTCAACAACAAGAAAAGAACTGTAATAGATATTATTCTGTGCAGGTAATTCTTAATAGAAATTAAGAAATTGGCTAATAAGTATATGAAAAAATTCTTAATGATCTTGAATCATCAGAGGGAAAAAAAAGTTACAATGAGGTATTATTTCACTCCAGTTGGAATTATCAAAGAGAAGGGATAATGAGGGATGACAAGGGTGTTGAGTAAAAGGCAGAAAGTGTGAAAAAGTAAGTTTATATAACTACAATGAAAAATGCATGGAGGTCCTAAAATATATTAAAAGTATAACATGAATGATGAAACGACTCCTCCACCTCAGGAAAGATTTTCACACTAACACTTTCCATCTTCAGTCATAATTTTAATGTAATTAATTCCTCTCACCATCATAGCAAAGTAAGTAGTTTGTCAAACCCTATTAACATATATATATATCAGTAGAATACAGCTACTTATACAGAGCATAAATATATTGTTGATGGTGTATCTTTCTATTTAAGCATTGCTTATTGTGTAAGTTCTGTGTGGCTTTACCCAAATTATTGCCTAGAAGAAAGGAAGCCTCACCAGGAAAAGAGAGAATGGATAAATGGTGGGAGAGGCTGAGCTAAGGAAGAGGGAGTGAGGGAAGGAGGGAGGATTAGAAAAATATTGAATTTTCCTCCCAAAATACCTAGTTCTGTTCTAGTTGAAGCACTTTTGTGAATCCCCTTTTGGAGGTTTTTTTTTAAAAAGATTTAGTTTATGTGTATGAGTGTATTGCCTGCATATATGACTGTGCATCACATGCATGTAGTGCCCACAGAAGCCAGAAGAAGGTATCATAGTCCCTATTATTCCAGTTACAGATGTAATGAGCTGCCTTGTGGGTGCTGGGAATCAAAGCCTGGATCCTCTGGAAGAGTGCTCTTAACTGAATAGCCTTCTCCCATTTTGGAGTTTTAGATGTACAATAAAAGCCAGATTTATTGACTGTTAAGTACTGTCCCCTAACTAGCTTAAAAGAGCAGAATAAACAGGTGGCAATGTTATTAATCGGTACAACAGAAGAGAAGCACACTGAATATTTTTACAATCTAAATTTAGGAAAGGAACATTTATTTTTAATTGACAAGATGCAAACATTTGAAGATGTTTTCTTTTAGTTTCCTAGTTAGATGCTAGAATTGTACTACACATGCATTTGATTAGAAAAGCATTAAATAAATTCAGCATGTAAAGAAGGGGAAGTAAGGTCTATTGATGAGCTAGGTAATTCTCAATTTACATTAAGATACATGAAAATTATTTATTTCAAAATTTTCCAAAGTAATAGAAAGGAAAGGGCTTGCTTTTTGGTAAATTGTTGCTGACAAGCTACTGTTCCCTTTATCTTCCTGTCTTCTAGAAAGTTATTTGTTGAATTTAACCTAAACTACTCATTTACCCTTTGTATATAACATATTATGAGGTGCTATTCAACGATTATTCACTGCTAAAGAGTACAAACTCTCTGACAGCTTCCTTTAAATTCTTGTGGTTAAATGAGCATTTCACAAAATCCCTCTTCACATCTGCACACATTATAATTTACACATTAAATACAACAGAGTTTCACCTTAGGCCCACTGCCAAGTACAATCATTTTAAATCTTTTTATCTTTTTACAAAAAGATAATTATAAATGTTAAAATGGCAGCAAAGTTGATGTTATGAGAAAGTGTTCAGAATAGTCTTCTTCAGATGAACTTGGAAATATGAAAAAATAAAAATATGGGCCAGGGTTTTTTTTTTTTCTGTGAGAGGCAACATGTCAAGTAGAAAGGATGATGTATTCAGCTAATTCTGTCATAGATCTATTTAATTGTCCCAAGAACAACCAGCCTCCCTTTGTGCTAAATGGACAAGAAAGCTAACAAACGCTTATCATTGGTGCTTATTGGTAAAAAGCCAATAATGAATTATGTATGCAAAAAGTTGCTTACTGATTTTGCTTCCCATAAGTTGATGCTATCTAATAACTTAGTAAGTATATTTTCCCCAAAGAGAAGTATGCTCATTTAATTTGTCTTTTGTTGCAACCTGAATGTGTATAGTCTAATCTTGGAGTCTCTTCCTCTACAATACAGGTGCTTCCCTTTCACTAATTAAACATTAACATTGTGCAGTTGTTGTTGCACTAAAATTGGTGGTTAATTACCACTGACTAAGAGTACCACAGAAAGTCTAAGTAAGTGTATTCCAGAAAAATTGCAATGAATACAAAATGTTCTGCCCTCTGTCCTCTAAAACATTATGCTGGAAGACTGCAGTTTATTTTCCAAAAATTCTACCTAAATCAGCATTGTTTTGTACAGTTTTATTCCTTGAAGAAGTGAATAGGATTGTCGAATGTGGGTAAATTCATTCATTTAGGATATATGCTGTATTACTTAGGATCTATGATCAAAGTCCAAGGCATGGGGATTTTGTCTCAAGCTCTCAAGCTAACTAAATGGATTGTTATGAAGTTCCTTCTCTTCTGTTTTGATTATTTTCCTACTGACTAATACATATATACATATATATATATATATATATCCTTTGAATAAACAACTATAATTCAATGTAGCAGTTTAGTGCTCGAAGAACATAGTTACATATACACAACACACAAACATATTCCTTTATTTTTGAGAACTACAAGCATGTGTACAGTGAAGTAGGACATTTCTATACCTTATTCATCCCCTATAAATTCCTCCCTATCCTCACACATGACTATCCCATCATCTTAACTTTTTTTTTTGTTTTGATAACTTACTAAGTCCAATAAATGCTCCCTATGCATGAATCAGTATGGGATTGTCCACTGGAGCATGGGAAAGCTACAGTTGGCCTCATCTTCCAAAAATCCAAAAAAGTGATTCTTCTTTCCCTAGTAACTATCCACTGTTAAAAGGTCCTCTGTAAGAATGAGACCTAGACATCATCTAAGCTTGGACTTTGTCTAACTTTATTTTGTGGAGGTAATCATGGCTACCATAATTTCATGTATGCATTAGTCTTGTCCTTATCAGAAAACAGCACTTCTCCAATCTTCCAGCTCTTTGATTCTTTCCACTTCTCCTATGATATTATCTGAGCTTTGGCTAGAGTGATATAGATTTCCTTTTGAGAGCAGAAGATCCAGTCTCTTATTCTCATCTCTTTAGCTGGTTATGCATCATTTATGTTGTGAATTAGTAACATGCTTGAGTCAGCTTATATCTATTTGCAACCACTAACTGTGTATCACTTTCCAATGTAAATATTAAGAACCTCTTAGTGGTATCTTGAAATTAGCTATGGTTGAAGTATTTACAGCATGGAAACCAGCAGCATTATATATCAGGGTTATACACTATCTCCAGCCACTATCAAATATTTACTATCACTAGCAAATCATCTGGTCCTGTTTTCTAAAAACAAATGCTTATTTGGAGTTCACTAGTTTCCATTTTTATGTAATTATAATAAAAATATTGGAATGAAAAGTTTACTGATATATTATAACATCGTAACAATTTAGCTATGAAAAATGTCTATCTAGCAAAATATATGAAAAACATTTAGGAGTTATAAAAATGATCATACAGATATAAGACTTTTATATCAAATTTGAAACATATTATCTCCATAATAATCACATCCACAGAAAATAAAAGTTATTTAACTTTTTAGAAAAGTTATCTAACTTTCAGCCATTATCTAACTTTTCTGGACAATTATATTTGTTAATCTGAAGATATTAATCTAAATGATGATTTTTTCTTATAATTTAATACTATAACATTTTTAAAACTGACAGTTATTATTAAGTGGGAGATGTTGCCTGTAGCACACTGTACACTTCCTGAAGTGTGTTCTCTCCTTTCCCCAAAGATTGAACTCAAGTCATCAAGGTTGGTGCCAAGTAACCTCATATGTTGAACCACCTGTCAGGCCCATTGCAGGATATTTTGGTAATATCATAGTAGATTTATTTGACTGCTCAGGGGTCAGTTATTCCTGTCTTTTGTATATTGGTGTAGGTAATTACTTGAAATGGTTTATGAAGAATTTAATTGTGACTTGCCTTTTCAGAGTCTTTCTCTAATTTACTTTCTAAAGTATGATAAATTTTCCTAATCGGAATATTAAATATCCACAAATGTCAATGAATCCTATGCTAAACCACTTACATGCTATGCAATTAAATTCTTCACTTCCAAGTAAAAATAGCTATTTTGATCCAAAATTTCATTTTTAGCATCCTGTAGAAAATTTCAGAAGAAATAAACTTTCTGTGTACACATTCATAATTAATATACAATATTGGCAGTTAATGTTTCATATGATTAAAACATTTTAAAATGTCTCATTTTATGATTATTTTTATGTGTTCATATGCTTGTGTGGATGTGATATATATGTATAAATTTATAAATTATAAAATTATAAATATATATATATATATAATTTACTAGTTAGATATATTTACTAATGTGTGTGTGTGTGCGTGTGTGTGTGTGTGTGTAGACCAGAATTTCCATGCACCATTTTTTGTTTTAGAAAGAGCATCTCACTGACCTAGAACTTGCCAAATAGACTACACTGACTGTTTATGAGGACCACAGAGACTTCTGCCTTAACCTTCCTAGGTTAAGACACTATTATTGTCCCTAGCTTTTGAATGTGGGTTCTGAGATTGAAGGTGAAGTTCTTGTGCTCTCATAGGCAAATACCTTTACCAACTGTGATGTCAGGTCTTAGGTCACCTTGATAATCAACATAAAGTTCTCGGTAAAAAGAGAATCTTAATTGAGGAAAATGCCTCTAGAAAAATCTGACCTTATTTTCAATAAATGGAATTCCAGTGTCACATCAGTTACTTGTTTGCTACACTCACCTGTAATGTGATATTTATTATAATCTTATTTTACATATTTGAATTACTACTCAGGGTTTGTGCCTAGGCTTGTATATTGTTAGGTCAGAGGAGGATACTTTCCTCTTCTTTCTCCTCCTCTCCCTCCTCATCTTCCTCTTCTTCTTCCTCTTCCTTTTCTTTGCTTTTCGCTTGTTCGTTCATTTTTTTGTTGAAGGGAAACATAGGAGGAGTGAATCTGGGGTAGAAGAGAGAGAGGACGGGGGCTAGAAGGAGTATAAGGAGAGGAAATTGCAGCTGCAGTCAGGATATAATGTATGAGAGAAGAATAAATAAAAGAACAAATAAGAATTTTGTTTCATTTTCCAAACATTATTTCAAATTCTTTGACTATAATTGAATCTTTTTATTTATTTACATCACACATTGATGATTAAAAATAATGCAAACTCTTATAATCTTTTAGCCCTCTCTACCTCAATGTTTCCTGAGCCTCAACCCCACACACACACACAAAAAGTCTACAGGCAGCTAAGGAGAGTGGGAGAAATATTCTCCCTGAGCATGCCAACTAGTTATCCAATACCAAATAGTCAGTGCTAAAAATGTACATATAAGTAATATTATACAGAATGAGAAGGCTATATTTAAGACTATAAAAGGTATATGGAATATTTGGAGGGAAGGAAAGGAAGAGAGAAACTATGTAATTATATTATAATCTCAAAATAAAGGAAAACATTTAAGAATACATAATTCTGGTCCTATAAACAGTCCATAATAATTTATTTCTTATAAAATTTCCTTAGAAAAGAAATCTTCTAATTCAAAAGAAATTAAAAATCAGGAGTTATTCTTATAATCAAATTAAAATTCAAACAAATGTCTCTGTCTGGCAACTGACTGCTTTGGTTTAGACTCTATTTCATGTATGGGAATTATTTTAGGTATATTTTACTGACCACTTCTTATATGCTTACTAGTAGTCACAAAAGTTTCAGTGTATTCTAAGTAGTCAGAGATCAACAATCACAACCAAACCAAACAGATCCTACACTCTCCATTTAGGCCACATGTGTATGTTGTCTGCACCTTTTGACTTTCTCAATTGTCAGTCTCCAAATCCATTTCTTAGAATGATTATTAGAATTTAAGGCCTGATTTTCGATAAATCATTTATCAAGGCTATCAAGATTGCTTATATCCTACTCCTATTGTACAGTCTAAGTATCCTACACCTATTGTACAGTCTAAGTGACATCTAGGAACTGAAGAAATGTGCAGTTCATATTCTTGATCAATCTATTGCATTAGTAATATAAAGGGTTTTACTTTATATAAATTTTTAAGAAAAAATGATACATAGTAGTTGCAAATTTTTTAGTACAAGGTAGATAAAGTTTTGAGTCCATTATTGCCACATATATCAACTTTGTTACTACAGAAAACATTTTAATTCTAGATTTCAGATTCGTAATCAAAAAACTGGAAGTACAGACAGCTAAATTGTAAGGGAATAAATATGCAAATGTGCATGCACACAGGTATTGTATAATCATGAATGTGAAAGTGAGAGCTAAAGAGGTAAACATAATTACCTGACATGATATCTTTAATATTGATGATTAATAATATTTCAACAATTGTTAGTAGCATTATAATCACAGAGCAGTTAAACTGAAAGTCTTCATTGTTTCAGGTTTTTTTCTTGCATGTTGGTATGGCACATCATGGGCTTCACATAATATTGCAACATCTTATCAATGCAGTTTGGGTGAAACTCCTCAGAAAGCCTAACCCTAACTAATAATTAGAAACAGTAAAAGAAAGTAGAGGGGAAAAATATTACTCATGTTTGAATTGGCATTTATATTTGCTTTTTTTCTTCATTCTTAAATTCAACTCAGTCATTCCAGGATAGTTTATTCTTTAGTATGGAAAACTGAGACAAGGAAGACTTCAGATGAGTTTTAGAGGTAATTGTGTTGTGGTAAAAAAAAAAGTTTGGATCAAAATACAACTGCTAGGAAATACAGATTTCTGGCAAGACCTCACCCAATTTTAGAAAGCTTTGTTTCATTTGTGTGTTTCACTTCATTTTAAAACAACGTACAAATAAAAGAATGTGCCATTAATAAAACTAAAAATATAATATGAGTTGGTTTTTATCTAGAATAAAAAATAACATGGATGAACATTAAGTACATTATGAAATCTTACTCTAGCATTCCACTTCCATGAGTTATCAAAATAACCAAAGAAATAATGACTAAGTAGAATAGTGATTTCCAAAGGCTATGGATAAGAGGAAATGGAAAGTTATTTAATAGGAAACAGTTTCAGTTATACAAATTAACTAAGCTCTCTGGATATATATGATTAGCATAATACCTATTTAAAACTACATGAGAAGTGGTAGGGTATTGCAATCCCTTTGCAAACATGAGTATCTACATTTGAGTTATCACCAAGTAAAAATCTAGTTGTGTTCCTGTAACATATGAAAAGCCAGTTATGTGCCTTTAACTCCAATCTTGGGAGACAGAGACAGGTAGAACATGGGAACTTTAGATTAGCCAACCTAGCCAAAATGGCAAGTTTCAGGTTCAAGGAAAGTCCTTGCCTTAAGAATCTAAATAATATGAAGAAGATATCCTACAGACTCCTTGGATACAAGGACAGGGTGTATATATATATATATATTCAGGCATCAAACATAAAACACATATACCACATAAATATAAATAAAGATTTATGACATTAAGTGTTCTTACCACAATGAGAAGATAAAGTATATAGAGTACAGGGGTACTATGTCTCAGTCAATCTAAAATTCCCATATGCAGGAGTTTGAAGCAAAAGGACTGCAGTGAGTTTTAGGCTGCCTTGTACTACATAGTAAGATCATGTTCCAAAACAAAATCCAATAACAACTATTTGTATATGTTTTGACTATACATCAATGGGTGTGTATATATGTGTGAGTATGTCTGTACATGTGTATGTATGTGTGTAGGGAGAGGGGAATATTTTGATGTTAAATGTCACATTCTCATTATATAAGTATTATTATATGCAAAGAAAATACAAAGTACAGATTAGATGATATTTAGTACAACTATATCTTATCATTAATACAATAAAATCATTTTAAAAAGTAAAATTATCATTTAAAATATCATGTACAATCAAGAATAGGAGAGTTCTGTTGCTTATAGTTTTCTTCAAATTGCACCACGGAGATTCATTTTTGTTTTCTGTTTGTTTAACATTGAAAGTATCCTTGCCACACTTATAAGGGCAACATTTTTAAAAACATTTTTTGCTGTTTTCATATCCAAATACATTCACAAAATATTTCCATAAGGTGATAGGTGGGAAGGAGAGAGGCTTTCTGTGTAAAAATAAAGGGTGGAAACATTTTTAAAATGCTATGAAAACATTTGGCTGCCTTAAGAGCCTAAAAGAAAACATTTATTTTGGCCACAGTGATTAAACATTTGCTTCCTTTGGAAACGCTTGCTGCAAAAATAAAGGTTAATTTCTTTTTCATACAAAAGCAAATATTTTGTTGAATCAGATATTTTTAATTTTATTTCAATATTGATTATGGTCACTATTACTAACATCATTGTGAATGGGTGGTGATATATAAAAATATTGGAGGTCCTTTGCATCTGAAAACTCCCTTAAGTAAGTAGTTTTATCTTCCCAAGACAGTAAATGTGCTACACCTAAACACAACTAAGAACTCAACTACTGTATTAAGAAATGTTTTATACAGTGGCTTTGTTTGTGCAACTAAATCCTCTATATTAAAAGGCATTATATACAGCAAGGAGCAAGAAGAGATACAGGCTTTCTTGTTATAGAGTATAGTTTAATTTTAATGTGCAATTAATTGAACAAATTCTAATTACTGGGTGCATGATATAAAGAAACTCACTTTGCATTACCTAGGAGCTTATTTCAGATAACTAGGAAAAAATTTCATGTCTTTGGTTAGTGGCCTACTAAACCCAGTCACAGAAAATGATACTGATGAATCCACATGTGCAGCTATTGAAAAGAGCTTCCTATTTGAGGAAGAGAACTATAATATTCTTCAAAATTTTGAAACTTAGAGATCTGAAGTTTACAACATATCACCATTCAATTAGTGGTCTCACACTGGGAAGCTAGTTTCAACCTACAGATTGTAGGAAGTAAAGACAGATTTCTTTACAAAGAAGAGTAACTGGGAAATTATCAACCAACACAGCAGAATTTCCTGTCAAGCTTTTAAAATAAAATGACAACTTTCCATGTCTTAACCTTGGCATTCTGTATTAAAGAGGCTAACTTTTAAACCACAGAGAACTGTGAATTAATAAACAGTAATCTAACTAGAACAAAGCTTTATAAAATCTAGATATCTCAGTAAGACTAAGATACCTGTTTGGCCGGACTCTACTCAAAAAGAAAAAACTTGAATAGCATCTGTTTCTACTACCCAAAGATGCATTTCTTGGAACTGTTATCCAGATCCAATCAGAATACCTGACTATCATATTTCTATTTTTGAGTGCTACCTACTAAATTGATTCCAGGTTACAAGAGCAATTACTCTATACAGTTCTTTTTTTTTTCTCTTTTTTTTTACTTTCTAAGTTTTTTTTTTATTTACATTCCAAATCATTTCCCCTTTCCCGTTTCCTCCCTCCCCGAAAGTCCCATAAGCCCCCTTCCCTCCCTCTTTTCTCCATTCAACCCCCTCTCGTTTCTCTGTCCTGGCGTTCCCCTACATCCAGTCTTTCCAGGACCAGGGGTCTCTCCTTCCATCTTCTTAGAAATCTATTGATATGCGAATTGTGTCTAGGGTATTCTGAGATTCTGGGTTAATATCCCCTTATCAGTGACTGCATACCATGTGTGTTCTTTTGTGATTGGGTTACCTCACTAAGGATAATATTTTCAAGTTCTGACCATTTGCCTAGGAATTTCGTGAATTCATTGTTTTTAATTGCAGAGTAGTATTCCATTGTGTAGATATACCACATCTTCTGAATCCATTCCTCCGTTGAGGGACATCTGGGTTCTTTCCAGCTTCTGGCTATTATAAATAAGGCTGTACAGGGGAGAATTTCCTGAACAGAACTCCAATAGCTTATGCTCTAAGATCAAGAATAGACAAATGGGACCTCATTAAATTACAAAGTTTTTGCAAGGCAAAAGACACTGTCAAAAAGACAAAGCGGCAACCAACTAACTGGGAAATGATCTTTACCAACCTTACATCCGACAGAGGGCTAATATCTATACAGTTCTAAAATCTCTAATTGCCTGCAGTGAAAAGACCAGTAGCAGAAATTATCCTTATGGCTTCATTGTGACACTGTATGAAATTATCCTGTACTTGCCTTGTTTTCGCAGTGACACATAAAATATTTTCCTTATACTTACTTAAGTAGTGTCCCAAAAGTCAAATAAGGGTTAACTATAATTGATATTTCTAAAGTGGAAGAAAAAAACAAAAACCACCCTGTCTTCAATTTGCAATATTCAAAGTATAATTTTTTCACAAATTAAAATGTATAGACATGAAGCATATTTCAAAATGAATAAAAACACAAGTGAATGCTTTTGGTACTAAACCCTGGAAGACAAAGTTAGTGTTCATTCTAATGTGCACTGTGACTTCCTTGCTTTTTCTTATATATAAATTAGTGACAGTAAATAATCTTGTTGTCCAAAGAGGTTACTTTCCGATAATTTTCTAGTCTATTTCCTTTAAGGCTTCATGTAAGTAAAAATTCAAAATAATTTTAACAGGTTTAGAGAGTCTTGCAAATTCCATCAACAAAAGCAGTTTTGTTCTTTAAACAACAATGTAGTTTTCAAAATTCAAAGTACAAGCAAGGTTCATTTGAAATTTAGAAGATAATAGAAGAGAGTCTATTTATTTGAAGAAATTCAAAACATGAGGGGAAAATTGGTTTAGGCTAAAATATAACTGGTAAACTGATGTAATCTACAATGTACATCTACTTATTTGTTTCCTTGAGTTTGACACATAGAAATTGTCTAAATTTGTGGGATACAACAAATGTTTTTGCTTTTTTATATTGTAGAATATTTTAAATATGCTAATTGATACCTTACTTCAAAAATTAAGAAACTTTTAAACACATAACTCCTTAAAAACTATATTAACCCTGATCTTCAAAACATCTTGTACATATTTGTTATCTCATTTAATGCAGTACTATCATTTTCTAACCATGATTCTCACTATATTTTCCCATAAAGTATATCAGTTATAAACTCTATCAATGGAAATTAGAAAAATACTTTTAAAGCAATTCTGGTGTTTACAACAATAATCAATAAATATAAATAAGAAAAATAGTTTTTAAAACTCAAATTCATTTATAATTAGTTATTCCATGGAGAAAGTTTTTTTTGTTTCTTTTGCCTTTATAAATAAATAATGTAATTTTCTGGGCTACATACAGTTAATAAGTGTGACTATAATTATGATGTTGTTTATTAGTGGTCATTGAATTAATTTTGAAAAAGTATCACTAAAATGGATATAAATTGTACAATTTTTAAAATATATAGAAATTACTGAAGCCAAAATATTTTGAGTATATGAATGCCATCTATAAAAAGGCTAATTTTAAAATGAATACAACTTATAAATATTCATATTAATGTACACTTTGATAAAGAGTGAGCCAATTGCTCTGTAAGAGCTCCTCTCCATGTTCGACCTCATGCCCATTGCTGTGTAGGGCTTACTGATTTCACCTTTGACTCTACTGCAGTTTGTGTTAAAGCATTTAATACAGTATACTTACTTCCCCATTTTGAAGAGAAAAAGTCTCTTGTCAGAGTTATACTTTCCATAGCTAAAAAAAAAATTACATTTAAGTGACTAATCCAATATAACCAGTTAAGTGAAATTTGTGTTTTGCTATCAAAGCTGGAACAACCGAAAAACCTAAGTGTTTCTGTTCAGTCACTTTCTATGCTTGCGGGGGGGAAAAGAAAAAAGATGTATCCTGATTTCAATTTTTTTCATTTCCTTTAAAATAATATATGTTAAAATTAGATGTCTAAAGATCCTGGCCCATTCAGAGAAGAAATTAGAAAACTTAGTCCCAAACTGCTTCTGGAAAAACCTTTCATTGTTCTTTCACTTTCAGATTTCAATTAAGGATGGGCTTGTTGTGGATGGACCTGTTACTGTTCTTGTGAATCAATTCCCTAATGAATAAAGGAGCCAATCATTGGGCAAGTAGGCGGGACTTCCAGGTTGGACAGAAGAAGAGAGGAAGCAGGAGAGAGGTCTTTTTTGGAACTGGGTGAGCAGAGGGATGAGATGTAGCTGCTAGAGTTTCGCAGTATCATGGCAGATCTGTAAAGATTCGCCACCAGAGGAATCATATTTTTCTTTCTTTCTTTTTTTTTTCTTCGATATTTTCTTTATTTACATTTCAAATGTTATCCCATTTCCTGGTTGTTCCTCCAAAAACCCCCTATCCCATCCACCCTTCCCTTGCTCACCAACACACCCACTCCTGCTTCCCTGTCCAAGCATTCCCGTATACTGGGGCAAAAAATCTTCTCAGGACCAAGTGCCTCTCCTCACATTGATATCCAACCAACCAAAGAGCACACATGGAGGGAACCATGGCTCTAGCTGCACATGTAGCAAAGGATGGCCTTGTTTGAATCAGATTTTAATAAGGCTTACAAGATTAGGTTTTAGTTGTTTTGCCCAGGGACTGAGTTATCATTGTTTCTGAACTAAGTTTGTGCTGTGTTTTCCTTTATATAGCACCTCATCTAGGTTCAAGAGAGAAAGATATGGTGGCAAAGTGTGGGGTGGGTTTGTCTGAGGTACTCCACAAAGGCCATGAGGGATTTGAAACATGGGGATCCTGTGGTAGCAACTTGCCAGTGGGAACCTAGTAAGTTGGGTGGAGAGATTGTGGAGTTCAGAGTCAGAATCTCCACAAGATAAAAACAGCTCAGCCATTGCCCACCAGTGCATGGTAGGCCAGGCCACCCAAGGCAGCCCAGGCAGAGGAGCAAGTGCAGGAATATGATAGTTCAACTTTTTTAATATTTCCTGTCACAGATGGCAAACCAACACGCTGGCTGGGCATAAATCCACTAGAAATTTAACATTCTTAGCCTACGAGTTAAAGTTTTGTTTTATTTCTTTTTTATTTTTTTATTTTTTTAATTGAGTAGCTGGGTAGCACTGAGATGAGTCACTTGGGAATGGAAACATAGAAAGCAGGCTCTGTGGTCCCCTGCTGTGGGGAATGCTGTCTGCACAAGGCAGAGAGCTTAACAAAGAAAAAACATACCTGCTTCCCATAGGCAGATATTAGTGAAAGATTGAATTGATTGTTTTAAAGATGGTATAAAGATATATTGCTCTAATATGTCTTACAGGATACTCAAAAATTCAGGGTTTAAATCCTGCTTTGACTAGCTGCCTGCTTATAGGTAGGTACAAATAAAAGTGTGAATCAATTGTGTTAAGATGGTATAAAGATATATTGTTCTAATATGCCTCGAAGGATACTCATATTCTGTCTATCGTGGGTTCCATGGGAATACTGGGTTTTATATCCTCTTGGCAACATAGGAAAGACGTAAGTATAGGCACATACAGTATTTTAGTTTACTTTATTTGTTTTAATTTTAATTTGTTTTCATTTTCAAAATGGGTGTGATGTTGAGCTTTGTGGTTATATTGTTACTTTGGAGAGAGGTCAGAATAAAGATTTTTCTGTTTACTGGCTCAAGGATATGCTGAATTGGGGAAAGGGTTTTGTCTTTGTGTTTTCAATAAAGGTAATTAGTGTCTATACACCTTCCAGAGTAATATGGATGAGATTTGAAAAAGGGAGACCCCCCCTGAAGAACTAGATTACAGAGAATCAAACAAAAATGTTATCTTGATGATACTAGAATATTGTTTTGAGATTTATATATTACAGAATATATAGCCTTGGTGAGTTTCATCAATAGACATGTTGAACTGACCCGCTAGAACTCCTGATGTCTTGGACTTTCAGACAGATCCAGTCAGGACACAGACATCAGAGATTAATGCAATCATTAATATGGCCTTCTGAAGGCCAGCCAACTACACAATTTTCCCTACACTCCCCCATTTAAAAATATCTTAACACCCATATTCAGCTTGAAGAAGTTATGAAGAGTCATAGTTCCAGTTCCCTGGGCTTTGGGGCTGGAGTGATTATTATAGGTTGTCTTTCTAGAGAAAGTAGAAATGGTAATAATTGGAACAGGGAGAAATAGCTAGATTTGATTGCAGAGCTATGATCTCATTTAGTAGAAATCTTTTTAATTGTTACTAAGCTACAGTCATAATTTTATATTTTGGTACAGAATTCATCTTGATGCAACATTAAGGTTTTCATTATCTAAACTGTCCTATAACCCCTGAAGAAATAGGAGTGGTCATTGGAAGTCTTCCAATCAAAAAAAGCACAGGTCCAGACGATTTTAGTGCAGAATTCTATCAGACCTTCAAAGAAGACCCAACACTAATACTCTTCAAGCTATTCCACAAAATAGAAACAGAAGGAACACTACTCAACTCATTCTAAGAAGCAACAATTACGCTAATACCAAAATCACACAAAGATCCGCCAAAGAAAGAGAATCTCAGGCCAATCTCTCTTATGAATATTGATGCAAAAATACTCAATAAAATTCTTGCCAACCAAATCCAAGAACACATCAAAATGATCATTCACCACGATCAAGTAGGCCTCATTCCAGGGATGCAGGGATGGTTCAATATAAGGAAGTCCATCAATGTAATCCACTACATAAACAATCTCAAAGAAAAAAAACCACACAGTCATTTCATTAGATGCTGAGAAAGCATTTGACAAAATTCAGCATCCTTTCATGGTAAGGTCTTGGAAAGATCAGGAATTCGAGGCACATATCTAAACATAGTAAAGGCAATTTAGAGCAAACAGGTAGCCAACATCAATGTAAATGGAGAGATACTTGAAGCAATCCCACTAAAATCAGGGACTAGACAAGGCTGCCCTCTCTCTCCATATCTTTTCAATATAGTACTTGAAGTTCTAGATAGAGCAATTAGACAACAAAAGGAGGTCAAAGGGATACAAATTGGAAAGGAAGAAGTCAAACTATCACTATTTGCAGAGGATTTGATAGTATACCTAAGCGACCCAAAGAACTCCACCAGAGAACTCCTACAGCTGATAAACAGCTTCAGCAAAGTGGCCAGATATGAAATCAACTAAAGCAAGTCAGTAGCCTTCCTATACTCAAAGGATAAGCAGGCTGAAAAAGAAATAAGAGAAATAATACCCTTCACGATAGCCACAAACAATATAACGTATCTTGGTATGACTCTAACCAAACAAGTGAAAGATCTGTATGACAAGAACTTCAAGTCTCTGAAGAAAGAAATTGAAGAAGACCTCAGAAGATGGAAAAATCTGCCATGCTCATGGATTGGCAGGATTAATATAGTAAAAATGACCATCTTGCCAAAAGCAATATACAGATTCAATGCAATCTCCATCAAAATCCCAATGCAATTCTTCATAGAGTTAGAAAAAGCAATTCAAAAATTCATCTGGAATAACAGAAAACCCAGGATAGCTAAAACTATTCTCAAGAGTAAAAAACTTCTGGGGCAATCAGTATCCCGGACCTCAAGCTGTACTACAGAGCAATAGTGTTAAAAACTGCATGGTATCGGTACAGTGACAGGCATGTAGATCAATGGAACAGAATTGAAGACCCAGAAATGAATCCACAATCTTTTGGTCACTTGATCTTTGACAAAGGAGCTAAAACCATCCAGTGGAAAAAAAATCTTCTGTAGATACAAAAATTTCAAAAGTATAGGGATTAGACCCAGTCCTTCTATAACTGTTATTATAAACTCATCTGAGATGATTAGCCTCTGATTTAAGGGCTAAATCGCAAATTCATGGCTCTGAGTTTATTGTTGGGGTGTTTTCATAGATTTTAATTAGAAATAGCTGAGAATAGTTAACAGAGAATGGTTCAGATTACTTTATATAGATAGATGGTTTTCAAAAACATCAGAAATCCACATAATGTGACATTTAATGTTATTAATTCACTTGTTGAGACTAGTCTGTTCCTGACAGCTTTCCCTGTCTTGGATTCAAAGAAGAAATTGAGCATCTTTGAGTTACTCCAGTTGTAACGAGATAGTCTCTAGGCAAGAATGAATTGTGTCTTTTCATCTACAAACAGTATACTGTCCAAAGAAAAGACACAATTACAGGTTTAGGACAGCTTGGTTCTGCAGAGACAGAATAGGTTAGTCCTTAGTATTCTTGTATCTCTAAGATCTGTCAGATGATCCTAGCATAAGGCTGAAGACCAATGCCCCAATGTTTTGAAGTAAGGGACTGTCCAAGTGATCATCGGTCTCTATAAATTGGCTATGTTTTGGAAGCTGTGTTAGGCTTCTTATATATTTTCAGTTAATAACAGTCGTTCTTGGATTTCTGATGGGGTTGAAGACTGGTAGTCTCATAGTCAATCCTAGCTCTTCAGCATTGAGAAAGATGATATAGATTTGAGAGGATGGTTTTCAGATGGCTTACAATCTAAAGCCAGGACTTGACTCAGGTGTAGAATGATAAATCTTTTAATTTAGGATAGATGACTATGTTCTACCTTAATGACAACATTGATGGACTGGATGTTAGGTTTATCTATACCTTATAAATTACAAAATGGTAATAGTTGTGCTCTATATTGTGAGTAAGGTTTTGTTTTTCATTAGAACAAAAAGGAGACATGTTGTGGATGAGCCTGGTACTGTTCTTGTGAACCAATCCCCTAATGAATAAAGGAGTCTATCATTGGGTGAGCAGACAGGACTTCCTAGTTGGATGTAGGAAGAGAGGAATCAGGAAAGACTTAGGTCTTTTTGGAATCCGGTACAGCAGAGGGATAAGATGTAGCTGCTAGAGTTTCCCAGTATCATGGTGGATCTGCAAGGATTCGCCACCAGAGGAATTAGATTTTAATAAGGCTTACAAGATTAGGTTTTAGTTGTGAGAGTTCAACTTTCTTACTATTTCCTGTAAAATGGACTTAATTGTATAGTCCATTATTATGGCTTTTATTACTGCTACTGCATGATTAAAGAGGAAATATAAGGGTAGATAAACACTGTGTGTCAAACACAATACTAAGTTTACATAATCATCCTGTAATTCTCTAAATAGTTCCTTAATGTGATTATTATGATCCAGTCTTTAAAATGAAAAAAAAAAGCATGAAAGAAGCTAATTTTCTGAAAGTTAGTCAGCACATCCAAGAGTGTAGCCCTCTTTTGTATTATTCTACCACCTCTATCTTCATAATTTATTTGACAAGAAAGAAATGATCTTACTGAATTTTCAACAAACAGAAATGTATCTCCTCAGAATGGAAAAAATAATTCCAGTTATAACAACCAGTATAAACACAGATTTAAAAGCAGCGTTTTTATTGGTATCTAACTTGAAAAACTGTCCTTCATCCCGATAATGTAGCAAACATAGACAAGGTTACTGACAAGAGATCTAGAAATTCAACACTAGGAGTAATATTTAATCAACATACTTGAAAGAAACCTTGTAAGTGGACTATAAATTTTACTTAAGTGTGAAGTAAAATAAATAAAGTATAAAGCAACCTATCTTGAGTTTGTTTTACAGACTTACACAAAACTATACAGCTGGAAATGAAATTATTCTGAAGTCAGTAAGACAATGGATTTTTAGTAAAATTGAAGGCCCACTCTACAATAGAGAACTCACATTTGGTACTTTAAGCCACAGGGAATGCCCATAGAGAGTATGTTTTGCAATGAATGTGATATGCATGTCAAACTGACTTCTAAACATTTGTGTTTATGTCTATTATATGACTACTGATGCCACCCTTATTTCTTTTTTTTTTATTATTTTCTAAGTTTTTTTTATTTACATTCCAAATGATTTCCCCTTTCCCGTTTCTTCCCTCCCCGAAAGTCCCATAAGCCCCCTTCCCTCCCTCTGTTCCCCATTCAACCCCTCTCGCTTCTCTGTCCTGGTATTCCTCTACGTCCAGTCTTTCTAATGGAAGGTGTTCTAAAGCAATTTATAAGAGGTCAAGCTCCTCAGGAAAAAATAAAAGATTGCTGCTGTGTCATTTTCTCCCATTGCTCAGCCATATATGTAAAATTAATCAGACATCTCTATCACCTGCTCCATGGATCATGGAACATGATCCAAGAGAAAGTAGAAAGAAAATCCAAGACAGGGAGGTAAAGGGCTGTTTAGCTATTTCATCTCTACTATAAATTTTCTTTGTGGAGGGAAGAAAGGGGTTATTATGAGACACAGAAAGTAAATAAAACTAACAAAGCTCAAGAAGTTCCTGAAACTTACAAGACTGATAAAGTCCCTATACATATACATACAAACTAATATTTTCTGAGAAGAAAATCTCTAAGCAGCTGAGCTTCCTGAAACTTGTGCCAGATTCTCCAGTGATGCAGATTTTATGACAGATCACCTCAAGTAGATATTTCAGTGATTCAGCTGTTTGGGGGTCTCCTATGCTTCTATAAATAATATTAATAAATATTAAACTTCAGTAGAATTCTTTCTCTGGCCTGCCATGGGCCTACTATATGGGAAAAGCAGACCTTTATTCATTTCGTTCCAGGAAAAATCAGTTAATGAACACAACAAAGATAAATGAGAACAATGTGGTTCAAGAAAAAGGTACTCTACATAATACTTCATATTAAATCATATAATTCTGATAATCCTGAAATTGGCACATTTAGATGGTTTGTGTGAAGTCACATAGTAAGTAGTTAAAGAGTTGGGATATTGGTGAAGTGCATGAAAGATGAGTCCCGAGTTCAGTCAGAGAATCAATAAAAAATATATAACAGGAGAAACATATTCAAAAAAAAGGGATATACATAGTTATTGTTGTTGAGGCCAACATTAAAATCTTGAAACAAGAGCAAACAAATATAGAGAGAAAACAAAAGTCTGACATTAGACATAATAATAAAGTGCCTTTTATATGTATACTTATAGGAAATATGAGTATCATATACTGTAGGTAGGGTGAATGATGTTTTAAAAATAATAAGCTACATACATATATTTTATATAGTCAATTTAAATTCATTTACATTAAATATGCTATTTGATAATATAGGATGATTAACAGAGTAGCCAAATACCTAAACTTGAAATTTTTTATTCTTAGCTACACACTTTGATGTTTCAGATACTATTATATACACGGAGAGCTCCATATATTCACAGAATATATCTAATGGAAAAGACCAGGGGAAACAGCTCTATCTCCAGGGACTCTTTGAATTCATAGAAAAGTAATAAGGAAAAAAGATAGCCTTTACAACAAATGGTGCTGGCTCAGCTGGAGGTCAACATGCAGAAGAATGCAAATTGACCCATCCTTATCTCCTTGCACTAAGCTCAATTCTAAGTGGATCAAAGATCTCCACATAAAACCAGACACACTGAAACTAATAGAAGGGAAACTAGGGAAGAACCTTGAACATATGGGCACAGGGGAGAATTTCCTGAACAGAACTCCAATAGCTTATGCTCTAAGATCAAGAATAGACAAATGGGACCTCATTAAATTACAAAGTTTTTGCAAGGCAAAAGACACTGTCAAAAAGACAAAGTGGCAACCAACTAACTGGGAAATGATCTTTACCAACCTTACATCCGACAGAGGGCTAATATCCAATATATACAAAGAACTCAAGAAGTTAAATTCCAGAGAGGCAAATAACCCTATTAAAAAATGGGGTACAGAGCTACACAAAGAGTTCTCACCTGAAGAATATCTAATGGCTGAGAAGCACCTAAAGAGATGTTCATCATCCTTAGTCATTAGGGAAATGAAAATCAAAACAACCCTGAGATTCCATCTCACACCAGTCAGGATGGCTAAGATCAAAAACACAGGAGACAGCAGTTGTTGGCGAGGATGTGGAGAAAGAGGAACACTCCTCCACTGCTGGTGGAATTGCAAGCTGGTACAACCACTCTGGAAAGCAGTCTGGTGGTTCCTCAGAAAACTGGGCATGACACTCCCGGAGGATCCAGCTATACCACTCCTGGGCATATACCCAGAGACTTTACCTGCATGCAATAAGGACACATGCTCCACTATGTTCATAGCAGCCTTATTTATAATAGCCAGAAGCTGGAAAGAACCCAGATGTCCCTCAACGGAGGAATGGATTCAGAAGATGTGGTATATCTACACAATGGAATACTACTCTGCAATTAAAAACAATGAATTCACGAAATTCCTAGGCAAATGGTCAGATCTTGAAAATATCATCCTTAGTGAGGTAACCCAATCACAAAAGAACACACATGGTATGCAGTCACTGATAAGGGGATATTGACCCAGAATCTCGGAATACCCTAGACACAATCCGCATATCAATAGATTTCTAAAAAGATGGTAGGAGAGACCCCTGGTCCTGGAAAGACTGGATGTAGGGGAACGCCAGGACAGAGTAATGAGAGGGGGTTGAATGGAGAAAAGAGGGAGGGAAGGGGGCTTATGGGACTTTCGGGGAGGGAGGAAACGGAAAAGGGGAAGTGATTTGGAATGTAAATTAAAAAATAAAATAAAATAAATAAAAAAAAATTGAAGGCAGGATTAACATACTAACAATGTGTACTAAGAAGTAGTTACAGGAATTACCATTATTTAATTTGACATACTAAATGTTAGAGTAATTGCTGAAAAATGAAAAATGATACATAAAATGCAAGTAATCTATTTTCAAACTACATATTTTTCCTATATCCATCTATCATATATGACAAACTTCAACAATTGTAATTAAAGAACATTGTTTATATAATTAAATACAAATGTCTTTTCCTTTAAATTCCTTTATTTTACTATAAAACAACAGCCAGCTTGTAGGAAAAATATGGATAGTGTGTATAAAATTATGATTTAAACCTTCACATGCTACTTTCTAAAGACAGAAGCCAAAAAACAGAATAAGTCAGGGTGCCTTTGAAGATATTTAATTAAAATCTAATCCCACGTTCTTAAAAGCTCACATAAATTAAGCTGTCATTCAGGAGATTTATGCATTCACATTTGCATATTACATAAAATTCATCAATTATTCGTGTTTGAAAGCATTGCCTTTCCCAGGGTGCTGAACTTCCAATGGTGACAGTAGGCACACTGCAATACATAAAATCATACTCACTGGTACCTTGAAGAAAGCCTCTTCCATATGTTCTTTCTGTATCACATCACAGATTTCCAAGCATGCTTAAAAATTGTGACTGTACTATGATAGACTCAATTTGGCTTATTCTGCTTGACAAATATGAGCATTTTATTTAATATTACAACAAATATACAGGGATAGAAATTTAACTGCTTGTCTCTCACTTGTGACCAGTTGCAAAGTTACAATAAACACAAGAAGTTATTGATAAACTTCAAATTAATAAAGTGATTAAACTGAAAATATTATCTCCGTCTTTCCAAGTTGATAAAAGGCATGATATACAGAAGTTTAAACACATATACAGATAATAGTTTTTCATGTGTACATATGGTAAAGAAAATCAGTGGAACTCAGCTTCATAAAATGATTGAGATTTATGTGTATGTACATATAAAAGGTAACATTTCTACAAGCAAGCAAAATCAGGGGTACTTTTTTCCCACATTAAATTGAGAATTTAGACTTTAGTCAGTTATTTTGTACATACATATATATTTCTATGTATGATCTCATTTTTAAGCTTAAATACTCAGTGTTCAGAAGCAGAATGATAGATTATTGAGGAACATAAAGTTCTACTATATCTCATCAGAGCTCAGTCAAATTAGAAGATAAACATGGATACTAATGACATTAGAAATCATCTAACATGGAGTATGTTAGTCCTTATTAGTACTGTAAAGAGTGGTCACTATAGGCATTACAAAGGAAAAGAAGTATTGCTTATAAAAGACCACATATAACATAAACATAAGAAGGAATCAAAATGAAATAACAAACTAATCTATTGTCTGACACCTCAACAGTTATCAAAGAAGTTCACATAGAATTCCAAACCAACTACTTTATGGAATACAGGCCAAAAGAATCAAGGATAATTATCCTTTAATATTCAATACCTTCCTAAAATTTTCTATCATTATTTTAACATTTCATATTAAGAAACTATCCCAACTTTATGAGAAATTGAGTATTTAGTCATTAGTCTGTTATGTTGCACATACATTTTTATTTCTATATATGCTCTCATTTTTAAGCTTATGTACTCAGTATTCAGAGGCAGAATGATAGATTATTGCAGAACATAAAAATCTACCATATCTCATCAATGCTCAGTCAAATTAAAAGATAAACATGGATACTAATGACATTAGAAATGATCTAACATGGAGTATATAGTAAAAAAGAATATTTAACCTGAAGAAACCAAAGAAGGTGACATTGATCACATACATAAAAGTGAGTAGGATAAAAATGCAATAATTGAATACATGAATACATTCATTGACTAAAGTAATACATTCTCCATATGGGAGTTATGCTCGTCTCCCTCTGTATCATCATAATTATTTTCAATAAATATTTTATTATTTTTAGAGACTTTCATGTAAGAGTATTATGTTTACATCATCTCTACTCCAGAATCTCCATCATCTAACTCCTCTCCTGTGTCACTACTCCCTTTCAGTCCCACTCCTAGATGAAGTGCCACAGGAAATAAATGGCTCCAATAGATTTCCAAGATTATGGAAGGAGAGACCCCTGGTCCTGGAAAGACTGGATGTAGGGGAATACCACGACAGAGAAGTGAGAGGGGGTTGAATGGGGAACAGGGGGAGGGAAGAGGGCTTATGGGACTTTCGGGGAGGGAGGAAATAGGAAAGGGGAAATCATTTGGAATGCAAATAAAAAAATATAGAAAATAAAAAAAGTAGAGTCATTCTCTACAGATTCATCCCTAAATGCATATACATATGAGCTATAACACATTGATTGAGCAGGTTGTATTTGTACAGACATAGATTTTTGCAATAATTAAATTCGTGGTCAAATATTACTGTAATTTTAGTTTGTTTACTCCTAAACAGTTATATAATCACAATAATTTTGAAAATTGGCTCATATTTAAATTAGAAAAATGCCAACAACACTGTCATACACTGTTATGTGAAATAAAATTTGTATTTCAAATCATGAGTTTTGCAGGGAAATGGATGGTACTAGGAAATATCATCCTGAGTGAGGTAACTCAGACCCAAAAGGACATGCCTGGTATGTACTCACTAAAAGTGGATATTAGCACAAAACGTACAGAATGTCCAGGATTCAATCCACAGAACTCAAAACGGATAACAAGCTGATGGGCCCAAGTGAGGATGCTTAAATCCCACTTGGGATGGAGAAGAAAGCAATCATGGGGGTTCGGGGGCAAAGGGAGAGAGGGATGTGGGTGGGAGATGGAACAGGGAGAGGAAAAAGGGAACATGATCAAGTATTGGTGGGTGGGGTAAATAGGACTGAAGCCCTGAGGGCCAGCAAAAAGAATGGAAACAGGTGACCTTGGGAGGTAGGAGGAGGTTATGGGAGCGGGGCATGTAGAATATACCAGAGATCTGGAAGGTGAAAGACGTTCAGGATTCAAAGGGAGGGACCTTAGATGAAATGCCCAACAGTAGAGAGAGGGAACGTGTAGAGTCCACCTCCAGTAGAAAGACAGGGCATCAAGTGGATGATTGGGGTTGCCATCTCACAGTTAAAAACTGTGACCCAGAATTGTCCTTGTCTAAAAGAACTGCAGAGACAAAAATGGAGAAAAGCCTGAGGGAAAGGAGGTCCACTGACAAGCCCAAATTGGCATCTATCTCAAGGGGAGGCTGCAAGGCCTGACACTTCTACTGATGCTATGGTGTGCTTACAGACAAGAGCCTAGCTTGGTGGTCCTCTGAAGAGCCCAACAAGCAGCTAAAAGAGTCAGATGCAGATACTTACACCAAACCAATGTACAGAAGCTAGGGACCCCTGTGATTGAATTAGGAAAAGGGTAGAAGAAGCTGAGGAGGACAACCCCATAGGGAAGGCCCCTGAGATCTCTCAGACACTGAGCCACCAACCAGTTAACATACACTAGCTCATATGCTGACATGTATGCAGCAAAGGACTGCCTAGTCTGGCCTCAGTGAGAGAAGATGCACCTAACCCTAAAGAGACTTTAGGCCCCAGGGATTGGGGAGGTCTGGTGGTAGGGGGGACATCCTCTTGGAGATGGGGAAGGAAGAATGGGATGAGGAACTGTCGGAGGGTGGAACAGGAGGGGGATAATGAATGGACTGTAAAAGAAGATTAAAGAAAAATAAAAAATGGTATTTCATTATTAGCTGACATTTTCCATAATGTACTCAATTTGTTTACTATAAAGTATGTACACATACATATAAACACATTCATATGCCAACATATCAAACAAATACCATGGGATTCTGCTAGCTAAACATTAGCAAAACTACAGAGATAACAATAATAATTTTTATAAAATTAACATAGTCATCACATACATCCTCTAATTGTCATTTTGTGGTGAGAATGCTTAATTTCTATTCTCAAAATGCTTTTCAAAAACACCATATATTCTTATTAACTATAGTACTCAAGCTATAAATAGGTCCCTTATATTTATCCCTAACTAAACTTTCTAGTAAATAAATCCCTAATGACTTTCTCATTTCAGAAGATTCATCACTAATGTTAAATAATTTGAAAATTATTAAAAGAACAGATCATATTTTTGTGTTTACTGTGTTAAAAATGAAAGCTTCTATTTCTAAAATTTTAAATTATTTTATAAAGCATTTGCAAATAAAAAAGCATCATGGACCAAAACTAATCAGACCCAATGTATATGTATTTCAGTGCTCTTCCATACAGTTAGAGCAGCTACTCTGAAGACGTGGAGTTATTCCTTAGATTTGTTATTTATTCATCTACCAGCAAAACCTCCACATATTCAAGGCAGGCTCATAACTAGAAAATTAATCATCATTTTATCCTCTTTCATAGATTGTGTTAATTCCCTGCATTCAGGCCTTCCTCACTCCCTAATGCTTGCCCATTTTTCTTACTGTTTCTATGTTTTATGCTGCACCCACATGTACAATTGTGTATGTGTATATATAATGCTCTTTTATATATTCAATTATTTATATATACATATGTGTGTGTGTGTGTGTGTGTATAAAATAGATTATATATGAGGGATGGGCTTAGGATATATAATACTCAACTCAGTCACACAATCTTAGAAAAAAAAGCTTCTTGTTTTCCATCATATATGGAACCCAGCACATATGATAATTTTTAAAAGGAAAGAAATAATTTTTAGTTTGCAAAACACAGTATAATTCATACTGAAAATTATCTAAAATATCTCGATACATGAAAGTAAGAGAATATAAATATAAAGAATATAAAGAATCTATTATTCTTCTAAACATTAAATAGTGCTAAGAATTAATAGTTACTATAGGAACTGGAGTTGTGACTCAAGAGTTCTGCTCTTGCAGAAGACTTGGACTTCATTTCCTAAGACCTATACTGTGTGGATCACAACCAGTTATAACTCTAATTTTAGGGAAGACAGACCCCTCTTCTGGCTTCTTCAAAGATGTTCATACATATGTTGTATATACAAATGCAATCAAAATTTAAAATAATTAAAGGTAAAATTAAATGACAGAGATAACGAGGGACATAAAAGGCTTCCGTGTCAACAAAACTAACAGCTTAGACAGAAAGCTATTGATGAGAATTCTGACTCAATGAGAATGAATTTAGTCAAATTGTGCAGAGAAGGGGAGAGAGAATCTGTAGAAACCACCTCCACTAGATATAGGCACAGTTCCCGGTCGAGGGAGGGGGCCACCCACCCATCTCAAAATTTTAACCCAGAAATGTTCCTGTCCATAGGAAGATTAGGGACAAGTAATACAACAGAGACTAAAGGAAGGGCCATACATGGACTGTTCTACCTGGGGGATCCATCCTGTCTGGAGACACCAAATTCTACATTGTTGATGTTGCCAAGAGGTGCTTGCTGACAGGACCCCAGTGTGGCTGTTCCTTGGGAGGTTTTTCCAGCATCTGATCAATGCAGATGCAGATGCTTGGAGCCAACCATCAGACTGAGATCAGGGACCCCAGTGGGGTAGCTGGCGGAAGGACTGCAGGAGCAGAAGGAGATTGCCACCCAACAGCAACCCCATAGAATGAACAACATCTAAACCACCAACCAAGAAGTATACAGGGAGGAACCCATGGCTCCAGATACATATGTAGCAGAGGATGGTCTTGTCTGACATCAATGGGAGGAGAGGCCCTTGGTCCTATGGAGGTTTGATGCCCCAGTGTAGTGGGATACTGGAGTAGTGGGGCAGGAGACGGTGGGTATGCAGGGCAACATCCTCAAAGAGGCAAAGTGGAGAGAGGAGAGGATTGTTGTGGGATTGGAGTTTGTGGAGGGGTATTCAGGAAGTAGGGTATCATTTGAAATGTTAACAAATGGAATGGTTAATAAAAAATATGATATGGATGCATAAGTACAGCTCTCTTCAGTCGATGGCTTCTGGCAGAGGTGAGGATGGGGAAGAACTCAATTTTTTTTTAAATGCACTTACCAGTGGAAGTTTGATCAAGCTGAAGTGATTGTATAGAATATGCAAATTGGACTTGTTTTTTGGTTGGTAGTGGTGGTGGTGTTACTGTAGTTGGTGGTGGTTTTCTCCTTTTATTTTTGGGAGGCAAAGTCACAAGGGTAGGAGCATACCAAGGGGACTTAGAAGTGAGTGTGATCTGAATACATGATGTGAAATTCCAAAATAATCAACAAAAATATTATGGAGGAAAAGATGCAAGGAAAGACAAAGAGATAGCCATTGTAATCTGAAGGACACTGGTTTCTATGAAGGGAGAAATAGTAAAAACGGGGATAAGAGTTACCTAAAAGGCAGAGGAGTAGAGAGGGGGATTGAGAAGTGATAAATAACACTATGTTTGAAAAAAAAGGATAGGGAAATCATATTTTTATGTTTATTTAGAATTACGTACTGTGTGTGTTTATGTGTGTGTGTGTATGTGTGTGTGTGTGTGTGTGTGTGTGTGTGTGTGTGAACTTGGTGTGTGTGTGTGTGAACTTGTGCCACTTGTTTGACAATGTTCCCTCAAAGAGCCGTAGATATCTAACAAAGTCTAGAGTGCTATGCATGGAAAAACTCAGTCAGGGAACCCCAAGAGATCCTTAAAATAGTACTGCCATTGCCCTTGGCTGACTCTTAGAAATTAATTTCTCTTCATAAAAAAGCACACACTTCAGACAGAAGTCATGGAAGAATTTATTTGTATCTGAACTCAAAGCTTCCTAGCTCAGTGTCACAAGGAATATGTAAGCTACCAAAGGAGAAAGGCAATCTGTATTTCTACTGTGTTGAAGTGTCTGTGAACAAGAAAATAGACCAGAATGCTAAAATAACCCCACAAAAGTGCAATAGTGGTGTTCTGAGAATAACCAATAACCACGTAACTGGACTAAAGTCCTGCTCAAGAGAAGGTAATTCATACCAGGTGCTATAAAACTAGGCCACTAACAATGAATGATGAGGTCATGGACTCTAGAAGAGAAATCCACTACTTCCACTTCCTTAAACCAGTAGAATTGTCAATTGCATTCTAAATACTTACCACTTTACCTACAGATAAATATAACTCCCACACATCCTTAAGAGGCTTCCTTTTGCTGCAGTAGACCAATCATTATAGAATGTAACATCTGGTCAAATTCAGAAAACAACCGAGAGTAGGGTTTCCAGGCCCAACTGATACAACCTCTAGAGCTAAGGCTCATGGAATATCATTGAAGATAGGTCATGCTGATTGTAATATGGTCCAGAAGACCAGGATATCTGCTATGAGATGTCTTCTATATATGACAGGGATATTGTGCTCAATAAACTTTCAACAATGTGATGGACTAACCAGGACTCCCAAAATGACAATACTAACAGTCAATTAATGGCTGCTAAGAGAGGGAAAATTGGTCTTCTCTAGGAATGAGTTCCCTAATAAGTTATCCAATTTAAAAATTCATCCCTGTACATATATAAGCAACACAATAGACTCAGATTCAGTCAATTATATTCATAATTGTATATGTATACATATATAACTATAATTATTAAAGAATAAGATAACATACATTTGTCTAACAAGGGGGACACAGAAGGAGTTGGAGGAAAGAAGAGAAGGAAATAAGCTAACTATAGTACTAATATAATTATCAAAAAATTAATAGCATTTGTCTAAGGTACTATAATAGAATATCAGATTAGGAAATTAATAAAATTCAGTGTTTTTTGTTTCTGATAAATATATTTTAAAAATATAAAATATTATATCAGAAATGTGTGTACTAAAAAAATAAATCCCATTTTACAGGATACTTTGACATAATGCCATTCCTAGTCAAATATGTGTAAAAATGATTACATTCATTTGAAGGGTTGGGGCTTGCTAAGGCTTTAGCTTATTTTATTCATTTCAAATAATTAGATAAAATCCAAGCACTTTACATGTGACTAAATTATAGCATTGCAAAATGTCATTTATCTTTGACATCTGCTGTATATTTTCCTAAGTATAACATTCTTACATACCATATTAATTTTTAATCTATTTCTGACTTATCCATATCTAACTAAACTTCCTTAAAATTGATTTACATAAAAATATCTCCCATGTAAATTGTCTTTATACACATGATGACATCATCACAAGACATAAGTGACTTGCTGTTTCTATGATAGAAAAGACCTCACCTAATAAGATAAATAAATGTCTTGTCCTACATGAAACTCTATCATATGTTACTTAGACAGAAAAAAAACATTGAAAATACAAGAGATATGTCTATCAAAATGTAGATAATAAAGGACTTTAAATAACTAGATTGATAATCTATGTTGTGCTAAAAGAAGCATGATATGTTTAATATTTTCTAAATTATGACTTTAAAGAAGGTCATAATTCTTGCCCCAGGCACTCTTAAATATGAAGCTCTTTATCACTTTTCTTTGCAACACTCTCACCATAAAAACACTCATCAATTTTGCTGTCTAGAACCCTGTTTCAATCAAAATAAGATCAACAGTACCACACCAGAATATCAATGACATCTGCAACTGACTGTGTGCTTCTGTCAGCATAGAAAGAGGCACTTTTAGGTGTTAAATCTCCAGTCTGAAGGTTAAAGGAAAATGCAAAAACTAATGCTCTCAGTTTAGTTTGATGGGGATAGTATTTACTGAATTACTAATATTTGCTCTTGATAGTCATTTATTGTAGATGTAGAAGAATTCATAAACTTCATAAACACATCATATATAATATGTGTACATACATATTTCCTTATCAGATTAGCCTAGTAGAATGCAAGATATACAGCAAATCTCTAATCATTGTTCAATGACTTAATGACATAGTTCACCTTAATTTTCTACCAGTAAGCATAAATTTTTCTCCTCAACTTAGTTTTGTTTTGTGAGATTTATGGAAAATCAACATTAGAAATTGAGAATATTAAAATATGTCTTCCTGTAACCAGTATTCCTTATCACCATACAATTCCCTTTTATTCCTCAAAATATGCAGAATAAATGAAATAGTGACTTCTAGTTTTCTAATGCATTAATCAAAATGAAATTATAAGTAGCTTTTAGTTGTTGTTGAACTTTTATAGTAACAGGTAAAATTGTGTAAAGATTTGGTACACCACAGAATCTTTTGATATATTTTCACTATGAAAAGTCCAAATCAAGTTACTTAACATATATGCTTATCTCAAATACTGTTTTGTGGTAAGAACACTGAAGATCAAATGTGTTTGCACATTTTATATGTGTAATTCTTTCTAAGAGTAATTCTGGGGTCCTGTGAACAATAATTATCTGTATTCCTAAAACTTACCAACCACTAGGAACTACCATTTTATCTTCTGTTTCTAGAAGTACAACTGCTTGCATAAAGTGAAAGGAAAATCATGTGGTATTTATCTTTTCATGCTTTGCTTATTTCATGTAACATAAAACCCTCATAGTTAATGATAGACTTTCCTTTTTTGTAAGACTGGATACTATTTTACTGTTCATACTTATTACATATGTTTTACCCATTCATCAATATACAATTGCTGAATTATATGTTAGGTTTAGAAGTCCCCCCATAGTGTTTTCCATAATGATTATGCTAATAGACATTTTCACCATTTGAATACATGGCTTTAAAATGCTGAGATCTATTCTCTAATTTTGATGGAACATACACCTTTGGCAATAGCACATTTGGAATCATCAAATAGAATAATCATCTATGAATGTCTTCATGAAAATTGAACAATAATATAGTTTTAGCAAGAAGTAAGAAAAGTAATTGGAAGTGTGCCCACCTTTTCAGCTGATATCAAAATGACAGAGTCCCTAACACCTTAAAAAAAAGAACTAGAATGAAATAAATAAATGAGACAGAGTAGGACGTATATGGAAGCCAGAACAACAAGAAATAACAGCAAAAAAAATGATGACATGAGTAGAGTGAAAACTAACTTTCTCCACCATAAGTATAATTGAAGGAAGATTAGCACTTCTCAGGGAAGAGCAAAAGGTTTAGAACATTACTGTACCAGCACTACTCTAACACCAAATTAAAACCAGTGGAATTTATATTTCACAGTGTTTTACTTAAGCTCTCTTCTGATTCTTTATCCAAAGTTTTCTACATTAAAATACTGTCAGTGGAATTATAAACAGTTTCTGATAAAATTGAAGATTTACAAGGAAAATATTTCTGATAAAATTCAAGAAATATATAGAAAAACACGTTAAAATTGACTATTTTATGGAAAATTATACAGATAAAATGGTAGGAATAAAAATATTCCTAAGTTGATTGAAAGTAGAATTATAAACATTTCCTGATAAAATTGAAGATTTATATGGAAAATATTTCTGATAAAATTGAAAAAATATATAGAAAAACATTAAAATTGAAGATTATCAAGGAAAATTATACAGATAAAATGGTAGGCATAAAAATATTTCTACGTTGAGTGAAAGTAGATTATAAATATTTTCTGATAAAATTGAAGATTTACATGGAAAACATCTCTGATAAAATTGAAGAAATGTATAGAAAAATACATAAAGATTGACTATCAGAAAATGTTTATAATTCCACTTTCAATCAACTTAGAAATATGTTTTTTCTTTTTTTTTCATTTTTTTTTTTTTTTGGTTTTTCGAGACAGGGTTTCTCTGTATAGCCCTGGCTATCCTGGAACTCACTCTGTAGACCAGGCTGGCCTTGAACTCAGAAATCCACCTGCCTCTGCCTCCCAAGTGCTGGGAGTAAAGGCGTGAGCCACCACTGCCCAGCTCTAGAAATATATTTATGCCTATCATTTTATCTGTAGTTTTCCATGAAAATGTTCAATTTTAATGCTATTTTATATTTTTCTACAATTTTATTAGAAATATTTCCCATATAAATCTATAATTCTATCATAAAATGTTTCTACTTCCTTTTTTCAATTAATTTAGCAATGCTTTTTATTTCTACCATTTTATTCTTTAAGTTTCGATGAAAATTGTCAAGTGACCATAGGAGTGTGAATTCATTTCTGGGTCTTCAATTCTGTTCCATTGATCTACATGCCTGTCACTGTACCAATACCATGCAGTTTTTAACACTATTGCTCTGTAGTACAGCTTGAGGTCCGGGGTATTGATTCCCCCAGAAGTTCGTTTACTCTTGAGAATAGTTTTAGCTATCCTGGGTTTTCTGTTATTCCAGATGAATTTTTGAATTGCTCTTTCTAACTCTATGAAGAATTGAGTTGAGATTGCATTGAAACTATATATTGCTTTTGGCAAGATGGTCATTTTTACTATTGTCAATCTTAATGTGTTTTTCTATATGCTTCTTCAATTTTGTCAGAAACATTTTCCATGTAAATCTTTAATTTTATCATAAATGTTTTTACTTCTTTTTTCAATAAAAAAATTTTAAAAATACTGTCAAAAGTGACCTTCCCCAGCTACATGGTTATACATTTTAGATTATTCTCAGAAATTTCCTAAAAAGCTTTCAGAACAAGTCCCCAAAATACATAAAAAGTAACAGGACAATAGTTATGAGTTTGAAGAAGGCATACCAGCTAAGTCCTATCAATGTGGAGATGCCTAGTCCTCTCCTCCCACCCATAATTCAACCACAAAATCTACTACACATCTTATCTACACGATTATATGTATAGAAAGCACACCTGTGGACACCAAGACAGCATAGGGAAGAATCTCTGAAAACATGTTGTAGAAAAGTATCAAACTACAATTAGTATGCCAAGCTCTTCAGGGTTGATTTCAGTGGTCACGATATCAATAACATTTAATCAAAATAAACACGTTATCTTGTGGAAAATCCCATTAGCAAAGTCTTCAGTATACCAAAGCAAACATTCTATTAGGTATAAAAGGATAAGATTCTACTTTCTGAAGTAAGAAAAGACATGTTTTATTATGTTTCATAGCTTAAAAGACGACTATGAGAGAAATGCATTTAAAGTGTTTCCAGCTGGACAAGCGTGAGGACCTAAGTTCAAATTGTCAGAACACACACAAAAAGCTAAGGCAGTAACACAAGTACTTATAATCTTGCCACTGTTTCTAAGAGATGAGGTCCAGGAATAGAAAATAGAATCCCTGGAAGCTTGTCAGCCAACTATCCTAGAGTACACAGCAGCTAACAAGAAACTTTGTTTCAAAAAGAGTGGAAGTCAAAGAACAACATCTCCACATATACATTCACTCACCCAAATGCATGATCACACACACACACACACACACACACACACACACACACACACACACACACACACACAAACACACACGACGTTAACGCTCATAGTAGGCCACAGTAAAATTAAAGCCATCAATGTAACATTCCACAGCATTTTGGACAAAATTCTTCCACACTCAAAAAATTGTTGAGAGGGATGCTGGATTCAGAGACCTACACTTCAAAGTATCTAACATAAGCTATAGTATGTAAGTAAGATCATCACATCTTAGGAATGCCACCAACACCTTTGTCACAACTACACCAAGTATTTAAATATCACATGTGAACTGTAGCTCCTGTTACAGCAAAGTTAAAGAAATCGCATAAGTTTGCTGCCTGGGATTGTGAATACCTAGTGTTCTTAAAAAATATAGAATAGTTCCACTCTTTTATTTATTCATTTATTTTTTTGGTTCTGAGCTTCTATGACCATTTGTTCTTCCTTTTTTACATGAAAGTTAATTCCACATAGACTAAAAAGTCAGCATTCCTGCTTTTGATTATTGGAAAATAATGGCATTATCCAATATTGTATAATTTATTCTCTCTGAATTTAAAGCTGGCATAGGAAAGTGTAAAGCAAATATATACATATGTGTATACATACATGCATGATTAAAAGAAAAAATCTAAAGCAAAGAACTCATGTTCTTTCTTACAAACAAAAAGAACAAACTAAATTTTAAAAATGTTCTGTAGTACTAAGATTTGTAGAAAATATTTACAGGAGGCAGAGAAAGGGAGAAACATGGTGGGGGAGAGAGGAGAGGAAAAGGAGGGCAGGATCACATATGGAGGAAACAGGAGAGGGGCCCAGAGTGCGAGGATAATGAATGGAAATATGCATTCAAACCTGCAGAGGGTGGGGGAGCCTCTAGAAAGTTCCAGAGACCTGGGATGTGTGAGAAAACTAGGATTCACAGGGGGTGACCGTGGCCCAAATGCTCAAAGCTGGGAAGATGGAACTTGAAGAGACTACCTCCAGTAGATGAACGTGACCCCCAGTAAAGATACCGGGCCACCCACCTACCTTCAATTTTTTTTTTTTACTTAGAATTGTTCCTGTTTAAAAGAAATGCGAGGACAAAAATGCAGCAGAGACTGAATGAAAGGTCATCCTGTGACCAGCCTAACTGGGGATCCCTGAAGGGTGGGCACCAAAGCCTGACACTATAACAGATGCTATGTTATGCTTACAGACAGGAGCCTAGCATGACTGTTCTCTGAGAGGCTCTACCAGCAGTCTAAGACAGATATGGATACTTATAGCCAAGCATTGAACTGAGGTCTGGGACCCCTAATAGAAGAATTGAAGGAAGGATTGAAGGAGCTGAAGGGAGTGGCAATCCCATAGGAAGACCAACATTTATATTTTCCTTGTAGATCTTCAATTTTATCAGAAAATGTTTATAATTCCACTTTCAATCAATTTAGGAATATTTTTTTTAATTTTATTTTCTAAGTTTTTTTTTATTTACATTCCAAATCATTTCCCCTTTCCTGTTTCCTCCCTCCCCGAAACTCCCATAAGCGCCCTTTCTTCGCTCTTTTCCCCATTCAACCCCCTCTCGTTTCTCTGTCCTGGCATTCCCCTACATCCAGTCTTTCCAGGACCAGGGGTCTCTCCTTCCATCTTCTTAGAAATCTATTGATATGCGAAATGTGTCTAGGTTATTCCGAGATTCTGTGTTAATATCCCCTTATCAGTGACTGCATACCATGTGTGTTCTTTTGTGATTGGGTTACCTCACTAAGGATGATATTTTCAAGTTCTGACCATTTGCATAGGAATTTCATGAATTCATTGTTTTTAATTGCAGAGTAGTATTCCATGGTGTAAATATACCACATATTCTGAATCCATTCCTCCCTTTAGGGACATCTAGGATCTTTCCAGTTTCTGGCTATTATAAATAAGGCTGCTATGAACATAGTGGAGCATGTGTCCTTATTGCATGCATGTAAAGCCTCTGGGTATATGCCCAGGAGAGGTATAGCTGGATCCTCCGGGAGTGTCATGCCCAGTTTTCTGAGGAACCACCAGACTGCTTTCCAGAGTGGTTGTACCAGCTTGCAATCCCACCAGCAGTGGAGGAGTGTTCCTCTTTCTCCACATCCTGGCCAACAACTTCTGTCTCCTGTGTTTTTTATCTTAGCCATTCTGACTGGTGTGAGATGGAATCTCAGGGTTGTTTTGATTTCCATTTCTCTAATGACTAAGGATGATGAACATCTCTTTAGGTGCTTCTCAGCCATTAGATATTCTTCAGGTGAGTACTCTTTGTTTAGCTCTATACCCCATTTTTTAATAGGGTTACTTGCCTCTCTGGAGTTTAACTTCTTGAGTTCTTTGTATATATTGGATATTAGCCCTCTGTTGGATGTAGGGTTGGTAAAGATCATTTCCCAGTTAGTTGGTTGCCGCTTTGTCTTTTTGACAGTGTCTTTTGCCTTGCAAAAACTTTGTAATTTAATGAGGTCCCATTTGTCAATTCTTGATCTTAGAGCATAAGCTGTTGGAGTTCTGTTCAGGAAATTCTCCCCTGTGCCCATATGTTCAAGGTTCTTCCCTAGTTTCCTTTCTATTAGTTTCAGTGTGTCTGGTTTTATGTGGAGGTCCTTGATCCACTTGGAATTGAGCTTAGTGCAAGGAGATAAGAATGGGTCAATTTGCATTCTTCTGCATGTTGACCTCCAGTTGAGCCAGCACCATTTGTTGAAAAGGCTATCTTTTTTCCACTGGATGGTTTTAGCTCCTTTGTCAAAGATCAAGTGACCATAGGAGTGTGGATTCATTTCTGGGTCTTCAATTCTGTTCCATTGATCTACATGCCTGTCACTGTACCAATACCATGCGTTTTTTTAACACTATTGCTCTGTAGTACAGATTGAGGTCCGGAATACTGATTCCCCCAGAGGTTCTTTTACTCTTGAGAATAGTTTTAGCTCTTCTGGGTTTTCTGTTATTCCAGATGAATTTTTGAATTGCTCTTTCTAACTCTATGAAGAATTGAGTTGGGATTTTGATGGGGATTGCATTGAATCTGTATATTACTTTTGGTAAGATGGTCATTTTTACTATATTAATCCTGCCAATCCATGAGCATGGCAGATTTTTCCATCTTCTGAGGTCTTCTTCAATTTCTTTCTTCAAAGACTTGAAGTTCTTGTCATATAGATCTTTCACTTGTTTGGTTAGAGTCACGCCAAGATACTTTGTATGGTTGTGGCTATCATGAAGGGTATCATTTCTCTTAATTCTTTCTCAGCCTGCTTATCCTTTGAGTATAGGAAGGCTACTGACTTGCTTGAGTTGATTTTATATCCGGCCACTTTGCTGAAGTTGTTTATCAGCTGTAGGAGTTCTCTGGTGGAGTTCTTTGGGTCGCTTAATTATACTATCATATCGTCTGCAAATAGTGATAGTTTGACTTCTTCCTTTCCAATTTGTATCCCTTTGACCTCTTTTTGTTGTCTAATTGCTCTAGCTAGAACTTCAAGTACTATATTGAAAAGATATGGAGAGAGGGGGCAGCCTTGTCTAGTCCCTGATTTTAGTGGGATTGCTTCAAGTTTCTCTCCATTTAGATTGATGCTGGCTACCGGTTTTCTGTAAATTGCTTTTACTATGTTTAGATATAGGCCTTGAATTCCTGATCTTTCCAAGACCTTTAACATGAAAGGATGCTGAATTTTGTCACATGCTTTCTCAGCATCTAATGAGAGGACCATGTGGTTGTTTTCTTTGAGATTGTTTATATAGTGGATTACATTGATGGATTTCCTTATATTGAACCATCCCTGCATCACTGGGATGAAGCCTACTTGATCGTAGTGAATGATCGTTTTGATGTGTTCTTGGATTCGGTTGGTAAGAATTTTATTGAGTATTTTTGCATCGATATTCATAAGAGAGATTGGCCTGATATTCTCTTTCTTTGTTGGATCTTTGTGTGCTTTTGGTATTAGTGAAATTGTGGCTTCATAGAACGAGTTGGGTAGTGTTCCTTCTGTTTCTATTTTGTGGAACTTTTTGAAGAGTATTGGTGTTAGGTCTTCTTTGAAGGTCTGATAGAATTCTGCACTAAAACCATCTGGACCTGTGCTTTTTTTGGTTGGAAGACTTCCAATGACAACTTCTATTTCTTCAGGGGTTATAGGACGGTTTAGATGGTCTATTTGATCCTGATTTAATTTTGGCATTTGTTATCTGTCAAGGAAATTGTCCATTTCCTCGAGATTTTCTAGTTGTGTTGAATACAGGTTTTTGTATTAGGATCTGATGATTTTTTGAATTTCCTCAGTTTCTGTTGTTATCTCTCCCTTTTTGTTTCCGATTTTATTAATTTGGATACTGTCTCTGTGCCCTCTGGTTAGTCTGGCTAAGGGCTTATCTATCTTGCTGATTTTCTCAAAGAACAGGGACACAGTGAATCTAATTGAAATGGGAGAGGATGTGCCTAATCCTATAGAGATTTGATATCCCAGGGAAGGTAGATGCTGGGGAGAGTGACTTAGAAGAGGGTGGGTAGGTGGGGATGGGTGGGAATGGGAGCACACTCTTAGAGGCAAAGGGGAAGGGGCAAAGAACTCTATGAGGGGGGACTGGCAAGGAGGCCAACATTTGGAATGTAAATAAATAAAATAATTTAATAAGAAACTAAAATTTAAAAAATGTAAAAATAAAAGATTTGTTGAAGACAGAAAACCAAGAGCCAATGCAGTACTGAGTTCCATTCTATTATTTTCATTTATTTTGCTTTAACTTTGATAATTAATTTTTTGTGTTCATTAATTTATTTATTCACTTTATATCCAGATCATAGTCCCCTCTGCTCCCAGTTCCCTCCTAACACAGTCCCTACTCCCATTTTCCCTCCTTTTCATACTTTTAGTAAGGAGATGATCCTTCTTATTTCTTATAAGTTTCATTTTCAGAAGCTGAAAGTTATTCATCTTCATGAGACCTCTCTACTGTTACTTTATATTTTTATACCTATCCTAAAAATTTATACTTATTTTACATAATAAATTAACACAGAAATATGAGTTATTTCTCTGCTTCATACTATATCTAAGAATCACACAAGGGTTACCTCACTAAGGATGATATTTTCCAGTTCTGACCATTTGCCTAAGAATTTCGTGAATTCATTGTTTTTAATTGCAGAGTAGTATTCCATTGTGTAAATATACCACATCTTCTGAATCCATTCCTCCGTTGAGGGACATCTGGGTTCTTTCCAGCTTCTGGCTATTATAAATGCAGTCACTGATAAGGGGATATTAACCCAGAAACTCAGAATACCCAAGACACAATTCACATATCAATAGATTTCCAAGAAGATGGAAGGAGAGACCCGTGGTCCTGGAAAGACTGGATGTAGGGGAATGCCAGGACTGAGAAGGGAGAGGGGGTTGAATGGGGAAAAGAGGGAGGGAAGGGGGCTTATGGGACTTTTGGGGAGGGAGGAAACGGGAAAGGGGAAATCATTTGAAATGTAAATGAAAAAATATATAAAAAATAAAAAAAAAGAACCACACAAGGATTTATCTTATCCTATTTACCATATTATCACAATTGCTCTAAAGTTCTTTGAATATTATTCTATGTGTGAATATATAATTCTTCTTATAAAATACATTGAAATGTACATGTTACTTAAACTACAATAACTGAGGAGCTGGAGGCATGACTCAGCAGATAGCAGCACTTGCTGCTCTTCTAGAGGATCTTAGTTCTGTTCCCCCAAATCCAAGTAAGGCAACATGAAGAAATTGACACCCACTTCTAGATTCTGATGGTAGTCACAAACAGCATACATACATACATTTTTGAAATAAAATATTTTAAAATTTAATAATACAGAAAGGGGATACTGCCACATATAGATTTGTCACTAGAATTGCTTCAGAATGAAAATGTATTGTGAAGTTCCTATAATTCATTATCTTCTCAAACCTCATTATAGTAATTTCCTACTGATGTAAGTCCAAGCTTATAAATTAAATGGGAACTGTCTCAGATGACAAATCACTCTAATATAGCAATCCACTGTTCCACACTAGAGATGCAAAAATAAATAAATAAAAGGAAGTATGTTCCTGTCTCAAGATGCTTCTTGAATTGTTTCATCGTGTCATATCCTCCTGAAAGCTAAGTATGACACCCGAGACAAACTTATTTAGTTTTGAGCCTTAATATAAATTTTTATTTTATGTCCTTACTGTACAATTACCAAATAATTTCCACCCATAAGGCATCAAGACACCATTTAAAAACATTCTTTGTGAGTAAGTATATATAACTATTGGGATGGAAAATAGTATTTGCAAAGTATTAAAATTTTAAATTCTTTGTAGATTCTTGAAGGTCCTTGCAAGTAAGAATGAAGAGTAGAGCAGTTAAATGAATACTGTTTGTATAATACCCCTCCTCCATAGAAAATATTTTCATTTCAATAGAATTCCTACTGATTTTCAAGTTTCAAATTTGAATCTTTACTTTTTATTGTCCATTCATAAGCTACATTGATTTAACATTACACATTCTGCTGTAGGGTCAATAAATGCAAACATATACCAAAATATTACCCTGAAGGCCAGAATATTTATTTTAAGCTAAAGTCAATTGAAGAGAAATTTTAAAAAGAAATATTCAGACTCTAGAATATGCCAGTACTCTACTCTCTTTACAAAGTATTTGTATTTTATCTTATTATTTCTTTCCTTTTTCCCATTATATTTGCTTTTACAAAATTAATGTTTTTAAATTTATAAAGATCAAAAAGTTTTTTTGCATATACATATGGATAATATCTGCTCTATAATGACATTTCCATATTGGTACCTCCTACAATTTATACATAAAGGATTTTTTTAAGGTTTACTAATGGTTTCATAAATAATTATCACTTTTAGAAATTCCAAGCCTGTATTATGTTCACATAGATAATAGAAAAAACTTATCCAGTGAGTATGAACCAGAGCTTTGAGAGGGTAAATGTCAAAATTAAATTAGTCCTATGATGACATGAGTGCCAAGGAAAATCAAATACAATACGACTTCTATGAATTTGTAATTGCATAGCAGAAAGCAAAAAATAAGATAAACATTTTTTCTGTTGGTTTTGCACTTTCATAGAAACTCCTTATATGCTTTTAGATGGTCACATTTTGCTGACATTTACAAACATTTCATGTTGATCTTACATGGGTCACATCAATCATCTATGCAGTTTCAATGGCACTTTGTTAAATAAACTGTCATGAAAGATTTATAGAGAATTTGATAAAAGTAAAGAAGATGTAGTTTAGCTTTTAAAGACGCATTACCCTTTTTCTGAAGTGTAATATCACTTCTAAAACACCATTAAACTTCTTGGGCCATGACTAAGGGAAGAAAAAAAAATCCTTTACTCTTCATGCTTGTATTTACATCACATGCTTCTCCAAACATTAAAGTGGAGTACAATAGGAGAAGCCTTTCCAAGATCAAATTGCTTGGAATTGAATGGTTTCATATTGATCCCTTTTAAAAAGAATTCTACAGAATGTTAACTGCATTCAGAATTCAATCAGGAAATACTAACTAAATAATTATGATGAATGTATTTATGTCAACAGGTACTTCACATACATTTAGTTGTTGTATTGTGAATTGGTACATGTGACAAAAAAAAGAAAAGATAGTAAGAACTTTTTGTCACACATTTCTTAGACTCTATCAAATTACATCTGTTCTTCAAAGAAAATATGTTTGATTATACTACACACAAAATAGCATCTTTAGAAATCTAAAGATGGAGAGTACGGGTACTAAATAATAACAATATTTTCTCATTTGATTACATGTATTAAATCAATGTTCCATTATTACTATTTATTTAGTTTCTCTCTCTCTCTCTCTCTCTCTCTCTCTCTCTCTCTCTCTCTCTCTCTCTCTCTCTTATTTTTTGTATATCCTAGGAAAATTTTCAGTAGTTCGTTCTCTCCTTCACCATGTGGTTTCTGGAGATTCAACTCAGATTGTTAATTTTGACATCATGCACTCTGTAATTTTAAGTCATCACACTGGTCTTTTAAATATTAAAATGCATTTTATTTAGGACTCTTATCTTTAAGAAAAGAAAATTGTGCTTATCATGTTTTTTTCTAGTGGTAGCAGGCTGAAAATTTCAAATTTTGAATGGCTTTAATTTTTAGCAATAAACTCTGTTATGAAAGTAAAAAGTTGGGGATGGGGATTTAGCTCAGTGGTAGAGCGCTTGCCTAGCAGGTGCAAGGCCCTGGGTTCGGTCCTCAGCTCTGGAAAAAAAAAAGAAAGTAAAAAGTTGCTAAGAAGTATATTAGTAAAAAATAAGGAGAAAATTGAATATCCAAAATAACTCTTCATGAACATTTTGATTATAAAAATACATTTTTAGAATATCTAGATATGCTTATTGAAATTATATAGCAAGTAAAATTAAGTAAATAAAATGAGGTTCCTGTGATGACTTAATAAAGTATAGAATAATTAGAGAAATAAAAATAATTTAATGATAGAAATAGTAAGCACTTCACAACAAAATTGAACAAATGCTAAAATATCTGAACTGTTTGTGCTGTTTTTAATTATTGTTATATTAATAAATCTAATATCTCAAGAAAGCTAAATAGTAGTTAAAAAGTTAAAGATTTGACCCTCATACACTGAATTTAAGTTATGAAGAAAGTACACTTGCATTTTCCCTAATTTTTAGGAAGCTACGTGATTCAACCCTCCAAACAGTTGAACCCAAGAAAATGCCTCCAGGTAAAATTGAGGGTTTTTTGGTCTTTATATTTTCACCAGAATTTAAACAAAAAATAAGGCATGTGAAACAAGACTGCTTTCAATCTGCATACAAAAACCCCAGATTTGTCACTGAGCTTTAATATAGCTTCAATAAACATCTTTGCCAAGCAACAACTCAGGCTTTTCATTAGAATTCTTAATGTATAAAGAATATATTATAAAACAATGAATAAGCAAATGATTATTTTCAACTCTGTTGTAAAAACAAAATATGTATTTTATGAATGGTTAAACAACTTGAAACTGGTCATTTATTATAAAAGTGTCCCTGTTGATGATTTTACTTTTATGTTGTTTAATATCTTAAGATATTATTTGTGAATATTAACATACTTAGAACCTTCATCTTTAAGAAATTTTTACAAATGTTTCTATTCATATTCTATCTTGCCCTTCTATTATAAATTCTATAAACAGTTATGAATCTTATTTAAATAAATGGAGTATTCACTGCAAAGAAAATGCTATACTGTTTCATACCATATTTTCACTAGCAGAAATTTTAAAATGACCCACTATCATATTTCCCTAATAGATATTTTTTTAGCTTGCTTCAAAAAGCGGCTTCATTCAAGACAAGTATCTTCTGTTGCTCTATTTCTTCAGTCCATTATTTCCATGAATTACATTCTATCAGGCACTGATACTGAGGATGCAACTGTATTTCCAGATTGTGTGTTACCATTTTTATATTAACAAGAGGTTCTTAATCCAGTCCAGTTTTAAAACCTATCATTCCTATCAGGAGTGACAAATTGAGGAATCAACTTTGACTTAGAGCTCTTATGAACATTTACTTGATAAAATTAGGCTTTATTATATAAAAAGCAGTACAATAATTTTCCTAAAAATACATGTCAAAAACATAATTTCTATATTTAGATTTGAAAAAGGCAAAACTAACATAGATAGTCCATGAATAAATGTGTCAATCCCATTTCTCAGAATGCTTGAGAGTTAACTAAAATAGTCACTAAAAGAACTATATTTAAACTATGTAGTTTTTGTATTTCCTAGATGCCATTTGTAAATAATCCTATAAATAAGTCCTGATGTGAAATCTGCCAATCAGTATACAAACATCAATTGACAAAATTTTTGGTCTCTCACCAGACTTAACATTAAGATGGGAGCTTCTAAATCTTAATCCTTGCTATGTCCTCAGGTTAAAATACTTACTATTTAGGCTATTTGCCCACCTTATTTAGGTTCAAAGTCCATCTTATTAGGACTTCATTGACCACCCCTATTGAAATAGTGTCCCAAAGTTATTGATATTCATTTTAATGTGTTTGATCATAGAACTTATCATATATATATGTGTGTGTGTGTGTGTGTGTGTGTATGTGTATATATATATATATATATACATATATATATCATCCCAATAGACTATAAGTTCTCAGTTACTTAAAATTAGTCATAGTCCCATAAAATATATTGTTTCATGTCCCTTCTAATTGTGTGACTTATATGTAGATAGATAAAGCAATGACTTATAGATGATAGATACATAAATACATAGATACATAGATATACAGACACAGATACACATGTATGTGTGAACACATATATTAGAAATTTATAAATATAATCTGATATGTTCATTTATTATTGATCATATGTATGTGTTTAAGGGCCCAAAACTTGGTATTAAATAACTAAGAGGCTAATTTCTGGGGAAGAGTAATAGTCTCTCTCTCTCTCTCTCTCTCTCTCTCTCTCTCACTCTCAGGAATTTTCCCTCTAAGGGGTAGTGCCTGTGAGAGTTCCCCCATCTATATTGGCATGTCAATATGTGTCATTATTCAGGCTTTCTTGGCAGCCATAAAGAATGATATATAATATTCGTGGAAGGTAACTTCTAGAATTAAGTGATGTGAATCATGTGTAGTCTGTTAGTAACTGTGATTTTGGCCCACAGCTCAACATTTATTAATGCATTTGATACTTTGTCAAGTATCTCACCTGGATGACAAATATTATTTTTTAAACAGGAAAAACTGAATTGATTAGATTAAACTATGTAAACAAGTTATTGATACCTCAGTCTTCCAAGTCCTGAAATTACAGGTATGTAGCACCTTAACTCTAACTTTATTTGTATTTGTAAATTTATTTTTAAAGTGTTGGTTTTAGTGTTTGACTTCATGATTTTTCTCAAATTATGGATAGATCTGATAGTCTTATACTTTATAGTTTGGCTTCCTTTAATGTTCTTTATGTCTACTCTACTGAAGGTTCTCATTGCTCTGCATACTATCTAGTATACATAACACAGATGAGACAAGAAAGAAAACAAAAGAAAGCACTTTGCTAATATTGGAAATCAATCATCACTATAAGATGGAAAATTTCCTATTCATTTTCTTCTACCAAGATACTATTTATTTGCAAAGAGTTTAATAAATATAAACTAGATAATCTGAAGCTACCAGTGGAATTGTCAAAGAATTAATAATACTATAGGCAAGTTTGCATACTTAAACAATTGGACCAACTCGGGCAAGACTTTTGTAGATAATGCTTAGGAAACATCATCAGGGAAATGTAAAAGTAAGAGCTATACCACTCTTGGACATATACTCAAAAGATGCCCCATCATACCACAGGGGCACACACTCCACTGTGGTCATAGGGACCTTATCTCTGTAAGCCAGAAGCTGGAAACAGCCCAGATGTCCAGCAAAGGAGGAATGGATACAGAAAATGTGGTTCATTTACACAATGGAATACCATTCAGCTAATAAGATGGAAGACATCATGAGTTTTACAGGAAAATAGATGGAACTAAAATATATCATCCTGAGAGAGGTAACTCAGACCCAAATCGACATGTATGACTTACTAATAAGTGGATATTAGCAAAAAAAAAAAAGTACAGAATACCTAGGATACATTCCACAGCACTAAAGAAGGTTAACAAGCTGAAGGGCCCAAGAGTAAGTACTTCAATGCTACTTAGGAGGGAGAACAAAGTAATCAATGGAGACAGAAGGAGGGAGGGACCTGGTTGGGACAGGGAAGAGGAAGAGGAAAGGGGGAACAGGACCAGGTATGTGGAACAGGACGGAAACCCTGAGGGCCAGCAGAATGAATAGAAATATGCTGGGAGGGGGGGAAGCAATGTGGGAGACCCTCTAGAAACTACCAGATCTGGGAGCTAAGAGACTGAGGACTCAAAAGGATGGACCTTAGATGAAATGCCCAACAGTGGAGAGAGGGAACTTATAAAGTTCACCTCCAGAAGAAAGACAGGGCATCAAGTTTTTACCTGAGGGATGGGGTTGCCATCCCACAGGTAAAAACTCTGATGCAGGATAGTCCTTGTCTAAAAGAACTGCAGGGACAAAACTGGAGAAGAGACTGAGGGAAAAGAAGTCCAGTAACCGGCCCAACTTGGGATCCATCTCAAAAGGAGGCTCCAAGGCATGACACTATTACTGATGCTATGGTGTGCTTACAGACAGGAGCATAGCATGGCTGCCCTCTGAGAGGCCCAACAATCAGCTGACTGAGACAGATGCAGATACACCCAACCAATGGACAGAAGCCAGGACACCTGTGGTTAAATTAGGGAAAAGCTGGAAGAAGCCTAGGAGGAGGGTGGCTCCATGGGAAGTCCAGCACTCTCAACTTACCCAGACCCCTGAGGTCTCTCAAGCACTGAGCCACCAGCCAGGCAGCATATAAGACCTGTTCCCAGGTTCCCAACACACACACACACACACACACACACACACACACACACACACACACACACAGAATGGGAGGAGGAATGGAATGAGGAAGTATAAGAGGGAAGACTGGAAGGGGGTAATAACTGGACTGTAAAAAATAAAGGTAATAAAAAAGAAAAAAATAATGATAAAATAACTGCTACATTCATAGATCAGTGCCTTCCTCAGCCATCATCAGAAAATCTTCATCCTATAGCAGATAGGAACAGATACAAAGACCAACTGCCAGAGAGAGAGAGAGAGAGAGAGAGAGAGAGAGAGAGAGAGAGAGAGAGAGAGAGAGAGAGAATAAATGATCAAATATTCTGACAACAAACAATACAGTCAGTTTACAGTTTATCATTTCCAAGAAGTCAAAGCAGGCACTCATGCAGTTATGCCACATCCCTAGCCAAGTACTGAGAGAAATGAACATACTTCATACTGCTTTCTTACTTTCTGCTTACACTCAGCTAATCTTGGTTTAGTACTTCTATGGGACTCCTGAGTATGTGGACTACTGGGATTCTTGAGTTTTGTGCCTTCTTTTGGGCTCTTTTCTTCCTTTGGTTTTCCTTGTCTAATTTTTAGTTTTAATCTTATTATATTTTACTTTGTTATGTTTTGTAGTTATCTCTTAGGACTGTTCTTTTCTAATGAGAGATAGAAAGGGAATGGATCTGGAGGGTAGAGGAGGTAGGAAGGAAGAGGAAGCAGTAGAGGGGGTATATATTGTATGAGAAAATATATTTTCAATAAAAGGGAACGAATAAATAAATGAACACTCCATATCACAATCAAATGAGCATTTGTTCTATGCAAGCACATTTAAATGATCACGTTTAAATATGTATAGCTAGCAGAAATGTACATGCAAGTATTTGTTGATAGATTAAATCAAGTAAGCTCAATTTTGGAAAAAAAATGGTTTGAAGAGGACATGATACTTCAGAAAACTTGCTGATCCTTCCCTGTCTTCATTTTCTCAACTATGAAATAAGGATAATAATACTTAAGGAGTCAGTATGACAGTTATATATTTGAAATAACTCATGTGTGGAGATATTTGTATATTGACAGTTGGTATCCATAGCTCAATAAATGGAAAATATATGTGTTTTTATATTCTAGCTTTTTAATGCTTAACATTGACTCAGCGTCTCTCCCTTCTTTATATCTAATCTATATGGTCTAGATAATTCTATATAATGTGACACACATCAACAATTTCTCAAAAATAAACAAGAAATCATCTCCAGATGGAAGAAATTTCATACATAATAAGTTGGTGAGATGGCTACTCAATAAAGAATATTGGCTGCTTTTCCAGATGACCTGAGATTCAGTTCCCAGCATCTACATGGCAGCTCAAAATAGTCTTAAACTCTAGTCCCAGGAGATCTGATTCCTTCTTCTGACCTCCATGGGCACTAGGAACACACATGCTACACAGACCTATATGCAGGAAAAACACACAAGTACATAAAATAAAATAAAACAAATAAATATGAGTGCTTCTTTTTTAAAAAAATAATTTCATAAATAAATTGAAATTTAAATACAATTAATAAATGAGATTTTTTACATTGATAAATCCAGAGTCTGGAGACAAGACCAACCTTCCTTATACAGAATTTCATCCTAGGACTCAAAAGATGTCTCAGCAAGTAAAGGCACATGCCACCAACCCTGACATTCAGAGTTCAATCCCCAGGACTCAGATGGTGGAAAGATAGAACTCCAAAAAGTTATCCTTTGATCCCCACACACATATGATGAATAAATTGTTTTTTAAAAGTAACAAAATCCAGACACAGCACTTTGATTCTATAGTGCATAGTATGGTATTGAATGTACCCTGGGCCCTAAAACTAACGTGTTTAAGTTCAGAAATATCTGCTGTGAATATCTGGGACACCTGAGTATTCCTCTAAGCTTAAGGTGAACAACATTTTACCCATCTAGCATTTCTGAACTTTCCCATTTTTATGAATGTATATTAAAGACTATAGAAAGAATTCTGTAACAGGATTAAGCAGTGGCAGTACCCCCGACCTTTTTGTCAGAAAGGATTAATGACACTTTGTGCCAGGGAAAATTGAGAATTCTAAGCTCATTTAATGCTATTAATTTGGCATTTACTCTGCAATCTATTTTCAAAAATGTCAGCAAAAGTAGGAAAATGTAAATATGCACCAGATTTCTTTTATTCCTATAAACAAAAATTTTAAAACCTGCTTTTTTCTGGTTCTTCAGTGTTCCAATATTATTTTATACTTTCTTAACATTTCAGCTGTGTTTGTAGAATCTATAGATTTTTCTGAAAACATGTTATGTGATATAGAGATATACATACTACTGAATATATATATAATTTTTTTCTCTGGAGCTTAAAACTTCATAATTATAATATTGGCCACCCAGAAAGAAGAAATTTTCTTTTTTCAGTGAGGTCATACAGAATTCATATAATCAAAAGTACATCTTTAATACTCTTCACCGCAATGTTATATTTCAATATTTAACATGTGCACAGCCCACAGACACAAACATGTACTCACAATTTAAAATAAGGATAAATATTTAAATTTTCTTCTTGTTCTTGACATCTAATGGCTATAAAATTGGATTTAAGACCCTCTCAACAGAAGAGAAATCATTCCTAGTACTGAATCCTAGTCAGCTTTCAAAAATTAGTGAGGTCATGGACATTAGAAAAAAACCTACTTAACTGTCACTTTGCTAAAAATTCATAAATTCTAAGTTCGTTTGAAATCGTATCCTTATATCCACAGATAAATATATATATATGACCCCACATCAGGGAAATTTCTCTATAGAACAAATGGAGATCATCACAGAAAACCAGAAATGGACAAAGTGCAGAGAACAAGGGATCATGGGGAACCCAGCAGCAATGCATACATCTGTATCACATCTCCTAAATCTACGTCTCAGGAAATATTAAGAAAGAATGAGCAAAAAGACTTTTAGAGTTAGTATACCAGGACATCTGTGGTAAAACAGTCTTTCCATGAAATGGCTGCATAAACAAGAATGGAATAATGGCACTATGATGACAACATAAGTGAGGGAAAATTTCACAGGTCCCATCTACACAGAAAGAACTATAATCAAGCTATGACTGATGGGGGAAAGAGAATTAGCCTTTCTCTGGGATGAGTTTCCTTACTGATTATCAAATGCAGAATGGGTCAGTCTTGAAACTACATACACACAAACAACAAAAACGGGCTGCAAATGTTGTGTTTATAGCATAGGTTATCACTCATATTTATTTATGCAACAAAAGACAATCAAAGAAAATAGGTCATCAACTTGAGAGTGGGGAGGTATATGAGAGGTTTGAGAGAAGGTAGCTCAGAGGGACTGCAAGGAGGAGAGGGAGCAGAGAAAATGGTATTTTGAGATCCTGTTTGGTACCCCAACTCCTTTGGTGTCCTCTGGGCCCTCCCAGGAGGTATCCTACAACATGAGATTTAGCCCAAACTCTCTGCCTTAAATGTTCCAGGGATGCCAGAGGCCCCTCACAGCTTCCAGACTGGTGACCGAATCTCTGTAGGGAGGCATCGGGGACAGTCGCTGGAACCCCGATGGAATGGACCCTTCCTGGCTCTGCTAGACACTCCAGCACAGTCCTCAAGGTAGACAGTATTGTGGCCTGGGTGCATGCTTCCCATGTGAAACTTGAAGATGACCTGCCCTCCAGAGACCCTTGTTGGATGGTACAGAAGATGGACAACCTGCTCATTCTCAAGATCACTTGACCTTGATGATGACTGCCTGGTGGTACTCTTAGATTCTGGTTCCTTCCCCCATCCTATGTGCCCATCTGCCAAACCTGTTACAGCACTCACTGTCTCCTTTCTGTTACAATTGGGGATGGCCAGAACAGACACCAGGACTACCCCTCTGGTCTTACAAGGGGAAAATTATGACAGTCTGACGGCAGAAGTTGATTTATTTATAGAGAAAATAGAAACTTCTGTCAGTCATCTTCAAGAATCACTGACTTCATTATCAGAATTAGTACTGCAGAATAGGAGGACTATGTGCTCCCTTATCTGAGGAGTGTTTCTCTTATATAGACCATTCACAATTGTTAACCGTGTTAGGACCCCCTAATTGTTCTCCTGCTATAGTCAATTTTTGTCCCCTACATTTTGGACCGCTTGGTCACTATTGTTAAGAAACACATAGGTACAGTATAGCTAATGATCTTAAAGCAGAGATACAAAGAACTAGATACAGAAGACCAGGAGTATGAGCTATTAAAATAGCAGCAATTGTTTCAGGATTGAAGCATACACAAAGAAAAGGGAGGAACGAAAGGTTCAGCTCAGGAACTTTGGAAAGGCCATGGAATACTTGCCCCCACCTGGAAGGGAGAGGTTAATTAACATTCCTCAGACCACAAAGTGGGAACCAACCTGCTGGTGGGGACACATTCCAAAGGATGGACCATTGGCCGCTTACCTCATTCCCTAGAGACCAATTAGTTTAAAAGTGACAGTGTTCTGCCAATCATATTGTGTCTAATGGCTGATAACCCTGAGGTCAATAAAGGCCCACTGTGCAGGCTGCACAGGGTCATTCTCCCCATCTGCAAGGCGACCCCAGCATTCTGGATTAAATAAAATTCCTCTTGCTTTTTGCATAAAAAACAATTATAAAAAACAAACATAAACCCTGATGATAGGAGCTAGAGAAATGAATCAGCAGGTAAGAGTGCTTATTGAACAAGTGTTCAAACCTTACTTCAAATCTCTAGCATCTGTGCTAAAATAAGGGTATGGCCAAGCATATGTTTATAACCTCGGGTCAGTAGGAACTGAAGATAAGAGGGTCAACGGGGTTTCCTGGCTGACCATCTAGCTCCAGGTTTAGAAAAGAAACTGGGTAAAGTTATGGAGCAGGACACTGGCCATCCTCTGCCTTCTCTGTGTGTATACAATCATGAATTTAGAACACATACACACACACACACACACACACACACAGAGAGAGAGAATGAGAGAGAGAGAGAGGGAGAGAGAGAGAGATTTTCAAACTTTCTGATGGTAAAAAAAAATCTAAGAATAACAGTAAACAACATAGGCATATGTACACTCAACTTTGTTATGCTACTAGGTAGGAGAAGCAGCCAAAGTACACATCAGAATTGAAGCAAAAGAGATATCATAAATTGAGTCTACAAAAGCTCTTAAAGGTATTGGTGCTGGTCTTGTTCATATCTAAAGTCACCTCCAGCAATGGATAAAATTAGCAGTAATTCTAACAACTAAGAGATATAAAGAGTAAATAGGAGATAAAAATAACTTTTCGCATCATTAAATTTCATCTGCTGGGATGGGAGGTAGGGACATCCTTGTGGAGACAGGTACAGGATGTAGAACAGTCAGAGGGTGGATCGGAAGGGGGATAAAATCTGGAATGTAAAAAATATTAAATAAAATTTAAAAAAATAATGGCTAAAGTGTTGACCAGTTTATACCATGGCAGTAAATAATTAAATCTAAATAGAAAAAATAGGTATTATAAAATATGTGTTCAATTAATTTGTAACAACAGCAACAATGAACAGGATCTTGAATATGAAGTTTTTGCTTGTTGTAGAAGACCTATTTTCTATATTTCCTAATGTATTCTGTATACAATTCCTTTTGACTCTATGGGAACCTCTAAAACATCTAATTAGAAAGATGGCATGTCCTTTAGTACCACCAAACAATGAACTACATTTGCATTGTAAGAAGATTTTTTGAATGCTACTGTCATTCATGCATGCACATTATTGGCTTAAGCATAATTCTTGCAGCTATATTTTGCCCAATGGTCTTTACTCTCCAACAAAGCATTGTCTCATTTGTGCTCTCCATGACACTACAAACTCATTTTTATGTTTACAATACCAATGGTAGAAATGTAAGTGCTTTGAAATGTGTACTACATAACAAACCAAGTTTTGTTGCTAATAAATGCAGTGATAACTAACAAGGAATAAGTAAAAATTCTCTCCTTCCAAAAATGTCTTCCCAATTTTTTTTCAAAACTAGAATGATTTTATAATACAAGTAGATTTATCAAGGAAAGTTGATACTAATATTATATTGTAATTTTAGTTAAGATATAAACTAATTATACAAATCAAATAAAATTTCACTACCCAAATCTTGCTCCTTAATATAACAGTCAGCATTGGGATGCAGAATTTAAAAGATTCAGAAAGTTTAAAAAAATTCCTTCTATTATTTGTCATTTAAAAAAAACTTCATTCCATTTCTTTTATTTCTAGTATAATCTAATTTTACAAAATTCTCAGGCATACCTATGCTTTCTCACTTTTTATTTGTGCCATTTCCCCATCTAGGATATCCTCAATCCTGGACAAACCTAGTCAAATATATCATTCTTCAAGAACCAACTCAAATAATAAGAAAATGTTACTAACTCAAATAATCTTGGTATTCTTGTTTAACCATTCATAAGGGACTCTAGTTCCTAAGGCTGCATGAGATACACCTGAGAAACACAATGAGATAACATGAGTTAAAGATCACGTTAAATTATGAAGCAGTGTACAACTGTGAACTGGTATTGTAAGCACTTAAAAAGACTTGTTTGGTACAAGAATGGAAGCATTTGCTCATAACCATAAAATAGTTTATTTTATAGCTTCATAAGAAGTGCCATAAAGTCCACTTTCATAATCTACCATTATTCCAAAATATCTGAGTACAAGTATATATTGTAAGGTACTATGTACTTTTGTGCATAATAAGTAGAAACAAAAAGAACAGTCTAGAACAGAAAGATGTTTTATGCTTGTATAAGTACATGAAAATTAGCCTTATACTATCACTTTCTAAAGCTCCTACATAATATGTAATTATTTACATTTTCCTTGGGTTTGATTTATTATTTAAAAGTTATTTAAACCCAGTAAAAAGCAGCATTCAATAAACTAATCTTTGAAATTTCTCAACATGTTCTCTAGGTAAAGAATAAGTAAAATATGATCAAAATTATTAAAATGTGAGAGAATTTATATGCACATACCCTTAGTAATTCACCTCTTAATGAAGCAAATAATTTTAAACATTTACAATTCCTTGTGTTCTTTCAATTTTACATAAATGTAAATGAGGCATGTTATTATTATTAACTTCTGACATTAAGCAATACACTTTAGGTGCATGTGAATATGATTAAGGGTTACACAGAGGGTAAATTTTCTGTAACACAATTATAGCATAAAAATAAGCTGCTGGGAAATGTGACAGGTTCTGTTTTTTGATCATGTAAATGTGTTCTGTTACAAAAAGAAAAATGCTTAGGCACAAATACATGTACAGTACTTGTGATTTTATTAGACAAGGCATAAAGTCCACGGAATATTTTAAGGGGGGGCCTTGGTAAAGATGTTAATTTATAATTCTGTAAGGAAACGAAAGTGTGTGCGTCTGCGTCTGTCACAAAAAATTTATTAACAGTCTGCCTACTCATTTATGCATCACAAGACAATAAAGTCATCAGTGATGTTTATTTCTGGTCAAAAGAAAACTATCTTTTTCAGAGACCTAGAGCATAATAAAATATAAACACAGAGAAAGTGCATTTGCTTATTTAATTGGCATATGGCACTGGCACTGTGCCTTTGCTGGCATGCCTTCTCATCACTGAGGTACTTGTGATTCACTAGCCAGTTTCCTTTATTCCTTAGCAGGTTTTCTTCTCCACTGGAACCTAAAGCCAAAAGGAAAAATCCCTCAATGGGGATATTCACTGCAGGTGAGTCTTCCATTCACTGAGCACTGAAATGTGTCAAGTCTCTAATTTCTAAAATGGTCTTCCAAGATAATTTTTATTTTAGTTTTTTGACTAAGAATATTGAATTCATAAAGTCTCAGACAGTACTCCCAGGTCAAAATAGCTTAAAGAAATAATACTTGGATTTGAACAACAATTTCTCTTATGACAAAGACTAGGATCTTTCTCCTAGACATGCTACCTACTGAAGCTAGTAATCATTTGTGCAGTTTATGGTAACCTATACTTAATTCAAGAATCAGGAAATTGCTTGTATTAGTTAGGGTTTTACTGCTGTGAACAGACACCATAACCAATGCAAGTTTTATAAAAGACAACATTTAATTGAGGCTGGCTTACAGGTTCAGAGGTTCAGTCCATTGTCATCAAGGCAGAAACATGGCAGTATCCAGGCAGGCATGGTGCAGAGGAGCTGAGGGTTCTACATCTTTATCCAAAGGAAGCCAGGAACAGACTGGGCATCCTCAGGCATAGAGGAGGAAGATCTCTAAGCCCAACCCCACAGTGACACACTCCCTTCAACAAGACCACACCTTCTAATAGTGCCACTCCCTGGGATGAACATATACAAACCACCACATTGCTTGTAAAAAAATACGATCTATCTCATGATTATATAATCCTACATAATTTCCCTCTACAACTACACTTTCAGGAATTTCCGTTTCCTGACACAATGACTGAGAGTGAGAAAATATTCTTTGTAAATATTAAGCAAATCTACTATGCTCACTCTTAGCAGAAAAGAACATTTCTCTCTAATTTTGCCAATAAATATAATTTGAAAGCAAACAACTAAATAAATACATGCATATGTGGAGAGAGAGAGAGAGACAGAGAGACAGAGACAGAGAGAGAGAGAGAGAGAGAGAGAGAGAGAGAGAGAGAAAGACAGAGAGAAAGACAGAGAGACAGAGAGGTAGATAGGTAAGGGAGAGAACGAAGATAATCAACATATATTATATGAAAACTTTAAAATAATAAAAGTACTATATAAAAGTATAAGAAAGAACACATTGAATACAGGCATGTATTAAACAAAAGCAATTGATGGTACGAAAGGTAGTAAACCAGAGGACAAATGGCTTGCAGCTATATAATATTGAAATTAATTGACTGAGTTGTATTCATCCATACTACATAATATGTATAAGTTCTTAGAAGTTATACTGACCATTCTTTTATTCAAAAACTAAAAGTCTCATTATCTCTACCAATCTGGATTTTCCTTGTGGATACACAATATAGTTCTCAATATATGCAATTTAATTGAATTTCTAAACATATGTCTTTCACACATGCTTAGTAATGCAAGGTTCTTTGCAAAGACTTAGACACAGAATTCCCTTTTTACATCTTACTTTTTGTTTTCAACTTTATTTTTGAAATTATAATATGATTACATTTCTTCTTTACATTTCTCCCCTCAAAATACTCACAAAAACCTCTCCCCAGTATCTTTCAAATTCATGTTATTATATGCATACATATATATGTATGTATGTATTACTAAATATAGCATTCTCACTTCTTAGAATTTCTGCTTGATTAGAGAATATACAGTAATTTCCCTCTGATTAGAAATCACTAGCTGGAGACAATATATAGCACCATTTTTTCTCCATAGGGAGTTCAGTGACAAAAACTAACTATGCAGGTGACATTGCATTTGTTACAAGAATATTTAGAGAAATATGTTTAAGATATTTTAAGAAGATCCAAAAGTAAATGTCAGTACAAGAACAGAGTAAAGGGAAAAGAGAGAATGAGGAAAGACCTCAGGAAAAACTTAATATTCATCCAGATATCTAATGAAGATCCATGTTAAAAATTAGGGGAAAAAATTAGGGGAAGTAGGAATGTGATGAGTAACTGTGGGATGGGGGACTGAAGGAGTCAATGACTGGAATGTAAATAAATTAAATAATTTTAAAAATTAGGTCATAATGATGACTTTACATTATTTGAAATTGTGGTAATATAGAATATGAATGGGAGCCTAGCCTTTAACGGCTGAGCCATCAAGTGGATCAAGGACCTCCACATAAAACCAGACACACTGCCGGGCGGTGGTGGCGCACGCCTTTAATCCCAGCACTTGGGAGGCAGAGGCAGGAGGATTTCTGAGTTCAAGGCCAGCCTGGTCTACAAAGTGAGTTCCAGGACAGCCAGGGCTACACAGAGAAACCCTGTCTCGAAAAACCAAAAAAAATTAAAAAAAATTAAAAAATAAAAAAAAAATAATAAAAAAAAATCTTTAAAAAAAAAAATCCAGACACACTGAAACTAATAGAAAGGGAACTAGGGAAGAACGTTGAACATATGGGCACAGGGAAAAATTTCCTGAACAGAAATCCAATAGCTTATGCTCTAAGATCAAGAATTGACAAATGGGACCTCATTAAATTACAAAGTTTCTGTAAGGCAAAAGACACTGTCAAAAAGACAAAGCGGCAACCAACTAACTGGGAAATGATCTTTATCAACCCTACATCCAACAGAGGGCTAATATCCAATATATACAAAGAACTCAAGAAGTTAGACTTCAGAGAGCCAAGTAACCCTATTAAAAAATGGAGTACAGAGCTAAACAAAGAGTTCTCACCTGAAGAATATCTAATGGCTGAGAAGCACCTAAAGAGATGTTCATCATCCTTAGTCATTAGGGAAATGCAAATCCAAACAACCCTGAGATTCCATCTCACACCAGTTAGAATGGCTAAGATCAAAAACACAGGAGACAACAGTTGTTGGCGAGGATGTGGAGAAAGAGGAACACTCCTCAACTGATGGTGGAATTGCAAGCTGGTACAACCACTCTGGAAAGCAGTCTGGCGGTTCCTCAGAAAACTGGGCATGACACTCCAGGAGGATCCGGCTATACCACTCCTGGGCATATACCCAGAGACTTTACCTGCATGCAATAAGGACACATGCTCCACTATGTTCATAGCAGCCTTATTTATAATAGCCAGAAGCTGGAAAGAACCCAGATGTCCCTCAACGGAGGAATGGATTCAGAAGATGTGGTATATTTACACAGTGGAATACTACTCTGCAATTAAAAACAATGAACTCATGAAATTCCTAGGCAAATGGTTAGAACTTGAAAATATCATCCTTAGTGAGGTAACCCAATCACAAAAGAACACACATGGTATGCAGTCACTGATAAGGGGATATTAATCCAGAATCTCGTAATACCCGAGACACAATTCGCTTATCAATAAATTTCCAAGAAGATGGAAGGATAGACCCCTGGTCCTGGAAAGACTGGATGTAGGGAATGTCAGGACAGAGAAGCGAGAGGGGGTTGAATGGGGAAAAGAGGGAGGGAAGGGGGTTTATGGGTCTTTCAGGGAGGGAGGAAACAGGAAAGGGGAAATGATTTGGAATGTAAAAAAAACTTACAAAATAAAAAAAGAATATGAATGGGAAGCTTATGTATCCTTTTCTTATAGGAAAAATATGAAAGAAGATGGAATTAAGCAAAGAAAATGAATTAGAAAGTGTTACTTCTGTGAGAGCTGTATTTCTAGTGACTGATGCACACTACAGAGAATAGTGAAGAAAGTAGACAACCTTGACCAAGTACATCTAACCATTTCTCCAGTAATGAGTCCTGCACTGAATAAAAGACAGATAATATCCCAGTTACGGGAGTCCAAAAGATCTAATCTGCTTTTAAGTCCCGGAATTTTTTCATTAATGCTATTTTAGTTTATAAGACACAGGTGCTCAGGGCATATTGGCAATAAATCTACACAAGAAAATCATCCTGTAGACTAACACTTGATATAGCTGCCAAATACAGGATAGCTCATGAAACCATTCTCATGTCTGAAGCATGAGTTTGACAATAAACTACATGATTAATATGGATAGACAGACAGCAAGTGTGGCAGAAAAATGGGCTGGACAATTAATTTAAGATCCAGAAACAGAAAAGAGCAAGGACAGTGGAGGTCAGAATAGAGGGGATGTTCTTTAGAGGAAATATTTTAAAAGAGTTTGTCCCTTGGGAACGGAGGGGGAAAACAAACAAACAACGAATGAAACAAGAACATTCAGGATTGGCTTACTAGCTCCAAAAATATTTAATTTGTGATCTGAGATAAGAATTTCAAGTTGACACTGGGGATTAATCTATTATGAGTGAACATGACCATGGTAATGGAAAGTTATCCACCAAGTAAAAGCAAATTGTTTGAAAAGTTGTCACTAAAACATCAGTTTCTTCTAATTCCAAGACACAATGAAATGAGACTGATTTACTTTCCCATGTGTTTTTTGAAGGCTTGTGAAATTCCTTCTGTATTCATAAAGAAAGGGAAACTATTAGAGAAGCAAATAATGGGTTCCAACCAGGAACAGCTGTTATTTTCCAATTACAATTCACGACACCAAATTATTAATTGATTAAGCAGCAATGTTTAATTTGGAAAAATAATCTATATTCTAGCAAGGTATTATTTTTAAAAAGGAAGTTATCATGATTATTTGGCATAAGTAATTTAATGATATGACAGTTTATTGTCTGATGTTGACATGCAAACAATGTCATCTCATACTGAGCTACTGAATACGAATCCAAGTGTGAAGGATGGTTCATTAGTTATCCCAGATCTTCATTAGTATTTTCCCAAATCTCTCACTTAGTAATGTATGGCTCCATTACATAGTAGAAAGGTTGTCTTTTGCTCTCAAAGGAGCAAGTTAATATACTAACAATAACAAAATGAAGTCTGTCAAAATTTATAGACAAGAAAGTCAAACTCTAGGTTATCAGACTACTGAATTGACACTGTTCATACATCATAGCTGTTCAACACATTCTGTCAGCATTGTTTATTTTTTCAGGGGTTAAATAATGACCATGTACTATGAATGCCTTTGGGGTGCTGCTTTGTCTTACATACAGTTCACCTGTTTGCTTTAAAGCTAGTTTCACTTCCTTTTGTTTAGGCATTGTTGTTTGGACAGATGGAAGCTATCATTTTGAAATAGGCTATAGGTCAACTCTGAAAACTACTAGTTTTATTCCTGTTCCAACATTTCCTGTTATCTATTGCATATCATTGTTTAGTGCCACTGTATTCATGCACTATTTTAAATGTTTAGTAATTAATAAATGATTCTCAGCAGTGTCTTTAACAGTTGTCCTACACACTCAATTGATTTAACCAGGAAAAAGGGTTTTAGTCCCATTATTAGTATCAAAAATTAATCCATGTCCCCAGGACATTCTGAAGGGATAGACAAAGTTAAACTGTTGAGGGACCAGAAATATTTAATCTATTTCTATTTAATATCACTTTTTGTAGTAGTTGAAAATTAGTTATACTTTATCCCTGTTTGCTCATTTTCACATGTCTTTTTACAATTATTATTTGAACACCTAAAGATGTGAACAATATTGGGTATATAAAAATAAATTAATGACACTATTGGTCTAAAAGATCATGTGATTGTTATGAAAACAAAACATATATGATGCATGAGACTAGTGGTGGTAAAAGAACTGAACAGATTTTCTAGAAAAGCTGAATCCTAGAAAGAGGTACTCCTAGATTTTTTTCCTATGTCATTTCAATTTGAGCCTTAATTCTCATGCTTTACCATTTTATTTGCACATCACATTATCATGTTGATAAAAATTTCAGGCTAAATCAATAAAGTTAATTTTATATACAAAAATTCTCTTATCTTGTGGGGTTATTAAAATTACTTTCCGATTGAAGCATCTGTCCTATTTTTTAGCTAAAGGACATAGTTGCTATCCTTTGTAGCAAGGTAAACACTTATATAACAATAATATTTCCATGAAAATTATCAGGATTGTTTATTCAATTTGTGTTTGAAGGTTTTTTTCCTGACTTTAAGATAGGAAGAAACCCTACCACTTGTTTCTATAGTACTAAAACCACACCACTAGCATTTCTAGTTTCTAATAGGTATAGTTTAGAGTCCATTACTATTTCCTAGTATACAGTTCAAATTATATTACTTTTAAACCTAGTGCACTGTTTAAACCATATCACTCGTATGTGCAGTGCAATGAAAGAAATACTATACATCCTGTCACATGGTATGCATTGAATTCCCAGATGGGACATTAGTGAATTACAAAACTTTCTCAACTGTAAGAAAAGCAGGAAAATCACTTCACTCCCCTTTTCACTGAAATATCTTTAGAAACTAATTGTTTGAGAACAACAAAATATATTGTAAAACAGAAATAAAAGTAAGTGTATAACTATTATAAATGATACAACCCACAATACATATGGAGCTTAAGAAGAAGGAAGGCGAAAGTGTGGATGTTTCGATCCTACATAGAAGGGGGAACAAAATAAGCATAGGAGGTAGAGGGAGGGAACTTGGAGGTAGAGAGGAGGAAGAAGGAAAAAGGGGGACAGGATCAGGTATAAAAAGGTACAGGAGAGAAGTGCAGAAGATCAGAAAACTGAATAGAAATATGTAGCAGTCGGGGATGGAGAACTGGTGATAACCACTGGAAAGTCCCAGATGCCAGTGAAGCAAGAGGTTCCCAGGACCCAACACTGATGACATTAGCTGAAAAACCTAAGAAGGGGGAACTAGAAACTGTAGAGAACATATCTAGTAGATAGGCAAGGCCCCCAGTTGAGAGATGGGACCATCCACCCATCTCAAAATTTTTAACCCAGAATTATTCCTATTTGAAGGAAATGCAGGGACAGAAACTGTAGCAGGGACAAAAACTGTAGCAGAGACTGAAGGAAAGGCCATCCAAAGACGCACCACCTAGGGATCCATCCCATCTGCATTGCTGATGCCAAGAAACACTTGCCAACAGGAGTCTAGTATGGCTGTTCCCTGAGAGGTTCTATCAGCACCTGACCAATACAGATGGAGATACAGCCAACCATGTGATTGAGTCCAGAGGCCCCAATGGAAGAGATAGGGGAACGGCTGAAGGAGCTGAAGGGGATTGCAACCCCAAAAGAAGAACAATATCAACTAACTGTACCACCCAGAGCTCCCAGAGACTAAACCACTAACCAAAGCGTATACACAGAGAGATCCATGGCTCCAGATAAATATGTAGCAGAGGATGGCTTATCTGACAACATTGGGATGGGGGAGGTTTGATGCCCCAAGGTTGAGGGATCCTAGAGCAGTGAGCCGGGAGTAGGTGAATGGGTGGAGGAGCAACCTCATAGAGGCAAAGAGGAGGGGAGATGGGAGATGCGATAGGGGTTTGTGGGGGGGGGGGCGGGTAACCTGGAAGCAGGATATCATTTGAAATGTAAAATAATAAATTAATAGAAAGTAATAAACTAACCAACAAATTATCCCAAATTGCTCTGAATAAATGTCCTAATCTGATGTAAAATAATTGTTGATCTTTGAGAGTTAATGTTTTATGTTATGTTTTTGCCTGTAATTTTTGTGATTCCAAAACATTTGGTTCACAAGTCCCTAAAAAAATTGCCTCAACTTACCTATAAAATTTTGACAACAGCATTAGAGAATGATTCAGTAAACAGATTTAAGATCCCTAGAACCTGCATAAATGTCAGATGGTATGGCACACCCAACCTATAATCCCAGTACTTGAGAGAATGAGTGAAGGGCATTCCTGGAACAGACCAGAAAGGTAGACAAAGCAGGGAGATCTTGACACACTGAGAGACCCTACTTCAATCTATTTGGTGGAGAATAGCCAAGGAAGACATCCAATGCCAACTTCAAGTCTCCACATACATGGCCACTCATATATAACTACATATTATAGACACATGTAAGTATCTCACAAACCCAAAAAATCCATATGTTGCAGCTTATCATTGTATCTATACTATTTTAATTTAGAAGTTCTTTCCATCACAAGGAATTGATTTCAATTCAACAATCAGCAAAAGCACAATCTCTCTCCATGATCCAAAATAATGTATTTACTCCAAAAGATTTAATATCAATATAATTTATAATAAACAGTATTGGCTTTAAGTTGATATGTTTTTGGAGCGGGGGATAAATACACATTGTTAACCAAGTACTGATAAATACTTTGTATGTCATATAAGAAAATCAACAAGGTATATTCTCCTATAAACAAGAAAATTAAGGCTTAACTAAGATACATAACTAGCAAGATGTCACAAAACAGGAGATGGGGCTGGAAATAGAAATCCAAGTATATAATGTTCAATCATTTTTTTCACAATAATGTTTCTCAAACATCCAAGCATTTTTCCTCTTACATTGCAAACCACTGTAGGTGTATGTGTTTTCAATGGAGGCACTAATGGGTTGCATCATTGCTACATTAGTATCTGGCTTACAATCTGGAAGGCTAAATTCTGTTATTTAAAGTTTCTACATTTAAGCAACTTTACTGCAGGAGGCTAGTAAAAATAATTAACTAACCTAATTCATCCTAACACTAATTTTAAGCCTCTTTTATTAATTTTTTTATTGTGAATTTACTTCTTCATTTTCCTTCCAGGTCTTCAAAAATGCATCATACAAAAAAATAAGAAAATGGAGACACCCATTTTTATATTTTTAAAATTTATATCTAAACTGCTTTTATATTTATTTTTATTTATTCTACTAATCATGGCTCCTTACCTACAAGATGAAATAGTTGAATCTTAAAAGAAGTCAGATAGTGTAGTGATTTGAATATGTTTGGTCCATCAGAAGTGGCACTATTAGGAGGTATGACCTCAGTGGAATAGGGGAGACCTTGTTGAAAGAAGTGTGTCACTGTATAGGCAGGTTTTGAGGTCTCAGAGTAACCAAGCTTCTCCCAATGTGAAAGTGAGTCTCCTCCTGGATGCCTTTGATTGAAGATGTAGAACTCTTGGCTACTCCAGCACCATGACAGCCTGCACACAGCCATGGTTCCCACATGATAATAATGCACTGAACCTTTGAACCTGTAAGCAGCCCAATAAATGTTTGCCTTTATAAGAGTTGCATTGGCCATGATGTCTCTTCACAGCAATAAAACTAAGACAGATAGGATATACACTTTCATAAATTCATGAATGTTGCTTTATATTTTTAAAATTTCTATTCCATTTTAGGAGATATGAAGCAAAATATTTTTATAATTTATAAACAAATGATCTTATTATCAGTTAACATCTTGAAACTAATTTTTAAAAAGAAATTATTATTTCAGGAAGAAGGGCTTCTTTTAACAATATAACTTGACTAATCATACTTAAATACATTTTAAATTATTCAAATTACTTCATACTTATAAATTACAGTACATTAATTCTCAGAGTTAACAATCACAACTATGTCAATGATTCCCAATGATAATAATAATGATCACTAATTATTATAAATTTATATTACCTAGACTATCAAGTTAACATGTTCAATTGCTGTTCTACCTTCAAGGAAGCCACAGTATAACAGAAAATATAACACTAATTCCTAAGTATGTGTAGCATTGCAAAGAATTAGAAAGTATAAGAGAAATAAATTCTGTAGGAGTCCAGAGAAAGAAAATGATTTTCATAACTATCAATCATTACAAAAGTCTTCATGGAAGACATAATGCATGTACTGAAATTTATAATTTCAAATGTGGAGAAACAAAGAAAGTAATTCTATTCACAGAAATAAGGCCACTAATAGCAATAATAATGTAAGTTAAAATACCAGTAAGCACTAAGTTAATGATGCGCCCAACACCTGGGTATATGTTGGATATTCATTAAATAGCTTAATATATAAATACGTCATTAGGCAAAAGATAATTCTTTCTCCAGATTCCAATAAGACTGAGCAAAAATGTCTTGTCATAGAGCTAGCAAGTTCATCCAGACTGAACTCTATTTTCAACTCATATAGGCATCACCAAGTCAATGAAAACAAAGTTTCTCATTGAAGTCATCAAAATAAAATGTTTTTCCCAGCTTTTCAGTGTTTTGTTTTTTTTCTGCTACTTTTCTCTACTGGGTATGTTGAAATCAATTTTAACTCTTCTTTCATTATCTATATCAAATAAGTAACCAACCTTAAACAATGAGAATTCCTAATTTGAAACCCTATCAAATTACTTCATCTTCAATACTAACTACTCCTACGTATGTGTAGCATAACCATCAAAACCTTCTCATCTTGGTTTATCATAGCATCTGATCCCTCTATCAAACTATGGGTTTCATTAAGAAATGTCCATTGTTCTCAAATAACTTTTTTTTATTTTATTTTTTTTTGATTTTCTATATATTTTTTATTTACATTCCGAATTATTTCCCCTTTCCCGTTTCCTCCCTTCCCGAAAGTCCCATAAGCCCTCTTCCCTCTCCCTGTTGCCCATTCAACCCCCTCTCACTTCTCTGTCCTGGTATTCCCCTACATTCAGAATTTCCAGGACCAGGGGTCTCTCCTTCCATCTTCTTGGAAATCTATTGATATGTGAATTGTGACTTGGGTATTCCGAGTTTCTGGTTAATATCCCCTTATCAATGACTGTATACCATGTGTGTTCGTTTGTGATTGGGTTACCTCACTAAGGATGATATTTTCAAGTTCTGACCATTTGCCTAGGAATTTCGTGAATTCATTGTTTTTAATTACAGAGTAGTATTCCATTGTGTAAATATACCACATCTTCTGAACCCATTCCTCCATTGAGGGACATCTGGGTTCTTTCCAGCTTCTGGCTATTATAAATAAGGCTGCTATGAACATAGTGAAGCATGCGTCCTTATTGCATGCAGGGGAGGCCTCTGGGTATATGCCCAGGAGTGGTATAACAGGATCCTCTGGGAGTGTCATGCCCAGATTTCTGAGGAACTGCCAGACTGCTTTCCAGAGTGGTTGTATCAGCTTGCAATCCCACCAGCAGTGGAGGAGTGTTCCTCTTTCTCCACATCCTTGCCAACAACTGCTGTCACCTGTGTTTTTGATCTTAGCCATTCTGACTGGTGTGAGGTGGAATCTCAGGGTTGTTTTGATTTGCATTTCCCTAAAGACTAAGGATGTTGAACATATCTTTAGGTGCTTCTCATCCATTAGATATTCTTCAGGTGAAAACACTTTGTTTAGCTCTGTACCCCACTTTTTTAATAGGGTTATTTGGCTCTCTGGGGTCTAACTTCTTGAGTTCTTTGTATATATTGGATATTAGCCCTCTGTTGGATGTAGGGTTGGTAAAGATCTTTTCCCAGTTTGTTGGCTGCCGCTTTGTCCTTTTGACAGTGTCCTTTGCAATTCAAAAATTCATCTGGAATAACAGAAAACCCAGGATGGCTAAAACTATTCTCAAGAGTAAAAGAACTTCTGGGGGAATCAGTATCCCGGACCTCAAGCTGTACTACAGAGCAATAGAGTTAAAAACTGCATGATATTGTTACAGTGACAGGCAGATAGATCAATGGAACAGAATTGAAGATCTAAAAATGAATCCACACTCCTATGGTCACTTGATCTTTGACAAAGGAGCTAAAACCATCCAGTGGAAAAAAGATAGCCTTTTCAACAAATGGTGCTGGCACAACTGGAGGTCAACATGCAGAAGAATGCAAATTGACCCATTCTTATCTCCTTGTACTAAGCTCAATTCCAAGTGGATCAAGGACCTCCACATAAAACCAGACACACTGAAACTAATAGAAAGGAAACTAGGGAAGAACCTTGAACATATGGGCACAGGGGAGAATTTCCTGAACAGAACACCAATAGCTTATGCTCTAAGGTCAAGAATTGACAAACGGGGCCTCATAAAATTACAAAGTTTCTGTAAGGCAAAGGACACTCTCAAATAACCTTTTAAGGATCATGATGAAGAGTAGATATCTGGGTATCTATTTGTCCAAATACGGAATGCATTTTTGAAATCCTAACAATAAAAGAGAAATAGAATTTTACAGATATGAAAATGACAGAGCTGGGGCACAATAAGCAGACGTGAGCTGCATACTGTCACCCCCAACCAGCTCCATTGCCTTCCCTCCCAAGGAGAATTGCCAGAATTCAGGAACATTCAGGCTTGTAAGGCCCCAGGAACACCCATGTTAGAGCCAGCTTTACCTACACCATGCCTGCTGGCTAGGTCCAGCTGGGGCACAGCCAGCAGAGGTGAGCTGAAAATTGTCCCTACTGAGATCCATTGTCTTTCCTCCAAGCAACCGGAATACCAAGTTAGATGCTTGCCTGCCCATCCCCTACCTGACTGACCTACCTAGGTCACAGAAGCAGAGGTGAACTCTACTCTGTCTACTAAGCTTCAACCTCAAGACCATGGCTCATCCTAGCTTCCCGAGGAGGCCTATGGAATCCAAGAACATTCAGTTCCACCTAGGACATAGTCAGCGGAGATGAGAAACTTGCTCTTTCCTGAGATCCTCTGTCAGGTGCAAGGTTCTACCTGCCTTCCTCAAGGAGTTCGGTAGGCACCAGAAACACCCAGGCAACATCAAGGACAACCAGATAACTACAGACCAGTATAAAACACAACCAACAAGAGCCTGGGCAATATGCCACTACAAGAGCCCAGCAATCAGATCACCTCAAGACCTCATTATACCACTCCTGGGCCTTTACACAAAAGATGGTCCACCACCTTGCTACTAGGACACTTGCTCAACTATGTTCACAGCAGTTTCATTCATAATAGCCAGAAGATAGAGACAACCCAGATGTCCCTCAACTGAAGAAAGGATTAAAACCAAAGTGGCACATTTAAACAATGGAATACTATTCAGCTATTAAAAACAAAGGTATCATGAAATTTGCAGGCAAGTGGATGGAACTAGAAAATGCTGTCCTAAGTGAGGTAACCCAGACCCAGAAATGTATCCATGGGATGTACTCACTTATAAGTGGACACTAGCCATGAAGTACAGGATAACTATGCTACAATCCACAGGCACAAAGAAACTAAATAACAAAGAAGGTCCACTCAGAAGGGGAAATAAAACAGACATCAAAAGTGGATTGAGAGTGGGAACTGATGGGTGAGGGATGCAGAGGGAAACCAGAGTGGGGATCAGATATGGAGAGAGCAGGGTTGAGAGGTAAGATGACTGAAAGAGAGAAAGGAATATGTTGGGGGAATCTCTGGAACATGTCGGGAGACCTAGTATGGGGGAGATCCCTTGAACAATATGAGGGTGACCCTAGCTGAGATTCCTGGTAGTCAGGGATACGGAGCCTGAAATGACCATCTCCTGTAGCCAGGCAGAATTTCTGGTGGAGGGAGGACAACTAGGCACCCACAAAACCTTTAGCCCCACATTTGCCCTGCCTACAAAATATGTAGGAATAAAGATATAATAGAAGTTGAGGGAATGGCCAACCTATGACTGACCCAACTTGAGACTGACCCCATTGGAGAGTATGCACCCCTGACATTATTAATAGTAACTCTGCTATGCTTACAGACAGGAGCCTAGCACAAATGCAATCTTAGAGGCTTCATTCAGCAACCGATGGAAACAGATGCAGAGTCCCATAGCCAAACATTAGACAGAACTCAGGGAATCTTGTGGAAGAGTCATTGGAAAGATTGAGGGAGCCCAAGAAAACAACAAGAACATGTACAGAGTCAACTAACCTGGGAACATGGGGATCCAGGGAGACTGAACCACCAACAAAAACACATGTATGGAATGGAACTAGGATTCCTACACATATGTAGCAGATGCAGCTTGGTATTATAGGTTAATACAGGTTCTCCAAAAATTGGAGCATGGATTGTCTCTGACTTGGATTCTGTTTTCTGCCTTTGGATCTTGTTCCCCTAGCTGTACTGCCTTGCTGGGCCTCAGTGGGAGAAGATGAACTCCTAATGAGACTTGATGTGCTGGGACTGGTTGATACTCAGAGGTACTCTTCTCTGAGAAGGGTATTGGGAAATAGGAGAAGGGATAGGAGGGTGGGACTGTGAGGAGAGGATTGAGGGGGCTGCAATTGAAATGTAGAGAAAAGAAAGAAAGAAAGAAAGAAAGAAAGAAAGAAAGAAAGAAAGAAAGAAAGAAAGAAAGAAAGAAAGAAAGAAAGAACTGCTTTCTCCTGTGTTTTTGATCTTAGCCATTCTGACTGGTATGAGGTGGAATCTCAGGGTTATTTTGATTTGCATATCCCTAATGACTAAGGATGTTGAACATTTCTTTGGGTGCTTCTCAGCCATTAGATATTCTTCAGGTGAGAACTCTTTGTTTAGCTCTATACCCCAGGAATGGATTCAGAAGATGTGGTATATTTACACAATGGAATACTACTCTGCAATTAAAAACAATGAATTCACGAAATTCCTAGGCAAATGGTCAGAACTGGAAAATATCATCCTTAGTGAGGTAACCCAATCACAAAAGAACACACATGGTATGCAGTCACTGATAAGGGGATATTAACCCAGAAACTCGGAATACCCAAGTCACAATTCACATATCAATAGATTTCCAAGAAGATGGAAGGAGAGACTCCTGGTCCTGGAAAGTCTGGATGTAAGGTAATACCAGGACAGAGAAGGTAGAGGGGGTTGAATTGGGAACAGAGGGAGGGAAGAGGGCTTATGGGACTTTCGGGGAGGGAGGAAACAGGAAAGGGGAAATCATTTGGAATGTAAATAAAAAAACTTAGAAAATAAAAAGAGAAAGAAAGAAAGAAAGATAGAAAAATTGATTAAATGCACATTACTATTTAAAAAAAAAATAGCAGAGTAGTATTCCATTGTGTAAATATACCACATCTTCTGAATCCATTCCTCCCTTGAGAGACATCTGGGTTCTTTCCAGCTTCTGGCTATTATAAGTAAGGCTGCTATGAACATAGTGGAGCATGTGTCCTTATTGCATGCAGGTAAAGCCTCTGGGTATATGCCCAGGAGTGGTATAGCCGGATCCTCCAGGAGTGTCATGCCCAGTTTTCTGAGGAACCGCCAGACTGCTTTCCAGAGTGGTTGTACCAGCTTGCAATCCCACCAGCAGTGGAGGAGTGTTCCTCTTTCTCCACATCCTGGCCAACAACTGCTGTCTCCTGTGTTTTTTTTTTTTTATTTTTTATTTTTTTTTTTAATTTACATTCCAAATCACTTCCCCTTTCCCGTTTCCTCCGTCTCCGAAAGTCCCATAAGCCCCCTTCCCTCCCTCTTTTCTCCATTCAACCCCCTCTCGTTACTCTGTCCTGGCGTTCCCCTACATCCAGTCTTTCCAGGACCAGGGGTCTCTCCTTCCATCTTTTTAGAAATCTATTGATATGCGGATTGTGTCTAGGGTATTCCGAGATTCTGGGTCAATATCCCCTTATCAGTGACTGCATACCATGTGTGTTCTTTTGTGATTGGGTTACCTCACTAAGGATGATATTTTCAAGATCTGACCATTTGCCTAGGAATTTCGTGATTTCATTGTTTTTAATTGCAGAGTAGTATTCCATTGTGTAGATATACCACATCTTCTGAATCCATTCCTCCGTTGAGGGACATCTGGGTTCTTTCCAGCTTCTGGCTATTATAAATAAGGCTGCTATGAACATAGTGGAGCATGTGTCCTTATTGCATGCAGGTAAAGCCTCTGGGTATATGCCCAGGAGTGGTATAGCTGGATCCTCCGGGAGTGTCATGCCCAGTTTTCTGAGGAACCGCCAGACTGCTTTCCAGAGTGGTTGTAACAGCTTGCAATCCCACCAGCAGTGGAGGAGTGTTCCTCTTTCTCCACATCCTCGCCAACAACTGCTGTCTCCTGTGTTTTTGATCTTAGCCATCCTGACTGGTGTGAGATGGAATCTCAGGGTTGTTTTGATTTGCATTTCCCTAATGACTAAGGATGATGAACATCTCTTTAGGTGCTTCTCAGCCATTAGATATTCTTCAGGTGAGAACTCTTTGTGTAGCTCTGTACCCCATTTTTTAAGAGGGTTACTTGCCTCTCTGGAGTTTAACTTCTTGAGTTCTTTGTATATATTGTCTCCTGTGTTTTTGATCTTAGCCATTCTGACTGGTGTGAGATGGAATCTCAGGGTTGTTTTGATTTGCATATCCCTAATGACTAAGGATGATGAACATCTCTTTAGGTGCTTCTCAGCCATTAGATATTCTTCAGGTAAGAACTCTTTGTTTAGCTCTGTACCCCATTTTTTAATAGGGTTACTTGCCTCTCTGGAGTTTAAATTCTTGAGTATGTTTTTAATCTTAGCCATTCTGACTGGTGTGATTACAATTAAAAACAATGGTACTGGTACTCTGCAATTAAAAACAATGAATTCACAAAATTCTTAGGCAAATTGGCAGAACTGGAAAATATCATCCTTAGTGAGGTAACCCAATCACAAAAGAACACACATTGTATGCAGTCACTGATAAGGGGATATTAACCCAGAATCTCAGAATACCCAAGACACAATTCACATATCAATAGATTTCCAAGAAGATGGAAGGAGAGACCCTTGGTCCTGGAAAGACTGGATGTAGGGGAATACCAGGACAGAAAAGCGAAAGGGGGTTGAATGGGGAATAGAGGGAGGGAAGGGGACTTATGGGACTTTCAGAGAGGGAGGAAATGGGAAAGGGGAAATCATTTGGAATGTAAATAAAAAAACTTTGAAAATAATAAAATAAAATAAAATAAAATGACAGAATTGACAGTAAGAAGGTATCTTGGTATGCATTTGACAACATGGGTGATTTGAATGGTACAGAATAATAACTTTTCTCAATATTATCACTACTGACATTTTGAATGCTAATTTTTTGTTAGCAGTTGGGGGTACAGTGTTTGTAGAATACAGGACATTCTGTAGCACTATTGGCTGCCACTCATTAGAAATGAGTGGCACCTTGACAACATTGAAAACAAAATCCTAACCAGATGAGGACCTCTGGCATAGGACTTGAAAACTTCATTAAAATATATGAACTTCATTTTAAGAACAAGAATAGTAAACATGGAGAGTATGTGAAGAAGGACAAAGATGCAGGTTGGTCAAGAACAGAGTCAAGGTAGCAAATATACTATGAAATTCTAAATGTAATTTTTGATGTTCCTAATGATTACCACTTCAGTGTAAACTAAATTGTTTCTTAATAATCTGCCATGATTATTTATAACTCTCTCAGTGTTCACAATTAAACCTACAGAAACATTTTATTTCTTATCAATTATAATTTCAAAAGTTCACTTACATACTTGATTCTAATTCTTCTGATGTACTATCTTCTAAAAACCACATTTTGATTATTATTCCCTTACAATAAACAATATTTGTTCTGATGCTTACATTCTCTATAATAAAATATGATAATTTCTTAATTTAAACTTCGAATTTATTTTGGGTTGACTCATGTATACAGTGGGTACTTCTGCCAAGTAATCGTATACACCTTGAAAATTGAAACAATTTTCCATGTCTTATATATTTTCTGCCTTGCCATGTAAAATATTGGTTGAAGAACTATTGTAGTTTTGATTAAATTTAAACTTGGACATTATTTACTATATGGTATTATGTTTGTAACCTTCACCTAAGCAATTTTTCTAATGAAAATTGACTATACAATACAACAGGAAAATGGATATAAGACTGATTTCAGTTTCTACTACAGCAAGATTGGGGAAAATGTATACATATATGTATGTATAGACTGAAGGTTAAAATCTCCAGTGAAAGAAAGAAATAATAAATAGTATATTTCCCCTCAAGAAAATCATATTTTAACTCTTTATTAATCTTTGTCATATTTCACTGAAAAGGACTTAAGAACATTGGCTAATATTTTCTTTCAATTACGCAAGTAGCTAAATAATCTAGGAATCTATCTAAATACAAAAATATTAAAGATCTCATTTTTTGAACTATCATTAAAATTAATATGGAAAGTTCACAGTTTTCTAATATGATTAGCAATCTGGAACAGAGTATTACAAATTAATACTGATGCATAATCACCTCTAAAAAAAGCCAAATTATTTCTTGGTCCACCAAAATACTAAAGCCATTCTAAAATACTCAGTAATGCATTCATTCCAGATTAATAAAAATATTAAAGTCAATCTTTAAAAAGTTATTTCACATGAATTCAAAGTAAGAGTCCTCTCCTCCCATCTATTATAAAAGGTTATTACCAGACAACATAACTTTAAAAGACTAACAGGTTGCTCTCCAACTTTAGGCAAGACAGTAAAAACTTGCTTGCAAGGTTAAGTAACAGAGTCAAGTCTGTCCATTTTCAGCTACTAAACATATTTACTAATTTATTGGAGTTTATATTAATAAGGAACTGTCAGCTTTTATGTTGTTGAGTCTCAGACTGTCAACACCTCCTCTGCATTGTAAATTAAATCTAAAAGATTCAGATATGACTAGATCTTATATGTCATGGTGAAAACGTTTTGGAGGCACTCACAAGCAACTAACAAAAAAGGCTAACCAAGGGGTGCCAATGATGAAAGACTTTGTTGCCATGGAATCATCTCATAAATCATCAATTATTGTCTCTCATAATTGTGACAACCACATACTGTCATAAAGAGATTTGCATTTTCATTGAGTTTTAAGACTTTTTTGGAAGACATCATTTCCTTTGTAAAAGAAATATGACAACCATAGAACACTTAAACTTGTTATTAAGAAGCTAAGTGTTCATCTGAACTTCGTTAGTCATTTCAGTAGCCTAACCTCTGCATTAATGAATAGTTTATTTTTTCAGTTAATAAAAACATTTCTAAACATAGATATATAACATGATAGACTAAGCCCAACACAAGCAATGGAATTATTTTTTGTTTCTATGGCAACGTAAACTGATCAATTTCCTGTCACTTTTTTTTAATAGAGGCACTTTCCTGTGGCCATAAATACTAATTACAAACACAAGCCATTTGCTAACATGTTCAGCTTACAGATTCAAGTAGTTCGTGCTTATTTTGACACTTAAAATATCCTCCCACAATTGTAGTTTGGTACAGAATGAGTAATAACTTTATTTGTTTACATTTTCAACTTAATTTCACTGATCATTTTGCAGTGCTGGAATTTATTGGTTGAAGTTTGGTAAACTCAGTATGTTTATACAAGAGAAGAGTCTTAACTGTAATGTACAGAATAAAGTTGAAAAGTCTGTTTAAAGTTCACTGTAATTGCTCATTTAAAAAAACTGATTAGATTCTACATAGCAAATTAGTTTCATTTTCTGCAAAATACATGAGAATCTTCTCATGCCACCTATCAACTTCAATTAAATAACAATTCTGTATATTTGAACAAATGCTGAAATATCTAATACAGTAAAATCAAAAATTGATAATTCTAAATGGATACTACAGGTTGGAGAGAAAGTAGTGGTCTCTGGGAGAAAAAGAGTAAGCCTATTAAGTATTCAGTCATAATACACATAATCTAATATTAAACCCTCCTCTCTTTCCCACCCACTACATATATTTTACAGTTATTAAGTTCTACACTTTATTTTGAGCAGAACAAGAAAAGAGTAAGAGAATTCCTTACTATTTCATAGTGTAAATAAAAGCAACACTATAAATGTGATTGAACTGCCATAATAAAAATTCTGATAATCTCCTTTTAGAAATAAACAGGGTAACATTAATCCACAGAAAGTTTTTGTTATGTTTTGTTTTGTTTTGCTTTTAAGATTTATTTATTTTTTATTTTTATATTTATTTATTTATTTATTTATTTATTTATTTATTTATTTATTTATTTGATTTTTCAAGACATGGTTATTCTGTGTAGCCCTGGCTGTCCTGAAACTCACTCTGTAGACCAGGCTGGCCTCGAACTCAGAAATTAGCCTGCCTCTGTGTCCCAAGTGCTGGTATTAAAGGCAAGTGCCACCACTGCCTGGCTGAAATACTTTTAACTAAAGTATTCTTTCTGAATTTTAGAGTTCATGAATTACCAGATGGGCCAAATTATGCATCATTATTATTACATGTTTAAAAAAAGAGCCCAAAACTGATCTTGCTCACTGTCTCACAAACCCTAAAGCTTAGACTTGGCTGAAGTGTTTTTCCAATATCTGAAGGGGGATAGATACCTCGTAGACTTCAAATATTCCCCTAGCATTTCTAGGATCTCTGGAAAAATGTTCAATTTTAATATAATAACTCCAATTGATTTTTGGAAAAGAAAAGCTTCAACCTAGTCCCATTTCCTTCTAGGAAGTCTTCCTGAAAACATTATTGAATGGAGATTTAGACAAAGTGGAAGCTGTGAGGTCACACTACTCTTTTCATCAAAATATTTTCACTTAATTGGGTCTGTCATGCTAATTCCCTCACAGATCTAGTTAGTCTTCAGTAGTACAACATGGACCCTTGTCTTAGCCATTATTAACCAGTGTCCATTAAATAGCAAAAGAAAGTGGAGATCCTTTAGCCAGTCTCCTGTGGTTGCAGAAGGATTGGTAAACTGCATCCAACCACTTCTCAACTTAGCAACTGTACCCTCAACATACCAAGGCTCTGAGGGCTGACAGCCACTGGGCACAGGTGTTCTTCTTTTAGCACTAACTCAGTGACTCTACAGCAGGAATTTCACATCACCACAGTGCCAAGGTGAAAGTTCCAGTGCCCTTATTTCAAAGGAAAATCTGGTCAGCTTAACACAATTGAAATCTAATCAGAAGGCAATCACAATCTAATCAGAAGGCAATCAGCCATTGAATATAAGCATAGCCCAGCAAAACAAAAGCAAAAATTTTATAAAAAAAAAAAAGTAGGTACTTTTTGCAGATAAATAACGGTCAGTTTGGATACAGGTTCCTACCTTTGGACAATTTCGATATATGATTTCAAAAATAACTTATAAGTCATCATAAGCTACCGTATGATACTTGGGGAGAAAAGAAAGCAATGTGATAGTATACTCAGTTTGTCAGTAATTATTTATTGATTATTGAATATAAACACCGTGAAATACACTAAGTTCTGGAGCACTAACAAAATCAAAACATCATTACCACATTGAAGGTGGTTCTAAAATTAACACTGAACATTTTCACAGGATTTTTACAAACTTATGCATTTGCTTGTTTGTCTCTTTACAACAACCCCCCTCCAAGAATTAATATTAGGTCTCTTACATGGAAACCAAGTGTCCTGTCTATGATCATAGGACCAGTTAATGGCAAAGTAAAGGATTTAGCACATCATTTCTAACTACAAATTAATGACTATTAACACTATAAAAAGTATTTATAGAAATGTTCATTGATTAAAGAAGTGATAAAAACTGCATCAAGGGCCTCAATATTAAACCAGATACACTGAATCCAATAGAAGAGAAAGTGGGAAAGAGCCTTGAACTCATTGCCACAGGGGGAAATTTCCTAAAGAGAACTCCAATGGCTCAGGCTCTAAGAACAAGAATTGATAAATGAAACCTTATGAAACTGAAAACCTGTAAGGCAAAGGACATAGTAAATAGGACAAATTGACAACCTAAAGATTGGAAAAAATTCTTCACTAATCCCACATCTGATAGAGGGCTAATATCCAAAATATAAAGGAACACTCCTCCACTGCTGGTGGAATTGCAAGCTGGTACAACCACTCTGGAAAGCAGTCTGGCGGTTCCTCAGAAAACTGGGCATGACACTCCCGGAGGATCCGGCTATACCACTCCTGGGCATATACCCAGAGACTTTACCTGCATGCAATAAGGACACATGCTCCACTATGTTCATAGCAGCTTTATTTATAATAGCCAGAAGCTGGAAAGAACCCAGATGTCCCTCAACGGAGGAATGGATTCAGAAGATGTAGTATATCTACACAATGGAATACTACTCTGCAATTAAAAACAATGAATTCACGAAATTCCTAGGCAAATGGTCAGATCTTAAAAATATCATCCTTAGTGAGGTAACCCAATCACAAAAGAATACACATGGTATGCAGTCACTGATAAGGGGATATTGACCCAGAATCTCGGAATACCCTAGACACAATCCGCATATCAATAGATTTCTAAGAAGATGGAAGGAGAGACCCCTGGTCCTGGAAAGACTGGATGTAGGGGAACGCCAGGACAGAGTAACGAGAGGGGGTTGAATGGAGAAAAGAGGGAGGGAAGGGGGCTTATGGGACTTTCGGGGAGGGAGGAAACGGGAAAGGGGAAGTGATTTGGAATGTAAATTAAAAAAATAAAATAAAATAAATAAAAAAAAAAGAAATCAAGAAGCTAACCTCAAAACAACCAAACAACCCAATCTAAAACTGGAGTATAGAACTAAACCGAAAATTCATAAAAGAGGAATTTCTAATGACTGAGAAGCACATGTTGGAGAGGGTGTGGAGAAAGAGGAACATTGGTCCATTGTTGGTGGGATGGCAAACTGGTACAACCACTCTGGAAATCTATCTGGAGGTTCTTCAGAAAATTGGACACAGATATACCTGAAGACCCAGTTATGCTGCTCTTGGGCATATACCCAAAAGATGGTCCACCACACCACAAGGACACATGCTTCACCATATTCATAGAAGCCTTATTTGTAATAGCCAGAAGCTGGAAACAATCTAGATGTCCCTCAAACAAACAATGGATACCGAAAATGTGGATCATTTATACAATGGAATACTATTAAGCTATTAAGACCAGGGACATCTCTGCTCCACACTTAGGCTCAGTATTTCCTCCTGTGATTATTTTGTTTCCTCTTTTAAGAAGGACTGAAGCATCCACACTTTGGTATTCCTTCTTCTTGACCTTCATGTGCTCTATGAATTGTATCTTGGATATTCAGAGCTTTGGGGCTAATATCCACTTATCAGTGAGTGCATACCATGTGTGTTCTTTTGTGACTGGGTTACATGACTCAGGATGATATTTTCTAGTTCCATCAATTTGCTTAATAATTTCATGAAGTCATTGTTTTTAATAGCTGAGTAGTATGCCATTCTGTAAATGTACCACATTTTTTGTATCCATTCCTCTGTTAAAGGACATCTGGGTTCTTTCCAGCTACTATTATAAATAAGACTGCTATGAACATAGTGGAGCAGGTGTCCTTGTTATATGTTGGAGAATATTTTGGGTATATGCCCAGGAGTGGTATAGCTGGGTCCTCAGGCCAATATTCTGAGGGACTTCCAGACTGATTTCCAGAGTGGTTGTACCAACTTGCAATCCCATCAGCAATTGAGGAGCATTCCTCTCTCTCCACATCCTCCCCAGCATCTGTTGTCACCTGAGTTTTTGATCTTAGCTCTTCTTCTGACTGGTGTGAGATGGAATCTCAGGGTTGTTTGGTTTGCATTTCCCTGATGACTAAGGATATTGAACATTTCTTTCAGTGCTACTAGGCCATTCGGTATTCCTCAGTTGAGAATTCTTTGTTTAGCTCTGTACCCCATTTTTAATAGGGTTACAAAGCGTGGAGCAAAGACTGAAGGAAAGGCCATCCAGAGACTCCTCTACCTGGGGATCCATCCCATACACTGTCACCAAACCCAGACACTGTTGTGGATGCCAAGAAGTGCTTGCTGACAGGAGCCTGATATAGTTGTCTCCTGAAAGGCTCTGCCAGAGCCTGACAAATACAGAGGTAGATGCTCGCAGCCAACCATTGGACTGAGCACGGGGTCCCCAATGGAGGAGCTAGAGAAAGGACCCAAGGAGCTGAAGGGGTTTGCAACCCATAGGAAGAACCATATTTACCAACCAGACCCCCAAGAGCTCCCAGGGACTAAACCACCAACCAAAGAGTACACGTGGAGAGTACATATGTAGCAGAGGATGGTCTTGTAGGGCATCAGTGGGAGGAGAGGCCCTTGGTCCTGTGAAGGCTGAATGCCCAAGTGTAGGTGAATGCCAGGGTGTGGAGGAGGGAATGGGTGGGTACATGGGGAAGCACCTTCATAGAAGTAGGGCAGATGGGGTATGGGTTTTCCTGGGTGGGGGGGGTTCCAGGAAAGGGGATTATACGTGAAATGTTAATAAAGAAAATATCCAATAAAAATTAAAGTTAAAAAAAAAGAACTAGGACATTATGAGTTTTGCAGGCAAATTGATGGAACTAGAAAATATCTTCCTGAGTGAGCTAACTCAGACCCAAAAGAACATGATGCTATGTACTCACTAATAAATGGATATTAGGCAAAAAAAAGTACAGAATACCCAGGATACAATCCTCAGAATTCAAGAAGATTAACAAGCGGAGGGCCCAAGTGAGGATGCCTCAATCCTACTTGGGTGGGAGAAGAAAGCAATCATGAGGAGCAGAGGGAGTGAGGAACCTGGGTGGGAGAGGGGACAGGGAGGGGAAAAGGGGAACATAATCAGGTATTAGAGGGGAACAGGACTGAAGCCCTGAAGGCCAGCATAAAAAATGGAAACAGTCAACATAGGATAGTCGGAGGGGTTCATTCATGGTGGAAGTGGGTGAAGAGGTATTGAAGCACCCTTTCAAAGGTGTGGCGAGGAGGGGAATGGGGTGAAGAACTCGGGGAGGTGGGACCAGAAAGGGGGGACAATATTCAGAAAGTAAATAGAAAACAATTTGATGAAGATTTAAATAAACAGTTCTAAAAGTAGTGAATAAAAATACCATACAATTAAAAACTGTTCATCGAATATTAGGTTCCTGTATTTTTTAATTATTTGGTATTAACTGAAAAAATTTGTAAAAACAAATTATGGATTTACAAAAATTTGCAGTAGAGAATTATATATTTATTTATTTTTTTACAAATTACCTATTTTTTCAATTTCATTTAACTTCCAGAATCCTTTCAAATGGGGGGAAAACAACGAATCTATAATGACTCAAGAATAGATAATAATGTAGTTTATTGGGATCAGTTTAGGTGAGCAAGTTGCTAATACAACATGTGTAGCAGATTACTGCACACATTACTACAGTACATTTTTAAATTGATGAATAACAGTGTGTGCATCCTTAAAAGTCTATCTTATTGCTGGATACCATGAGGGCAGTGAAACTGACACCATTCCTCTTACACTTTTTCTTAGCCATCTTCTATACTTGCTCGGGATTGAGAAGATCAAAATTTATCAAACCACACTTTGAAGTGAGGAAACCTGGCAAACACTTATTGAGCAAGATCAAGGTCAATCTTAGGAGTATTGAAACGATATGATAAAAATTGAATTTTACCTCTATGTTTTCCCTCCATCAAACACAATAATCCCAAATCAATTACATGAAAATTAGTCCAGCTGTGGTAGCACATGCCTTTAATCCCAAAACTTAGGAGGCAGAGGCAGGCAGATATATGTGCGTTTAAAGCCAGCTTAGTCTACAAAGCAAGGTCCAGGACAGCCCAGGGCTGTTACAGAGAAACCCTGTATGAAAACAAACAAAACAAAAGCGTCATGGAAACCCTGATGTGGGAAATCAAAACTATGTAAAACTGTCAAGTTCATTAAAAATAGAAAATTAGTTGCAATCAAAAGAAGTGTAAGGAGACATGTCAACTAATTGTATAGTTTCCTATGTCTTAGAAAACAGAATAGGGCACTAGGGAAATAATGAGGGAGTTTGAATAAACTAGAAGCATAAGTTAACAATAGTGTCACAAATTGATTCGTTGATTCTAAGGTATTTGCAATGAAGGAAATGAGTATGAGGAAACTGGGTAAAATTGAAAGTTGTTTCTAAATTTATAACTATCATAATACTTAATTTAAACAAAACCAAGCTGGAGTCATAGCTGCATAGTAGACCTCACGCTTAGCATGCATGAGGCCATGTGTAAACATACACACACACACACACACACACACACACACACACGCACGCACGCACGCACGCACACACAAACACACACACACAGAGGGGGGTAGTGGAGGGAGGGAGAAAGAGAGGAAGAGGGAGAAGAAGAGAGCAAGATCTCTCTGACAAGCACACTTTATCAAAAAGTATTTGACCCCTAAATTAATTGCTGTTTAATTCAGTCCCCAAAATCACTGCTGACTACTTTTTTGAAATAAGAAAATATAACAAACACAAATTTGTTTTTAGTGTTACCAAACTTTTAAAGTTATAAAGACTATTTTAAGTGGCCTATTTTAATAAAATTACTTACATCGCTTCAAAGAATGTTTTGGGGGCTTATTTATTTGTTGCTTGTCTATGGCAGGGTCTTACCATGTAGCCCAGGCTCGCCAAATATTCACTTTATATAGCATCCTGAACTAGAACTTGTTACAATCCTCCTGACTTGGCATCTTGAGGGACAGCATTATAGATGAGCACCACCATATCTGCTACAATAATGTTTTGTGAATAGTGTGTGCTTTATCAGCAGGTATTCATGACAAAAATGTTTTCATATTGTTTATTAATTATTAAAATATCATTTTAAATAAATCAATATGCAACTGAGTGGGAACTTGCAAAATCATTAATAAAACAAACATTTTAATTTAAAATAAATTTTTCTTAAAACATCATGAATACTCAGATCTGTTGGGCTACTGATACACTACAGTAACAAGCTGTTTAAATAAACCTAAGTGAAGGAAATCCTAAATAAAATAAAAATATCTAGATGAAGATCAAATAGTAGCTATATATTTACATATAATATATTGTGAATTTTTATAAGTTTCAGGGGCATTTCACATTCTCCCAATTATAAAACAAGGCTGATATTCGCAAAATTCAATATGATATTTTCATTTATGGTTTTCTATGTATATTTTATAAATGCTGGAACCTAGTACATATTAGCTGATATAGTATGATGTTTGGCGAATTGTTAATAATCCATCAGTAGCATGAATCTATTGATTGAGAGATATATTTGTAATATATCAGCTTTCTATGACCTTTAAATCTTTTACATTTTACTGCTGATTGGTTTTATACTTTCCTTATGGCAAACAATAAATTAGTTAAGAACAATTAGCTCCAAGTAATAATCTATAGTAATTGCATATTTTATAGTTACAATTCACTGAAGAACATTACAGAGAATGAATTCCTAGTATTGAAAATGGAGTGCTATCAAAGACAGAAAACAGGACATATCTTTAGGACACTTCATGTTTATCTGCAGGACTTTAGAGCACGTTGCCATGGAACATAATTCCTTCAAGGACCACAAACCAATGAATGACCATTTTGCCATAATAGTCCCATTTCTTAACACTATTTCTCACCATTCAACAAGATGTATTACACACCATACCAATTTATAGACAATGCCCTGCCTTTCTAAATTCATTCATGCTGAGTCTTAGAATCAACTCCATTTTAGCAACTAATTAGTTACACTGACAAACTTTTAAGAATAGGGCTATACAATTTTAGAAAATGTCACTACTCTCTTTGTAAATTAATGATTATGTTCCCATTGCAAAATAATAGGTGGCTATCAGCCTTTCCTCTTTATCCTGTCTTAGTCATTTAGTTAACACTACCCTGCACCCCCAGGAAATTCACCCTACTCACTGGTGTCTGGATTTATGGATATTTTAGCAGTCCTTTCATTTTCGTGTCACTAGGCAACATTTCGGGATTTGAAAGAAAGAAAAACTTCACCTGAATATTAGGACAAGCATCCTACTTCAAAATTCTACTGTCTTTCTATAATTCCACTCTGTTCACTTTTAAAGAATCACAGTCTGTGGCCTAATGTGCCTTTTCCCTTCACATTATTAAATATACCACGCAGAACATTGCATTATTATGCTACACATGGCAAAGAAATTTTAGTATTCACAGGATTATGGTAATTAAGTCTTCCTTCACTTTGGGTGATGTGACACTTGCTTGACCATAATGTCACTCCACTTAAAGTCTGTGTAAACAACATTATCTTAGTCACTCTGCATTACATTTCCAACTGTGAGCAAAATTACAAGGTCAGAGTGGACAAGAATGTAGGTAATCCCAAGGAAACAACTTGTAAATAACTTGTTCAAGGTTCAGACTGAGGTTTTAATAAAGGAAAAGAAATCTAATGTTTCCTGTACTAATATTAAAATGTTACTGTCTAAATACTGTCTGTAGCAAAGAACATAAATATTTTTGAAGCTACTGTTAAAAATGGAAGTGTACATGATTTTGACGTTTTGTGATAAAGAAGAGAATAAATGTTGCCTGTCAAAGTTTTTGGACTACAAATGTGAATGCCATGTAATGATTGCAATTGAATTTGCAAATAAGGAAACGATATCTGAAATATATTGTATTGTTTTGAGAATATGCTTGATAAATACAAAACAACACAGTTTACACTTTCTGGTTTTCTGTTTTTACAACAAATAAGAGGAACTACAATATTTTTAAATGAAAGAATGAAAGAACATATATATTTTTAATTGTCTTTTCTACCTGTCAATGAATTGTCTAATAAATGAAATATTGAATATTTTTTGACCTACATGACACTAACCTCACAATTTTGAAATACATCAGGTTTTTAGTAATTGGTCTACTGTTTAATTTAAAAGTTAGATAATTTGTTTAAACTACCATGTAGTGTAAAAAAGAGCTGAGCAAAAATAGTCTGGATTCATCTGGCATAAGTTCTCTTTACTTAATTAGTGTAATTGGTATACTAAAAAAAAAAATAAATAATGGTTGTTAGAATTGATTTTAGCTGAAAACCGGGTGAACATTCTTAAATCTGAGCCCTTCAATTAGGTCACAATCAAGCCAAAATGAGTAAAAACCCTCAAAAGGATTCTCTGGGATTCTGGTCACATTTAGACAATGAGGTCATTTAAAATAATAGGCACTTTGTTCTACAAGAGGATATATTTGTGGGAGAATAGCTACTGGTTGTGGACATTTGATGCATTTGCAACTCTGCTAAATTAAAATTAATTTTAACTGTTTCCCTTTTCTAGTTTGGCCTCTTACCATATTAGACACTTTTAAATGGAATTTTTTTTCTAGGACACTGAATATAGGAAACCTTGATAGTTCTGCACTAATTCTTAAGGTAAAGATCCAGATCATCCTAATCAAGTCTTTCCGGAATGCAAAATCCAATTACTACCTTATCTAAAAAGAAACAGTGAATTAATTTACTAAGCAGTCAACCTGAATTCTCTTAAAATAATTGCCAGAATAAAAAATATTTGAGTAATTTCTTCTCCAAATGTAAACATGCAATAGAGCAGACACAGTCATACATTATAATGGTAATATAATATTTTAGAGTGGTAAAACCTGAACATAGTCTCAAAATGGTATAGTACCACCGTCTTGTCCCTTATAACACTGAGATCTTCATATTCCTCCCAATATCCACAAAATATTGTATATGCGTGAATACCAATAATAGTTTTAAATGAAAAGCAGGGATACATAAAAACTTTAAGAAAACTTTGATTCTGATGAACTATAGAAAGAAGATTCTTGATAGTTATACATTAATGCTTAACAAATGGACTTTTTCCAAAATCTGAGGTCTCAATTAATATTTCTCATTTTTTCTGCTCTATTTGAAATGTATTGTAATTATTCTTCTTAATTTTACACAATTAAAGTGATATCACAAAACCTGACTTCTAAATAGAGATACTATTTTCTGTGGGTAACAAATATGAGCCTATATGTATAGTCATACAGATGTACATATAGATAGAATATTGTAATTAGACTAATTTCAAAGCTCACAGTTACAAAATATAGGTCAGAAGCACATTTATTTAAAAATCAATATCATTTACATACTGGCCATGAAAAATATGGGTGGTATGTTTTTAGACAAGTTTATATATATAAACTTGTCTAAAAACATACCACATATATATATATATACATATTTCTCCGGGCCTCAGCATCATCACTGTAAAATAAAGATTTTAATATCACCTAATTCCCAGCCTGGTAAGATGAGCTAACACACAGAAAATCACATTTGATCATTGGATACTTGTTAGGTATTATTTTATGACAAAAGAATCTATTACATATCAAAATTTTGTTTTGAATTATCTTGTTTATGTCAAATCTGATAAAACATTGGTTGACAATTTTATTTGGCTAATTAGTTTATATATTTAGATAAACTGATTCCTACCACACAACACCTTATGTGTAGTTCAATAGTCCAATGTTTGATGCAAACAAAAATAAGCATTGTTTGCATGTTATCCTATATATTGATCCTATACATCTAAAAAGTGTTTATCTTTCATGTGTGACTATGTTAAATTTTCATTTCTATCATCAAAATGATATTATCACATGCATTAATAACTTAAAATTGTGCATTCTTATTCTTCCCCTTTCTGCTTTGTAGAGTACTCATTAATTTAATATCTTGTTTGGGGATTTATGGTACAGATCATAAGGGCAGGCAAAGTAGGTATACCAGTAAGGTACTTTGATATTTTTCTTACTCATTTTTTTTCTAGAAAGAATTGGATTTGATTGTTTCCTTCTAAAACAAATATGAATTTGGATGACCAGTGATGAAAGAAATTTACGATGTCAAAAGCACTAGCACACAGTGGGATCATGTGCTTAGATCTAGGGCAGGACAGACAAACAAGCTAACCCTCACAGTAGTTAATTACCATCAAATAAAATCTGCAAGGACAAACTTTTTTTTTTCTCTTTCAATGTCAAGCAAGAGTTCAAATCAAGAGTTTTTTTGTATTAACTACTTAAATTTCTTCTATTTCTTTTGTCAACTATTTGTAAAAGCAAAGCTTCTTTACTAGATAAGATTGGAAATTTATTTAAAGGCAAGCCAGTTTTCAATAAAACAGCATATGTTATACACGTGTCTTTCTTCCCATTAAAAAAAAATAAATTGGCTTCAAATAGAAACCTCGATTGTATTAGGTGACAGAACAATGCTTAAATATTCTCTTTTGGAAATGGTACTGCTAAACCAAAAGTGCATCTGATTGATTAGCATGAAAGTGAGAAAATTATAATTTTATTTTAATTTTCAATCTATTTGAAGAAAAACTATATTGACCACATTTATAAAGTGAAGATATCATGAAATACATAGCTGCTACACTGAAAATATGACAAGCACCCCTCTTATTTACATCAATTTTCTATCATCACTACTAGGACATAGTGTAAAACTATGATTTCTTTGATAAGTGAAGGAATTAAGGATTTAAAATTAGAGAACAACTAGCAAAAGCTATGGGCAACATCCTAATTTTTCACTTTTTTAAACTGAATTTGTAAGCACCTTTTAAAAATTGGAAAATGTCACATAAAATTATAGACACCTACCCTCACTTAAGAAATAATATGTTAAAAATAAAAACCTATATGTAGTCTGATATGGTAGCAATCTGCTGTGGTAAATAGTATCCACTGCTATTAGTAAAATTGTATATTTTCTAGGTCACCATGTGCCTTACTATTCTATATTGCTTATGCTCTTTCATTTATATTCCTTTTAGTTTTCCATCCTATTAGTTTCTCTATAGTTTATATGGCTGAATCAATACATACACTTTCAAAAACCAATTTAAGATATTTCTCAGATTACAGTAAATGTAAACTTTTATCACAAACATACAAAATTGGATACTTTGTTAATCCAGAAATAAGTTAATATAGTTATAAACCACCACTAGTTTAATTAAGAGATTTTGGAATAATTTGCATGCCATTTTACAAGAAAAAGAATGATGAAAGTGACTTTAATGCCTAGGTTCTATCCCAGTAATTTAAAGTCAGAACCTTCAAGAAACAAACCCAAATGAAAAACTCAATCCATTTTTTTTCAGTAAAAATTATTCCTTTTTTATATGTCATTACTGACATGTTTTTTCACATTACACAGTATAATTCGTTATAGCTGACAGAAAAATACTTTAACATAGACACTACTCAAATCACAGTACAATGTGCATGCCTGTGTGTTAGTCTCTGTGCTAATAACCGGAAAAGTGTTATTTTACTTTTCCCATATACATTTAGCTTTGAATACCTTAGGCAGTAGACATGTCTTTATAGGAAGACAAAAGGAAAGTTTCTTACAATAAATAGCACTTACAAAACACATTCAGTTACTTCTGATTTTTTTTGTTGGATATTTTCTTTATTTGCATTTCAAATGTTATCCCCTTTCCTGGTTTCCCCTTCAGAAACCCTCTATCCCATCCCCACTCCCCAAAATTATTCATTTTTAAAGTCTGTTTGGTACTAGTCTGTTTTGAATGGGTGTCATAGTTGAAAACAAAGTTTAGCACTTAAGGAGGTACACACACTGCTTCAGGTCATGTGGATATTATTTTATGTGCATGGCATTTAAAACTAGTTTTTAGTACAGAAATATTTCCAGATATTAGAAACATAATCAAAGTGATTTTCATTTTCCGTATTGAAAATATAGGGAACATTACACGGTGTCTTCTATATCTCCCTCAATGTCCTGGGATGCTTTTTCTTATAAAATACATATAGAAAACAAGGAGCCAAGAAAGAAGAAGGGAAACCTCATCAAAAATGAGATTTTACTTGAACAGTGCTCATGGAAGTAAAGATGAGACAATACTGCCAAGCAATATCAAAATATACTTTGTCATCGTTACTCTTTACTACATTAAACCCTAAAACATGGGAGACTCAAAGTAACATACTATAGATGATTTCAACTTAAATGAAACTGTCATAGCTGTCTTAGGGAAATTCAGATAAATCTTGTCAATTAAATGTTTTTAAATTTTTTATCAGACAGGAGGGAATTTCAAGTACTTAAGGACTGTTAATCATACAAACATATTCCCATGCCTGATAGAATAATTCAGGTTATCTTCTAATCTTGCTGTAGTGCACTTAATAAACTGTGTTGCCCTGCAAAAGTGAGTGTACCTTCCTAAGAAATCCACAGTTCAAATATAGGTAGACACTTCAATTACCTTCCGATTATTTTACATGAATGTTACACATAGATTTTATGGCACTGACTCACTCAATCTCCATTCCTTGTGGTTATCTCTAACTTCTACTTTCAGTCACAAGAAGGGCATTACTTACATTGCATTCTATCACTCTTCTGTGCGATCCCATGATCCAATCCCAATTAATAAATATAAATGATCACTAATAGGAAGTAGTAAAATCATGGAAACACCAATTGACATGAAACTTTATGTAGATAGATCAGTTCTAATTAGCCATCCAGATTTCACTTTTTCTTATCACTAAAGATTAAGCAAAATTACAGGTTTGATGCTGAGATTTTTAATGGCTTCCCTTTCCTGTCTTCACAAGTATAATATACAGAAAAAGAATATGGAAATTGGGCTGAATCTATAAGGGCTCCAGGACATTTCCAGAGAGTTGATTTTTAAAAAAATAAATACATAAATACCTGTTAACAGCTTGTTTCCTTGTCATTTGCCTCTTCCTTCTAAAAGGAGAGTATAGCAAAAAATAAATAAATAAACGTGGTTAATTGAGAATTTTAGTTAGTTAGCTTCCAATTATTCAAGGTTTTACTATATTTCACAAAATATCTCTTAAATTGTGCAGAAATTTTAGATAGTTTACACACAATAAAACACAAGAAGGGAAGACCACAAAGAAGATAGGAAAGCCTGAATTACATCTAGATAGTGCTTTAAATATATGGAAATTTTGTTATATTTCTGGTCTAATTCTCACTGTGTATAATGTGAACATGTCACATTGTTTAGGGCTCTATTACTTGAAGGAAAGGAAATCAAGTTACAGGTTTCTGCTAAAGGAAATGGCCTTGGGTCATAACAATTAAAAAAAAATAGGATTCAGCAATGTGATATCTTTTCCCTTTCTCTAAAAAGCTTTCATTCCCATCCCATTGGGTATTCCACCACTTTTCTGGCAGTGGGGGAGACTTATGATTTTTCTTATTTTATATGGCCAACACAAATATGAAAGTAAGCCAATATCAACATTTTACTTTTCTAAACATGGAGCCATTAATCATGTCATTGTCTATATAATTATTTCTGGAGTAAGACTGAACTTTTTTATATCATCCACACAAGGGTGACATTCATGCACACACATGTGCATACATACATACACAATCATACCAAACAGCCTTGAAAAAATACATATAAGTAACATTATATGGATTCACCAGGTTGTATTGGAGAACATATATTACTATACAATTCACATATGATAAAAATTGGAGGAAAGAGCGCCCATGAATTTGAAGACTAGAGGGAATGGGTACATGGGAGCGTTTGTAGGGGAAAAAAGGAAATGAGAAACATGATAAAAATACATCTCAAAAATAAAATAAAATAAAATAGAACCCGTGTTTGTGTTGCCACTTTTTTCTTCTTATGACCTTCTTATTTAATACATTTCAGGTTTTTGTAGCAACTGCTTCCTTATTTCAAACATCTGTGAAAGGGTGTATAAAAAAAAATCAAATGCAAATACATATCTAGGTTTACTATGGTGAAGACAAAGGAAGAAAGTACACTCTTTTTATCTTTATATTCTGTCTCTTCAGTTTTTGAAAAAAAAATGTTCTTTTAATTAGAATACACTAAGTATCAAATGAGTATTACTGTACACTTCCATAAACCAATTGGCAATCTATCATGGGTTTGGGGGCTTTTCTTCATATACTCAATGATCCCTCTTTATTTTGTGTACAAAACTAAGTTTTCTATCGCAGAGGCCTCATAGCTAGATTTAAAAATTTACTTAATTCTGAAAAGATTGTGGTTATTTCTATGTATTAAATATATACAAGTGCATGATTCAATTGTTGTTTCATTAAATAATTAAAATTGAGATTTAACTTTAATATTTGAAATTTTCTTATTTGTCAAATATAAAAGACATTTTATAGTAATGTATAAGACTGGCACTGGTGCTTAATATTTAAGGTCTACAAATTGAATCACATATCTAGCAATGTTTCATTATCTACAAGGAATTCATCCCAGAATACCCACACATCAAAATCTGTGAATGCATAAATCCTTTAAATTTTTTCATTTGCCTTTGTATATATCATGCATAAGCACCCTGTCATGTGCATTAAATTGTATCTGGATAACTTAAAATACACAATACAAAACAATGCCTGAAAGAGATACTCTGCTATTTTATTAACAACAAATAATTGGAAAGGTGTATATGTTTAATAAGGATATACAACATTCCAAAATACTTTTAAATCATGGTTAATAAAATCAATACATGTAGAACTCACAGGTATAAAAAGACTATTATTCTTGGCATTCTAAATAATATTTGATTTTTACAAACTGAATATTTAAAGCAGCATTGTGCTATGTAGCATAACTTTTGATATTTCTGCCATCATGCCTTACTTTAATTCTCTCCTATTGTGATATCAAATAATTCACTGTAGATTTACTTAATGTTAAAATAATAAAATGCTAAAATATTTTATCGATTAAACATGATACTACTAATATTACCAGCTCAGTATAGAATAATGCATAATAAAAAACAAAATCATCTAGATTCCTTGAAGATATCCTAGAATATTTAATAAAGCCCCCCATTCATCTTTTCTATGGAAACCTTCAATTTCTTATACTTCCACATATCTGAGTTTGAACAACTAAAGTCATGAACAAAGTCCTAAAATACACAGGCAGAAATATATGTGAAATTATAGTCTTTAGACTCCTCTATCAGGAAAGACATGGTGGTCCACATTTATTGTCATGGGTATAATTAGAAGGAGACTCAGGAGTTAATTACTATGAGTTAATATTATCAGGGATTACAAAAAATTCTAACTCTTAAAAAATAAGAGCAAACCCCCTAAGCCAAACAAAATACTTTATATATACATAATATACACGCACAAATCTTTTCAAAATAAAAGTCTCTAACATTTGGTGGAAATAATAATAATGGATCATCTCTAACAATCACCATTTCTGCAATTCATTACAACAATGTATATGCAATTTTAGTGTATCGATCAGAGAAAAATATAATAATAATAAGCAGCACATTTTCGTTGCAATTGAGACCATTTTACAATGTACCTTATTGATTAATAAATTTTCATACATTTATTCTTCCAGCTTTGGGGTTGTGAATTCAAAGCTCAACAAAATTAAAGCCACTGATTGCTGTGAAATATCAAAATTTAACTGGATTGAGTTTCATAGAACTCTCAAAGATATGAAATTCTCATTCTTGAAAACTAATACTTAGACCACAGAAAAATCACTTGCCTGATACTGTAAATCTTGAACAGAACCCACAGTTGGTGAGTTCAAAAGTCCCAATGGTAAACCATCTACATTCTGCTAAAAAGACACAGACATAAACATCCCTCTAAAATTTTAATCTCTGTATCCATACCTCTCAAACCTTGTCAAAGAAGGTTCTTTATGCAGTGGGCAGTGGTTAAAGCAGAAATTCACAACTCATTAAACTGCAAAGACTAAGTGTTACTAAAATAATACTTGGCAACAATGGAACATCTATAGCACTTTCCTCCAAGGACTCAGACCATCACAGAAGAACTAGTGAAAAATTCTAAGAGCTGGAAGTCAGAGGAGACTGAAACAAATCAGTGTCTTCTGATTGTAATAGGAATGCTGCCCTCCTGAACTCACAAAATCTATGCTTATCTACATACACATGATGAAAACAGGCAATATTCTAGTATGGAAGAACTAGTTCTTTACTTCCCATCCCTAACTGAAGAGCTCTGGACAGTTGATAGTTGGAAGGGGAATCAGTTTTTTAAAAGGATGTGGTCCCTAGTAGGTTGACCATGCTCCAGTGGACAAAATGGACTCTATAGATTACTTTGAAAAAACAGTATATGAGGTTGAAGAATAGGGAAGTAGGGTGGATTTGAGCACCAGTGGGAAGAGTGATAAATACAATTAAAAATATGACTTATGATATGTCTCAGATAATTAACAAAAATATACTTTTAACACTTAATCTCATTGAGCTAAAGTATCTTAATCATTTTGAGGATAAACTGGGAATATTAAATATAAATTTGTGAGTTCAACCTCTGAGGTGTAATTAAGGAAGCTATTCCTTTCTAATACTTCAAACAGTGAAAAGTACCTAACAATATTTTAAAGGTAAAATTAACTTTTTGAGATTATCTACTCCGGGGTTCTAAAGTTTAGTGAAACTTTTGGTGTGTAGTGAAATGAAAGACAAAAAGAAACCGTTCCTTCCATTTCTTTAATTAATGTAGGTCTTCCTTCCTATACTATATATTTGGAAATGTAGGGTAACTTTGGTGCGTAAAGTACCTCACTACTATCACCATGTAAGCCATGAAGAAATTATTCTAAGATTATTTGGACTAAGTTAGAGAATAAGTCAGTATTAGAAGTCTACTAATCTAATTCATAATGACTGATAATTCTAAATTCGCTGTATTAAATTTTTCCTGCTTAAAACTATGAAATGTATTTTACCTTTAGGTCATATAATATAATGAACAGACAATACGTGAGCAAGCAAACACTAGAAGAGACCAGATTGGGGATTTTCTCATTAATTCTGCATTGTCTGGAAAGAGACAAACTCAGTTTGGAAAATATATATTGACTCTTTTATAAAGAGCTGTAAAAATATAAAAGCTATATAGGATTTGAATTTTAAGGTTATGTTTTAACAAGTTATTTTTAAAAGAATCAGTTAATGATAAATAAACAGACAATAAGCAGCATTATGTTGGTCCCTACAATATCACATGATCTTATACTAGGACTTCCTAAAGAAGACATCCCTTTGACCCTTGAAGTTGCCACTGCCATTTACAGAAGTGTACAGAAGTGTACTTAATGCAGGTTGTTTAGATGAAGACAGATTCCATAAATCATAATTAGATTTTGTCAATGTTGCACAGACTTACAAACATCTGGGGAAAAGAATCTCCATTAAAGAATTGCATTTGTAAAATTGGCCTATGAAAATGTTTCCAGTATATTTGATTTCCAGTATAGTATGATTTCTTTTATTTTTCTTTTATTGGATATTTTTTTATTTACATTTCAAATGTTATCTGCTTCCAGGTCTCCCCTCTGGAAACCCCCTCCCCCATCCACCTCCCCTGCCCATATAAGGGTGCTCTATTGGCATAGGAGGGCCCAGCCCACTGCTTAGAGTATCCATTTGCAACTGGTGCTGGAATGTGCAGCACTGAGAATACCAACTGAGTAGACCAGTAAGTATTGTTTCTCTATGATCTATTTCAGTTCCTACATCCAAGTTCTGGCATTTAGTTACTACTTTAGCATCCTTCCATGGAAGACTCTAACCATTGAGCCACGTCAACCATTTCCTCCCACAAGTTGTTTTAGTTAGCATTTTATCAAAACAGTCAAGAAACAAACTAAGACACTAAAAAGAACTTTGGTTATGCTCACAGAAATTATGATATTGGATTAAATTAATAAGTATATATTTAAATTTTAGTGAAAATGTTCATTATGCTTTTAAAGGGGATACAGTTATCAACTTGCAATATATTTATATTTTGGTGGAACTGCTTAAATAGGCTGCTTCTTAATTGCTTCCAATCTTGTCATTTGTGTCTCTAACACGATATATTAATTTATTTTTTACTCAGAAAAAATATACTAAATAAATAGGATGAAGCAATGTCTTCCCATCCCAACCATTATTATTGATAGAGGAGATAACTTTATAGAAACTATATATTAAAAATCTTTTAAAGTTGTCTGTGGAGATCAGATCACATTAGCTATTGTATTATCATTGTTTGAAGCTTATATGGGATTTTCTTCATTCTTGGCTCAATACTTCTTTCATGCACTTTATATCCCAATGTGTTTTGTAGCAGCTGATTTAAAGCTATTCAATTCCTTTAGGTATTTGGATACAAATGCTGCTTTATTGACTTTTTGCTAGTGCTAATGTCTTGATATGATATGAAACTGAAACAATAGAAAACTGGTCTGCTTAGTAAACATTATACTGTCTATATGAAGATTATAACACCAAACTTAACTTTGAATTTGATAGCTAAAATATCTTTCATAACATCATGATGTGCAATTATTTTTTATTTTCAATATATTTTCCCTTTGAAAAAAACTATCAATTGATGAAGTGTAGAGATCAGTATTGGGGTGCCATGTCACCTGGCAGGAACTTGACATTAACCAAGGTGAAGTTCCTCTCCCAGCCTTTGAGCAGGAACACCTGTGTTAGCCATACTCCCCTCCACCTAGGTTGGAGCACTCAGACCAAGGTGAAGCCCATTGTTCTTCAAGGACCTGCAGTTTCCTGAGAGACACTAGCCACCTGCAGAGCAACTGAACCAGTTCTGCTGAGAGTTTCCAGCCTTTGGGGGAAGGGTTCCCCCCTACCCCTCCTATATATATTTGGAGACCCCCATTAAACTTTGAGCTTTGATCAGAAAACCTTTTGTCTTGGCTTCATATTCTCTCACAACCCCTTTCTATCCCCAGCTTTCCTTCCAGGTAACCCGGTAATCCGTTCCATGTACCTGCGGGCAGTTACAATGAAGGAACACATTTTGCTTTTTATTCACTATTAATCATCACGTAATACCTAACACCTAAGGCAGATGTCGCCTTATAACAATCATTAAGAAATACTTATCAAATAAAATAAGTTAATATTTTCTGTGTGGAGGAACAATTTAAATTTACTAAAGATCATCACTATATTACCTTCAATGTCATTTTCATAAAACATATTTTAATAATCAATTCTTGCTATCCACTACCCACATCAATTGTTGCAGAACATGATTTGTATAAAAACTATCACACTTTGAAAGTTAAATGAATGTTCTTTGAAATCAAAACCCACCTAAAACTTTTAAGTCTAAATGTATTCAATAGAATAATATACGCTGATTATTGGTAAGCATAAGAATTATTTCATTATTAAGACTTTCTTCTCACATTTGGCCTATTTGTCTAATGAAGCTTAAATTAGATTGCAAAGCTGATAGTTCTGTAAGCAAAACTTACAACAGCTGAGTTGTTCTTAAGGAAAAAAAATTCATTTGCCAGTTAATTATTCTGGTAATCCTCTCTCAGTCAGTCAAGCTGAAGATAAAGAAAATCAAGCAGGGTCAAAGCAAAGGAATCCTGGACAGGATTGTACTTGTATTGCTGGGGGTGGGGGCTGAGTACGAATAAAGAGGATTACTGTTTTGAAAGTCTGTTAAATCCTTTATGCTCATCCCCTGACTTAATCCTTTACAAGGACCACTCTACTATTTAAAGATAAATAAAATGCATATTATTTACTAGTTAAAAAAATAGGCACTTGAAATTACAAAGTATTAACTTTTAAGAAACTAGACATAGCTACTTTACACTTTGCCAATCTCATATCTAAATAGTATCGGTTCATCCTTTTACATTTATAGAGCATTTCCTAAACATCAGATAACGCAACTGTAGTATATTGCATGTGTGACTATGAATCATCATTGAGCTTTTATAAACAAAACTTTAGTGTATAATGTGCTCTTTTACTTCTAATTGATATTTATCTATGTGAATATGACTAAAATACTATTTGCCTTAGTAAAGTTTGTGATTTTTAGGTTACAAAAAGAATAAACTTCCTTAAGAATTGAGAAAAACACTTCTAACATACTTGATACACCACAGTTTGAATATGGATACCATAGAGGCCTCACACTGTCACAGCTGTTTCTGGAGTCAATATTTATTGTACAAATACTTACTGATCATCAGCTATGTTCAAATAGCTATGTACTATGGACTATGAAGAAGATAAATATCTTCACAGTGTCTACCATCAAGATATTATAATCTAGAAAGAGACAGAAACAAAGGTCACAACTGTTACTTGATTTCTTGACATACATTATTTACTCAAAGATATGCTATTAGTAATGAGTAGATCAGTGAAATAAATACTGTAAGAATTTTCTGATGGAGGTTATCATCGTTATCTGAAGTCGTCAGTAAAATCTTAACTGTTAAGTGTAAATTTGATTTGGATATTCAAAGTTAAGTTTTGAAGAACAAAGTCTCGGAAAGAACCATGATTTAGGAAACAAAACTGACAGGGTATAGAGAATGCATTGAAAGACTATATGATGAGGAAGAAATGGCTGGGGAGGTTGTTGCAAGCAAGTGAAGATAAAAGAAAAGAGGAAAAAAAACCTTCAACTGAAAGTCTCAAGCTAACATCATCCTAAGTAAAAACATACCATGGAAACAGTGCAGAATAGAACATGGATCACTGTGACCATGTGAATTTATTACCAATAAATATTATATTTGAAGTTCATGAAATAATGTTACAAATCTACTTTAGCAACACCTAGCAATGGTAAAGGAAAAAGATGTTGAACAAGGCATACAACTTTGAATTAGTTGTTCAAAGGGGACAAGTATCTGCCTATGTGACTATATGCAAATTGCTTTCTCTCTGTAGAATATAGTATGTTTATTTGTAAAACCAAGCTAGATAAACTGACCACCTTACCTACAAAATGCGTCAATTGCCTTCTTAAATTGTTGAAACTTACCTAAAATTCATGTATAGCAAATTAGAATTCTTCTGGGAAGTTAACATTTGACAGGAGTTAGCACTCCTGGGGCATAGCCTAAACCTCCTAATACATAAACAGTTACAGAAATAGCTGTTAGGAACATTTAGCTAATAGGCATATCCTTTCTACCTTTCAGAAAACACTGACCAAAACAACTCAAATATTTTTCCCAACTAGGAAAGTGGTAGAGGTTTAATCTCTTTGCTTACTATGGAAAAATGAAGTAGAAAAGCTAAGAAACTCAGATATTGATTTTAGCAGGTTTCTCATCTCATAAAATGTGTGTGTCTCTTCCACAATATTTGTATTATAAGAAATGTGATTGATATCTTGTCTTCACATTTATACTGAATTGATCTCATTATGTTCTATGATGTTCTTCAACCTTTACAGTTTAAAAATTATAGAAACTCAGAAATTTATCCTGTCTTCTCTACAATTCATACTTTATAATCCATCTTCCCTTTTAAATGGTACATTCAAATATTATATATATATATATATAAGATAAAATGTGTCATATGTATATATATATATATAAAGGTAACATTTGTATACATATATGTATGCATATATGCTAGATATAAACATAATAATATAAGTGGAATCATATATATGAGGTAATCCCATCATATACCCTGTAGATAATTTTTTAATAGCAAAACATGTAGGTAAAAATAAAGCTAATTTTTACTTTTAAAGCATTCTTAGCTTCACTTCTCCTCCAATTAGCTTTATTTTGAACATTCAGATTGGAAAATTTCTATAAATATATACAAAGCATTAGAACAACTGTCTAGTAAAAACTGTTGTCTTCTAACTACTTTATTGTCCTCTAGATTCTTTTACAATAATTATTATTGTATTAATATTAATACTGGTCACTTAAAAAAAAAAGCATAAAGCCCAAATTCTACCTTCTTACTCTCTGTTCAATGGGTACTTTTTGAGTGCGTTTAGGGCACTATTATATGCTTCTTGTAATTACTAGGCTGACATTCTTTACAAACAACAAAACCTAACTACTAAAACATCCCATACATAACAAGGCCAGTCCAACTTTATAGGACCGTCTAAAAGTCTTTAGAAGCTATGTTTTGGCTAACAAAGCTTTGGAGTAATTGTACTGATTTCAAAGGAAACTTTCAAGATGAAACCTCATTAGTTCCAGGTCTTCTCTCAAGGTTTTAATGAAATAAAATATTTTATAATAGTTCTTTATTTTTAAGTTACAATATAACTATACTATTTATCCCTTTCCCTTTCTACATATGCTCTAAATATAAAAATATAATACTTGACATGTATGTATATATTTTAGTAAAAGTTTAAAGTGAGTATTACCTTATTTATATCATCTCCCACAGACTGAAGCATGATATTTGAATGAGAGTTTTGATTTTTTTATTTCTTATTTAAATACTAATATTTCATTGCAGGGTTAAAATTTGGGGATTAGAGAATTGACTGAAACTGAAATTTTCTCTGTTAAAGAAAATCGTGGTCCTTCCATTCCTATTTTTTGCTTTCAGATGTCTCAAACATATTGTAAACAATCTCTTTTGTTTATCTAAAATTTTATTCTTGCTTTTATCTCTTGATCCCAATCAAATTCAAAGTAATTTCCCTTTGGTTAGAATAAATAAATACTGTGTTCTATCTTAGATATCTACAATATTGTTTTAGTAAAATCACAAAACTCCAATTACAATTCCAAATATTATATGGGTATCCAGAAGCTTATCTAAAGCTCTAGCTAAAACTTTTACAACATAACGATTACTACTGAATGAGCAGATCGGGAGACTGATTTCTTCTTGGCCATTCTGTCAACACTGCTACTGCTTATTCTCCCTTGCAGATGCTGTCTATACTTTTCTACTGCATTGCTCTTCTTTTCTCTTTATCTCATAATAATGCCTATTCCTGTAGATTACTTCTCAATTAATATATAAGTACTTCTTTATTCAAAAATTGGCCCTGGGGGCTGGAGAGATGGCTCAGCGGTTAAGAGCACTGACTGCTCTTCTGAAGGTCCTAAGTTCAAATCCCAGCAACCATATGGTGGCTCACAACCATCCGTAATGAGATCTGACACCCTCTTCTGGTGTGTCTGAAGACAGCTACAGTGTACTCACATATAATAAATAAACAAATCTTTAAAAAAAAAATTGGCCCTGAAAATATTACCATCACAGATGTTTCCTAAAAATTTCCCAAAGTCATCACAAAAGTTTTTGGTGAAAATCCTTCCCATCATTTAGTTTTTTAATTCATTCAATTGTGAAAAGAATCCTTTGTAAATCAAAAGAACAATAAAAGGGAGAGAGAAAGAACTCCTCACCTGTGACTATGATGTGAAAATAAATACTTGTTAATAGAGATAACTGCATTATTCTCCGGGTACGACTTATAGATCCTTCCTACCTGTCACATCATGTTTTCCTATGTCGCTCTAACCTTACTACTTTTTTGGACTCTAGCATTGCATTATTTGTCTTCCACACAGAATAAATTATAACAATCTTCACGCTGAAAATCTGTCCAAGGCAACTAGGTCTTTTTTTTTTCCCTTCTTGCCTATTGTTCTAATCCAATATAGATTCTTGGTCTTTTACTCTGCTTATTTGTGAGGCTGTTGGTGTATAATGATCACATCTTAAGGAATGTCTTTGTATCTTTGAATGCCCTCCCTTAAAAAAAAAACACATCAAGTGCCAGTGAAAGACCACCCAGTTCTTTCTGAAGGTGCATTTGTAATGGAAAACAATACGTTTTGGCTATACTCACAAATAACATGCCCCCATTACCTCACACTCCCCGTTTACCCACCACAATCAGAACAAATGAAAATGAAAAAAATCAATAGCAACGAGACACTAAATAGGTCTTAAATTCTTTAGATACAAATTACAGAGCATTTAGTGAATAGGAAAAAATGAACTAAAAAAGATGTTGAAAGCCTTGACTTTATTATTTAAGTCATCTTTGCTTTTACAAAATTTAAATAGACAAGTAATTCATATCCTTTTTCAATAGTCTCTAGGTACTGAAACTAAAAACAATTAATAAATAGAATAGAATAAAATCACAGCACTAGCACAAGAATAATTGCCATACATAAGAAAATTATTCTGTAAATTATATAAAACTAGAAATCAAATAGCATTTCTGTTTTCTGCAATTACTATGTGGTATAGACTTTTCATGTTCTGAACACAATATGCAAATCTAAATATAAGTGTCAATGTGTTCTCTGTAGAGAAACAATAGGTTGAAAATAGACCCCTTGATTTTGCTCAACTGCATTTCAGAAGTAAATGCAATTTTATTATTCATTGTAAACATTAGGTTTTTAGCTTTAATTTGTTCACAATACATGCTACAAGGAAAATAAAGAAACAAATGAGGGAAAGCATGTATACTTACACATGAGTGTAAGCACTCAGTTTTGTAGATGACATGTTGAAAATGCAATATAATAAATATTTGACAATGGATTAAACATTAAATTCATGAGGACATTGTTTAGTGGAGGATGAACAAGACCTTAAGTTCAACTCAATATCACCAAAACATTAGGCTTATGTGACTTATCTCTCTGTGTTGTCATATAACAAAATCAATATGATCATTGATGTAATTGAAATAGTTTAATGCTAATCATATAGTATTTTGGAAAAATATCAATGATAGTTGGTTGGGAAAAAATGTGATTTTCCTTATACTTGAATTATCAAATATACCTTTTAAAAAGAACATTGCTTAAGGACACTTTCTTCTAAACTATCTAACTTATGACCATCTGATCCTAAATAAAGCAAGTAAATTTGACATCCAAACTCTAAATTATTCTATTTAATCTATTTTTAGTTTCTTAAAATGTAATTCAACATATAATGTATATATATATATATATATATATATATATATATATATATATATATATATAAGCTAAAAATTAAAGATGTAGTATGGTACTAATAGGAATAAATTCTATGTAATCTAAATCATTTGCCAAACATTTCTTTTACCTTTAAATCTATCTTAATTGGGTGAAATTTGGTTAATATTATAATTTAGATTCTAGGATTATATCCCTATATTGGAAGTAGTCAAATTACCAGAAACAGAGAAGCATTAGTGTTGATATTCTAGTCTGTGCTAACCGGGACAGAAATACTATCATAATTAAAAATAAGCATATTTATTAAAATTAGAATATGTAATTTTAAATCCCCAATTTGTAAACTGTTATATAACATGTAAATTGCACTAATGGCTAATGTGAAAAGGAATTGCAAGGCAACATTCCTAATTCTTTTGAAATTCACGCTTCTAAGTATAACATGAATCCTGAATTCCAAACTGCACATGAATCTTTTCACAGAGATATACTGACTTCTATACAGTATCTCTAACTGGCATTTTATTTGAATACTGTTCTAAATCTAAGCATGTATTAAAGCATCTTAATATCCACATTTTCCTACTCCAAAGTAAAAATAAATCCAGGATTTTTTCTGACATAGTCTCAGTATGATTTGCTATAGGTATGCTCAATTATAGACTTTAAGATTTACTAGAATGGACTTGATGTTTGCTTAGTCTTTAAAAATTATCACAAATTGTAACCTTCAAGATAATGTGTGGCAAAGTAATTTTATTATTTTGAATTTAAAATGAATATGTTGGTCTCAAAATTGCTATACTTACATTCTGCATATTAATATATATATATATATATATATATATATATAATTCTTGTCTTGAAGGCAACAATTTGTGATAATTTTTAAAGACTAAGCAAATATCACACATTGTATTACAGTTATATCAATATAATAATTCAAATGTTTTTCCTTTTATTAAACTTTTAAAGTCTTAGTATCACCTACTTAGTTAAACATATCTATCCTTAATTAAGACATTATTTGCAATTGATCCCCACTGACAAAGGAAAAATCAGTTTTCTCCAATAGAATTTCAGCCACACTCCTCGGCAGGTCTGATGCCCAGGAATATTTGGCCAACACAAAATGTACTTCATGTCTTTTACACAAATTTGTATGTTTTTTATTTTTGTTTTGTTTGTTTGTTGCTTTGGTGGGAGTGATGGTGGGGGTGGGTTTTGTTTGGTTTGGTTATGTTTTTTGAAAGATTGATAAGGAACATAAAGTTGGATTGTCAGGAAGGTGGGAAGATCTTGGAAGAGTTTAAGAAGGGGAAAGAACATGGCCAAAATATACTGTATAAAAATTGAAAAAGTTTAAATAACATAATTTATTATGAAATTTTTGTATTAATCCACCACTAAAGCCACTAAAAGAGCACTAAATTATATAAAATAACAAGAAGATTATGGTCTTCACTTTTGAAAGTGTAAAATATAAACTCTTACAGTAGCAAAAAAAAATTGTAAATAAGCAGAGAAATTCAAATACCATCAAGCATTAATTACATTTTAAACTAATAATATTAAATAATGTTTCTATATTTCTGTCAATTTTAATTATATTAAAATGACAAAGGTAGCATGTCATATGGAAATCAAAATCCCTATGTAATTATACATTGTAATATTTACTAAAAATTGCTTAAAATGTGTAATAGTTAAAGAATTTCCAAATTTTAGCTGGTAGTCATATGTGACACATTAATGGGCAGAAGAACACTTCTGATAAGCTCAAACCAGAATTTAACATTTCTTATTCTTCCTTTCATTGTTCTATATGACAACACAACGATATGCTTTCTTTCTCTGGTCTGCATTATAAATGGTATTAGAAACAATGCATTTACTCTATAATAATGGAAATGTCAAAGATTTCACACTACAGATTATTTTAGTTTGAAGTACTGAAATGTATCTCCTGAACCAGGTAGCATTTCATGTAAACCAATATTGCAATATTTTTCAAGAACTTGTAATGAAACTTTATATGTTTCTTTGCTTTGAGAATTTCTCAAGTATTATTATAATTTTAGTTATGATAATAACATTCATATTTAGCATAAAAATACAAATTGATCTCAACTATATAGAAATAACCCTGAAGAAGCTAAATGCATAATTTTTATCCAATACATAAAAACACACCACACAATTCTTTCTGTTCTCAGAGTGACCTGTTTGTGACCAACATAAAACATGCATCAACACATTTCAATTTCCAATAGCCATGCTTGTTTAAGTAACACTAGACCATCATTGTAGAATCTTATTTAAATTTTTAATGAAAACTTCAGTTACACAGGTCTATCTTATCAGAACACTTCAATATCTGTTAACTTCAATTAATTAGAATATTATCAGAATATGTTAACTATAAAACAATAAAAAGGACTCTTCCTATATAAACTGCTATAAATGGGCTATTACAAAAAGTGGGGGACAAGATGTTAGGAAGAGGTAGGAAACTGGGGGTGTACCTCAGAGGAATTATGGGGAGTTGTAAGGGTAAATATGATCAAACCATACTGTATAAAATTCACAAGAATTATTTAAAAATATAATACTGAAAAGCTAGCCTTCTATAGAAATTGCATCAGAAAATCAGTCTAAGAGCAGTTCAGCTGATGTTCTTCGGAGGCCTGCTTTTTTCTGAAGGGAAACAGAGGAGTGGATCTCGGGGAGAAGGGAGGTATGCTGGGAATGGAGAGGTGTGGAGAGAGGCTAAACTGCTGTTGGGATGTATTTAAAACAGCGAGAGAGAGAGAGAGAGAGAGAGAGAGAGAGAGAGAGAGAGAGAGAGAGAGAGAGAGAGACAGACAGAGAAAGAGAGACAGACAGAGAGACAGAGACAGAGAGAAGAGACAGACACAGAGACAGAGAGACAGAGACAGAGAGACAGAGACAGAGAGAGAACTCAGGAACACAGAGGGGAGAAAATCAGTCTAAGCAACACATCTATAGCATCCTTTCACTTACAAACCCAACTAGTATCTTTCCATTTCTCTTATCAATCAAGAATAATCAAAGATGAGATTGATGAAAATTTTATTTGTTGTCCTTTTCCCTGGATATTCATTCTAGCTGAGATTCTCATTTGTGCATGCATAGTGGCGTTTACATAATTGCCCAATTGTAATAGGGCTGTAAGAGGGTAATCAGATGGCAACAAGGTAAGAATGACCTTCTAAGACATTATTACTGCCAAGCTCTGTGGTGTTAGGAGTTGGGAGTGGTGTCTGTGCAAGAATATTGGAAGGTGTAATTTGGAAAATATATTTTTGTCTCAATCTCTTTGAACAATATTACAAAGTAAGGAGCAAAACTCATTTTTTATTTAACCAATGAGTACTAATAAGAAGAAAGCCACTTGCAAGAATAGATTATTTTTTCAAAATATTTTTCCTGTTTTGCAACTTGGCTAAAACACAGAAATATTTCTAAAGAGATTTCTTTTAATCTTGGAAATATTTCTATTCAAGTATTGAATACACTACACTTAAATCTCTTCAGAAGACAATCATGGAAAAATAACCTCAAGTAAAACAAAATAAAACAGACAAAAAAAAAAAAAAAAACAAAGAGGTGAGGTGGAGGAAGAATAGGGTAGCTGACCAAAAAAAAAAAAAAAATTGAGGAGGAGGAGAGCACTTAATGAATCTAGTTTCCCAATGTTTGTAATTCACCCCACACCAACATAACAACGATGTCTACCCAGAAAGTTTCAAATCGTACGAATTCAGCTCATATGCTAACTTGCTACTTGGTCTTTCAATTGCTAACAGTAAAATATTGTTTTTAAAATAAAATACAGTTTTCATCCTATACAACTACAATTTTACAGGTACCGTTAATTTCACTGTACCCTTAAAATAACGGGAAATTTATTTTATTTTTAAAAGTATGTTCAAAAGAATACTATAAGTATTGCAAAACCACTGACTTATTTAAGGTCAATCAAAGATATAAACTCTAAGTTTGAGAAACATTCCAAAGTATTGGAAAGCTAACTGTAGTTTGCTTATTATAATAAACATTGAATGGCTCACAATTGCCACTACCATGTCCAGGGTATCTGTGACCCTCTTCCTGGTCTTCACTGGCACTCACACATGTTGGGATAGATACGCGCGTGCGCGTGCGCGCACACACACACACACACACACACACACACACAAACTTGTTACTTTTATTTTGAGATTGTAATACAATTATATCATTTCTCCTTTCCCTTTTCTCCAACCAAATACTCTATATACTCCTCCTTATTCTCTTTCAGAATCATGGCTTTTGTCATTATTATTACATGGATATATAGTATATTATTTATTTCTAAATACAGCCTGTTTAGTATACATATGTTTCCTGTATGTATGTTTTTAGTGATGGTCACTTGTATTGGATAACCAATTAGTGCAATCTTTCTTGAGGAAGATTATTTCTCCCAGTCTTAGCTTTCCTTAATTGCCTGTGGTCTTTAAGTAGGGTTGAAAACTGCAGACTTCCCCCATCCACTTTGGCATGTCTATTATAGTCACACTTGTTCATCTCTTGTGTTAGGCAATCATGTTGGTGAGACTTTATGCACATAGTTTCTGACATTACTAATGTTGTTGCTTTTGTGAAAGTAATATTTTAGAAAATGAAGAGTTTGAGCCGAAAGTTGAAACCATGATGTTGCTGTACGTGAGTGATACTGACTTATTTTCAGATTTGCTACATCGAATGCATGAGTTTGAATCTTTCTGGAAATATAACTACATTCATTATAATGGGTCATCTTGTGCATGCATCCAGCTAATGTGCGTTATCCAAAACAACTTGTGTATTTATAAAATTCAGTTTTCATCAAGCTTAAAGAAGTCAAGATATAAACTGAAAGCAAGATATAAAGAGATGGAAAAGGAATATATTAAACAAAAATACTATAGATTTTGGGATTTTTTTTACATTAATATTGTGTATGGAGAAGGATAGAAAAAGAAAGCACAAAAAAAACCTAATGTCTCAAAGTGCTCAATGCCAACATGCAGAATGAATGCTGTCTCTGTCTTTGAATTCAACCTGCTGATATCTTAGCTTCAGTAGCAACATTTATGTTTCTTTGAAAGGGGATGGTGAGTCTTTAATTATTAAACAAATCATATTTAGCAGATGGTCAAAAACAGTACTTTAAAAAGTTGCCCAGAGGGTTATATAAACGAACAAGCTAAAACAGCTGGCAGCTGGTGCATGAAATAAATAATGAGAAAATGAGCTCTACTGTATCTTTGTTTTCATTGTCTGGTTTAAGACATTGAGGACAAGAGAAAAAGTTAGAGGGAATCCACTTATGAACTTCACAATCAGACTGAATGTATTATGTGTTACATAATTAGAAGGGAAAACATCTCCTGGAGTGCATGTGCAAATATAGTCATGTGGATTAGGGAATGATATGGAGGTGATATTGTCTTTTATGACTAATTCAGCTGTACTATTATAGGCAAGCTGATGCTTCTTTCATGCCATAAGAGAATTTAAAATCAATTAAATCAGATAAAAATCCTTCGCAAAACAGTCAGTCACCCTCAATTCTTTTATTTTAAAGCAATTTTAGTAGCTATAATGTCTTGAGAAAGAATAAAATTAACATGTATAGCCACCTTCACCAATAAGTTGAGCACTATGGATACTAGCACAGAAGAACTGAAGAATTTCCATGACAACTGGAGTTATACTGTTCAGCCAGAAATACATGGCAAGACTGTTATAAAAAATAGTTAAATTATGTAACCATACTATATCTTGAACATTATAATAATGGATAAGGAAATGTGGTATATAGAAACAATGGTATTATTTTCACCCAGAAATGTCATATGCAGAAAAATTTATGTGGCTAATGATAACAACATTAAGTGAATTAATCCAATCTCAGATGTATTATAGAAACACTATAACTGGATAGCAGTAAACTTTTAAGTACTAAAAGTAAAATATAAAATATAGCATATAAAATTATTTTCTCTTTGCTAATTTTAAATTATGTTGTGAAAATAACACAATTGCTTATTTAAAAAGAAACAATAGGAAGCCTTGATTCTCAAATGAAATAGTCTGTGTTCTGCGTGATTTTATGCGGTCAAATTTTTCCCACAAGGTCTCAGAGCAGAAAACCACCAACAAATATATATGTTGTACAGTAGGGGAATACCAGGACAGAGAAGCAGGAGGGGGTTGAAGGGGAAGAGGGGGAGGAAAGAGGGTTTATGGGACTTTCGGGGAGGGGGGAACCGGGACAGTGGAAATCATTGGGAATGCAAATAAAAAATATAGAAAATAAAAAACAGAAATACAAATATTAATTCATCTTGAGCAAAGGAATGCTATTTTAGTGAGGAGGAAAGAAATTTTTAAACACCTTTCATGAACCAAACTTTTACATATAACTACATATAGAAGAAACAAATTCGTAGGACAGAAAGCAAAATATCTTACAAGAAGTCAGAGACTTGATTTTAGTAGACGTTTATCTTAAAAAAAAATACACTGTTCCTAACCACATGGTTAGAAGACTTCTTTCTAAATTTTAGTTTAGTAAAATGATACTCTCATCTGTTTTTTACATATGATGATGAAATAAAGGATTCTGATTTTTGGTATGAGATGTAGAAGTGAATTCTTCTGTGGGTATCAGGAATACAGAAACACAACCAAACTTACAAAATTTTTGCCAATAAGTATTTATTATAACATACAATGTCCTGACCCTTAGCCTACACTGAAATAGAAAAGCCACTTAGATGACACACCACACAATGATTTCAAAATACCAATAATAAATGTGTTTGAAAGTCACAGAGAATATAAATAAATGCTGGATTGAAGAGCAAAAACCCACAAAGAAACAACTGAATGAAATTAAAAAAAAACAAATAATTCAAGATAAAATGGAATTGAATAGACAGGATTTCTAAAGTAAACCCAAAATAGAACTTAAAATGAAAAATTCAGTAAAATGAAAGAAGATAAGCTGCCAAGAAAGCCTCAACAATATAATGGATCAAGTGAAAGAAACAATATCAGGAGGCCTTGAAGATTAGGCAGAAGAACTGGATCACTTAGGCAAACAAAATAAAACATCTAAAATAATGCAGACAAGCAAAAAGAAACAAAAATACCATAGGAACATGCAGAAACCCTGAGAAAACTGTAAAAGGTCAAACCTACTAATAATAGGTACAGAAGAAGAAGAAGAAATGCAGGTCAGAACCGCAGAAAATATTTTCAACAAATTCGTAGAAGAGAAATTACCCAGCCTAAAGAACAAGATACCTAGTATCATTCAAGAGGAATATGAGATATCAAGGAGAGAGGACTAGAAGAAAAATTCCCTATTCCACATAATAATTTACACAGTAAATGTACAGAACAAAAAAAAGTATTTAAAACTGAAAGAGGCAATGATCAATAGACAAATAAAAGTAGGCTTGTCAGAACTAAAAGCTAATTTTTAGAGACTTTAAGTGAGAGAATGGCTTGACTAATGTTCTGTAAGTCCTTAAATATTATATAGGTCATGCCTCAAAATTATCAGTCATAATTAAAATAGAAAAATTTCCACTACAAAGTTAGCTTAGAGCTGGTTGTGGTGGCATATACCATTAGGATTTGCTGAAGGAGCCAGAGGCAGGAGGATTACGAATTCAAAGTCAGCTGGGCTACACATTTTTTAAAAAGGTAGCTTAGAGGAATATATAACAATCTTACATTTCCCTTGGGCTGAGGAAAGGGTTAAGTTTATCCAAGAAGTGACAGTGAAACAATAAGTATGTTAGCAACAGATTGATCCCAACACATTAATACTTTGTGACTTCTTACCTCACTTTCACCAACGGACAGATTATTCAGACCCAAAAAAAGGAACATAGAAATAAAGAGCTAAATAGAGTTGTAGATCAGTTTTAAAGGACCTAATACACATTCTATTTCTAGAGTACATTTCAATTTCTGGAAGACATTTCTATTTCTTTTTTTTTTTTTTAATTTAATTTAATTTTATTTTTTTAATTTACATTCCAAATCACTTCCCCTTTCCCGTTTCCTCCCTCCCCGAAAGTCCCATAAGCCCCCTTCCCTCCCTCTTTTCTCCGTTCAACCCCCTCTCATTACTCTGTCCTGGCGTTCCCCTACATCCAGTCTTTCCAGGACCAGGGGTCTCTCCTTCCATCTTTTTAGAAATCTATTGATATGCTGATTGTGTCTAGGGTATTCTGAGATTCTGGGTCAATATCCCCTTATCAGTGACTTCATACCATGTGTGATCTTTTGTGATTGGGTTACCTCACTAAGGATGATATTTTCAAGTTCTGACCATTTGCCTAGGAATTTCGTGAATTCATTGTTTTTAATTGCAGAGTAGTATTCCATTGTGTAAATATACCACATCTTCTGAATCCATTCCTCCGTTGAGGGACATCTGGGTTCTTTCCAGCTTCTGGCTATTATAAATAAGGCTGCTATGAATATAGTGGAGCATGTGTCCTTATTGCATGCAGGTAAAGTCTCTGGGTATATGCCCAGGAGTGGTATAGCCGGATCCTCCGGAAGTGTCATGCCCAGTTTTCTGAGGAGCCGCCAGACTGCTTTCCAGAGTGGTTGTACCAGCCTGCAATTCCACCAGCAGTGGAGGAGTGTTCCTCCTACAGCTGATAAACGACTTCAGCAAAGTGGCCGGATATAAAATCAACTCAAGCAAGTCAGAAGCCTTCCTATACTCAAAGGATAAGCAGGCTGAGAAAGAAGTAAGAGAAATAATACCCTTTACGATAGCCACAAACCATATTAAGTATCTTGGCGTGACGCTAACCAAACAAGTGAAAGATCTGTATGACAAGAACTTCAAGTCTCTGAAGAAAGAAATTGAAGAAGACCTCGGAAGATGGAAAAATCTGCCATGCTCATGGATTGGCAGGATTAATATAGTTAAAATGAGCATCTTACCAAAAGTAATACACAGATTCAATGCAATCCCCATCAAAATCCCAACTCAATTCTTCATAGAGTTAGAAAGAGCAATTCAAAAATTCATCTGGAATAACAGAAAACCCAGAATAGCTAAAACTATTCTCAAGAGTAAAAGAACCTCTGGGGGAATCAGTATCCCGGACCTCAAGCTGTACTACAGAGCAATAGTGTTAAAAACTGCATGGTATTGGTACAGTAACAGACATGTAGATCAATGGAACAGAATTGAAGACCCAGAAATGAATCCACACTCCTATGGTCACTTGATCTTTGACAAAGGAGCTAAAACCATCCAGTGGAAAAAAGATAGCCTTTTCAACAAATGGTGCTGGCTCAGCTGGAGGTCAACATGCAGAAGAATGCAAATTGACCCATCCTTATCTCCTTGCACTAAGCTCAATTCTAAGTGGATCAAAGATCTCCACATAAAACCAGACACACTGAAACTAATAGAAGGGAAACTAGGGAAGAACCTTGAACATATGGGCACAGGGGAGAATTTCCTGAACAGAACTCCAATAGCTTATACTCTAAGATCAAGAATAGACAAATGGGACCTCATTAAATTACAAAGCTTTTGCAAGGCAAAAGACACCGTCAAAAAGACAAAGCGGCAACCAACTAACTGGGAAATGATCTTTACCAACCTTACATCCGACAGAGGGCTAATATCCAAGATATACAAAGAACTCAAGAAGTTAAACTCCAGAGAGGCAAGTAACCCTATTAAAAAATGGGGTACAGAGCTACACAAAGAGTTCTCACCTGAAGAATATCTAATGGCTGAGAAGCACCTAAAGAGATGTTCATCATCCTTAGTCATTAGGGAAATGCAAATCAAAACAACCCTGAGATTCCATCTCACACCAGTCAGGATGGCTAAGATCAAAAACACAGGAGACAGCAGTTGTTGGCGAGGATGTGGAGAAAGAGACATTTCTATTTCTAGAGGACATTCTATTTGAACCTTCACTAAAATAGGTCATATATTAGTAAACAAAGCATCTCTCAATAAATACAGGAAATTTGAAATAATTCTTTGTATCTTATCTGACCATGGTGGAACAAAACTAGATATAAACAGCAATAGAAATCACACGCGTTACAACAAACATGAGAATTAAACAACACATTATTAAATTATGCATAGATTAAAGAAATTAACTAAATTATGTGCTTTAAGGCACAGTAAGAGAAAAAAAACTATATCCTAATACAAGCAAAGGTGATAAATAATCAAAATTGGAGTAGAAATTAATAAAAATAAAAATGAAAAATACAATGAATAAATGAAATAAAGAGAGGGTTCTTTGACAAGATTAATGAGATTGATAAATGTTAAACCAAATTATACAAGAGAAAAAAAGACACAAAATTAATAATATCACAAATAAAGAGGAGATTTCACAAAAGGTATCAGTGGAATGCAGAAAAATGTAAGGATATACTTCCAAAACCTTTATTCCACCCATTTAGAAACATGTAAAGATGCATATGACATACCATCTGCCACAAGCAATAAGATTGAATCAACGATAAAACAATTACTAATTTAAAAAGAAAACACCCAGGTCCAGATGGACTTAATGCAAAATCCTGCCATGCCTTAAAGGAATAACTATGACCAATTCCTATCAAACTATTCTATAAAATAGAACAGAAAAGCATACTTTTAAAATATCTTTATCAAGCTAGCTCTATCCTGAGCTCTAAACCAAATAAAGAGAGAACAAGAAAAGTACAGACTATGCTCATGGATTATTGGGGTTAGTATGGTTTAAAAAAAAAAAGCATCCTATCAAAATCAGCCCCAGATTCAATGCAATCCCATTAAAATTCCAATATGACTCTTCCTGGAAATCGAGGGAAAATGATGTTTAAACTCATACGGAAACAAAGAGATACAGGATATCCAAAAACAAAGACTAAAACTACAACCAGAGGTATAACCAAACTGAGTCATGGAAAAGAAAATCAGAGATTTCTCAAAGGAAGATACACAAATGGCTAAGAAATTTTTTGAATATTTAATATCAGAGAAATGTACATTCCCACTCCACTGAGATTTCCTATTACCTGTCAGAATGGCTAAGCTTCAATAACAGGTGAAAGCAAATGCTGCCATTAAAGTAAAGAAGGGGACATTCACTCTCTATTGGTGGGAGAGAAAATTGACGCAATATTAAAACTGATTGAAAATGGAAATTGATTTCAATCACTATGAAAAATGATGTGGAGAAGTACCAACTCCTGTGCATATTCCCAAGGATCTCTACATCACACTACAGAGATAATTGACCACAATATTTACTGATATGTTAATAGTCAGGAAATGGAAACCAACTAGACCTCAGTCAATGGGAGAATAGATAGCAAAAATGTTACAGTTACACAATGGAATATTATTCAGCTGTTAAAATACATGAAATAATTAGATTTGCAAGTAAATGCATTGAGCTAGAAATAATCATTCTTAGGTAATCAAGACCCAGAAAAACAAATGCCACATTTATATCATACCTGCAGGCTATCTTTAAATTTGCAAATTTGTGTGATTAAATTTGAAAATGCACACAAGTCAGGAAACTTGAAAGGATTCAAAGGAGCAGGCCTTTCACAAGAGGGGAGAAAAGACACCATTGATATGAAGTGGTAATGTGATCAATCAGGCAAGGAAAGTTAAGTGTAAGATGAGAAGTCAGGTAGAGGAAGAGGTATCAGGAAGGATAATTAATGCTGAAGATTTTCAAAACGTCCATATGGAAATTTACTACTCTAGAAGCTTTGTAATATATGTGTATATATATATATATATGTATGTATAAAAAGAGATTGAATAGATTCAACCTATAATAGATGGAGAGTGCATCTCCCAGACATTGTAGGTTATCAAATAAAAACTACAGTGCCAGGAAAGAATTATGTCCCCTCAACCCCAAGCATTATAACCTATTGAAATTTCTCCTAATTACTCACCAACACTAGATGGTAAGATTTTATTTATAAGATACCACATAGTCATGTAACAGAATCATTTTGTGACCTAGTTTATTGGTGTGTAAAATGTTCACGGTGTGGTATGCAATCACTGATAAGTGGATATTAGCCCAAAAGCCAATATGTAATAAGGACACATGCTCCACTATGTTCATAGCAGCCTTATTTATAATAGCCAGAAACTGGAAAGAACTCAGATGTCCTTCAACTGAGGAATGGGTACAGAAATTGTGGTGTATATATGGACAATGGAGTACTATTCAGCTATTAAAAATAATGAATTCATGAAATTCTTAGGCAAATGGATGGAACTAGAAAGTATCATCCTGAGTGAAGTAACCCAATCACAAAAGATCACACATGGTATGCACTCACTGATAAGTGGATATTATCCCAAAATCTCAAAATAAACATGTTACAATTCACAGACCACAGGAAGATCACAAAGAAGATAGACCAAAGTAGGGGTGATTTCGTTCCTCTGAGAAAGGGAACAAAATAATCACAGGAACAACTATGGAGACAAAGAGTGGAGCAGAGACTGAAGGAAAGGCCACCCAGAGACTGTCCTACCTGGGGATTCATCTTATAAACAGTCACCAAACCCGAAACTACTATGGATGACAAGAAGTGTGTACCGAAAGGAGCCATTTATGGTTGTCTTTTGGAAAGGCCCTGCCAGAGCCTTACAGATACAGAGGTGAATACTAGCAGCCAACCATTGGTTTGAGCATGGGGTTCACTATAGAGGAGTTGGAGGGCAAGCTGGAGGATCTGGTGGAGGGAGGGGCTTGCATCCCCATGAGAAGAATGACAGTGTCGGCCAACCAGATGCTCCATGGCTCCCAGGGACTAAGCCATCAACCAAAGGATACATGTGGTTCCAGCTAAAAGATTGGCAGAGGAATGCCTTGTAGGGCATCAGTGGGAGGAGAGGACTTTGGTCCTGTGAAGACTCAATAGAGGCCCCAGTGTGGGGAAATCACGTGGTGGGTCATGAGAATGGGTTGGGTGGCAGAGCATATTCTTGGAGGCAGGGGGTAGGAGGATGGGTTGGGGGTTTTCGGGGAGGTGGAAAACCTGGAAGAGGTATAACATTTGAAATGTAAATGAAGAATATATTCAATAAAAAAGAAAAATAAATAAATGGTCATAGTGGTAGTAGTAATAACTATCAGTATATAATAATAATAATTCATGTTTTATGGAATTTTAGGTACAATAATAGGTATAATATTTATCTAAAAATATTTAGGTATTATATCCAAATAATTAGGCCTTATACCTAAATTTTATTTAGGTATAATAATGAAGAACACAAATATTTTTATCATTAAGAATTTGATAAATTAATTATCATTACAATAACATGAAAGTGAATTTGCTTCATTTGCCACATAGACATAAAAGATATATAATCTCTTATGTGAAATTACAAAAAAAAAGTTTAAATCTTGTGTACAGAATTTTCTTGTTCTGATCTTTCTTAAGTGGTGATCAGCATGCAAAACAATGCAAAATAATCCATTCTTCTCTCCTTGTACTAAGCTCAAGTCCAAGTGGATCAAGAACCTCCACATAAAACCATGTACACTCAATCTAATAGAAGAGAAAGTGGGAAAGCGCCTCAAACATAGGGGCACAGGGGAAAATTTCCTGATCAGAACACCAATGGCTTATGCTCTAAGATCAACAATAGACAAAAGGGACCCCATAAACTCGCAAACTTCTGTAAGGCAAAGGACACTACCAATAGGACAAAATGGCAACCAACAGATTGGAAAAGGATCTTTAACAACCCTATATCCAAAAGAGGGCTAATATCCAATATATATATTTATAAAACTCAAGAAATTAGACTCCAGAGAGTGAAATGGGATACAGAGCTAAACAGAGACAGGTCTGGATTCAATCAAGGAAGTTGCACCTAACCTTCAAGAGACTGGAGGCCCCAGGGGAGTTTAGAGGTTATGTGGCATGGGGGGTAGGGGTGGAGACATTCTCCTGGAGACAGGAGGTTGGAGAAGAGATATAGAATGTGGAACAGTAGAAGGGTGCACAGGGGGTGGGAGGAGGAACTAAAATCTGGAGTGTAGATAAATAAATAAATAAATAAATTAAATAAATAAATAAATAAATAAAAAGAATTATTAACTGAGGAATCTCAAATGTCCGAGAAGCACCTAAAGAAATGTTCAACATCCTTAGTCATCAGGGAAATGCAAATCAAAACAACCCTGTGATTCCACCTCACACCAGTCAGAATGGCTAAAATCAAAAACTCAAGTGACAGCAGATGCTGTAGAGAAAGAGGAAAATTCCCCCAGTGCTCGTGGGATTGCAAGCTGGTACAACTACTCTGGAAATCTGGCAGTTCCACAGAAAACTGAACCAAGCTATGCCACCTCTGGTCATATACCCAAAAGATGCTCCAAAATATAACAAGGACACATGCCCTACTATGTTCATTGAAGCCTTATTTATAATAGCCAGAAGCTGGAAAGAACCCAGATGTCCTTCAACAGAGGAATGGATACAGAATATATGGTACATTTATACAATGGAGTACTACTCAGCTACTAAAAACCATGAATTCATAAAATTCTTAGGCAAATGGATGGAACTAGAAAATATCATCCTGAGTAAAGTAACCCAATCACCAAAGAACACACATAGTATGCACTCACTGATAAGTGGATATTAGCCCAAAAGCTTGGAATATCCAAGATACAATTCACAGACCCATGAAGCTCAAGAAGAAGGAAGACCAAAGTGTGGGTGCTTCAGTCCTTCTTGGAAAGGGAAAATAAATAGTCATGGGAGGAAATATGGGGGCAAAGTGCAGAGCAGAGACTGAAGGAAAGGCCATCTACAGACCTTCCCACCTGGAGATCCATCCCAGATACAGTCATCAAACCCAAACACTATTCTGGATGCCAAGAAGTACAGGCTGAGAGGATCCTAATATAGATGTCTCCTGAGAGGCTCTGCCAGAGCCTGATAAATACAGCCAACCATTGGACTGACCACGGGGTTCCCAATGGCGGAGTTAAAGAAAGGACTGAAGGAGCTGAATTGGTTTGCAATCCCACAGGAAGAACAGCAATCAACCAACCAGAGCCCCAGAGCTCCCAGGGACTAAGCCATCAACCAAGGAGTACACATGGAGGGACCCATGGTTCCAGCTGCATATGTAGCAGAGGATAGCCTTATCAGGCATCAATGGGAAGAGAGGTCCTTGGTCCTAAGAAGGTTCTATAGATGCCTCATTATAAGGGAATCAAGATGGGGGAGTCAGGAGTGGTTGGGTAGGTGGAGGAACACCCTCATAGAAGCAGGGGGAGGGGTGATGGGATAGGGGGTTTCCAGGAGGCAGGGAAACTGTGTAAGGGGATAACACTTGAAATGTAAATAAATTATAAATATATAAATAAATAAATAAATTGAAAATAAAGGCTTTTTGGCAATATAGGGATTTTTGTTTTAATGATTGGTTAAGTAAAAGATCAATGTAAGTAAAGGATTGTATTTTTCTGAATAGAATGGCGTAAAAGCAACTAGAGGCTGCAGAGGCACAGGCAAAGGAAGTTTACTTGTTTGCAGTTTTGCAGGCTTGAAAGGGAGCTGTGGGCTCGGGTTAAAAAAAAAGAAAGAGTAAGCTTCCACTTAATTTGTAGACAGTGTTTTGCACTTATGGTATTAGAGTCACTAAATTTGGTAGCTAGAAAACAAGGCAGATAGTTAGTAATGGTTTTAAGGCATATTGTATAGCACCTTGCTAGTTTTCATTTTACTTTAAAAACATGCAATGTTTCATTTTGAAAATGCTTCAATTAAAACAAATTTATGTACTTGTTTTTGGGTATATGTGTATGCTCATTGTGTGTGAGGCAAGTATTAACCTTGGAATGTGTGAGGGAGATTTATTACTCTTTATTCTCTGTTGGCATAGTACTTCATATTTAGATATATTAATACTGTTTATAGTTCATTTTACATTATTTTAAAAGAAATTTTTCTTAAAATATTTATTTATTTTAAAAAATTAAGGCATAAATCATTGTGATTTAATTCTTCTAGATGCAGACTTCTTCAGTTTTCAATTTTATTGCTTTATACATCTTAATTTACATTTGTGAAGTATTTGTTCTCAGCAATAACCATTTAATGCTATTTCCTGGATTCCCAAATAAATCAAAACATTAAAAAGATGTAGTGAGTACATATTTAAAAACCATGTGTAGATTTGGTCTGTCAAATTCTTTTGCTCTTATCACTTTTAAAAATCAGTACGATAAATAGTAACTTCTTGATTATTAAGTATTGTAACCAATCTTTAAGAAATAGTACCAGTTTTAAAGATATCCCCTGTTTAATGCTGTCATAAAAATCTTAAAAAGGATGTTCCTGCTGGTTAATTTCTTAAGGCTGTGTCATTGGACACCTCCATTATATGGTAGGGAAGATGCAATAGAAGCTTACCCCCAAGATCAAGAATAGACAAATGGGACCTCATTAAATTACAAAGTTTTTGCAAGGCAAAAGACACTGTCAAAAAGACAAAGCGGCAACCAACTAACTGGGAAATGATCTTTACCAACCTTACATCCGACAGAGGGCTAATATCCAAGATATACAAAGAACTCAAGAAGTTAAACTCCAGAGAGGCAAGTAACCCTATTAAAAAATGGGGTACAGAGCTAAACAAAGAGTTCTCACCTGAAGAATATCTAATGGCTGAGAAGCACCTAAAGAGATGTTCATCATCCTTAGTCATTAGGGAAATGCAAATCAAAACAACCCTGAGATTCCATCTCACACCAGTCAGGATGGCTAAGATCAAAAACACAGGAGACAGCAGTTGTTGGCGAGGATGTGGAGAAAGAGGAACACTCCTCCACTGCTGGTGGAATTGCAGGCTGGTACAACCACTCTGGAAAGCAGTCTGGCGGCTCCTCAGAAAACTGGGCATGACACTTCCGGAGGATCCGGCTATACCACTCCTGGGCATATACCCAGAGACTTTACCTGCATGCAATAAGGACACATGCTCCACTATATTCATAGCAGCCTTATTTATAATAGCCAGAAGCTGGAAAGAACCCAGATGTCCCTCAACGGAGGAATGGATTCAGAAGATGTGGTATATTTACACAATGGAATACTACTCTGCAATTAAAAACAATGAATTCACGAAATTCCTAGGCAAATGGTCAGAACTTGAAAATATCATCCTTAGTGAGGTAACCCAATCACAAAAGATCACACATGGTATGAAGTCACTGATAAGGGGATATTGACCCAGAATCTCAGAATACCCTAGACACAATCAGCATATCAATAGATTTCTAAAAAGATGGAAGGAGAGACCCCTGGTCCTGGAAAGACTGGATGTAGGGGAACGCCAGGACAGAGTAATGAGAGGGGGTTGAACGGAGAAAAGAGGGAGGGAAGGGGGCTTATGGGACTTTCGGGGAGGGAGGAAACGGGAAAGGGGAAGTGATTTGGAATGTAAATTAAAAAAATAAAATAAAAAAAAAAAAAAAAAAAAAAAAAAAAAAAAAAAAAAAGAAGCTTACCCCCAATCTTTGTCTGAATTCTCCAGCGAGTCAGTCTAAAGAACTGACCTTGTTGACCTTTTCACACTCCTGACAGTAGCAAGTGTGGTCATTTAGTCTGAACTGGAAGCAAGGGGTTTGTAAAGAGAGACTGAAAACTAACAATGCGAATTAGTAACTACTGGACAAGCCTAAACATAGGAGAAAAAGTGCTCTTGATTTACATCAAACAAGCTTGACACTTCTTTATGAAGCACTCTTAGCACTACTGATCAAAGAGCAATAGATAATTGGGAGAAAGCATGAAGATTGAGATTTCATAGGGTTAATCTAGATAAAAATGCTAGCATTTTGAAAATTAGTTCAAAAATAAATTGAAAGGAATATTAATCAACTTGTTTTAGATGACATCATAAAACAGGGAATATCTTTAAAGCTGGTATTATTTCTCAAAGATCAGTTATAACACTTAGCAACCAAGAAATTATTCTTTTTTTTTTTTTTTTGGTTTTTCGAGACAGGGTTTCTCTGTGTAGCCCTGGCTGTCCTGGAACTCACTCTGTAGACCAGGCTGGCCTCGAACTCAGAAATCCTCCTGCCTCTGCCTCCCAAGTGCTGGGATTAAAGGCGTGCGCCACCACCCACCACCGCCCGGCGAAATTATTCTTTATAGTATATTTTAAGCTTTGTTGTTGTTGTTGCTGTTGTTGTTGTACAGTCTCTGCTCTACTCTGTCCCTGTATTTCTGGGTTAAAAGTTTTGAGAAGGGTGGGTGGCCACATCCCTCAACAGGGGGCCATGCCTAACCTCTGAATATGGTCTTGACAGGTTCTCTCTCCCATTTATTGGGCATTTCAGATAATGTCATCTCCATAGGGTCCTGGGATCCTCTTGCTTTCCTGGCATCTGGGACTTTCTGTTGGCTATCTCCAGTTCCCAAACCCCCATTGCTATACACCTCTGTTCAATTTTCTGACCCTCTAAACAACTCCCCTGTCTCCTCCCCATCTGATCTGGCCCCCTTTTTTTCCTCTCCCCCTCCTCTGTTCCTCCCAAGTCTCTCCAACCCTATACCTCTTTGATTATTTTGTCCCCCTTCTAAGTAGGACTAAAGTATCCACACTTTGGTCTTCCTTCTTCTTGAGCTTTATATGGTCTGTGAGTTGCACTGTGGGTATACCAAGAAGTTTTTCTAATCCATTTATCAGTTAGTACATACCATGTGTGCTCTTTGGGATTGGGTTACCTCGCTCAGGATGATATTTTCTAGTTCCATCCATTTGCCTGCAAATTTCATGAGTTCACTGTTTTTAATAGCTGAGTAAACAGGGGGAGGGAAGAGGGCTTATGGGACTTTCAGGGAGGGGGGAACCGGGAAAAGGAAAAGCATTGGGAATGCAAATAAAAAATACAGAAAATAAAAAAAAATAGCTGAGTTGTACTCCATAGTATAAATATATCACATTTTCTATATCCTTTATTCTTTTGTAGGACATCTGAGTTGTGTCCAGCTTCTGGCTATTATAAATAAGACTGCTATGAACATAGTGGAGCATGTGTCCTTATTACATGTTGGAGCATCTTCTGGGTATATGCCCAGGAGTAGTGTAGTTGAGTCCTCAGGTAGTACTATGTCCAATTATCTGAGGAACTGCCAGACTAATTTCCAGAATGGCTGTACCAACTTGCAATCCCACCAACAATGGAGGATTGTTCCTCTTTCTCCATATCTTTGTCAGCATCTGCTGTCACCTGAGTTTTTGATTTGTCATTCTGACTGGTGTGAGGTGGAATCTCAGGGTTGTTTTTACTTGCATTTCCCTGATGACTAAGGATGTTGAGCATTTTTTTAGGTGCTTCTCAGACATTCGAGATTCCTTAGTTGAGAATTCTTTTATTAATTTAGACTCCAGATTTTATTTCCTCCTCCCACCCTGTCCACTCTTCTACTGTTCCACATCTCATACCTCTTCCCCATCCCCGTGTCTCCAGGAGGATGTATCTACCCCCCAGTCCCCACCCCATATGACCTCTAAACTCCCTGAGGCCTCCAGTCTCTTGAGGGTTAGGTGCATCATCCCTGATTGAACCCAGACCCATCTCTGTTTAACTCTCTACCCCATTTTTAATAGAGTTATTTGGTTTTCTGGAGTCTAACTTCTTGAGTTCTTTGTACATATTGGATATTAGCCCTTTATTGGATGTAGGGTTGGTAAGATCTTTTCCTAATCCGTTGGTTGCTGTTTTGTCCTATTGACAGTATCCATTGCCTTACCAAAACGTTGCAATTTTATGAGGTCCCATTTGTCGATTGTTGATAATATTAGTGACTCTAATACCGTAAATAGAAAACACTATCTACAAATTAAGTGTAAACTTACTCTTTCCCTTTTTTTTAATTCATTGTTTTTAGTTGCTGAGTAGTATTCCATTGTGTAAATATTCATGGAAAATATCTCTGATAAAATTGAAGAAATATATAGAAAAACACATTAAGATTGACTACTTCTTGAAAAATTATACAGATAAGATAGTAGGCATAAAAATATTCCTAAATTGATTGAAAGTAGAAGTAAAAACATTTTCTGATAAAATTGAAGATTTACATGGAAAATATCTCTGATTAAATTGAAGACATTTATACAGATAAATTGGTAGGAATTAAAATATTCCTAAGTTGATTAAAAGTAGAATTATAAACATTTTCTGATAAAATTGAAGATTTACATGAAAAATATTTCTGATAAAATTGAAAAAAATATATATGGAAAAACATTAAAATTGAAGATTATCATGGAAAATTATACAGATAAAATGGTAGGCATAAAAATATTTCTATGTTGAATGAAAGTGAAATTATAAACATTTTCTGATAAAATTGAAGATTTCCATGGAAAATATCTCTGATAAAATTGAAGAAATATATAAAAAACATGTCCCACGCACACAGCTCTCTTACAAGCCTGCAAAACTGCAAACAAGTGACCTCCCTCTGCTTGCTCCTCTGCAGGCTCTCTAGCTGCTTTTACTCTATTCTATTCAGGAAAATGCAATCCTTAATTTATCTTGATTTTAACCAATCATTAAAACAAAAATTCCTATATTGCTACAAAGCCTTTCAAACAGAAGCTGGTAAGCTCAGATAAAAATGATTCAATTCTTTAATTTTGCTTTGTTTATGTATGTATCTCTATTAATACAAGCATCTTCCTGTTATAGAAAGTAAGGACCTGGAATTAATTGTACCATGTCTCTTCTCCTTCTCGGTAACTATAACCACCACATGCACACACTGCAAATCAAGTGTTTATATCAATAATAGTACATTCTTAATAATCTATGATTTTTTCAAATTGTGAATGAAAGTAGAAATTTCACAACATAACACCGTGTTCAATAAATAGAAGTATTAAAGTTCTATAATAATGATATGATGTGAACATTTTCTGTTACTTACTCATAAATTGAAGTGGAATTAACAATACCTCCATAATACTAATGTCAGACTGGAAGACAAGCACCTGTCTATGATTAGACAGGCAAACTTGTGTTTATATCTTCATGGATTTATATTGCAATTTAAAGTATTTGTTATTCTAAGGCAAAAGGTAGCAAAGTATCAGAATCTAGACCTTCTGTCATATGTTCCGTAAGGAATTTTCATATTCTTTTAAATTTTATTTATTTATTTGTGTGTGTATGTATGTGTGTGTTTGTGTACAAGTGTTGATTGTGTGTCACAGTGCACATGTAGAGGTCAGAGCACAACTTGATGAAGTTGATTTTCTATTTCCACCATGTAGGTAACAAAGATATAAGACAGGTTGACAACAATCCAGTTGCACACAGAGCTATCACTCTGGCAAACAGCCCAGTTGTCATCAAACAGTATAGCTGTATTTGGTTCATTATTATTGATGAGGGTTTGTATTTATTGACACAGATATCTTCACTTTCTACAACTGTCTCAACTGTACGAACTTGCTAAACATTTCATCCAGTGAAACATGACACCAAAAGCTACTTGTTTTGACATTTGCAAACTCCATAGTACCATGTGAAGGCTTTGAATATAGTTTCCAAATTCACTTTCAAGATGAATGTTTTAGTATTTATAGTCTAATTTGGTGATATCATAATTCTATAGTAAAAATATATTTTTCCTTGGGTATTCTCAGTATATCACCAATTTTTGGTTATAAAAGTAAAATTTCAAGCATTAAACATATGTTTAATTGAAATAAACTCTTTAAACAGACATCATGTTCTCTGTTAGTGCTGAAATATTGTATGGGACATTAAACCCACTTGGTCGTGGATGAATTTAAATGATCTACTTTCATTTAAGACACTTCCACCTCAAGGGAAAGTGTTTTCCATTTCAATGTTCCTTCAATTTCCATAAGTTATCATCTAACAGGACTGTAACAATGTTTCATACTTCACAAAAACAGGTACAAACCGTATTTTATAAACAGCCATCCAAACAATGCTAAACTTAAAATGTCTTCATGATCTATAATTATAGGTCATATAATTCTAATTCATTACATCACCACACTCAGTTAACAGGATTTATTCAACTACATACTGTTAGTAGAAAAAAAACTTCAATTTTTACTATTATAATTTTTGGAGCACATTACTGACTTCCAAGCATATTCTAGTACACAGGAAAGCTGTGCTTTCACATGACTTAAAATTTTATTTACATAGCTGTGGATTCAAAAATAATAAAATTATAACTCAGATAATCTAAGGTCTTCACCAGAATAAATCTTTTGCTTAGTTTTGTGTTTTTCGTTTGTTTAGATTTTTTTTTTACCATAGTCACAATGTCAGGCCATCAAATAAGTCAGCAGTAGTGAAATGATTTTTTTAATACAAATTACCAACCCAAGCATCTGTTGAACTTCAATCAGTTAGATTACCCTTACTTTATATTTGTTATTTAATTAAGATTTCTGCTGAAACCAGGCTTAAAAACGCATACCTGTAAACCCAGCACTTGAGAAGCAAGGGAATTTAAGGCCAGAGTACTCTACATAGTGAGTTGCAGGACAGCCAGAGCTAAATAGTGAATCCCTGTCTCAAAAAACAAAAGAAAAAACCAAAGGGGGAAAAGAAAGAGGGCTTCCTCCATTGTAAACAGACAACATTCTACAAAAGCATTCTTATTTGTAGTAACAAAAAAGATTTTGATGTGCTAGAATCAATTATGTATTCTTGTAATTACACTCCTATGAAGAAAATAGCTACCTAACTATCCAATTTGCCCTCTTTCTTAAAGAAAAGTAAATAAAAAAGTATATCACCATAAGCAAATTTAATAAAATGCCACATGCCTGACCATGAAAGTTCTAATTTTCCTGGTTTTATGTGAGTCACCAGGGAACATTAGTCTAGTGATTCTCAAAACATGCAGTTTTCTTCATTTTCCTGAAAAATAACTTGAAAACATTTCTTTTTCCTTTCTTCAACTCTTTAATAATATTTACAATTAATATTTAACGTAACTTTTTTTCCTTGTATCATTTTCATATAAATTGGTCTTTATTAATAGTTTGTCCCCATCACATTCCCTGTTTACGTGTTGCTGTGGTTAGTTACTATTTCTGTAATGAATCACATCTCCAAAAGCAAGCCGAGGAGGAAAGGATTTATTTCTTACACTTCTCCATGGTAGTACATCACTGAAGGAATTGCATGCCTAAGAAAACATTTCTAAAACACTAGCTCAAAATAAAGCCAATCTAAGTGATTTCCTAAAATATAGGAATCTCATACTTACCACAATGTTATAAATATCTGAACACTCAGACGAGTGTCAACAGTGGTCTGTAATAAATTAGTCCTCATGATTCTAATGGAACTCAGATTTCCACTAGCTGTTGATAAGTTATCAGCAAATTAAAGTCCCAAAACCCAATCTAAAATAAGGTTAGAACTATTGTTCTAGAAGACTGTCTCCTCTTGCTGTTCTTTTTCTGTAAACAAAAATGCTCACAAACTTAGACAGCCTTCTGTTCAACAACAACCAAATTCAGTGTTCACTCGTACTCATATAGAACAAGGTCAGAGTATTTTTTTAAGTAAGAAAAAAAATCTTTGATTAATGCTGAGAGCTGCACCATGTTTAGACAGGGTCACGACCCCAGGCATCCATTTAATCAAATTTCTCTGCTGCCTGTCCCAGTGGAGCCATCACAACAAGAAACTCTCTCAATGAAAAGTGGGGGAGGGGAAGCATACTTCACATCTCACATTGTTTACACGCTGTTAAGTAATTATTTCACTCTTGCACCCCCACTGGCCATCAACAGACAAGTCACCTCCTTGGAGATTTTAAAAGCCTATTCAGCTGTATATAGCTTATTTTTGTTTTTTCCTCTACATAGTGAAGGTAACTGCTTAAAGACTTCTTTGTGATTACTAAAGTATATTCTGTCCATATTAATGATCTTGCTAATTATAAGAGTGTTGATCATATAGATGCTCAGCTTCTCTTCCTGCTTCTCAACTGTGCTATAGCAGTAATTTATGCATAAGTCTTTTACCCCATCATGCCACTTTAGTCTTCCAAGATAAATAATCCTCCCTATTCATATATAAACTGAAAAACCTGTTTTGTGAAGGAATTGTATCACTGTGGACTAGTCAAAGCAATTATTATTTTCAGTGATTTAAAACAACACTCTGATATTGAATGAAGCTCTTCTCCAGGGCAAAGAGCATAAATAGGGCATCAGATATAAAAAAAATACACTTTTTCTTTATTGACTATCTCTATCAGCCAGAGTAATAGAGATAAATAAAATAGTAACCTATGCACACAACTTTTTTTAATTGCTGTCCTAAGATGTAAGAAGGAAAATGAGAGCAAGTAAGAAAGGGTTGTTTCAAATTCCAGCTCAGGAATAAAAAGCAAATTGAAAGCCAAATAAATATAGGCAGAATATTTCCAAGTCCATTAGACAAATCCTACTGGCTAGTGAATCAAAAGAAAGGGCAAGTTTCAGGTCTCAAAATCAAATGACATTTTTCTCTCTGATTTTCATTTCTCAATTTCTGCTTGAAGTACAAATATTTAGATGATTTTGCTCATCATGGGAAATAAAAAGTCCAAAAATATTTATGGAATAAATTAAAAAGAAAAAATACCACAAAAATGCAGAATTATTTACTTAGCTTTTGGGGCTCTTTTTATTATTATTACATTTCAAATGATATCCCCCTTCCTGGTTTCTCCTCCACAAACCCCCCATCCTCTCCCCCATCTCCCCCTCCCTTTTGCATCTATGAGGGTGCTCTTCCACTCACTCACCTACTTCTGCCTCACTGCCCAACACTGGGGCATCAAGCCTCCACAGGACTAAGAGCTTCTCCTCCCATTGATGTCATCCTCTGCTACATACATATCTGGAGCCATGGATCCCTCTAAGTGTAGTCTTTGGTTTGTGGTTTAGTACCTGTGAGCTCTTGGGGGGTTCCAGTTAGTTGATACTGATCTTGCTATGGGTTTGCAAACCCCTTCAGTTCCTTTAGTCCTTCCCCTATCTCTTCCATTGGGGTTCCTAGGCTAAGTCCAATGGCTGGCTATAAATATCTGCATCTGTATTGGTCAGGTGCTGATAGAAACTCGAGCACCAGGCCCCTGTCAGCAAGTACTTCTTGGCATCAGCAATAGTGTCTGAGTTTGGTGTCTGCATATGGGATGAATCCCTAAGTGGAACAATCTCTGGATGGTCTTTCCTTCAGTATCTGTTCCATTTTTTGTCCCAGTCTTTCCTTTAGACAGGAACATCTCTGGATTAAAACTTTTGAGGTGGTTGAGTGGCCCCATTCCTCAACTGGAGGCTGTGCCTATCTACTGGTGGTGGTCTCTACAAGCTCTATCTCTCCTTTGTTGGGTATTTTGGCTAAAGTCATCCCAGTTGGGTCCTGGGGGCCTCTTGCTTGCCTGGCTTCTGGGACTTCCTAGTGGCTACCCCCAGTTCCCCATCCCTACTGCTAAATATTTCTATTCAAATTCCTTACCCTCTGTACGTCTCTCTTGTCCCTTCCAATACCTGATTTTGCTCCCCTCTTCTTCCATCCCCCTCCTATCTCTCTCCTATGTTCCTCCATCCCTCTATCTCTTGTGATTATTTTGTTCCCCCTTCTATGTAGGATTGAAGCATCCATACTTTGGTCTTCCTTCTTCTTAAGCACCATACAGTTTATGGGCTGTATTGAGGGTATTCTGAGCTTTGGGGCTCAGAATTCTTATTTGAAAATCTGATTTTAAGTGAGTGGCTTCACATATTTTGCCTCCAATTTTGACTTTATGGCTGATGGTGAATGAAACTCTTCAAGTCAATGGCTTTCCACATAGTATGCAATTACCTGATTAAAATCTTCCATAGAGAAATGTATTTAAAATAAAATTGTCCCAGGAGCTGGTTAGATGACTTCATTATTAAGAACACTTTTGCTTTTATAAAGGATCTGGGTTCAATTCTTATCACCTACATAGCAGTTCAAAACCCTCTGTAGCTCCAGTTCCAAGGTACAATGTCTTCTTCTGGTCTCTGTGGGCACTAAACATAAACATATTGCACAGACATATATGCAAGCTAAACACCCATATACATTAAATAAATAAATAAATAAATATTCTGTCTCAAGTGTGCAATAGTAGTTCTTATTATGGACTTAATCAGAGACCATCTAATAGTACTTAACACCTACGTAAGTATTTCATTCACATCTATGTACATGAACAACATTAAATGGAATCAGCAATTATATCTATATATACATGTACAAGCTGTATGTAACAAGAACAATTAAAAAAGAAGAGGCCATGAATTAGAAAGGGAGTGGTAAGACATGGGAGGACCAGAGGACAGAGTAGTAAACCTAGTTAACTACCAGTATCTGGTGAGTCCATACAATCTAAAGGAGAGCCTACTACATAGACTTACCTAAGCCAATATAATGCCTAACTTTATTCAGAATGCTTATACTTGTACCTACAGAAAAATGTAGCTCTTCCCCCTCATCAGTGTAGCTTCCCTTTGCAGCAGACAGAGATCATTACATAAAGTCACAAGTGGTCAAACTAAAGTGAACAATTGATTCCTTGGAGATGGTCCTCAACCTCAAAAGGTAAATACATACTACAGCTTATACACCTAAGGCTCAGAGAATATAAGACATGAACCAATCTGGACAGGAAGATTGTGAGAGCCCTAGGACCTGGACATCTGTTTCAAAATGTGTGTTCTATATATGACATCAACTAAACCCATGAAATCTTAACAATATCTTTGCCTAAACAAGACCTAAATAATGATAGTATCAGTTGATGTGCCAGTGTAGATAGGGAAAAACTCTCACAAGGTCCAGTCACTAGATGAAGAATTACTGGAAATTAAGGACCATCAAGAAAAGGAGAATAAGCCCTTCCCAGGGGTGAGTCCTCTGATAGGTTATCCAGTCCCAAGTAGTCATCCATTCACATCTATGTACATGAACAACATTAAATGGAATCAGCAATTATATCTATATATACAAGTACATGCTTGTATGTAACAAGAACAATTTAAAAAAAAAAAGAGGCCATGAATTAGAAAGGGAGTGGTAAGACATGGGAGGACAAGAGGACAGAGTAGTGTCGAAATGGTACAAATATAGTACTCATTTATGGAATCTTCAAAAAATTAAGTAAGTGTAAAAAGAAAATTGTGTAATTTCATTACTGCATAGGCTTATTTATGCTTATTTTTTAAACATATGTTCTATTTTCATCTACTTAACACAGAGATGATTGACTATGATGATACACACAGCTCATTTCTGAAAAATACTTGGCAAATGAATGAATGAGTGAATGATAGATAAATTGATGGTTGTTTCCTTCTTGCTATTCACAGAAAATAGTGGTATTTGTAATTGTCCTGTACACATTCAATATAAAATTCAACCTTATTTTTCTCTAAAAAATAAACGAAGTAGAATGTTTAAATGCTAACAGGGTCCACAAATTTCACAGCTCTGAGAAGTCCCATTCATGTTGCATTGTGTTTAAATGACTCTCAGAAATCTTTAGAGGAACATCCTGGCAGAGAAAGAAGTTGAAACTCTCCACAAATAGATATATAAGTGAGTAAAATTATTAAAATAATGAATAGATAAATAGATATTTGTATGCAAACACTACGTCTTACACGAAGTATTCAAATAACTCATTTAGAGAGAGATTGTCAATGCAGGTGAAGAATTAAAAAAAAACATACAACTTACAGAAACCTGTAGGAGGTTTGGGGACCCTCCAGAATGTACCAGAGACCTAGGAGGTGAGAGACTCTCAGGACTCATAGGGAGGAACCTTAGATGAAATGACCTATAGTGGGGAGAGAGAACTTATAGAGCCCACCTCCAGCAAAAAGACATCAAGTGAGGGATAGTGTTGCCATCCCACAGTCAAATCTGTGACCCACTATTGTTCCTGTCTGAAAGAATTGCAGGGATGGACGGACTTGGAGATGAGCCTGGGGAAAAGAAAGTCCAGTGACAGGCCCAAATTGGGATGGATCCCTGACACTATTACTGAAGTTACAGGGTGCTCACAAAAATCTACCATGACTGCCCTCCAAAAGACCCAACAAGCAGCTGAAAGAGTCAAATGCAGATATTTCACCCAACCAATGGACAGAAGCTGGGGATGAATTAGGGAAAGGCTGGAAGAAGATAAGGAGGAAGGTGACACTGTAGGAGGATCAGCAGTCTCAATTAGCATGGACCCCAGAGTTCTTACAAACACTGCACCACAAACCAGGCAGCATACACCAACTGATATAAGGTCCCCAACACATGTACAGCAGAGGACTCCTGGGTCTGTTTCAATCACCTAACCCTCAAGGGACTGGAGGCCCCAGGGAGTTTAGAAGTCAGGTGGGGTGGGGGAATGGGGCATCCTCATGGACACAGGGGATTGGGGAGGAGGTATGGGATGTGGAACAGTTGGAGGGTAGAGAGGGAGGGTAATAACATCTGGAGTATAAATAAATAAATAAATAAATAAATAAATAAATGAATGAATGAATAAATAAATAAATAAATGACTAAAAAAAGAAACAGCTCTCTAACCATTTTCTTCACAGATTCTCTACAAACTCATGCCTATAACACTGCACTCATAAATCTGTTAACAAATTCCTAAAGGTACCTATTAATTCTTTTTTATTAGATATTTTCTTTATTTACATTTCAAATGTTATCCCCTTCCTGGTTTGCCTGCCAAAAACCCTCTAACCCCTCCCACTCTCCCTGCTCACCAACCCACCCACTCCTGCTTCCCTGTCCTGGCATTCCCTTACACTGGGGCATCATGCCTTCACAAGAACAAGGGCCTCTTCTCCCTTAAGTTAGAGTTACTTTGTGAATTTCACATTAGAATATGGTATATATATATGAGATCTATTTTTTATATTTATCCTAAGAAATCAGAGATTATATCAACACATTTGTATTCTTCTAAATATTGAAATCGTGTCTATACATAATTGGAAGAATTTATTAACATTTCTTTTTTATTATTTTCTGTTTTTTTATTTACATTTAAAATCATTTCCCCTTTCCCATTTCCTCCCTCCCCGAAAGTCCCATAAGCCCCCTTCCCTCCCTCTTTTCCCCATTCAACCCATTCTATGAATTTTATGTATAAATTATCTGACTATATATATTGTGTTTGCCATGTCCCTCCATGTGAAAAGGATGATGAAATAAAAGTAAAACACATATAAAACCCTAGCATTTTTCTTTTATATTTTCTGTATTCATTAAAAAAAGAGATGTAATAAAGCAATTTTTTTCTTAGTATTACAGAAAAGCAAGATTCACGAAGTAATAAAGATGTTAATTACACATTAACACTAAGTTAATCAGGTGATAATTACTATGTCTCTCCATTTAAGGCTCTGTAAAACAGCAGAAGAGAAACTAAAAGAAAGAAAGGTGGGATCAAAATATCGATATACTAGCATCCCATATGTGCAGAGAAGTGGATTGTAAAAACTCTTCTGTCTGTGCATTAACATAATGCACATATACTGATAAGATAAAAATTCCAACCATGTAACAAAACTGCAGTTGACAACTTGTATATTATGCAATTATGACTGTCATTTTATTACTGTTATTAATTTATTAGTATAATTGCAATTTTTTCAATGTCATAACATGATAATAAAGGACTTGTCATTACTAAGTTAACCTCAGAACATTTCTGACCTCAAGGGAGGTAGTAGCATGCTTTCAGACCAAAATGAGCTGTCAGTTACCACGACAGTTTGATGACTACATTATCTTGTAATTAAATGTCTCAACAAACTTCTGCCTTTGATTGACAAGTAGTTAAGACTATCATTGACCACAAAATAGTTTCTTTATATTTCCAGACTAATTTTCGTTATATTTCAAAAACATTTTTTAACACTGAAGCATAAAGACAAGGTTTACAAAAATTAAAATGCTTTCAATGGCATTTATTAACCTATATTTGACACATCTATAACAAAGAATATTCTGCCAAATTAAATGCATCTATTGCATATCCCATTGTGTTACAGTAAAAATATTAACAAATTTTATCATGCTCTTTATTAACCTTCTACAATATATAGAATAATCCTATCTCTTCTTTCTGCCAAGTCTAATTTTCTATGACTGAAATAATTGGAAGCTACAAATAATAGATGCTTGAACATGTCTTATGATCATTATTCCTCTTGCCATCATTCAAACCAACATGTTAGTTCAATATTGTAAGGGCAATATAGGTCACATAAGACATACACACATTGAGTTTCTTCTTCCTATTCATATTACTGTCCATAACAAATGGGCCACTAGAAGCCAGGACTTCATACTACATCTCTAATACTTATGTGAGCATTTTCATTGTTTGAGCTTAAAAGAAAACTTTTGTTATCTGAGTCTAAATATCTTTTCAATCTTGATAAATTGAAATTTAATAAATAAATATATCACAGGAGAGTGAATAAACACCAAGCTAGTAAAATATAAATTTCATGTGTCATAAGATTCCTATAAGCTGTAGAGTCAAGTTGAACTATAAAGCTACTAAATTGCTCAGTTTTATTTTAATTTGAATTTGTTTATTCTTACTGATGCTGGCAAAGGGTTTTTTAAGTTAAGGATATTAAACTTGTAAAAGATACATTTTAAAACTGTAGACTTCCCAGGATCAAAAGAAAACTGCCATAAAGTAAATATTTCTGCCAGTAAAATAAAGTCCCATCTAAAATCTATAGAATCATACTAAATTCAAGATACATTTTCCACAGACAACTGTTTTTATCATTTCATAATCTTCCAAGGACTTTTTTCATTAAGTACTCAGTGTATGGCATCTTTATATAAAAAAATATACAAAATTATATTTTAAAAAACATTATTTTTGCTAAGAAAACTGAATTTTGGGGTCAGTAACATGGCTCAGCGAGTGCAGGAACTTGATGCTGAACCTGGAAACCTGAATGATCCCCATAATCTATACTGTAGAATTGAAAATGGACACCCTTCCAAAGCCATCACCACCACCACCACCAAACAAACAAACAAATAATTTCTAAATAATAGATTTTTTTAAAAGAAAAATGAACATTACAGAAAGAATACTTCCATCCAAGTGCATACATACATCTCCAAAAGCTGACTGATAAAGAAAGCCAAAAGGGAGAAATTGAACAAATGGCCATTTTTATAAGCTGAGCTCTCTGTGATGCTTGCTATTTGGGAAATGTTTGTGTCCCTGTTTGAATTAGCATTGCCACTCTCTTTTTGTGTTGTGGAACAGCCTGATTCTCAAAATACAAAATAAGTTTATTGGAGGTAGCTTACCTTTTCTCTGACTACAAGTAACAAATCATGGTCTAAAGCAACTATCCAAATTCCCAATTTTCTGAAATATTACTTAAGTAATCATATCTCGAGCACATTTTTTTCAGAGACAAACATAAATTATATACTCTAGTTGTACTGATAAATGAAGTACCAAGTGTCTACTTAGTGCTGATCACTTTTGCTGTCACTTCAGCTCAAATGACATTTACATACACATCACTAGATATAAGAAAGGAGACTTGGGCTTTTGTGTCCTCAGCGTTTCTGGCTGCTTCCTCTGAGTAGCATGGGTGGTCCTACCTGTGCTGTCTGGCCTCTCTGAATTTAGAAAACATGCCCATGTTGGGTCATGAGAAATACAGAGAAGTTCTTCAAAGCATGACATAAGTATGTAAATCAATTCTTGTATATTTATCATATAAAGGTTCATCCATAGTAACCTAATTATGAAAGGTAGCCAACATTTCTTATTTTCCTTCAAAATATACAATTCATAGATAAATTCTGTGTGCTTTAGTGAAATAAAGCTTAAAAGCCACAAAATCACAAAAAAAAAGGAATGAAGGAAAGGAGTTCAAAATAAGCTCTGACTGAGAACGCCAAACAGAAGAGTCAATGGTATCTCTCAAACTTTACCTTAAACAGCAATATTTGTATTGCTTAGCTATAAAAACTAAACCTAGGCTTGAAGAAGCAAAAGGTAAAATAGAACTTGTTTTTCTAGATTAGATATTATTTGGCATAAATTAGAAAAAGGAAACAGAAACTGGGAAAAGAGAATGGTCAAAATACATGTACAAATTATGAATTATTTCATTGTATCATTTTGAATGTGAATCCCTGTACCCAGCAATTCCATCAAGCAAACTGGGAACCACAATAACTTTTTCAAGTTTTGGGGAGTCAAATGGAAAATCCATATAAATACTGTGCAAGGAACCATACTCTATAATCTTACCATAAAAGGGATATTATAGCAAAATAAATTCATTCATATAATCATTAATTCCTTACTTGTGAGAAGATATCAAGAAGCTTCATTATCAGTTAAGTCTGTGTTCTCTGAGAACACCCACTCCTGCTTCCTTGTCCTGGCATTCCCCTACACTGGGGCATCAAGCCTCTACAGGACCAAGGGCCTTCCCTCCCATTGATGTTCGGCAAGGCCATCCTCTGCTACATATATGGCTGGAGCCATGGATCCCTCCCTGTGTACTCTTTGGTTAGTGGTTTAGACCTTGAGAGCTCTGGGGTATCTGGTTGGTTGATATTGTTGTTCTTCCTATGGGGTTGCAAACCCCTTCAGCTCCTTCAGTCATTCCCCTAACTCCTCCATTGCGGTCCCCATGCTCAGTCAGATCAAGCATTCACCTCTGTATCAATAAGACTCTGGCAGAGCCTCTCAGGAGACATCCATATCAGGCTCCTATCAGCAAGTACTTCTTGGCATCAACAATAGTGTCCACTCTTCTCAAAATTTTACCCCAGAATCACTCATGTCTAAAGGAAATACAGGGACAAAGAGTGGAGTAGAGACTGAAGGAAAGACCATCCAGAGACTGCACCACCTGGGAATCCATCCCATATGAATCTTAAATTTTTTAAGTGATATATTTTAAATAAATTAATTTAAGACACTAGCTAGATAAATTCAGACATGGGATCTACTGAGACTAGAGATAAAATTTGACACATAGTTTGAAGTGATATACATGTCACAAGTTATATATATATATGTTGTAAATAATTTCATGTACTTCATATATACCTTTAACAAATAACTTGGGTAGAAGGGGCTGCTCAGTGGTAGAGTCCTATTTTCAAACTCCAGTACCTTAAATCATCATTCCATATAAAATGTTGATTATTTTGTATTAATATAATACTGCAATTGTAATTTAAGTCCTCAAACATGAAATCATTTTGAAAGACTAAGATAAGAACACAATTATCATATTAATATTGTATTTCAGAGTATTAAATTCTACAATAAAGTCTGTAGTTATAAACTCATATTATATTATATTTTTATTAAATATATATCAGAGGGGGAAGGAATTAAGCAACTTCTCAAATGTAATCTTTTCTGTCCTAATTCATTAGATTTTTCAGCCCTGACTTGTAGTGGTCATGTGCTCTAACATGTGCTAGTAGATACGTACAAAATCAAGTGTCTCATTCAGTGTATTTTACTATTCTTCTGTGATGTCTTCAGCACTTTGAATCACTAAGGTTTCAAACACTTTTGTATTCATCAAAGATGAGGCTCTTTTGTTTTTACCTATTTCAGCAAGTGTCACAACCTTATCAATACTGAATTCCTCCAGTACCTACATAGTTGAAATATTAAAATGATTTATAATGTAAAGTGTCAGCTCATTTTATATCGATATTTAGACAATGTTACAATTCAGGTTGGGGTGGGGGGAGAATGGTGCCCTTAAATCTTATTGGCAAGTACATTCAGCCCGAGTGGTCAGTTTTATTGTCATTTCCATAAAGTTTTGGAATGGGGCCTGGGATTGAAATTGCTTCCCATCTCTTTCAAAATTATGTCAGTCAGAGGCAAACTACACTGGGATGCTTCCCAGCAGAGTGTAGGTTTCTTCCATTTAGAAAAGTGCAGTGATTCATCAGTAATTTAGCGTATAGACATCTGAAGGTTAGAAAGAACCTCTGAGGGGCTGTTGACCTTCAGCAACAGAAAGAACTAGAACTCCAGCCTCAGTCAATATATATCTATCTTTCTGTTGGAAACATTACAACTGTGCAAGAAATACTAACCTTGAACCGTCTATCCCAGTACACATAAAAATAATATTCCCTAAAGGAAAAATATGAATATATATACATGAATACTCAGATCTAAATTACTCATTCTGGAATGATCAAAATAATACATCCTTGCCACTGAAATTGTTAAAAGAAATACACATACTATTTCTGGAATCCACTATATCACTTTTAAATATTTATCTCAGTATAACCTCAATAAACAAGACTCCTAAAATTTAGGAATGTTACCTTTTTCTGATTTTCTAGAATGTTGTTGATACAAAAGGCTAAGCTTGATTTCAGGTGAGCTAATGTTCTCTATTCTGCACAGTCTTGGTATTATAGATCTCCTAAAAAATCATCTTACCTTTTATTGGTTGAAATTGTCTCATAACACACTTCATTTATAATCTGTAGAAAATACTAAGTAGTAACATGCAAAAAATTTTTAAAACTGCCCACTGAATCTTATGAAACATTTCTTTTTACTGTTCACAAACTGTATAGTTGTTAATGACCAACAGGAAACAGATATCACTAAATATGTAACAAATCAGGTGTCCTAAAGAGACACCTTAAAGAGTTACTAGAAATGTAAGAAGCAGTAAGTCATGAATAACCTAGAATTAGCTTTATAATCTATTAAATTAAACTTGGAGACTTCAGCAAAGAATAAGTACCATGTTTTGTGTAACAATTAGGATATTGATATATAGGTTAATTAAAAGGTAAAGACAAGTAAAATCTTCTGGAAGCAGATATGCTCTACATTATTATTAGTAAAACTATACTCTTTTATTTCTATAATTTGTCCTGAAATATACATATAGATAACTAGAGTACTACAGAAAACTCTACGAATGGTAACCCAAAGATGAATGCATAGATTTTTTTTTTTACAAAAGCAAAACCTTCCTATTGTCAAATAATTGGTTTCTTGAGTGGCATGGGGTCTTTTGCATGTCTCATTTGGATGTCATCTTTGTTACAAAGAGAGACAACCAAGTGGGAAGGAGGAGAAGCTCTTTTGTGGGCCTGTCAGCATTAAAAATCTTTAGACCTTTCTCCCCCTGAAAATAAGATTACAATGCAGTCAACAGATACAACAGAAACTAAGAGAGCTTCAGACTTGCTGATATATTGATTGAAAACAAAAGAAGCCATTATCCCATTGTAAAATCTGGCAGTATTTACAATGTTAGGGAAATTTTACTTTATTTCAAAAAACGTTTTCAATTTATGGCATAGAATCCTCCAGTACACCTTTCCAGAGACTTGTTCTTTCAACATATGCCACTTTATTTAGATTGACTTCTATGCTGACTTATACAATTTAACAGAAGTCTAAACTTAGTTGCTTATCAACAGCATTGTAGTACTCTCTGTTCCCCTGCATGAGGGAAAACTAAGGGCCTGTCTATTCCTTTTATTGAATCTCTAACCTAGCTGATCTACAATTATCTTAGTAGCACATGCACATTTGGGTTGTTATAGTTCTTTTGCATTGATGTTGTTGTGACTGTTATTTCACTTTAAATTCACAAAAACTTTAGGTGTTTCAGTGAGTCCTATACAGTTCTATCTGATCTAAATATTGACATCCTGACTATTTGCTTCAGTTTTTCAATCTTTTATCTTCTGGATACACAGCATACTTAACATATTGGGAATTATTTTAAGAAGAAATATGTAAAATGCAGTCAGTCTTTTGATAAAAGCATCTTAGTAAGAGCATGACAAAATGTAAGGTAGCACCTTTTAGTTACTGAATTATAATCTGTTGGTTGTTGGACTAAAAGTTTGAAACTACTTAAATTCAAATCAAATGTACATTTCATTGTGTTTTTCATATCATGTCATGCTTCTCAGTTATCTGGTACCTGAAAAAACCCTATTCAGCTTTCATAAATACTTTTTTAAAATTTTCATTCTTAATAATAGTGTCTAAATTAAACATTTACTGAGAGTCTGGCCTAAAGAAAGCAAAGTACTGTAATGAACACAAAAGACAAAATGACAGAACTACCGTATTATAATATTCTGTGTACTGAAAAGAAAACTCCAATTATGAAAATGTTTGAATTAGCTAAAATATTACAAATAGAAATTTAAGCAGGGAACATTAGAGGAAGAAATATTCCTATAAAGAAGTAACTTATAATGAAAAGAAATAATTTCAACTTGCTCAGAGGATCAAACAAGCATGTCTTTACTGCATTCAACTTGCATTGGTTAGCTGTATGGTTCTTCTGGACTCTAAATTTTATCATTGCTCCTATAAGAGAATGTGAACTTTCTAGGCACAACAAATTATATATTTCTTACAAATCTCCCATAAAATGCAAATATATACAGTTTATTATATAATTGGCACAGAAGAAGCCACACTAAAAATATGTTCATAGATTCAAAGGGAATATTTTATAAATCTAAATTTATATAAATTTGAAAACTGAAGAACCCTAAATTTATATCTGAACATTATTCATGGGGATAAAAATCAGCATAGTGGTGAATAAAATGAGGAGGCATATTTTAAATATTGCGGTCTTTGATTTGCTATACCCTGCTTTTCTATTATCTGAATATAATAGCTTGGAATGATTGAAATCAATGAATAATGAAGAATTAACACATCTAAATGATAGAAAATCAGACATAAAACTAATCCCATTTCTCATTAATTGTGTCTTCTAATCCAAGTGACTTCAAGAGGAGCTGGCATATAGCAATTGGCTCACAGGCATTTCATAAAAAGAAAGAGATTCACAAGTGAATATTTAGAGAACTAGGAGTATTGGCTACTGTCTCATTTTTTTATTAGATATATTATTTATTTACATTTCTCATTTTTCTTTCCAGTTTGCTCCATTCTTAGAGTTGCCCTGCAAGAGTCTCAAAAAAAAGTTTGTCATTTTCCTTCTTTACTTTTTAAAAATATTTATTTACTTTTAACGTATGTATATTTTGTATATTACCTGCATATATGTTTGCATACAACATGTGTGCCTAGTATCTACAAGGGACAGAAGAAAGTATCAGATCCCTTGGAACTGGAGTTACAGACAGTTGTGAGCCTATATGTGGGTAGGGAATCAAACACAAATTTATTTTGGAAAAAACAGCCAGTTCTTTTAATAGCTGAGCCATCTTTCTAGCCTTTCACTTTTTTTTCTATATTCTGTGTAAAAGTTGACATACAGGCTTTATCATGTAAAAATTTGTGTGTCAAAGTCTAAGGAGAAAATTATATTAGTAATCATAATTAAGTTTTGAAAACATCCCATAAAACTTCAGTAATTCATTCACCTTTATTAAGACCAAATCACACCCATGTGGAAAATATGAATTTCTACAACTTACATATAGCCTCCATCTAAAGCTAACACAATCCAACTGATGAATCATTGGAATTTTTTTCAAGAGATATGATGGTAGTTAACTATTTTAAAATTTTTATCTTGATTAATCAATGTAAAGAGTGAAAGGAAAACTGATCCACTTTCTTCTGTCCCTTACAAATACTAGGTGCACATGCTGTATGCAAATATACAAGCAGGTAATATACACATATACATAAGTTAAAAGTAAGTAAATGCTTTTAAAAAGTAAAGAAAGAAAATGACATACTATCCTTTCCTAAAAGCCATATACTTTTCCACCAAATCCCCCATTAGTTAAATATATTTAGCCTATTAGTCTATAATAATGATTTATTTTTTGTGTGATTTTTTCATTATGGATTTAATTTCATTTACAGTCCTTACATAATTTATAATCATTTAAATTACATAATAATGATTTATAAAATCAAGAAATTCTAAACATTTCATAGTAAGTTTCAACTCAAATAAGTAATGGAGTACTCAGCTATTAAAAACATTGACTTCATGAAATTCTAGGCAAATTGATAGAACCCAGTAATCTGCATCTTCATGGATAAGAACCAGTCTCTGACACCATTAATGATACTTTGTCATGCTTGCAGACAGGAACCTAGCATAACTGTCCTCTGAAAGGCTCCATGCAGCAGGCAATGGAAAGAGATGGAGAAATCCACAGTCGAACATTGGATGGAGCTTGGGAATCTTATGGAAGAGTTAGGAGAGGGACTGAGAGAGGTGAAGAGGGCAGGTACTGCACAGGAAGATCAAGTGAGTCAACCAACCTGGACCCTTCTGGGGTTCCAGAGATTGAACCACCAACCAAAGAGTGAGCATGGGCTGGACCTAGGCCCCCTGAAACATATGTAGCAGACTAACAGTTTGGTCCCCAACAACAGGAGCTGGGGATCTCCCTGAATCTTGTCTGCATGCCTGTGAATTCCATTCCCCTAAGTGGACTGTTTTGGCCTCAGTGGGAGAGGATGTGCCTAGTCCTGTAGTTACCCAGAAGGGTCCTGCTTAGGGGGCAGGTGGTAGTGGAGAGTAGTGGGGGTTTGTCAGCAGGAGGGTGGTGGGGGAGCAGTGAGACCTAGAGGGGGGCTCCCATTCTCAAAGAAGAGGATTGAGGAAAGGTGGGAGGTGCTGCATGAGGGGGGGTTGGTACTAGGAAGAGAGGGGGAGCTGATACAAAGTAAAATAAATAAAAGTATTTTAAGAAGTGAATCTCTATGAGTAATTCTGGCACACAGTATAATAATTTTCGAATACTTTGTTTTGTTAGCACAAATCTCTTGTCTTTTATGTAGAGAGAACATAGCTCTCATGTCCATTCCCAAACATAAATCCAAAATAAATAAATAAATAAATAAATCAGATATTCACACACACACACACACATATATATATATATATATATATATATATATATATATATATATATATAATCATACCTGCACCACAATGATAAATATTATCATTTATAAATACAATTAAACCTAATGAGTAATGATACTTAGGTAGCATACCTAAAGTGATTTTGCTATCTGTGTATATTATGCAATAGCTCTGCCATTATCCAGTCATGTTCCATTCCAACCTACAACCTTGGTGTACTTTAAAAAGAAATCTTTCTACTGCAACAGCTGCTCTTTAAGAAATTGGCAGCACCTTGTTCACAGAATGAAAATTTATGAAAAAGACTGAGATCTCTAAGAATGCTAAGTTAAAAACAAAATGACATTTTTAATCAAAATTACTCATTTCTTCTTTCGCGTGCCTCTCACTATCTGGCTATCTCTGGTGTTAACAGACCTGGGTGTCTGTCTGGAGCCTGCTTCCTGTGTCCCTGGTTGCTGAATATCTCCTGGGATACATGCAGACCAGGTAGATCAAGAACCTTCACATAAAACCAGATACAATGAATCTAATAGAAGAAAAAGTGGGAAAGAACTTCCAACACATTGGCATGGCACGTGGGGGTGGGGGTGGGGGTTGCGGGGGATTTCCTGAAAAGAGCACCAATAGCACATGCTTTAAGATCAACAATTGATAAATGAGATTTCATGAAACTGAAAAGCTTCTGTTAGGCAAAGGACATTATCATTAGGACAAAATAGCAGCCTATAGGGGGAAAAGATCTTCACTAATGCTACATCCAATAGAAGGCTAATATCCAAAATATACAAAAAACTTAAGAAGCTAACCTCCAAAAAACCAAATAACCCAAACAAACAATGGGATACAGAACTAAACAGAATTTTCAACAGAGGAATCTTGAATGGTCAAGAAACAATTAAAGAAATGTTCAACACAATTAATCATCCAGGAAATGCAAATCAAAACGACCCTGAGATTTCACCTCATACCAATCAGAACGGCTAAGATCAAAGAGTCAAGCACAGCACATGCTGGTGGGGATGTGGAGAAAGGAAACACTCTTCCATTGCTAGTGGAATTGCAAATTGATACAACCACTGTGAAAACCAATGTGGTGCTTCTTCAGAAAATTGGAACCTGAAAACCCAACTATACCACTCCTGCAAATATACCCAAAAGATGCTACAACATACAATAAGGACACATGCTTCACTATGTTCATAGCAGCCTTATTTGTAATAGCCAGAAGCTGGAAACAACCCAGATGTCACACGACAGAAGAATGGATACAGAAAATGTTCGTTTACACAATGGAATACAATTCAGCTATTAAAAATAAGGACATCATAAAATTTGCAGGCAAATGAATGAAACTAGAAAATATCCTGATTGAGGTAGCCCAAACCAAAAAGGACATACATGGTATGTACTCACTAAAAAGTGGATATTAGCCAAAAATTTCAGAATACCCATGATAGAACTCATAGACTGTGGGAAGCTTAACAACAAGGAAGGCCCAAATGTGGATACATGAAACCTGCTTGGAACAGGAACAAAATAATTACAGGAAGCAGAAGGAGGGAGGAAACTTGGTAGGAGAGGGAAATGGAGAGGAGGGGAAGGATAAGGTTTGGGGGGAGAGAGGAAAGATACCGTGATGGTTTGCATATGCTCGGTCCAGAGAGTGGCACTATTAGAAGGTGTGGCCCTGTTGGAGTAGGTGTGTCACTGTGAGTGTGGGCTATGAGACCCTCCCCCTAGCTGCCTAGAAGCCAGTCTTCCACTGGCAGCCTTCAGATGAAGATGTAGAATCCTCAGCTCCTCCTGAACCATGCCTGCCTGGATGCTGACATGCTTCCACTTTGATGATAATGGACTGAACCTCTGAACCTGTAAGCCAGCCCCAAGTAAATGTTGTCCTTATAAGAGTTGCCTTGTTCATGGTGTCTGTTCACAGCAATAAAACACTAAGACAGATATCCAGAAGGCCAGGAGAATGAATCAAAATACGCAGCAATGGGAATTAGGGAAATAGGGGAACCTCTAGAAAGTCCCAGAGACCTGGAATGTGAGAGACTCCCAAGACTCAATGAGGATGACCTTACCTGAGACGCCCAACAATAGGGAGATGGAACATGAAAAGACTATCTCTAGTAGATAGACAGGGCCCCCAGTGGAGGGATGGTGTCACCAACCTACCTTCAAAATTTTTGACCCAGAATTGTTCCTGTGTTAAGGAAATGCAGGGACAAAAATGGAGCAGAGACAGAAAGAAAGGCCACCAAGTGACTGCCCCAACTTGGGGTCCATCCCATGCGCAATCACAAAATTCTGACATTATTACTGAGGCCATAATGTACATGCAGACAGGAGCCTGGCATGGCTGTCTTTGGACCGGCTTTACCAGCAGCTGACAGAGACAAATGCAGATACAGCCAACCACTGGATTGAGGTCAAGGACCAATATTAAAGAGTTACATGAAGGACTGAAGGAGCTGAAGAGGATGGCAACCCCATAGGAAGAACAACAGGATCAACTAACCTGAACCACTCAAAGTTCACAGAGACTAAACCAAAATCCAAGTAACATACACATGGGCTTGTTTGTGACTCCTGTCACATGTGCAGCAACTGACTGCCTTGTATGACTTTAGTGGAAGAGGATGCAGTTAATCCTGTAGAAACTTGTGTCTCAGGGAAGAGAGATACTAGCAGGGTTAGGTGGGCATGGATAGGCAGGTAGGGGAACAGCATCTCAGAGGTGAGGAGGCAACAGAAATAGAGACAACGCTTGGAATGTAAATAAACAAAACAATTTAGTAAAGATTTTTTTGAAAGGACTTGGTAGCAAAGATTTAAAAAAAATTACTCATTTGTTATCTGTTTTCACAATACAGTCAGTATTCAAAATTTACTTTAAGATGTTTCTGTCATATCATTCTATTTTGTTTTTGTTTAGTTTTTAACGTGTATTTGTTTTCTGTCTGTGTGTATTTGCACATGTATGGGCACACATACCACAGGGTATATAGAAAAGTAGGAAAACTACCCATGGAAGTTTGTTGTCTCTTTCCATGTTGGTTGCTAAAGTAGAAATAAGGTTGTAGATTCACTTTCTATCAAATTAATCGAAATTTTGAGCCATCTTGCTGACACCAGCCACTGAAAATAAAATGTATATCAAATGGAAATAATAAATAATGTTTTCTAATTTTGATTGTATTCCCCTTTCACCTGTACTTTGTGAGAAATGTCGTAACTAAAAGGTAAAAAGTGGGAACATTTTTTAAAATATAAACCGTGACATTACTCTTCTAGACAGTTAATAAACTATGTATTCAAGGTAAATAAACCTGTGTCATTAAAAGGAGACCTCCTCGGCCCTAAGAAGACTGGAAGAATCTATTTTTGCACTTCCCTTACATTATAACAGCATTACCTGTTTGCATGCATAAATAAATGTAACCATATTTATTAAAAACCTGGTAACACAGGGGCTAGAGACATAGATCAGTGGTAAATTGCTTAACTCACCTTTGTTTCAATTCAGAAGTTGGCTTAATAATTAACTCAACTGAGAGAACTTGCCTAAAATAAGTGGATATAAATATGACTACCAGAAAAGGTCAATTTAAGTTAATGAAAGTGGGTAAAAATTTTCCATTAAAAATGTCCTATAACTCAAACAATTTTGTCTTTAAATACATTTTGTTTGCATTTAGTAATTTTGTATATATAGTACTCATTGTGGCATTTGCATTCAGAATATGATAATCAAATTCAACCTCCCTTTTTACACTAGGTTCTTTGGCTTATCCCTATTACACATTAGTAATCTGATATTTGCTTGTTGGTTTGGTTTTCTGAAAATTTGATAGTTTTCCTCAAATCTGAATATATCCTTTTAGATGTATTTCTTGTTTTCTATTTTATTGTATCTAAAACAAGTATTTTAAGCACATGTTATATACTTAAATATTATTCACAAAACAACTCTATCTCTTTATGACTAAAAACCAAGGAAGAAATTATTTCTATTTTTCAAATACTCAATGGTCTATGATGTCTTTATAAAATGACACTAAGTTGAATAGCCAATTGTCCCTTGAATTTTATGTCTCATAGAACTAAAAGAAATGGAAGACTGGGGAGCACTTGGGAAAGAACATCAATGTCCTTTTTTATCTAACCAAAAGAAGCTCTACTTAATTGTTTTGTTTTTAAAAGGCCCCAGTTTGGATTACTACCTGTTACAAACTCATTTGATTGGAACGCAGTGAGTAGTCATGGTTGAGAGCAACATGCTTTCAGATTCACACAGAGAATGAAGAGCAAAGACAATGACATACTACTGGCAACCTGAAAAAAGGTAACATTCATATTGGACAACATGTGAGGTCATATACCATTCTTAGCAGCTTGAATTATCAAAAGAAGAGTTTGTCCTACACTGGTACATTTTCACTCTTTTCTTTTAAGATAACAATATTAAATTCAATAAAATTGGAAAAAGCACATCAACCTGCTTATAAGGGGCTTTTACGTGTATGGTTTTTAACACTACTTGGTTGCTCCAATGTGAATATACACATATGATGAGTTTAATACAAATCACCCTCAAGATACTTCTGCAATACTTATTATTCCAATATCTTTCTTCAATGCTATTTTAGACAAGTGAGCTAGAGTCCTTTTGAAGAGCCCTGGCTACTTAGGTGTTAAATAAAGACAGTAAATTCACTTTTCTAAATTGCCCCATTTATTATATTTAATTCTCCTTCTGTAATCAGGAGCACTGAAGTACACATTCATAGTTGCTTTCCTTTGACAGGGTTCTTTTATTATTGTCTTTTTTTCCTACATAATGTCCTGCAGCAGCTGGCCTATTATTATGATGCTTTTCTCCAGTATTTTTTCCAGTGGTTTTCATTGCACAAATAATTAAAACATACTTACCTTCCATTTCTTTTGCTGAAACTAAGAATGGTCTGGGTGTAAATGTAAGCGGGTGGGAAAGAGGAAGTGCTGCTGTGGAGGGGAGATGGGTTGTTTGTTTATTTTCATTTTATTTCTGAACAGTGACATATTGATGTTTCAAATAATAAATCATTCCAATTTGCTCATGCCCACAAGCAATGGTTTTAATCTTCATTTACGACTTGCAAAGTCCGTTTTGTTAGAAGCATTTGATAAAATACTCAATTACCATTTTTTTACACTGTAGTTCAACTGCTGTGCTGATAAAAGGCCCCAGCTCAGAAGATAAACTGCAAATAATTCCTGAAGAACAAATGTCAGAGGCGGTATACAATGAAGGGGATTTTTTGATATTCTATCACCAATGTGACAGGGTGGTTCAATATTTATTTTGTTGAGGATGTCATTTAAATATTGCTTGACACCTGCTCCTTTTATTCACACACTCATCATATTAAAATTGTAAGGGGTTTAAAAATGAGATGTAACTCTATGTCCAATAATAAGAGAAAAACGCATACAATTCAAAGGGAGAATACGTGGCTGATATAAGTAAATTATTTATGTAAGTGGAAGCATAAGTGACTCAGTTCTGTGGGGTTTGTGGCAGTAAAAAAATACATAAATTTTAGCATCTCCTCTTGCTCTATCTTTCATGAATTTATTTTTGAGACATTTGTTAATAAGTAGCAAACAAATAACTACCTCTTAATTCAATGAATTGCCCCTTTTTAGGTAACCTACTGTTGAAAACATTTTTAAAAAATTTTCACTCTATATGTAGATAGCATTATTCATTGTCTGAGAATACAGCTCACATTGCAGAAAGTTATAATATGCTAAGTTTTCTTAATGTGAATGGGCTTATTAGATCTATCCTCATTAACTCAAGTTTAAAAGTTCCTACTAAATGCTCAAGAAGAGATGGCTATCATTTCAAGTATGTGCCCCTCAATACAATATATTCCATTAACTATTTTCCTCCCAGGAATTCCTCTCCATCCTCCACTCTCTAATCATTTTCAACAATTTTATAGGCAAAACCTTTTTGTTGTGAGTTTAAAAGTCACATGTTTTCTCTAGATTGGATCATATCACAGTCTCTAATTTCCTCTTTAGAAAGTGGTAAAATTGTGGGAAATGGAATGAAGAAGTAAAAACCTTAGAACCATTAGCAGAAGAGAAACTAAAGGATTCACCAGCAGAATATGGTTTGCATTTACAATGCTTAAATGCTATGGCTTTGTTTTCCACTAAATCCCCTTAGATGTGTTATTATATAGTCTCTTATCTCAGAGATTCAGTACACATCACATATCACATATTTACATATTGCCTTAACTGGACAAAAGATTTTATCTCTTTTGAAATCATGAGAAACTATGTGATTCAAGAAAACCAGTGACAACATTTATTTACTAGTATTTAATTCCTTGGCTAGAAGAACTTTACTGAAGTACAAGAGCTCTGATTATAAAGAGCACCTGGATTTGAACCCACAACAAAGTGTCTTAAGACAATGGATCTAATCAATTCTGACAGTAAAGTAAAGCAAGTAATATCAACAGAATTATAGATGATGATAAACAGGGTATCATTAAATAAGAGATAAACTAATCTTGTAAAAGATAAAGCTTGATTACCCTGTAGTAGATCTTTATCCATTATTTTCTTCATAAAATATACATTATAACACATTTTGCCTTTCAATTACATCACCTCAATCCCTAAACCAAAGAGGATATGAAATGAAGGGTAAGTCTTTGGAGCCACAACTCTTTGGGATCAAATCATTATAAACTGACTCTGAGGCTAGTTCATATTTTCATTCCCAAAATGGGTATAACAATATTGAGGATGTAAGTATGGTTTAAATGAGCTCTTCAGGATATCTAAAAGGACCTTGGACTAGGTACCTGATTTGATTGGTGAAGGTACCAGATGCAAGAGCTGAATGATACCTCCATCCCTACATCACACATAAAAACATTGGTAGTTGACAAATGAATCCAATTTTCAAGACTTTCTTTTCATTTTGCTTTGTTCGGGCTTTTTTTGTTTTATCTTATTGGTGCTTCGCTTGTTTTTGTCTTTGTTTGTTTGTTTGTTTATTTGTTTTAGAGAATGAACATAAAATTGGGTGGATATGGAGCTATAGGATTTCTGCTAGAACTTGCGGGGAGGGAAAAACACAATAAATATATATTTTAAGAAAGCCGTTTTCAATTTAAAAAAATCAATATATTGTCACACATCAACAATCCCAATACTCCTACTAAGAGATAGGAGATGGGGATAAAAGAATCACATGGAGCCTCAGAGTTCAGCTACCTCGATTATATAGCATAACAGAAAAAAAAAAATACTGAGAGATCCTGCCTCAACAAAATGGAAGGAAAAACAGCCCCTGATAGTTGCCCTTGACTCTCCACTTGCATATGTGCATATGAATACCACACAGACACACAGGCCATACAGAGAGAGAGACCACCCACCCACACACACACACACACACACAGAGAGAGAGAGAGAGAGAGAGAGAGAGAGAGAGAGAGAGAGAGAGAGAGAGAGAGAGAGAGAGAGAAGAGACAGAGACAGAATGTTTAAATTTGCCTTGCAAATGAGGATATGGTCTCCAGCCCCAAAACAAATACATACACACACACACACACACACACACACACACACACACACACACACACGGGTGAGTGAATATACTCACATACTTGTAATCCCAAAACTGGGAAGGAAAAGACACTTATTTCAGGGGCTCACTAATCTGGAGGATGTTTGTTAATCAACAATGCATTATATGCATTTATGAAATTCTAAAATATGATTTTGTAGAGGTTATTTGAGCTTCTAGAAACGCAATAGAAGTTGTATGATGGAATTTTCTTAAAACTTCTCAAATTTTACACTCTTAAAATTTTATTTTGATCCTTAACTTTAAGCCATTACAATTTAGCAAATATTTTAGTAGCAGTGTACCGCATACAAGTCACTGTGCTAGCTGGATAATGTCTCACATTCAGTCTCTGTTACCAAGTGTGATCCTTTAGGAACTCCTACTATTGCTTTTCTCTTGCATTATTGAATATTAAACGTAAGAAATCACTGTTTCTAAATCTTTTTTTAAAAAAATTTCCCCCTCAAGATCCTATAGCCCAATACAGACATCATTACTTCTCTGCTAGCACAGTGATTTCATTCATCATGCCTGAAACAGCTACAATACAGAGATTAAATACAATCTATATCCACATAAATCATTGAATAAATGAATCATGAAATTAATATGTAAATTGTGTGTTTAACCTCTATTTATACAGCACTGTCTGTCACCATGTTGTAAATCTAAAACTAATTGCAAATTCACAACACTACAAAAAGAACAGCATGGTAAAAGCTTGACATATTTATTAACTAAATGCTGAACTACATTGAATAAATAATTAACAGCCATGCCAGAGGAGGGACAGAAAATTATATTTAAACACACATGTCACCTGTATGAAGCAGCTTAAACTACTTTAGATCAGATTTTTATATTAATCAAAGAACACTGCTGTTTAATTTTGACAGACAAATCTGTTTCCATTTATTCATGATTTCATTAAACATTTCCTTTTAAAAAAGTTTCTGCCATGATGAGCCACAGAAATACTGTTCTTTTTTATGTGCCTCCATGAATAAAAAGTGAAAGATTCCCTAAAGGTGAAATTACAACAAACTCATTCAAAGAGTACACAAAAAGCTTCTCAACGCACTTGACATATCGTAGCATCATAAATAAGATAAAGCAAATTCTGTGTGTATTTTAATGATATGCAGATTAAAACTATTTGATGTTTAATGAGTCATTCCACCAACAATATGGTTGTCTATTAATTATTTTTCTATAAATAACAAGTTATTCAAACAACTACTTCGAACATAAAGCTGACCTGTAAAAATGTACAGAGTAAAGTATGTTGTGTAATAATATCCTTTCATATATATATATATATATATATATATATATATATATATATATATATATACAGAGAGAGAGAGAGAGAGCGGGCATTCCTTTTAAGATGGGACACCACCCAGCCACAAAAAAACTGTGAACTACAATTTGTCCTGCCTACAAGATGTGCTGGCGTAAAGGTGGCACAGAAATTGTGGGAGTGGCCAACCAATGACTGGTCCAGCCCGAGAACTATACCACCCCTGACAATGCCTGGAGGACCAGGAACCATAGATCGAGGACAGAACCTAACACAACTGACCAGAAGGTAAAGGTTAATGAAATGATTCCTTATGATAGTCTCCTATACTCATAGATTGGTGCCAAACCCAATTGCTATCAGAGAGGCTTTTCATCCAGCAACTGATGGAAACATGCAGAGACTCACAACCAAACATTAGACAGAGTTCAGGAAAGGAAGCTTTGTAGGATCCAGAGGGCTCAAAGACACCACAAGGAAACCCACAAAATCAACCAACCTGGGCTCATAGGAACTTACAGAGACTGATCTGACAAGAGGGGGCCTCTCCACAGGAGACTGACTTAGGACCTCTGCATATATGTTACAGTTATATATCTTGGAGTTCTTGTGGAACTCTTAACAGTAGGAACAGAGGCTGCCTCTGATTCTTTTTGAGTACTGTGTTGCCTCATCCCAGTCTTAATATGTGGAGAGGTGCCTAGTCTTCCTGAAACTTGATATGTCATGTTTGGTTGATATTCATAAAAAGCCTGCCCATTTTGGAAAGGAAGCTGAGGAGGGGTGGAAGGGGATGCAGAGGGGAGGTAGGGGAAAGGACTGGGTAGAGAGCAGGGAGGAGAAACTACTGTGGTGGGGGTGTAAAAATAATAAAAAATTAAAACTAGAAAAGTCTCTATATTAGCTGCTCTATCTAGAACACTAGATTAAAACACTAGATTTTTAAATGTTTATTGTATAATTTAACAATATGAAATAGTATTAACATACTTACAGTTGATAACAAATATTGCACTGAAAACCCTTTCATTCATTTCAATTGAAATTACTCTTGCAGATGAGAAGTAAATCACAGATGTGGAATTCTCTAAACAATTCAATTTGGATGACCAGTACCACAAAAAGTGTGAAATAAGACATTTTAAATTCATGGGAAGAGTACTGTCTCACAGAAATTCACACCTAAATCAATACGTGTATGCTTTCTGTTTCCTCTTATCTGGTCCTTTTATAATGCGCCTATATACCTTCAAAAATTTTAGCCTGAAAATTTAAGTTAACCAATTTGAATGAAATTTTAATTGTGATAATGGTTTGAAAATATATAATCAATACTCATAATTTCTTACCCTGGAAAAGTTTTAATTTTGCTCACTATGTATAAATGCCACTAACAGAAAGGCATCCTCGTAGATTGTTTATATCAAATTATTCATATTATCCTATATAATTTTCCTAATAAGTGTTATATGTTCTTAAAAATGCTGGCTGCATTAGTACATTATACATTTGTAGAATTTTGTATATTTAAAAGCATCTGTATCTATGGAATTTCTAAACAAACTACAGTACATTCCAAAATCCCAAGAATCCTGAATAGAAATCATGGGGAATGAGAAAAAGAAGTACAGGAACAGAAATCAGAACATAAAACTAGAACCTCAATACTTTACAGAGGTGTTGCACATTATAATGTGTTATAGTACAGTGATTAGAATGGTTGATTTGCCTTATATTTCTTACATGTCAAGAGCAAGAGAAGGACCAATATATGTTGTTCCCTTTTACACATGGTAAGTGAATGGGAGCCAGTGGCAAGAAAAAAAAGATATGGGAAAATAGTGGAAGAATATTTACAGAAGAAATACCTAGAAATTCCAAATGTGGGTTAAATGTAATGAAGCATAAAGAATTTAGCACAGTGAGTACAGCACAATCAGAGTCTTAAGAAACCTTTAACTGCAGCATAAGTGATGATGTTTAAAATGAAAACAATTCTAAATTTGAATGATATATGCAAATCACTACAGTGGATATACCTTTCATAAACATTTTGTATGAAGAAACTCCTGTTACCTGACAATTGTTTACAACATTGCAGAAGTATTCAAAATGCAAAATTAAAAAAAGAAAAAAGTAAGATAAAGTCCACACCTTATGATATTTTTATGAGCAATTTTGAGACCAACTGAAGAAACACAAAGGAATATCTCTAGATTGTCTGAATGTGAGAATATGTTAAATTTAGAGTTGAACATAGACAATTTCCAAAATGTTTTCTAAAGTGTTTATTACTTTTATATGCTGAATAGCCACCCCCTCTCTCTCACAGACACACAAACACATACACACACATACACACACACACACACACACATACACACACTTTAACTTTTAGTTTTCATTACTATTATCAAAGATTTGACTTAGGTTATTTTTCTACCATATTTATTATTACTTTAAAATCACAACACAAAACCCACTACATATTAACTTAACATACTTATTAAAACATCACAACTTTAGAAAAACAAGTAACAACAACATTACTTAGCAAGATAAATGGCAGTATTTTATATTTGGGCCTTTTTAAGTTGTGAGCCTAACATTTAATAGCTGCACCATCTATGCAGGCAGGTATTATATATAAATTGTATTACTATATATAAATCCAGAAGACACCTAGATTTTCACAATTGTTTTTACATTTAATCAGATGGATTATTTTGTTCTTTTTGTTGCATATACACTGAGAAAACTATTCTTACACACGTGTGCATAAAACCAGCTTCTGGATTCCCATTGGAAGCATTTAAGGAGACTCCGGGAGCACCTAGAATGATATTTTGAAAATTGCTACCTTAATTCAATTCATTATCTTATTAGGATTTCCCTATAATTATATTATGATGGAGATCAGTAGCATCTCTCCTCTCTCTCTCTCTCTCTCTCTCTCTCTCTCTCTCTCTCTCTCTCTCTCTCTCTCTCTCTCTGCAGAAAATAAGCTATGCTCTGCATGTTTGTCAAAATAGAATGGGCAAAGGAACACCAAGCTCCTCTTTGGGAAGTTATAATTCAGCATTAGTTGCTGACAAGTATGTTGATAAATTGGATCAATTAATATTTTCACTGATGTTCTAAACTTTCCCTACAAACACATCTCAGTTGTATTACATGCTTTTCCTCACAAATTACACATATTGTTATGTTATACTCCTTTCCCCTTAAAGTACATTTCTATGTGAGTGCAATCCTCCCAGAAACAAATCATATAAAATAAAAGCTTGGACACTTAACAGTTAGAACAATTTTACTGTTCATTTCTACCTCTACTAATAAACTCCCCTGGGCCTTTAGGCAGGTCATGTAATTGATCTGTGACTTAAGTGATGATGATAAGCTTGGAATCCTCCCAATAGAATTGATTTATCATGTATTCTTAACTGGAATCTTTGCCTTTATAAATTAGGTATGCTTCCTTGTATTTTGTTATTTTACATGGAATTCATTTGATTATTCATGGTGCCTCAAAAAAAAGGTTCACTAATATCAAAATGTAGTCAAATATATTTTAAAGAAAACTTTTATTTGTAAAAGTTTTACCATTTTTAAATAGGCTTTAAGAAAAGGCAAGTACTAGATACATAGAGTAACACAGACTGGTTTAGAAGGAGGCTAAATTGTGTTATACTCAAATCACAGTGCTAGGTTCTCCTGGACTGTCAGCTCACTTGCGAGATAAGTATTATTTTTCTATGCCTGTTCATCAGAATTATCCTCAAAGAGGCTGTCTAATCACAAAACAAAGCTTTATTTATATGGAAGACACGGTTCTCCATGTAACAAAACTTGGGCTTTCCATAACTTGCTACATACTCTAATACCTGTAAATGAATAATAGGACAGCTCAACTTGCTTTTCATTGGAAACCCAGAGTATGAATTTGGGTTTATTTTAAGCTTTATAGTTCTAATTTAGAGAAAAATAGGAACCAAGGTAGATCAGAAGACGCAAATAATTATCACAATCTATCTGTTCTCTTTGCTGAGTTGGGAAGGAATTGCTAAAAGGGAGCATTTTGCTCACCTCATGTTTAAGGCAGAGATTGGCACTATCCTATCTGTCTGTTTTCAGTGAAGATTTATGTTGAAGAGATAAAACTTTCTCCCACTTTTTTTGTTTTCATCTGTTCCTTGTCTCTTCCTACATTTCATTCTGGAAAGGGGAAAGAGCTGCTCATCTCAGTGGCAGGAAAGAACAATCTTCGATTTATAACATGCAGGAGCCCATCACTGTGATAGAGCAATCTTTCCCCAAGACAACTCCCCATTACTGAGGCTGATGCCTCCTTGCCCTGATGTTGCTTCAGCACTGATCTGTCAGTCCCAACAGCAGGGCAAATGGCAACACCTGCCCCAATAGACATTTTTCATCTTTATCTCAGAAAAACTTGTTTTGTCAGTTCCTTAAGCAGACTGCAAAAACATACTTCCAACAGTTTCTGTGTTACAGACCTCCTCCATTACACATATGCACATACTACACATATGTATGTTTATATGTTAATATAAATTTCAATGACATACTAAATGTTTCGCAGACTATCTTAGATTGAAATCACTCATCTTCCTTCCGTTTTTTAAAAGTGATTCTTCAGTCCTTATGAAGTATAACAAAAAGCTACTAGAGAAGCATCATTTTTCAAATATTTTAGGAATAGTAAAGCAGACATGACTTAATTATCTTGGGGAGTCAGTGACATAAACACAAGGCTGTTTTGTTACACAAGCCTATTTGCCAGAGCTGAATTCATTTGGATGTCATCTTTGATTTTGGAATATAATGTAAATTATTTACTGATATAGGCTTTATACTAAGCTCCCTAAAGAATTTCTGTACTTAAGCCATGAAAGTATTATTTACCTCTTCTATCAAAAATGGCTTAGAATTCTATATGCCAGAGCTAGTTAGATGTTACATTTGAATCTCAACAAAGTATAAAAGGGGTTTTAAGATATTGGATCCATGCATTAACATGCAGAAATGCAAGGTAGACAGACAGACAGACAGACAGATAGACAGACAGACAGATTCCAGATTTGAAAAATAGCACTGATATATCAGACACCTGGGAGAAATGGAAAGTGAGTGTGATGGTAGTACATTGTATGAAATTCCAAAAATATTAATAAAAAATTATGTTGTCAATGAAGAAATCACTCTTTTAAAAATTGACAGAATTATCACTAAATGACAGAGAAGATTCCAAACATGCTGAAACACTTCTTAATATAATGAATTAAGAGGTTTGCTACTTTTGTACCTTTGATATTTCCATGAGACAGACCACTTCAAAAGTATCATCTAAAGTATTTTCACATTTTGACACACCATCATGACTTCCCTAAATGTTTACTACTTAGAGGAGATATAGCCATAATGCAGTGCTGGGAAGTATCTCAAACCAGCATGTGATGCCTGCAGTGTCTAACAAAGTGAGGAGTCAGGTATGCCTACAGGGAAATGTGCTTTGTGAAAAATAACTGAAACCTGATACTTCAGTGCCAGTACTTGGATCAACTAACTTAAAAGTAGACAAACTTTTTTCTTTTTAATCTTAGAAGTAATCTGATGGCAACACTGTTTTTACAATAAATGTTATGATCAGTTCTGTGGTCTCAGGTGTTACTGCTTTATTTACCTCTAAGGGTAGCTGTAATAAACCAGAAAGATCAATATTATAAGGTTTTATGCCCTTGGAATTTTGTGGCAATCTACGAAGGCAATTTGTAATAGGAAAGTAGAGAACTCAGTCAGCATTCCAAGAATTTATAATCCATTTAATGAAGACAATAAGAAGATGCATAAAAGAACTATGAAGTACTATTAAATGTCATGAAATATGTGGTATAAGTGCTTGTTTTTATAACTCAAATTAATTTTATGTACAACCATATAATAATATGAACAAATTAACCAAATATAAAGTAATACTCAGATTGAGTTAGAAATCTTCAAGTTGTGGGCACATATTGATAATTGCCTTGTTATACCAAAATAATTGACTGAATTCTCAACTACGCACACTGACTGTATATAAAATGGCCCCATTAAAGACAATTTTAATTAGCTTTCTTTTTTTCTTCAGTTTTCACTCAAAATAAGAACATGTAAACAGTATATTGAGCTGGCTGCTGTAGACACATATTTCTATCCCCAAGAGTTTGGGGGCTGAAGTAGGAGAATCATGAGTTTGAGACCAAGATTAGTTCCACAGTGGCACTCTATTAAAAATAATATCGACAGAATATATTATATTTATTAAGAAATACTCACACAGGGGTTGTACATTTATAGAACTTATTTATCACATTATGCTCCCTTTTATTCTCTATGAGTTGTAATTATTTTTATTTTAAAGTATAATTTTAATCAAAGTATATATTAGGAGAGCACAAAATCTTATTAAATGAGACAGTATAATCTATATAAAATACAAGTTGATGGATACATTTTTCTATGTCATTTAATAATTTTGTCAGAGATTATATATGACATATTTTTAGAGCCATATTTTTGCTTCTTCCTGTTGTAAGGTTTGATGGTAACTTATCTTAGATATGTGAAATCCTAATAATATTTATTATTTTTAGAACATTTACATTTTAGAATATTACATATTTTCAAAACAGATTAATGCTTGTTTTTGACATAGAAAATGGTAAATCTGGAATGATTTTAAATAGACAAAACTACAGTCTCACAGGATCACAATCAAACATGGCATCCTGAAACCCATGAAGCCAGTCCCAGACTAACACATACCATCTTACCCCAGCTTCCAAATTGAAGGGCTCACAAGTAAGTACTATCCACACCTGGTGAAAGTGAGTATTTCTCCATGTTTCTCCATGAGGAAAGTATGCTCTAGAGAAGTTCAATGATTTGTATGATAACAGAAAGGACTTGGCCATCCCAACACAGAACTAAAATGTTGCCCTATCCATCATTACAAGACACTGCTTCAACCTCCATTCAGTCAAACACCATGTCTTATTCCAGCAGTTTATTACTGTTTTTCCCCCAAGAATTTTAGCCAGTATGAGAAGAAGAGAAAAATAAACTGAGACTGGAGAGATGGATCAGTGTTGAGCACTCGCTGTTCTACCAGAAGTCCTGAGTTTAATTCCCAGCAACAACATGGTGACTCACAACCATCTGTAATGGGATCTGATGCCATCTTCTGGCATGCAGGTATATAAGCAGTAGAGCACTCATATACATAAAATAAATAAACCTTTTACAATCTAGCTTTAGAAAGAGAAAAAAGAAAAATAAACCATTCACAGGTTTATTACACAATATTATTTCTATAATATATTCGAAATCATTTCTGAAATTCAATAAACGTTTATGCTATCAATGTTCTTGTCTGACTTTACAATGTAGCCTCGCTTAGAACCCTAAAACACATAAAAGCCTTTTTATAATAAGCCTACATATTAATGTAGAATAAGCAACTTTCTGTTGTTTTTTTGCCACAAACAGGAACCATAACTAAGGCAAATTTAAAAGTTGCAGCTATTGCTTTAGCATCCCACAAAATAATCAATATTTTAAAGCAATGAAATCATATCATTACCTACAATATTGGTTTGTGGATATGAAAGATTGACTGAGTATCCTAGATAATCAAATAAAGATGTATGGAAAAATTTTAATCCAGGAACATGCCTACATTGGCAAGGGATCACATATAAAGACCATGGCCTGTGTGATCCAGCTGGAATACAGACATGACACACACCTTTAATCCCTCTGAATGCAAAACAAACATGTCCTTACTTCATACCTTTAATCCCTAATAACAATAATAAAATTAGTTTGTAGAAGGAAGGAGCCATGTTTGAAAGTAACATGTAATTAAGAGGCACACAAAGGGACAAATCAGAAAAAGATTTGACAGAATGAGTGAGAGACAGGATATGTCCAATTCTCACAAGGAAGAAACAAAAGGCTACATAAGAACATCTAAAGGAGAGAGTCAGTTGAGTTGAGAGAGTGCAGTGGAATTGAGTCACTTTGGTGCACTTCAGAGGGCAAAACAGTTGAGTTCTGTTCAGTCACAGAAGTGGAGTTCAGCAGTTCCCTGAAGGTCAGCAGAGGTAGTTTTACCAGGATGGTTTTACACAGACAGGTTGCAGGTGAAGACAGAACAAGCCAGAGAATGAGAAGAAGCCAGAGGATTATAACAGATTGACAGAGTTAGTTTGAAGCCAAGCAGAGCAATTCAATCAGAAGCTTAGAAAAGTCAGTTTAAATCAGTCAGCATGGAGAGGAATTTGAGCCAGAACAGCAGAGTTGAACAAGGCAGCCAAAGTTCAGAAAAAACTAAGAAGGATAGGCTTATTCAACAGTTAGCCTATAAGAAGACAATTACATCTGACAAACAAGTTACATTTACAGGAAAATAAAAATGATTGAAAACAATCACAAGAAAAGTTACATTATATATTAAAATATTCAATATAAAAATTGCCACTTTACTAATGTAAGTGTAATATAGTACAAATATATATAACCTGGAAATTTTAGACAGAGAAATATAGATTGATTCTATCACTCTAAAACCAACTCCACTTCAGAAATAACTAGTGACCTAGTTTAATTCTCTCTGAGCAATGGACAACTTATTTAAATCAGAAAAAAAACTCTTCTTCAAGAAGTAATGAATAGAAAATTATCAGTGAGAGGAAAAAAAAATCTCTTCACTGTTACATAGTTTTAGAAACAGTTTTGAAAAATATAAATAATCAAAAATATTATTATAATACCCTAAAGCAACAGTGATGGTGATGAATATATATTTTTAGTATTCAATTCCATATGTCAGAACAAAGAAATTAAGTTTGATGGTAAAAACAAACATATCAGAAGTATCATGGTGGCACTCCGCCATCTTTGCTCCAGCAACTGGGCAATTGGGACCTCGAGGTGCAGGGACAATCAAGCATAATATCGCTTGGGACTCAACCAGCTTGTGTGCTCCCTGCTCCCAAGAGCTGGGCAGTTCTGTGGTCAACTACATGCCAGCTCTGCTGTGGGACATAAGCCCTGCAGACGGACCCGCAATGGGAGAGAGTGCACCCGCACATGGAGGGAGTGCACCAGCCTCCACTTGGCGACCTCTGCTCCAGGGATCACTGTGCTAAGCATCCAGGTACCCAGGGACTCCCCAATATAACATCTCTTGGGACACAGCCTGTTGGGCTTCCATCTGTACCCAAAAGCGGGGCAGCTCTGTGGTCATCTGGGTGCCAACTCTGCTGTAGGTCATCTGCCCTGCAGAGTGAACTGCACTGAGAGGGTGCACAATGCACTCCACCATCTTTGCTCCAGCAACAGAGCAATTGGGACCTCCAGGAGCAGGGGAAATCAAGCATAATATCGCTTGGGACTCAACCAGCTTGTGTGCTCCCTGCTCCCCAAGAGCTGGGCAGTTCTGTGGTCACCTACCTGCCAGATCTGCTGTGGGACATCTGCCCTGCAGAGGGACCCACACTGGGAGAGAGAGCACCCGCACAGGGAGGGAGCACACAAGCCTCCCCTTGGCAACCTCTGCTCTGGGGATTGACTACACTGAGCCTTCGGATGTGCATCACTTGGGGCAAGGCACATCAGGGCTCCAAAGTCACTCAGGAGCAGGGCAGCCTCCCAGCAATCATGCCAGGGGAATCCAAGTAATCCGGGGGGGGGCAGAAATAGCCTTGCAGGCTCACAGGAGGTCCAAACAACAGCCAGTGACAGCAGGACCAACTAACACCAGAGGTAACCAGATGGCAAAAGGCAAATGTAGGAACATTAGAGAAATCAAGGCAAAATGGCACCATCCGAACACAACACCCCAACAACAGCAAGTCCTGGATACCCCATCACACACAAAAGGCAAGATCTGGATTTAAAATCACTCCTCATGATGCTGTTAGAGGATTTCGAGAAGGACGCAAATAAATCTCATAAAGAAATACAGGAGAACATGAATCAACAAGTAGAAGCCCTTACAAAGGAAACAGAAAAATCGCACAGAGAAATGAAGGAGAATAAGGGTCAACTGATGGAGGCCCATAAGGAGGCAAAACAAAAATTGCTTAAAGAAATGAATCAACGGGTAGATGCCCTTACAAAGGAAACACAAGAATCGCTTAAAGAAATGCAGGAGAATATGGATCAACAAATGGAAGCCCGTGAGGACAAAACACAAAAATTGCTTAAAGAAATACAGGAGAACATGGGTCAACAAGGCAGAAATCCTGAAAAAGGAAATGCAAAAAGATCTTAAAGAAATACAGGAAAATACAAACAAACAAGTAAAGGATCTGAGCAAACCCATCCAGGATCTAAAAATGGAAGTAGAAACAACTAAGAAATCACAAGGGAGACAACTTTGGAGATAGAAAACCTTGGGAAGAAATCAGGAGTATAGATGCAAACATCAACAATAGAATAGAAAAGATGGAAGAAAGAATCTCAGGTGCTGAAGACACCATAGAAAGCATCGACTCAACAGTCAAAGAAAATGCAAATGCAAAAAAACGTGTAACCCAAAACATCCAGGAAATCCAGGACACAATGAGAAGACCAAAGCTAAAGATTATAGGTATAGATGAGAGTGAAGATTTGCAACTTAAAGGGCCAGTAAATATCTTCAACAAAATTATGGAGGAAAACTTCCCTAACGTAAAGAGAGAGATGCTGATGAACATAAAAGAAGCCTACAGAACCCCAAAAAGACTGGACCAGACCAGAAATACCACCCATCACATAATACTCAAAACACTAAATGTACTAAACAAAGAAAGAATATTAAAAGCAGTAAGAGAAGAAGGCCAAGTAACATATAAAGGAAGACCTAACCGAATCACATCAGACTTCTCACCAGAGACTATGAAAGCCAGAAGATCCTGAGCAGATCTCATCCAGACTCTAGGAGAACACAAATGCCAGCCTAGACTACTATACCCAGCAAAACTCTCAATCACCATAGATGGAGAGACCAAGATATTCCATGATAAAACCAAATGTACACAATATCTTTCCACAAACCCAGCCCTGCAAAGGATAATAGGTGGAAACCGCCAATACAAGGAGAGAAAATAAACCCTGGAAAAAATGAGATAGTAATCTTCTTACATCAAACCCAAAAGTAGATAACCACTCAAACTAAAGATAGCATCAAGAATAGTAGGTGGCAATAATCAATATTCCTTAATCTCTCTTAATATCAATGGTATCAATTCCCCAATAAAAAGACATAAACTAACAAACTGGATATGTAAACAGGACCCAGCATTTTGCTGAGTGCAGGAAAAACACCTCAGTGTCAAAGACAAACACTACCTCAGAGTAAAAGGCTGGAAAACAATTTTACAAGCAAATGGTCCCAGGAAACGAGCCGGAGTAGCCATCCTAATATCAGATAAAATTGACTTTCAACCTAAAATCATCAAAAAAGACCCAGAAGGACACTATATGCTGGTCAAAGGAAAAATCCACTAAGAAGAACTCTCAATTCTGAACATCTATGTTCCAAATGCAAGGGCACTCTCATTCATAAAAGAAACTTTAGTAAACCTCAAACCACACATCGTACCTCACACAATAATAGTGGGTAACTTCAACAACCCACTCTCTGAAATGGATCGTTCAGGAAAGCAGAAACTAAACAGGGACACAGGGAAACTAATTGAAGCCTTGAACCAAGTGGAACTAACAGATATATAGAGTACATTTCATCCTAAAGCAAAAAATATACTTCTTCTCAGAACCTCATGGTACCTTCTCCAAAATCGACCATATAATTGGTCACAAAACAGACCTCAACAGATATAAGAAGATCAAATTAATCCCATGCCTCCTGTCAGATCACTATGGAATAAGGGTGGTCTTCAATAACAACAAAAACAACAGAAAGCCCACATACATGTGGAAGCTGAACAGTGCTCTACTCAATGATACCTTGGTCAAGGAGAAAATAAAGAAATCAAAGACTTTTTAAAATTTAACGGGCACAACATACCTTAATTTATGGGACACAATGAAAGCAGTGCTAAGAGGAAAATTCATAGCTCTGAGTGCCTCCAAAAAGAAACAGGAGACAGCATATACAAGCAGCTTAAGGGCACACCTGAAAGCCCTGGAACAAAAAGAAGCAAATACACCCAAGAGGAGTAGAAGGCAGGAAATCATCAAACTCAGGGCTGAAATCAATCAAGTAGAAACAAATAAAACCATACAAAGAAACAACAAAACGAGGAGTTGATTCTTTGAGAAAATCACCAAGATGGATAAGCCTTTAGACAGGCTAGCCAGAGGCCACAGAGACAGTATCCAAATTAACAAAATCAGTAACGAAAAGGGAGATATAACAAGAGAAATTGAGGAAATTCAAAAAATCATCAGATCCTACTACAAAAACCTGTATTCAACACAACTAGAAAATCTTGAGGAAATGGACAATTTCCTAGACAGATACCAAATACCAAAATTAAATCAGGATCAAATAGACCATCTAAACCGTCTATAACCCCTGAAGAAATAGAAGTTATCATTGGAAGTCTTCCAACCAAAAAATGCACAGGCCCTGACAGTTTTAGTGCAGAATTCTATCAGACCTTCAAAGAAGACCTAACACCAATACTCTTCAAACTATTCCACAAAATAGAAACGGAAGGAACGACTCCAGTGGCCAGGTAGTTGGGACTGCCAGGCTCGGAGACAGACAGGCATAATATCGCTTGGGTCTCGGGCGGCTTGTGTGTACACTGCTCCAAAGAGCTGGGCAGATCTGCAGTAACCAGCGCGCCAGCTCTGCTGTGGGACTTTTGCCTGGCAGAGGGACCCCCCCCCCCAGCACTGGGCGGGAACCTACCAGCTTCCCTTCCGCGACCTCTGTTCCAGTAGACTGCACTGAAGAGACAGGTACCCAGGTTCACCCCAATAAAACATCGCTTGGGACACAGCCTGTTGGGGCTTCCATCTGCTCCCAAGAACAGGACAGCACTGTGGTCTTCTGGGCGCCAGCTCTGCTGTGGGACATCCCCTCTGCGGGGGTGAACTGTGCTGCCGAGAGAGTACAGAGTGCACTCCGCCATCTTTGCTCCAGTGGCCAGGTAGTTGGGACCACCAGGTACGGAGACAGACAGGCATAATATCGCTTGGGACTCGGCAGCTTGTGTGTACGCTAGAACTTCAAGTACTATATTGAAAAGATATGGAGAGAGAGGCAGCCTTGTCTAGTCCCTGATTTTAGTGGGATTGCTTCAAGTTTCTCTCCATTTAGATTTATGTTGGCTACCGGTTTGCTGTAAATTGCTTTTACTATGTTTACATATGGTCCTCAGAAAACTGGACATGACACTCCCGGAGGATCCGGCTATACCACTCCTGGGCATATACCCAGAGGCTTTACCTGCATGCAATAAGGACACATGCTCCACTATGTTCATAGCAGCCTTATTTATAATAGCCAGAAGCTGGAAAGAACCCAGATGTCCCTCAACGGAGGAATGGATTCAGAAGATGTATATTTACACAATGGAATACTACTCTGCATTTAAAAACACTGAATTCACGAAATTCTTAGGCAAATGGTCAGAACTTGAAAATGTTATCCTTAGTGAGGTAACCTAATCACAAAAGAACACACATGGTATGCAGTCACTGATAAGGGGATATTAACCCAGAATCTCAGAATACCCTAGACACAATTCGCATATCAATAGATTTCCAAGAAGATGGAAGGAGAGACCCCTGGTCCTGGAAAGACTGGATATAGGGGAATTCCAGGACAAAGAAGGGGTAGGGGGTTGAATGGGGAACAGAGTGAGGGAAGAGGGCTTATGAGACTTTCCGGGAGGGAGGAAATGGGAAAGGTGAAATCATTTGGAATGTAAATAAAAAATATAGAAAATAATAAAAAAAAAAAGAAGTAACATGGCTTTTCAAAATTCAAACAATTTTTTAAATTTTTTAGTGATTATTTACATTTACATTTCAAATGTTATCCCCCTTCCCAGTATCCTCTCCAAGAACCCCCATACCACCCCCAATCCCCGTGCCTCCACCAAGGTGCTCCCCCACCAACATGCCCACTCTTACCTCACTGCCCTAGCATTCCCCTACACTGGGGCATCAAGCCTTCACTGGACCAAGGGCCTCCCCTCCCTTGGAAGTCAGAAAAAGCAATTCTCTGCTACACATGCAGCTGGAGCCACGGGTCACTCCATGTGTACTCTTTGTGGTTTATTTCCTGGGAGCTCTGGGGGGTCTGGCTGTTTGATATTTTTATTTTTCCTCTGGGGTTGCAAACCCCTTCAGCTCCTTCAGTCCTTTCTCTAACTCCTCCATTATTGTCCCCCTGCTCAGTCCAATGGTTGGCTGAGAGGATCCACCTCTGTATCAATAAGACTCTGGCAGAGCATCTCAGGAGACAACTCTATCAGGCTCCTGTCAGCAAGCACTTGTTGGCATCAGTAATAGTGTCTGGGTCTGGTGGCTGCATATGGGAGGGATCCACAGGTGGGGCAGTCTCTGGATGGCCTTTCCTTCAGTCTCTGCCCTACATTTTGTCTCTGTATTTCCTTTAGATAGGAGCAATTCTGGGTGTGAGGTGGAATCTCAGGGTTGTTTTGATTTGCCTATCCCTGATGACTAAGTATGTTGAACATTTCTTTAAGTGCTTCTCAGCCATGTGAGATTTCCTCAGTTGAGGATTCTATTTGGCTCTGTGCCCATTTTTAATAGGGTTATTTGGTTGTCTGGAGTCTAACCTCTTGTGCTCCTTATATATTTTGGATATTAGCACTCTATTAGATGTAGGGTTGGTAAAGATCTTTTCCCAATTTGTCCTATTGATAGTGTCCTTTGACTTACAGAAGTTTTTCAATTTTATGAGGTCTCCATTTGTCGATTACTCATCTTAGATCATGAGTCATTAGTGTTCTATCTTAGAGCATAAGCCATTCGTGTTCTATTCAGGAAATTTTCCCCTGTGCCCATGTATTTGAGGCTCTTCCCCACTTTCTCTTCTATTAGATTCAGTATATCTGGTTTTATATGGAGGTCCTTCATACACTTGGACTTGAGATTTGTAAGAGGAGATAAGAATGGGTTTGACAAAGAAGCTAAAACCATCCAGTGGTAAAAAGATAGCATATTCAACAAATGGTACTGGTTTAAGTGGAGGTCGGCATGTAGAAGAATGCAAATTGACTCATTCTTATCTCCTTGTACAAAGCTCAATTTTTGATCTCTCAAAATCAACTCGATTGTTTGGTGAGGCTCAAGTATGTTTGCAATTATGAACTGGGTTAGGCAAGGTTAATTTTAAATACTATTTAAAATTGCATGTTTCTTAACAACTTAGTAAGCTGGCTTTGAATGAGGGTCTAAGTATAATCAGTTTTAAAGTGTATTTGCTTTTTAGTTTTAATGGACAATATAAAAATATTAGCGCACTGTAAGTGGACAAAGAGACACGTTGTTGTTGTTGTTCTTACATCAGTCAGGGGCAAAGCAGATGTTAATCCTTTGTTCATAGTAGGTTGATGCCTGGCTTAGTGACCAAAGCTATCTTATGCCTAAGACTCATCAAATCAATTCAAATCAAAGTTTCCCTTTGGTGATATCCACAGTGCTCTAATTCTTGATTTCATTGATAACAGGTCAGGGACATTGTGAAAAATAATCAGGTAGGATACTTATGATCTATGCACTCTTAGATGTATATAATTTTGCTGAAAAAATTGAAAAGAAAATGAATGGTCTAAATCAGTTACCTCAAACCTAACACTAAATGTTTTAATTATATGAGTTTACCATTATCTTCTAGAGACTTGCATAAAGGATGGTGCTAACCACAATGGATAAGGTTTGGCAGTATGAACTTACTGCTTCCTCTGTTAGGAGAGAAGTAGTTCACTAGCTAAAAAAAAAATCTTTCTTTTACTTTGACCATTAGTACATCTCATTTTTTAGCAGTTACTGTATTAATCCTCATAAATATATACACACTAAAGCCATCCTGTTAACCATATCGAGATTTACATTTATTTGCTTTGTTCAAAATCAATGTGGATATTTTTATATAAAAACACTTTTTATTTAATTAAAGAGTTGATTAGTGTTAGTGATCCCACTAATCAACTAAAACAAAAGAAGAAATTATACAACCAATATTGGAAAGAAAGAAACACACAGGAAAAATTACATGGTTTGTTTTAAATAATTCCACATTTTTGATAGAGCCACACATCCTTTCACTGTCTTGCACATTATAATGGTGTCTGACTCCCTCTTGAATCTGAGTACAAGAATAATCAGAGAGAAGCAATGAACAATTTTACTACAGGAAATCTAATCTAAATGACAAATTTTCATTACATAAAGTGAGTATCATAATAGTAGTTTAATAAGCAGGCAATGACTTTTATTGGAACATTATAAATATTTCTATTAACACATGACATTCTCAAAGTTTAAGAATAAGTTTGAAAACCATAAAAAAAGCTTCTTAGTTTAGAATTTGCTTCTTGTCTAGAGAGATAGCTCAGTGGTTATGAGCACTGACTGCGCTTCCAGAGGTCCTGAGTTCCATTCCCAGCAACCACATAGTGGCTCACAACCATCTGTAATGGGGTCCGATGCCCTCTTCTGGAGTGTAGCATTTGCTTCTTTGTGTAGTATTTCTTTATGTAATGAAAATATTTAAGGAACTTCAAAAGGATAAATAAAGCTAAATTTATAAGTTAGCCAGGCAGATGCTATAGCCAACCATTGGACTGGGCATGGGGTCCCCAATGGAGGAGTTGGAGAGCAGTCCAGAGGAGCTGAAGGGGTTTACAGCCCCATGGGAAGAACAACGATGTTGGCCACCCAGACGCCCCAGGACTCCCAGGGACTAAACCAGCAGCAAAGGGGTACACATGGTTCCAGCCAAAAATGTGGCAGAAGAATGCCTTGTCAGGCATCAGTGGGAGGACTGGTCCTTGGTCAGGTGAAGGCTAAATAGATGCCCCAACAAGGGGAAATTGAGGGGGGGGAGGTGGGAGTGGGTCGGGTGGAGGGGCATATACTTGGAGGCAGGGAGTGGGAGGAGAGGTTGGGGGGTTTTGGGGAGGGGGGAAACTGGGAAAGGTTTTACCACTTGAAATGTAAATGAAGATTATATTCAATAAAAAAAAATCAAAAAAAAAGTTAGCCAGGCCAGAAAAGACAGTGTTAAATGAAGAAAAATATCACATTTTTACTCTGGTTAATATAAACACACAATGAATGTATGTTTCTCATAGCAAGAAAAGCATGATGACATTTAAGAAAGAAACCTTGTCAAGTTGCATGTAAAGATAGACAACAATAAGGTCAATAAGGCTAAAATATTCACTAGAAACAAATAGTTAAGAATGAAAACTATTCTTTATTCTCTGAGATCACTGACATTTTTGTCACAAAGTATGTAATAAAATTTCATAACCAGATTGATGACTAGATAGGCTATTGTAATTAAGCAAAATATGAATACCTCATGATCAAGCTGATTGCTTTTGTTTCAAATTTTTATCCAAATTAATTTAAATTAACCCAGGACCCCAAAAATCACAAGGTCATATTTCTGCATATTAATGAGAATTAGAGAAAAATGGAAGGATGTGCACCCTAAAGAAATGTCATCAAAGTTACTTTCTCCAGTTTTCACCAAAGGTCTAAATATATCTTGTTAATATGCTTTTTGACTATTTTTAAACATGGTAGGAATGGAACCAAGGACTTAATTGTATTTTTTTCTTTTTATATTCGATATTTTCTTTATTTACATTTCAAATATTATCCCCTTTCCCGGTTCCTATCCCACAAAAATCATAATCCCATCCCCCTGCCCCTGCTTCAATAAGGGTATTCCCCCTACTCAGCTATTAAAAACAATGAATTCATGAAATTCATAAGCAAATGGATGGAACTAGAAAATATCATCCCGAGTGAGGTAGCCTAGTCACAAAAGAACACACATGATATGCTCTCACCGAAACGTGGATATTAGCCCAAGTGCTCGGAATACCCAAGATACAATTCACAGACCATATGAAGCTCAAGAAGAAGGAATACCAAAGTGTAGATGCTTCAGTCCTTAGAAGAGGGAACAAAATACTCACAGGAGCAAATTTGGAGACAAAATGTGGAGCTGAGACTGAAGGAAAGGCCATCCAGAGACTGCCCCACCTGAGGATCCATCCCATATACAGACACAAAACCCAGACACTATTGTGGATGCCAAGAAGTGCTTGCTGACAGGAGTCTGATATGGCTGTCTCCTGAGAGGCTCTGCCAGAGCCTGACAAATATAAATAAGGATGCTTGTAGTCAACCATCAGACTGAGCACTGGATCCCCAATGGAGGAGTTAGAGAAAGGACTGAAGGAGCTGAAGGGGTTTGCAATCCCATAGGAAGAACAACAATATCAACCAAGGAGAGCTCCCAGGGTCTAAACCACGAACCAAAGAGTCAACCCGGAGGGACCCATGGCTCCAGCTGCATATGTAGCAGAAGATGTCCTTGTAGGGCATCAATGGGAGAAGAGGCTCTTGGTCCTGTGAAGGCTAGATGCCCCACTGTAGGGGAATGCCAGGGCAGGGAGGCAGGAGTGGGTGGGTGGGTGGGGTAGCACCCTCATGAAAGCAGGGGGAGGGGAATGGAATAGGGAGTTTCTGGAGGGGAAACTGGGAAAGGGGATAATATTTGAAATGTAAATAAATAAAATATCCAAAAAAGAAATTAAACAAACATATGAAAAGATATAGCAGAAATATATTAATAAAGGCAGGAAACTAAATCTTAAAAATGAACATGAGATTTTTTCATGCATACAAACTACGTATTATAAAAATCAAGAGGTTAAAAAGTAGATTTTAATTCCTACCAATTTATCTGTATAAATTTCTTCAATTTTATCAGAGATATTTTCCATGTAAATCTTCAATTTTATTAGAAAATGTTTTTACTTCTACTTTCAGTCAATTTAGGAATATTTTTATGCCTACCATCTTATCTGTATAATTTTTCATGAAATAGTTTTAACGTGTTTTTCTATATATTTCTTGAGTTTTATCAGAAATATTTTCCTTGCAGATTTTCAATTTTATCAGAAAGTGTTTATAATTTCACTTTCAATCAACTTGGGAATATTTTTATGCCTACCATTTTATCTGTATAATTTTTCCATGAAATAATTAATCTTAATGTGTTTTTCTACATATTTCTTCAATTTTATCAGAAATATTTTCCATGTATATTTACACAATGGAATGCTACTCAGCAATTAAAAACAATGAATTCATGAAATTCTTAGGTAAATGGGGAACAGGGGGAGGGAAGAGGGCTTATGGGACTTTCAGGGAGCGGGAGGGAATCAGGAAAGAGAAATCATTTGGAATGTAAATAAAGAATATAGAAAATAAAAATTAAAAAAATTTAAAAAAATAAATAAATAAATAAAAAATAAAAATAGATTTGGCCTAATAAAACTACTAGGAAGATAATTCCATATCATTCATTATGAACTGATTTTCATATAATTAAGCTTGCATCTAAACTAAACATTGTCTCTTAGAAAATAGTATATCTAATAAATTAAAACTGTTATATTTAAATATCCAATCACTTTACTCATTAAACTATTTCCTTGGTGGTACACAGATGAAAGTGTACTGATGACAATATATTAAAGATTAGGTGGGAAGTTTTTCTGCCAAAGAACTACAATAAAACATTAATGACAATTTCCCAAAAGTTCAGAAAATGATTTATGTATATTTAACCTTAAAATTATACTCTCACATATTATATCATGGATATAGACATATTAGAAGCATATATTATACATATATACAAATTCTTGTAAAACTTGGCTTTTCTTTTTTGTATATGTACATTTCTATGAAAGAAAAATATAGAATTATAAATGAAAATAATTGTTACTCCTATTGCCAGAATTTTTCTCTTTAAAAAATTCCTTTACTTGAAAAATGTATAAAAGTAATGTGATTCCAGACTGAAGCTTTAATCTCCAGTCACTTCCATGAGAGAAGGGTAGATCAGAGAGTATAATTTGCCTTTATCATACAGCTCATCTCCTATGTTGACAAAAGAAATCCATATGTTAGTTTTTCTTGGACAAATGTGACCCCATACTGATATGACACTTTATTTTTTCAGCTGTGTAACAACAGCATAAAAGCAAATGTTTTATAAGCTACATAAGAGTCCATGAAATTTTTGCAATGATACATGCAAGCCAGCAGTCATTTAACAGTAAAATTTGAGTTCATTGAAAAAGACATATATGAATATCTTTAATTGAATCACAGGCTTATCTTTTATTTATTTCATACATTCAGGGTAGCCTTCATCTTTTTAGCATTCTCAGCAAAACTTTTTAACAGTCTAGAAAGAAAAAACTGTTGTGAATTCTAGAGTCCTTTGTCTTATATCCATCTTTACTACGTTTTTAGTAAGATTTCTTTCAGTTTGATGTGACATTTATCTAAGTGTGGAAAATTTGTGGGGTTTTTTGTTTTATCATTTATAGTATTTATCAGTTAAAACAATATGAGAAATAGAATCGTCGCTGTACTACTTTAGTACATGCTAACTCTAGAACTTTGCCCTATTGCTTTGGATTTACAGCCTCCATTTAGCTAGTATGATATTCACCATACTGGCTTTAAATATCCTCTACACAAAAAGAGAGTACAGCTATGTCTCATAAAAGGAAAATAATAAAACATCCTTCATGTAGTTTAATTCATTTTACTTCATTTCAACTACTCTGAACAATTTCAGCAGCCATTACCCTGGAATGAAACCCTAAAAAGGATGTTTGTTGTTGTTAGCCATAGTTCTAATACCCTTTTCCTCCTTTGCCTATGTTTTGATAAAAACTGACTAGTTTATAGCTAGATACTTGTTTTAGTTTATGAACTAAAAGACTTAGCAGATAATAGTCAAAGACGTAAAAGTAATATCCACCTTGAACATGTTGCAGAATATTTTATAAACTGAGATCAGTTTATGTTTCAAAAAAGTAATGGGAAAAATCTCCTTGGTCAATTCTAAAACTAGGCAATTCCTAGGCTGAAGTTGAAATAAAAGCATGCCACTATTTTAATCTTAAGATTCATGAGAAGAAACTAGTTCAACATTTTTTTTCCAAAAGTCCTTGTTCCTAGCAATAGGACTGAACCTTTTACCATTTTGAAATGAAACAAAAATCACAATAAAATTGTAATGGAAATTGAATACAGAATATATTTAAGTTAACTAAACTTCTCAAGGCAGATGATCAGTGTATTCAGAAGTGAAAACTCAACTCTCATTTTAAGATGCTCACGAATTTTAAGAATGTGAATGTAACTGCAGGGATGGAAATGGAGAGGAGCCTGAGGAAAAGAATATCCAGTGACAGGCCCAAAGTGTGATCCAGCTCAAGGGGAGACCTCAAAACCTGACACTATTACTGAGACTATGATGCACTCACAAAAAGGAACTTATCATGACTGCCCACTGAAAGACCCAACAAGCAGCTAAAAGAGATAGATGCAGATATTTGCATCCAATCAATGGGCAGAAGCTGCTGACCTCTGTGGTTGAATTAGGGGAAAGCCGGAAGAAGTTGAGAAAGAGGGCAACCCTGTAGAAGGACCAGCAGTCTCAATTAACCTGGATCCCCCAAGATCTCTCAAACACTAGACCACGAATCAGGAAGCATACATGAGCTGATATGAGGCCCCCAACACATATACAGCAGAGGACTACCAGGTCTGGGTTCAGTCAGAGAAGATGCACCTAACCCTCAAGAGACTGGAGGCCCCAGGGAGTTTAGATGTCTGGTGGGGTGTAGGGTCGAGGGGAGGGGGCATCCTCATGTAGAAAGGGGAACAGGCAGGAGGTATGGGATGTGGAACAGTTGGAAGTTGGAATGGGAGGGGAATAAAAGGAAAAAAGAAAAAAAACAGAAAAAAATAAAAACAGAAAGGAAAAACCTTAAAAGTGAAAAATAAAACTTTAAAGGCAGTATGGGTATTCTGAACATATGAAAAACAAAAACAAAAACAAAAAAAGAATGTGAATGTAAAATGTTTTGAATAGAGAACTAGCAAGCCAAAGAAATAAGAAATAAGAAACCATTTAAATTTGATTTTGATTACAAAGAACAACACCCTTCTCAAAATATCAACTTAGGACTCTCTGAAGACTACTGCTATAGGCAGAAACATACTCTCCAAGTTCTTCAGGTGGTAATGGGCCAAAAAATAAAAATGAAAAAAATGAATCAGTTGAAAATCCTTTCCTCTCCTCATCTGAAATAATTCTTTGTAATCTGTTGATATTCTATAAATTATATTTTCCAATATTGTTTCCAAGAAATATTGCAAAGTTCTACTACTAAAATGTCATGTCCAATATCAATGTTTAACTGATAACAGCCATTTTTAAAAGAATAAGAATGGTTAGCTAAATTTGATATTTCTATGTAATCTGGATCATATGCTATTGTTGAAATTCAGTATGGAAGGTGATTAATAATTTACAGACTATATATGCATCATAAATAATCATCAGATATATATGTGCATTCTCAGCAGGGAAACAGTGAGTAATCAAGTACATACAAATGCAATAAACAAATAACTTCTTAATATACTTCTCAAGATTTTTGTTTATTAGAAGAGTTAAGTACAGTTTAGAAACACATATGTTCTTGACTAAATTCTTAAAATTGCACTCACTTCTACATAAATATGAACATCTCTGTCCATGCTCACCCATTAAGTGAAAAAGGTGGCTAAAAGGTCTGCAAGTACAATTTCAAAGAAAATGCACTTGATAAATGAAGAACCACATTTCTGTGTAAAGAAGACATACAAGCTTCACAGGAGTACACTTCTTTCAAGGCCTTACTTCTAGGCATGTCAAAATGGGAACATCAGTCTGGCATTCAATACTTTAGAATGTGTACACAAAAGACGATAAATAACTACGATTTCAACAGTCAAATGAACAACAAAGGGCTATTTCTCCAAGGTCTGTATGTCCCTTTGGCAGAGAGACAAACTGTAATGTCCCTTACAGTCCCTTAGAGTGAGCACCTTTCCTAGAAAACAAAAGTTGTCAAGATGATCTGTGAACTGATAGCAAGTTCCTCATTATAAAGGCATCTCCCAATTCTATTTACAAATACAAGAAAAATAGGAATTTATTTCACCTAACATCAAATAAATGATGGGAAGTATATAGGGGGTGCTTTCTACTATGCATACATACAAAAGGAACATATATTTATTTAATACAGATAATATGTAAGGTTAATTTTCAGCACCAGAATTTAAAGTTTCCTTGAACTCAGTGATTGAAATTCATTCATTACTGGGATATCAAATTTTTTCATGAATACAAACCCAAAAAATATTTTATAAAAAATACAGAAAATAAGAGAAATCAAAAGATATAGATTAAAAAGAAGAAAGAAATTCTCCTTTGATATTTCACATTTAAAAAAGGAACAAACATGAAGTATTTGGTGTTCGTGGTGTGGCCATACTTCAGTCGTCTATTGTTCACTGGAAAATGTCCTGTGATTGAGTAGCATTTAAATAATACTGAAATTTTACTTTTATTACTATCTTGTCCATAAGTTACATTTCAAACAATAATGTATATTTAGGATCACAGTCATCAATTCATAAGAAAACTATAGAGATATTGCTTATAAATTTTTGTGGCAAGTTTACATTATATCATAACTTGATATTTGTACCACCTCTGAATATTCTTCTGAATGTCATCTTTTTATCATTTGTTTTGGGCAATTTTCTCCCTCAGTCATGTTGAGCTCTGGTCCCTCTTAATTGGTCTCCTTTCAGACAGGGCTGTTGAAATTTCTCCTTTTATTATTTTGACAGTTGTCACATTTTTCCTCTTCTCCATGAATTTCTTTGTAGATGTTGTTTCCTTTGAGTTAGCTCTGCTATATAAACAACATTTTTGTCCAATTGACTAGCCATGTGTTCTCTTCACTAGACTTCTTTTTAACACCACTGAATAAAATATGAAATTGAATCTTCCTTTTGAGGTTCTTCAGCCACTGTTACTATCAACAGGACATTCTCTGAGCAATGGTCACTGTTCTTCTAGATCCCTAATTATCTAAGAAATACCATTGAGGAACAAGTCTATGGACCTGGATCTCTCAACATCTAGGCTCAGTAGGGTTATTTTGTATAAAATTTCTGAAAATACCTAATCACAGCCTATCTTAACCATCACCTTCTTCTGGAGGCACAGGTCATTAGTCCATGTGGTAATGTTAAGCTAGATCTTGTTCATTCTGGACTTCTAGAATGTTCTACTAATGTTGTTTAAAATTCATAACTTTATGAATCATGTTATCTTTTAGAATTGATCCATTGTATCAGGCTATATAAATCTGAAGGAATAATTTTTCAGGTATCCAAATCTTGGTAATGTTTTAGAAAACTTATTTTGACATGTTTTAACCAAAGTTAATATAGTACTACCACAGAAAAATGATATCATTACAAGTTTATTAAAGTGAATTGTGTCCACCCCAAATTATTATGTTGATTTGTTAACCTCTTACATGTGGAGATATTATATTTAAAGAACTAATTAAACTTAAATATGGTCATAAAGATAATTTTCTAATCAGCATGGCCAATGCCTGTATAAGAAAGGGGACTGCAAATCTCTCTCCATTCAGGAGCACAGGAGGAGTTAAAAGAAAAAGAGGGGGTATAAATGATATAAGGATAATACCTATGCATACAATTCTCAAAAAAATGAAAAATAAGCTAATATTACAAAAATGAATCTATCATACGATGTAGTCACCACTTTACTACTATATATTGAGAAGTACAAATAATCATTTTGAATAGTTATCTACATACCTATGTGTATGGAAGAATTATTCACATTAGCCAAACCATTGAGATGATCCCAAATGTTCATCAGTGGATACATCAATATGAAAACTGTGGGACGTACACATACATACAATGCAATAATATTCAGACAAAAGTTCTGTCATATATCAAAAAATAGAGAAAACTTGAAGACATTAGTTAAGTAAAATAAGCTAGCCAAAGAAGAGGAACATGATACATTCCATTTATATGATAACACAGTGAAACTCACACAAGTAGTGAGGGAAATGTTAGCTGCTATGTTCTGAGGAGAAAGGAAAATGAGCAGCTTTTCAGTGGGCTGTGTTTTGGTTGTACAAGATGATTAAGAGCTCTGCTGTACAACAAAGTGCCTATAATAAGCATCATGTACTAAATCCTTAATTTTTCTGAAGAAGTATGACTTTTAGTTAATTTTCAAACATACACAAAACAGGAGGAGGAAATTGTTATAGATATGATTGGGGTTATGATTTCATGTGTGTATGCAGATTTTCAGATCTTTCCAATTTTATGCAAATATGTGTATAGATTTTATATGAGAAACAGATTTTGCCAAAACTATTATGTATTCCCATGCATAAATACAGATGTCTTTTTACTATAAGCATTTTACTTGCAATTTTAACCAAAAATCATAAAGATAAATCACATATATACTTTTTTCAGAAAAACTTAAAAAGCAAAACTGAAATTCAGTACAATACTGAATTCTTATTTAATTTTTTATTTTAATGTAGTATATAATTCTATATCTTAACTAGAGAATATCCCCTGTTCTTGACAGTTGAGAACACAGGAATCCTTTTCCTACAGAATGTTCCCATTAAAAAACAAACCATGAAGATGGGCCTAACATTCTAAATACATCAACTCAGAGTCTCCTATAAGATCCTTCCCTCCTCCCTTGTTATCCCTTTTCTTGTTTTCAAACACAAACACACACACACACACACACACACACACACACACACACACACACACACAGAGAGAGAGAGAGAGAGAGAGAGAGAGAATCTCACAAAGGCACACACACAAGTTTTTAAAACTAGGCTCTATGTATAAGAAAAATATAGTCTTTTTCTTATTAGAAATGAATTTACAACTTATTAATGGTTCTTATAGTAGATAGTCATGTTATTTGAAATATTTTGATTATGATATTAAAGGCTAGTGTAAATTATACTTGTTTGAAACAGAATACTTACGATATATAGGGAATATAGTTGTTATCTTTATTCAATTTTTTTACCTCTTTGTTAATTCTACTACTTTTTGCTTCTTTCACTGTAAAATTGTTCATAAGCAAAATCTTGCACTTTAAGAATATGTTGAAGTTGATAATTCCGGTATATTTATTTTCCTCTTGTTACTTTAAACTCTTTATATCTATTGTTACTTATTTTGCTATTTCTGCCGCTATTTGATCATTTCTGTTTTCCAAATAATTTTGAAAAACCCTTGAAGCAGCATATGTTCAATCCACCATTAATGCCAATCAATTTTATCATAAATAAAACCACCATTGCTGAAAACAACACGAAAACAATTTACCTTCCTCCCAAAGTTAGAATGAGTTGTATATGTTTATATTATCTCATGCCACGCTTTTTCCATTCAAAATTAAGTGGTCATAATCTGTCCATATATGCTAATCCAAATATGTATCATATTCACAATGAACAATACACTTAAATGTGTTTTTGTAGTAAAATATTTTTCCTATTACTAACACTAGAATTTACTTTGAATATTTATGTGTTGTTCCAAATCTACTTACAAATGCTGAATTCATGCTGCCATGGCCCTACTAGTTGCCATCCACAGTGCCTCCCAGAAGGACATGGACATTTGAAATTTCTGTGTGCTCATCTATAGTTTGAGACAAAAGTTGTGAACATGATTGCCATTGCAATTTGTCTTTAAATAGTTCTATATATTTCATTGAGAGGAAGCATATTAAAGTTTCTCTCAAAGAGCATACTAACTTGCATGTAGCTTCTTTATGTAATTAGGCTGCATTACTCTCTAACCATTTGTGAACCTGTAATGACCAGCTTTAACACCCCTAGACCAGGTTCTATCAACTTAAATCTGGAGTAGTAATATTTTGGCCTCTGCCTCAACAAAAGTGAATTTTACTTTTGGTTGGGTAACATAGTATCACCTTCATTCTATACTCAACATGGCATTTAAAACAATTGTCCCTCTAACTATTGACCCTGAGAATGCCTTGTTATTTTTAAACTTATGAAAGTACTAAAAGAGTTTTGTACTATCATATGCTATCAGTTGATTTTATCTGAAAAATAAATGCATACTAGAGTATTTTTGCTGAGCTACAAACAAATAAAAACAGACTAAAGCAACACAGGTAACAATAGTGTAGTATATATTTAACATTTTTTAAAAAAATAGAATTCATTATTCCTACTTCAAAAATTATCTAGTAAAATTATGGCTTGATTGAAGCTTCAATAAACACATATATCAAATATCACATTATAACTAATAAGCATATGCAATTATTATTTGTCTAATGAGATGAAATGAGAAAGGATAAATCAAGAATATAATTTTAAAGAAACCAAGATAATATCTAGAAATATAGCCTTTAACTCTACTGAGACTTGGTCTTAACAAACAACTTTTGTATAAAGTAATAGAACAATATATTATAATCAATTGAATGTGAATGCATTCATGGTTAATTATTAAATTATCTGAACTTCATGATATATCTTTTTCCATGGAAATAACAAATTACTTCTAAATGTTTTTATATAAAGAGAGTATTTTCATTCTATCATTTGTTAAATAAACCATAGAAAGCTCTAATTTGTATACATTTATTTGACCAACCAACCTGTTTTATTCTCCTTCTACTATGTGAAACACAAAATATTGATTAATGAAACTCAGGCCCATTTGTTCTAACCAAAGCTATGAGAATCAATATTCTGAAGGTCAAATGATGCTTTACAAGTACAAAGTAATCAACTAAAAACACTGAATGTTCAGCATTTTCAAACTTGTTATTAAGAGCAATCTGAGAGGAAGAAAAGGGTCCATTAGAGATTGTTAACAATAAGCATGGTATGCAAATTTTAGGAATGTTTATCCAGAAGCAATGTGAGTAATAAATCATAATAACACATGGAAAAGAGCTAGAAAGCTATTGAAACAAGCCAGGAGTGTGATGGGAACTGGCCAGAAACAGAAACTAGGAAACGGGAAGGAAAAAGGGAAAATGTAGTTTTTTCAACATTGAAAGGAAAATCTGAGTAAAATAGACTAAATAATTATAAATGGAATCAAAATTCAACTAAACAAAAACTTTAAAATTTTCAAATAGGAATCACAGATATTTTATACAAAAATTTGAAAGGATATATTTATTTTATATGCAGTTAAAATGTGCAAGTATGAACACTGAATCAAAGGAGAATACTCTGACTTCAATGTGGGAAATTAGGAGGAAATGCTAATGAAACTGTGAGCAAGCTAAAGAAAAAAGTTATTGTTTCTGGGGTTTGTACTTCATTTCTGAAGTGGTGATGCTTAATAACAAATTTTTCAGGACAGTGAAATGAAAAAGAATAATAGAAAAAGAAGTACAAACTTTTGTTTTGATTTAGACCCAACAGATGATTAAGGAATTAAGAGAGAAATAGAAAATTAAAATGACACAAAAGGTGACGTTGAAAAAGGATTCTGAATCTTTTCAAAGGCTATAGGAAATTCAAAAGAATCAAGAATTAAAATCAAATTTTAACAAATTTTTGATGTCATGATGAAACTAATCCAACATAAAGAAGACGAACTGCCACTACCACTGAATACATTAGGAAACCAAATGAAAAGAAACTGGCCATGGTGGCACATGTCTGTGATAGCAGCATAATGGGTAGGAATGGGGATACAGAGAAAGGGGAATCAAAAGTTCCGAATACATCTTGGCTACTTAAAGACATAATAAAACAGAGGAAAAGGACAGAATAGAGAGATTGAGAGAATGAAAGGAAAGAAGAAATAGAAGAGAGAGGTAGGAAGGAACAAGAAAGGAAGGGTGAGGAAAGGAAAGGGAGAAAGAAAAGAAGAAAAACAAATGATTAGAAAATCTTTCAATAGGACCTCATGAAACTGAAAAGCAACTTTATTTAGACAAATCGTCAGCCTACAGAATGGGAAAATGTTTTGCCAACTACACAGCCGTTAGAGGACTAATATCCAAAATATTTAAAGAATACAAGACACTAAATATCAAGAAAACAAAGAACAATTTTAAAACGGGGTACAGAGCAAAAACAAAAATTCTCACTAGAGGAAAAACAAATGACGGAGAAACAATGAAAAGTTCAATATCCTTAGCAATCAGGGAAATGCAAATCAAACTTACTTTGAGAATCTTACACTGGTCAGAATGGGTAAGATCAACCAAACAAGTGACAGCTCATGGGAGAATGTGGAGTAAGAATTGCTGGTAGGAGTACAAACTCATGCAGTCACTATGGAAATTAGTGAGGCAGTTCAAGATGATGGGAATTGACCTACATCAAGATCCAGCTATATTGTTCTTGGCTATTTATCCAAAGGACACTTCATCCTATCACAGGAACACTTGCTCAACTATGCTTATTCTTCTTCTCTTCATCATAGCCAGAAACTGTAAACAGCCTAGATGTCCCTCAGCAGATGAATAAAGAAAATGTGACACATTCACACAATCAAGTATTACTCATCCAGCAAAACATGACATGAAACTTGAGGGAAAATGGATAAAACTAGAAGAAAATAATACTGAGTAAGGTACCCAAATAAACAAATACGGCATGTATTTGCTTATATATGGATATTAGCTATGAAGTAAATGATAACCAAGCTATAGACCCAGAGATGTTGTGAGCCTAGCCTTTAACAGCTGAGCCATCTCTTGAGACTACAATTCAAAACAATTGGTATGTCCCTCAACAGAAGAATGGATAAAGAAAATGTAGTTTATTTACACAATTTACTCAGCTGTTAAAAAAAATGACATCATGCAATTTTCAGACAAATGGATGGAACTAGAAAAATAATCCTGAGTGAGCTAACCCAGACTCAGAAAGACATTATAGGTGGATATTAGCTATTAAGTCAATGATAGTCAAGCTACAGTACATAGAACCACAGAGGGTAGGAAGAGTAAAGGACTAGAAGGAACACATCTCATTATATAAGAGAAATAGAATAGGCAGAGAGTGACTGGGGGGGGCTGGAATTAGAAGATCAAGTGGGAGGGGAGAGAGGTTTATGGGATGGAATACAGGGAATGACAGCTAAAGTCAAGGAGCATTTAAGGGGTAATATGGAAACCTAATACTGTAGAAATTGCCTAAAATATATACATAGACATTAAGATGATCTGAATGAAATCTCTAAGTGATGGGGGAGACAGAGTCTCAACTGGACATCTCTTGTAACAAAATAAAGATTCCAATATGGGGATTGGGTTACATGTAATTGAGTTATTGGCCAAAGTGGTCACATGGGAATCTGAACAACTCAACCTGTTGCCAAGTCTATACTTTTTTCTCCAAAAACTGACAGCAAGTCATTACTTAAGACAGCACCCACACAAGTCATTGAACTTGGAAAAGTAGAGCTAGTGCCTACAAAGAGCCTTCACCCCGTGTTCTAGCATCTTTGGTATAGGAAGGAAGGTACTCTGCTTGCTATGAAAAGAGAAATGTAAATGTCAAACCAGGAATCCATACCTGACCCTGCTGAGGTGAACAAGAACCTGAAACTAAATAGCCAGGGAAGTAGGGTAAAACCAAATACTACTGGTCTAAAACATGTGGTGATAAAATGACTCCTAATGATATTCTCCTTGTTCAGCCATTACCAGAGAAACTTTCTTCTAAAGTAGATGTGAATAAAAATAGAAATCCATAGCCAGTTATTACACAGAGAGTGAGAGATGTTGGAACACCTGGCCTTAAATATCATGTCTCTAGCAAATCCTTCCCCTCAGGGCTCAGAGAAACCCCACCCTATGGAAGAAGAGTCAGAGAGAATGTAAGAGCCAGAGTCAATGAAGAATATCAAGAAAAAAAGGTCCTCTAAATAAACCTAAGCAAAGTTCATATGAACTCACAAAGACTGAGGCAGTTTGCACAGGGCCTGCCTGGGGCTGCACCAGATCCTCTGAATGTATATTATGGCTTCCAATTTAGTGTTTCTATTGGATTCCTGAGTGCATGAACAAGTGGAGCTGTGATCTTGTGCCTTCTCTTGGATTATTTGATTTCAGTAAGATTGTCTTGTCCAACTTCAATGTGATAATGTTTATCTCATATTTTATTTTGTTATATTTTGAATGAATGAATGAATGAATGAATGAATACCTGGCCACGAGGGTATAAGTTAAAAACTGATCTGTCATTTATATCTGTCCAGAGAGATAAAATCAATTTTCACAATAGAGTGACTGTTACCATGTAACTTCTCATGTGTTTATGTATCAATTAAAAACCAAATATATATATATATTTTTTTTGTGACAGGGTTTCTCTGTGTAGCCCTGGCTGTCCTGGAACTCACTGTGTAGACCAGGCTGGCCTCGAACTCAGAAATCCTCCTGCCTCTGCCTCCCAAGTGCTGGGATTAAAGGCGTGCGCCACCACCGTCCGGCTCCAAATATATTTTTAAATGCTAAAATTCATATGAGTAAATGTGTCATTGAAAATGTTTAAATAAGTAGATTCTATAAATAAAATTTGATTGTTTAATATTTGATTGTGTAATATGGTAGGCATATTTCACAAGCAAGTATCATTATTTTTATTCCTTTTTCAAAACTATTTATTCCATGTGTGATATACCTATGTGTACTTTCTTACATATGTACACAGTATGTATGGGGTGTATTTGTGTGTGTGAGTATGTGTGGTTGTGTGTGTGTTGTGTGTGTCTTTTGTATATGTACTGTGTGTGTGCATGCGCATACAGGCCACACACACACACACACACACACACACACACACACACGTGTGCTTATGGAAGTCAGACATCAATATCAAATCATTTCCTCTATCAATTTCCATCTCAGTTTTTGAGGCAGATTTCTCTTTGAACCTGGAGCTCACCATTTTGGCAAGACTAGTTTGTCAGCTAATACCAAGGATCCTCTCATATCTCCCTCCCCTATCATTTCCAATACATGGCATTGTTCTTCCTGTACTTTATTTATGTGCTGGTGTCATACATAGGTTCTTACGCATGTGTGGCAAGCATATTGCCCAGAAAGTTCACTCTTAACTTAATCACCTTTATTTTTTAATTACCAATGGACTTTCACTTGTGTCAATGCCTTTGCTAGATAAACTTTAGTTTTCAATTTTTGAAATCAAATTTATTTTTACTGATGGGTACAGCCATACAAATACTAGTGGGGTCATGGAATATTTGCTATACAAAATACATAATTTTGATCCCTCTATATCACTACAAGAAAGAGAACGGGTGTGTAAAACACTGGTTGTTACTAATTTACTTGGTAAACGTTAGGCATCAAGTAAGTTGGAAGCATTCTATTATATCTTTCTGTACTAAATTTTCCTCTTTCAATTTTTGTAGAAATCAGTGATAGAAACAAATAGAATACTGTTAGGATATTGGCCTCAAGGGTCTAAAGGATGTATTAACATAAATAAGCCACCTGCCTTGACAGCACTACTGCTTCTGTATCTGCTAGGTAAACATTTCGATATGAAAATTAATTTCACCCATGATCTATCAAGTAACATGATTTGAGATTGGCAAAATAAATATCTTTGAACTGTGATTGATAGAAGTTTTCTACTGTATTAGAAACATATTTGACAGTAGTTTATTAGATCGTAACTTATCCAAGATCAGTAAGATGAGAAGTAAAACTTCCAGTTAATAAGACTATAAAAGAATCTATATATAGTTTACATTTGTAAACAATCAGGAAAAAATGTGAGAAAGGAAAAGAGTATTTTCCCACTAAAACTATAAAACCATAAAAAGAAAATAAGTTTTATTATAGAATGACTTTTAAGCTTCAACTTTAAAAACAATGTAGTTTGATGCATCAAAAATACCACAACTTATAAATATATATTAGGTACATCTTGAAATAATATGATTAAAGATAATTAAATTATAAATTCATCATAAAATACTCATATTTGTTAAATGATTTTCTCAGTCTAAACTACTCAAGATAAAAATTAGTAAAATAATACTGCAAATAAAATAATTATTATATGTATGAAACGCAAAAACATTTTTGTCATACTTGGTTTTATGGCTTCCAGCATACTAGATTGCATAATTTTGCAGAAAAAAATTAGAGTTCTCACAAAGAAAGTGCAGGGTAGCTGCTTGGTAGCTTCTTAGAAACAAAAACAACATAAGAAAGAATTGCAAGAAAGTGCAAGAGCTACAAAAGGAAATCTGTTCACTCTTTCAAAACTGACTAGATCCCTGGCTTTTGCCAAATAAACATGTAGCAATTCAGTGCACATTAATACCATCCAATGTAATGCATGCATTTTTTCACAGCTTTTGAAGTCCAGATGTTTTCTTACTTTAGTAACTTTAATAGATTGTAAACATAAACTTTATCCATAAACTGGACAGGGTCAATTCTTTTTTGCCATTAACTCTTAATAGTGTGCACACACAGAAGTTAGTGTGGTTGCCACAAAAGTGTGCATCACTTGTGTCAACAGCCAATTGAAATAAAATAGGCAAGTAATAATTGGAAACTCTCTTTTGAACTTACATTGCAAAACAATGTCTACATGTATTATTTAAATTTAAAAAAAACAAGAACTTGCCTTTCCAACTCTACTCAGTCATGATAAAAAGCTACATTAATGGAATTACAAATATTCAAAATTATCATTTTGTTAACTTGAAGTAAATTCCTAAACATAAGATAAAGGAGTTACACAATAAATACAAATGAATGCAAATGAATACTAGTCTTTTGACACTGTGTTCTTTGATTTAGGCATTCTATTTCTTTCATAAAAACCAGAAAAGGCTATTCATCATCAGAGCTGTGTTTGAGCCACAAAGTCTCCTATGACTCCCAATTCATAGTACACAAATTAGATATAACTTAATGAAGCAACAGTGTTAGACAGCCCAAATTTCCATCCAAATCTGCCCCAACAGTTCATATAGTTCACAAAAGGAGACTGATAAATGACACATCTATTCAGAGAAGTAAGGTTGGTTTAAGGGACTTTCGGGGAGGGAGGAAACGGGAAAGGGGAAATGATTTGGAATGTAAATTAAAAAAAAATAAAACAAAATAAATAATTAAAAGAAAAAAAAAAGAGGAAAAATATAACCTATACTTCGGAGTACAAATCAGCATTCAATTGCATGCAGAAAGCAACCAAAGCAGCACACTTTTTATGTGAGCAAGAATGTAGCTTCAACTCTAACAATGTTTCTCGAATGACTTCATTGTATTCTAAGTAAAGATAAAATACTTTTTGTTTGATTATTTCTTTTAAAAGCTCCTTTTTGGGGATTCATCTGGAGAGGAAAGCTCCAAGGTCACCTGTCAATAACAGAACAAACCCTCAGTAAATCACAGTGCTTCACAAATAAATTCCTCATCAGTAATTAAAACCAGGCCTCTCTGGCCCTGTGTTATCAGCTCATCAAATTCATTGCTCATCTAGAATAACAGATCCACATCTGCAGTCATTACAGCACGCCAGATAAATCAATCCTCTCAATGATGCTTTGAGCCATCTCTGCTCCCTTTTAACCAGCCCGATATTTATTTCCCCCTGACACTTCTGACATTCTATTTACTGTAGGCAAATGGAACTCATACAGCACCTTGTAATGGCTTTACCAAATCCCATTGTGGGGCATATCTTAGAAGACTAATGGTTGCAATAAACAAGGTTTTATGGTGTAAGTGTGAGCTTCCAACATTTTCCCTAGAATTTGACTTCTGCAGTGAAGGTTTATTACACTTGATTGCAGGTGGAATACTAGTAGACATTTAAAGCTTTGTTAATTAAGTTAAGAAAAAAACTTTTGAGCTGATGTCAGGATTTCTTGCCTTTTATATACTTTTAACTCAATTCTCTACTGATGTATTGTTAGACATTTACAGAACACAAGTCTTTACATGAATCTACTAGTAATACATTCCTTTGATTTTTGAGGGTTTTTTTTTTCCATGATAAATTATGGCTGGTTAAAAAAAGAAGTATGAAACTTATACTTGAAGGTAACACATATGTTAACAGAAAAATCCAAGCATTCAGAGTTTGGAATGGTTCTGTCAGTAAGGTTACTGCCTTGTAAGCAGAAGAACCTGATATTAAGCAGCCCAGGACCCAAGTAGAATGCCAGGCAGAGTGGAATCACACTTTTCATCATTCTAGCACTAGGGAGAGAGAAGAGATGAGAGGGGGGAGAGGAGATGAGAGGGGGGAGGGGGGAGGGAGGAAGGGAGAGAGAGAGAGAGAGAGAGAGAGAGAGAGAGAGAGAGAGAGAGAGAGAGAGAGAGAGAGACCCAGAGGCTCATAGGTCAGTCACTCTACTTTAATTGTAGAGCTCCAGGCCAATAATAGATCCTATCTTAAAGAAGGTAAACAGCATTCCTCAGGTTAGGGCAGTCACTTGTCCTTTAGGTCTCATAAGCATATACAAGGGAACAGGAGACACAGGAGGGGAACAGTTAAAGTGCTTGCATTTTAATCAAAAATAGCTTTTGTAACTAAAGCTCAATATGCAATTCAAAAAATGTTAATGGTGGACTGGATGATGGCTTCCTGGGTAAAGCTCCTGCCATCCAACCACAGGGACCAGAGTTCAAATCAGTAGTATGCATCTACTACACAGTGTTCCTATGGTAAGACAGGAGGCAGAAACAGAAGATTCCCTTGAAACTGCACACAGAGGCTAATGAAGATATGCTTGTCTCAATCAAGGTGGGAGACAAGGACTAGTTAGCCCCAGAGGTTGTCCTTCACACATATACCCTTAAATGCACTCACCAATACTGATACTCACATGTGCATAAACACACCTACACACACACATTTTTAAGTTATTTTATTTATTTACATTTCAAATGTCCCCCTTCCTGGTCCCCCCTCCAAGAGCACCCCACACCATACACCTCTGCTTCACCTCTAAGAGGATGTTCCCCCACCCACCCACCCACTACATCCACATAAAGGCTGAGATATCATACATATACATTATATACATACGATTTTAAAAGGTTAATAGTAAGCACAATTTCTTTTAACAAAATTGATATTATTAGAGTTTTTGTGTTCAGAGTGAAATAATGTTGTGAAGAAAAACAAAACTAGCAACTTTAAAGACTGCATTCCTCCACTCAGTAAAATATTGGATGGTTCTGTGCAGTGTTGACCACTAACCTGTACTACCTACCATGAGGATAATTATGTGGGTTCAAGAGAGATTTATTAAATTAATGCCACGATTTTAGTGGACCTTAATTCTAGCATGTAATAAGTTTATTTCCTTATGTCACAATAATATTTGCATTAAACACTGCCAACTTCTTTTGTTTTCTTTTTTCTTCATAATCACAAAACTAAAAAGCATGCAATGGGTTATGAATACTGAGATCATTTTCTGAACATTCATTCAAAGTTGCAATAGTTTTTGCCTCAATGAAAATTCTTGAATTATCCCTCTGTCATCATTGTATACTGATTCTCCTGCTTTCACAGGCCAACGTTTCAGTAAATTGGATTTTGGAATATTAGCCTAAAGAATTGAGTTGTTGGTCCACAATGCCCAGAGGGTGGAATACCTGTCCTGTCCCCAAGCCTCTTGCCACACATTCAGGTGGAAAAGGGAAAGAAAAACCATATTCGAAGTTCAGACTTTAAGGATGCCTATGTAATGTGCCTTATATGGAAATTATGCATATGTTTTCTGAGGACTTTGTGGTAGAACAACAGTAAAAATATTCTGAGTAACATAAATATGCCTATGAAAAATGTACTAGATCACAAGAAGCTAGATATTTGAAAATAAAAGTTTTACTTTTGCTTTCACTGAACACTCTAGATGATCACATAAAAAAATCCACTTTGGTTGACCTCTTTTATTTAAAAGAATAATCCAAGAAGAAAACACACTTGATATAAAAGGTTTTATTTTTCCAGTAGACTGAATGAGATCACCATGTTCACTATCTCTATTTGTACATGTTATGAAAGTTGTCATTTATTAAAGGGCATATTAGGGAATCTTTCCTCCAATATATATCTTCTCAATTTTAGCTGTCTAATGAATACAATCAAAATAAACAAATCTCCACATCCTATATGACAGCCTCACATTTATAAAAGTAAACACCTCAAGATTCTTTCCTGTGAAATAGGAGGAAAAAGCAGACTAAATGATGCAACTGCGCGCTAAAGAAAATAAGAAACTGAACTGCCCTCATTTATTTATACATGCAATGCTAAAACTGGCCACCAATATGCCAGTCAGAATAATGTTAACAACCATTACTCTACTTTATATTTCAGACTCTCCAAAATGGAAAGCTAAGCTTCATAACATTCTGTATGAGGTGGTTAAATATTATTACACTTTACAGTAGGTAAATTCAAGAACAATGGGTATGAAGTTGGATGCTAAAAGTCGAATAGGAAGTTTATGATGAAACTAATAATATAATTCATGAACCCTGATCCTCCATTCTTAACACCAGCAATTTTGCCAGTTTTATTGGTCATGCCACAATAACAAAATATATTCTCTGATAGCAGTTCAAAAATTTTATACAAATATACTACTTGGCCAGGAATACCAACCCACAAGTAGATACAGATAAGAAACCATACTATCAAAACCTAACAAAAGTACTTGAAGTTTAAAAAAAATATTCCTATTTGTAAGCAAGAAACAGGACGACATATTCAGATCTAGTATATAGTGGGATGACCTTTTTATTATAAATATTTTTACCACATTTGAAAAACAGACAATGAAAGTGTCCTGGCTAGTTTTATGTAAACTTGACACTGGAGGATTTTTCATGGTGGGAAACTCAATTGAGAAAATGCCCCTAGCGAAGTTCCTGTAGACAAGCCTGAGGTGTCTGTGTTTCTTTAGCTGGAAGCAAACACAGTAAGTTATAAGACTTCAACAAAATAATCAAAAGTGCTTTATATGAAACCAAAATAAAATCTTGAGTAGATCATTTTATCTAAAAATTGTATGTCTTGTGAAATGAATATTTTTGTTTATTTTCAAAATTTGTAAGAAAGTCATTAAAAGAAAAATGTAATTGTTTTAGGTCACATGTCTACCTTCAATATACCCTCTTGTTTAACATTCACGAAACCAAATCATATGGTTTATCATTATATTTACAGAGCCACACAACAAAAGGTAGCTTTATTTGGAAATACTGACATTTGATATTTCCAGATTCCTTACTGTCCCCTGTCATGATCATGTGGGCAACAAAACCAAAACCCTAAGAATCAATTCTTTTTTATTTTCTATATTTTTTATGTACATTCCAAATAATTTCCCCTTTCCTGTTTCTTCCCTCCCTGAAAGTCCCATAAGCCACCTTCCTTCCCTCTGTTCCCCATTCAACCCCCTCTTGCTTCTCTGTCCTGGTATTCCCTCTACATCCAGTCTTTCCAGGACCAGGGGTCTCTCCTTCCATCTTCTTGGAAATCTATTGATAGATAATTGTGTCTTGGGTATTCCGAGATTCTGGGTTAATATCCCCTTACCAGATGTCCCTCAACAGAGGAATGGATTCAGAAGATGTGGTATATTTACACAATGGAATACTACTCTGCAATTAAAAACAATGAATTCATGAAATTCTTAGGCAAATGGTCAGAACTGGAAAATATCATCCTTAGTGAGGTAACCCAATCACAAAAGAATCAATATTTTATTATTCAAATATTTTAGAATACACTTATCCAATGCAGCAGCCAAACCAGATTTGTTACTATTAAACTGGCAACTTAGAAACAGAATACATCCACTAAAAAGATTCTGCCACCAGTACTAAATAATATGATACAAAGAATTATGCAAAGGCTGAGCTTGGCAACAAAAACATAAGTATAGATGAGAAGCAATGTAGAGTTGAGCATCTGCATGCATATCTCAACTCCCAGCTACTGGCCCTCAGTCTCAGCTACACAGAGACCTACATGAGTCCAAGAGCACAGGATACCAACCTGAGCAACAAAGAAAAGCCCAGTACAAAAAGAAGTATAAACTGAAAAGGAAATTCGCATTGGCTAGATTAAGAAAGGTAAAATCTATTGAATTCATTATGCAGAGACTGAAAGTAGAATGTCTCTCATTTTAAAGAAGGGAAGAAATCTTGTAAAGCTCTCAAAACTCGTTTTCTATGGTGTGTGCTTGAAGACATATACTTTATAGAAATAGAACACAGCTATGTAGCCCTGGATAACTCAACTTATTTTCTTCAGCCTCAACTACTTTCTTAAATTTAATATCCCTGTTTGAGTGTATAATTCATAGTAGTAAAGTCTTTGTGGCAGTAGAATCCTGAGGCACCAGGTCACGTAGTATCCAAAGTCAGGAAGCAGAGAATGGTAAATGCTGGTGCTCAGCTAGCTTTCTTTAAATGCCGTCCAGTATCCAAACCTAGAGAATACTGGCCCCCACTCTTACAGCAGATGTTCCTATTTCATTTAATGTAATAGAAATCATCATCTTCATATACTTGCCCAAAGACTAACTTAATCTAAATAATTTTTCACAAGCATGGACATGCCTGGAAGCTTGTCTCCTAGTTCTTTATAGAGCCTATCATGTTAATAATCACTATTAATCATCACAACTTCTGCTCTGTCTATTTCCTACTCCTATATCACAAAGAATACATTCTTTAAATTTTTGAGACAGATTTCTGATACAGGATTTAGCTATATAATCCTGACTACCTAAAATTCACTAAATAAACCACCTAGTTGTGAACTTTTGGCATGTGACTGCCTCTACCCCAAAGAACTGGTCCTAATTGTTTTGAGTTCATATAGCTGCATCAGGAGCTACCATATCATCATATTTATTACATGAAAATTAGGATAATAGAATAAGATGCGATTTCTAACCTGAAGCAGCCTATATATAGCCTGATGGAAGGAGGAGTAAAAAATATCATATTGATGTTTTGAAAACATTGTCACATTTTAATTCAAATTTTCAACTAATCGGGAAGATATGCCAAGTGGTTGTAACCATTTATAGATAAAAAGAGCTGAGAAAATAAGAATGACTTGTCTTATGTCACACAAAATATTAGATGGACAGAAACAAGTAATAATTTGAGGTTACACTGCATTTCATAGGGATCATGAACAATCAATGATATATAAAGTATACACAAATAGATTAAAAGATAATCTAGTAAAGCAAAATTTTACTAAGTTATATATATACATATATATATGCACACATATATATGCACATATATATATATACATTGTTACCATATAATTTCTCATTTTCAGTCTATATCTACTTTTTGTTGAAAAGTAGCATAACAGATTAAATAAAAATGTATGTAAGAATGAACACCAAAGTTAAACAACTGATTTTATCTAAATCAATAAAATGACATTTGTGACTCTTTTCTACTTAGTTAATCCTGTGAATTTTCTCATGAAAAATTTGCAAGTGATTTTGCAAGTTGTAGCACATGCATACATATGAGTATTACTATGGATCAAATTCTACATCATTTTGATACCTAAGCAAAGTATATCTTGATGAAACTTATTCTTCGTCAGTCAAATATCTTCATTGGAGTGGCTTCTATATTTCTACATCATACAGAATTGTCAACATATTTATCATCATCATCATCATCATCATCATCATCATCATCATCATTATTATTATTATTATTATTATTATTATTATTATTACTATATATTCTTTATTTACATTTCAAATGTTATCCCCTTTCCTGGTTCCCCACCCCCGAAAATCCCCTAACACATCCCCCCTCCTCAAGCTCACCAATCCACACACTCCTTCTTCCCTGTCCTGGCATTCCCCCATACTGGGGCATCTTGCCTTCTCAGGACCAAGGGCCTCTCCTCCCTTTGATGTCCAACAAGACCATCCTCTGCTACATATGCATCTGGAGCCATGGGTCCCTCCATGTGTACTCTTTGGTTAACGGTTTAGTCTATGGAAGCTCAGAGAGTACTGGGTGGTTCAAATTTTTGTTCCTTCTATAGCGATGCAAACCCCTTCAGCTCTTTGGGTCCTTTCTCTAGCTCCTCCATTGGGGACCCTGTGCTCAGTTCAAGGGTTTATGAGGTCTCATTGGTCAATTGTTCATCTTAGAGTATATGCTATTGGTGTTCTGTTCAGGAAAATTTCTCCTTTGCCCATATGTTCAAGGTTCTTCCCCAGTTTCTCTTCTATTAGTTTCAGGGTGTCTGGTTTTATGAGGAGGTCCTTGATCCACTCAGAGTTGAGCTTAGTACAAGGAGATAAGAATGTATCTATTTGCATTCTTCTGCATGTTAGTTACCAGTTGAACCAGTACCATTTGTTGAAGAGGCTAACTTTTTTTCCACTGGATAGTTTTAGCTCCTTTGTCAAAGATCAAGTGACCATAGGTATGTGGGTTCATGTCTGAGTCTTGAATTCTATTTCATTGATCTACCTGCCTGTCATTGTACCAATACCATGCAGTTTTTAAGACTTTTGCTCTGTAGTACTGCTTGAGGTCCAGGATACTGATTCCCCCAGAAGTTCTTTTACTGTTGAGAAGAGGTTTAACTATCCTGGATTTTTTGTTAGTCCAGATGATTATGAGAATTGCTCTTTCTAACTCTATATGAAGAATTGAGTTGGAATTTTGATGGGGATTGCATTGAATCTGTATATTGTTTTTGGCAAGATGGCCATTTTAACTATATTAATCCTGCCAATTGGCGAGCATGGCAGATTTTTCCATCTTCTCAGGTCCTCTTCGATTTCTTTCTTCAGAGACTTGAAGTTCTTGTCACACAGATCTTTCATTTGTTTTGTTAGAGTCACACCAAGATACTTTATATTGTTTGTGACTATTGTGAAGGGTGTCATTTCCCTAATTTCTTTCTCAGCCTGTTTATCCTTTGAATATAGGAAGGGTACTGATTTGCTTGAGTTAATGTTATATCCAGCCACTTTGCTTAAGTTTTTTGTCAGCTGTAGGAGTTCTCTGGTGGAGTTTTTTGGATTGCTTAAGTACACTATCTTATTATCTGCAAATAGTGATAATTCCAGTTTGTATCCCTTTGACCTCCTTTTGTTGTCTAATTGCTCTACTAGAAATCAAGTACTATATTGAATAAATATGGAGAGAGAGTGCAGTCTTGTCTAGTCCCTGATTTTAGTGGGATTACTTCAAATTTCTCTCCATTTAGTTTTATGTTGGCTACTGGTTTGCTGTGTATTGCTTTTATTATGTTTAGGTATTGGCCTTGAATTCTTGTTCTTTAGAATACTTTTAACATGAAAGGATACTAAATTTTATCAAATGCTTTTTCAGCATGTCATGAAATGACCATGTGGTTCTTTTTCTTTGAATTTGTTTATGTAGTGGATTACATTGATGGATTTCCGTATACTGAAACATCCCTGATTCCCTGGGATGAAGCCGACTTGATCATGGTGAATGATCGTTTTGATGTGTTCCTGGATTCGGTTGGCAAGAATTTTATTGAGTATTTTTGCATCGATATTCATAAGGGAAATTGGTGTGAAGTTCTCTTTCTTTGTTGGATCTTTGTGTGGTTTTGGTATCAGCGAAATTGTGGTGTCATAGAACCAGTTGAGTAGTGTTCCTTCTGTTTCTATTTTGTGGAATACTTTGAAGAGTGTTGGTATTAGGTCTTCTTTGAAGGTCTGACAGAATTCTGCACTAAAACCATCCTGTCCTGTTATTTTATTTTTTTTTTTTTTGATGAGTAGACTGTCAATGAACACTACTATTTCTTCAGGGGTTATGGGACCATTTAGATCATCTGTCTGATCTTGATTTAACTTTGGTATTTGGTATCTGTCTAGGAAATTGTCCATTTCATCCAGCTTTTCCAGGTGTGTTGAGCCCAGTCTTTTGTAGTAGCATCTGACCATTTTTTTTAATTTCCTCAGCTTCTGTTGTTATATCTCCCTTTGCATTTCTGGTTTTGTTAATTTGGATACTGTCTCTGTGCCCTCTGGTTAGTTTGGGTAAAGGTTTATCTATCTTGTTTATTTTCTCAAAGAACCAGCTCCTGGTTTTGTTCATTCTTTATATAGTTCTTTTTGTTTCTACTTGGTTGATTTCAGACCTGAGTTTGATGATTTCCTGCTTTCTACTCCTCTTGGGTGTATTAGTTTCTTTTTTTTCTAAAGTTTTCAGGTGTGCTGTTAAGCTATTAGCGTATGTTCTCTCCAGCTTATTTTTAGAGGCACTCAGAGCTATAAGTTTTCCTCTTAGCACTGCCTTCATTGTGTCCCATAAATTTGGGTATGTTGTGCCTTCATTTTCATTAAATTCTAAAAAGTCTTTGATTTCTTTCCTTATTTCTTCCTTGACTGAGGTATCATTGAGTAGAGCATTGTTTAGCTTCCATATGTACGTGGGCTTTCTGTTGTTTTTGTTGTTATTGAAGACCACCCTTACTCCACAGTGATCTGATAGTAGGCATGGGGTTAGTTTGCCCTTCTTATATCTGTTGAGGTCTGTTTTGTGAGCCATTATATCGTCAGTTTTGGAGAAGGTACTATGAGGTGCTGAGAAGAAGGTATATTCTTTTGATTTAGGATGAAATATTCTATAGATATCTATTAAGTCCATTTGGTCCAAAACTTCTGTTAGTTTCACTGTGTCTCACCCTCAATTATTGTGTGAGATGCAATGTGTGGTTTAAGCTTTATTAAAGTTTCTTTTATGAATGTGGGTGCCCTTGTATTTGGAGGATAGTTGTTCAGAATTGAGAGTTCTTCTTGGTAGATTTTTCCTTCAATGAGGATAAAGTGTCCTTCCATGAATTTTTTGATGATTTTTGGTTGAAAGTCTATGTTATTGGATATTAGAATGGCTACTCCAGCTTGTTTCCTGGTACTGTTTGCTTGGAAAACTGTTTTCCAGACTTTTACTCTGTAGTAGTGTTTGTCTTTGACACTGAGATGCATTTCATGTATCCAGCAAAATGTTGGGACCTGTTTATGTATCCAGTCTGTTAATCTATGTCTTTTTATTGGGGAATTGAGTCCATTGGTGTTAAGAGATATTAAGGGACTTGAAGTTCTTGTCATACAGATCTTTCACTTGTTTGGTTAGAGTCACACCAAGATACTTTATATGGTTTGTGGCTATCATGAAGGGTATCATTTCTCTTTACTTCTTTCTCAGCCTGCTTATCCTTTGAGTATAGGAAGGCTACTGACTTGCTTGAGTTGATTTTATATCCGGCCACTTTGCTGAAGTCGTTTATCAGCTGTAGGAGTTCTCTGGTGGAGTTCTTTGGGTCGCTTAAGTATACTATCATATCATCTGCAAATAGTGATAGTTTGACTTCTTCCTTTCCAATTTGTATCCCTTTGACCTCCTTTTGTTGTCTAATTGCTCTAGCTAGAACTTCAAGTACTATATTGAAAAGATATGGAGAGAGAGGGCAGCCTTGTCTAGTCCCTGATTTTAGTAGGATTGCTTCAAGTTTCTCTCCATTTAGATTGATGCTGGCTACCGGTTTGCTGTAAATTGCTTTTACTATGTTTAGATATGGTCCTCAGAAAACTGGACATGACACTCCCGGAGGATCCGGCTATACCACTCCTGGGCATATACCCAGAGGCTTTACCTGCATGCAATAAGGACACATGCTCCACTATGTTCATAGCAGCCTTATTTATAATAGCCAGAAGCTGGAAAGAACCCTGATGTCCCTCAGTGGAGGAATGGATTCAGAAGATGTGGCATATTTACACATTGGAATACTACTCTGCAATTAAAAACAATGAATTCATGAAATTCTTAGGCAAATTGTCAGAACTGGAAATTATCTTCCTTAGTGAGGTAACCCCATCACAAAAGAACACACATGGTATGCAGTCACTGATAAGAGGATACTAACCCAGAAACTAGGAATACCCAAGACACAATTCACATAGCAATAGATTTCCAAGAAGATGGAAGGAGAGACCCCTGGTCCTGGAAAGACTGGATGTAGGGGAATGCCAGGACAGAGAAGCGAGAGGGGGTTGAATGGGGAAAAGAGGGAGGGAAGGGGGCTTATGGGACTTTCGGGGAGGGAGGAAACGGGAAAGGGGAAATGATTTTGTATGTAAATAAAAAAAACTTAGAAAATAAAATTAAAAGAAAAAGAAAAAAAAAGAGATATTATGGAATAGTGTTTGTTGCTTCCTGCTATTTTTGATGCAATGTTTGTTTGTGTCATTATCTTCTTTTGGGTTTGTTGAAAGAAGATTAATTTCTTGCTTTTTCTAGTATGTAGTTTCCCTCCTTTTGTTGATTTTTTCCATTCATTATCCTTTGAAGGGCTAGATTTGTGGAAAGATACTGTGTAAATTTGTTTTTGTCACGGAATATCTTAGTTTCTCCATCTATGGTAATTGAGAGACTTGCTGGATATTAGCAGTCTGGGTTGGCATTTGTGTTCCCTTAGGGTATATATGACATCTGCCCAGGAGCTTCTGGTTTTCATAGTCTCTGCTGAGAAGTCTGGCGTAATTCTGATAGGTCTACCTTTATATGTTACTTGACTTTTTTCCCTTACTACTTTTAATATTCTTTCTTTGTTTAGTACATTTGGCATTTTAATTATTATGTGATGGGAGGAATTTCTTTTCTGGTCAAATCTATTTGGAGTTCTGTAGGCTTCTTGTTTGTTCATGGGCATCTCTTTATTTAGGTTAGGGAAGTTTTCTTCTATAATTTTGTTGAAGTCATTTACTGGCCCTTTAAGTTGGAAATCTTCACTCTCTTCTATACCTATAATCCTTAGGTTTGGTCTTCTCATTTTGTCCTGGATTTCCTGGATGTTTTGGGTCAGGGGCTTCTTGCATTTTGCATTTTCTTTTACTGTTGTGTCAATTCTTTCTGTGGTATCTTCTGCATCTGAGATTCTCTCTTCTATCTCTTGTATTCTGTTGTTGATGCTTGCATCCATGACTTCTGACTTCTTTCCTAGGTTTTCTATGTCCAGAGTTGTTTCCCTTAGTGATTTCATTATTGTTTCTACCTCCATTTTTAGATTCTGGATAGTTTTGTTCAATTCCTTCACCTATTTTGTTGTGTTTTCCTGTAGTTCTTCAAGGGCTTCTCCCTGTTTACTTGTGTTCTCCTGTATTTCTTAAGGGAGTTATTTATATCCTTCTTGAAGCCTTCTATCAACATCATGAACTGTGATTTTAAACACATATCTTGATTTTCTGGTGTTTTGGGGTATCCAGGTCTTGCTATTTTGGGAGAATTGGGTTTGGATGGTGCCATATTGCCTTGATTTCTGTTAGTAAATGTTCCTACGTTTGTCTTTTGCTGTCTGGTTATCTCTAGTGTTAGTTGGTCCTGCTGTCACTGGCTGGTGCTTGTCCCTCCTGTGTGCCTACAAGCCTATCTCAGCATCCCTGGGTGACAGGGTTTCCCCTGGCACAGAGTGTTGTGGTGCTACCCAGCTCTTGGGTACAGGTGGAGCCCTGGTGTTCAGATTCCCAAGTAATCTTACACTTGAATGTTCTCTGTGTTCCTGGCTGTTAACAGTCAGCTCAATCGCAGGAGTGAAGATGGTAACCTCACCTCTAACAGCGGGACTCCCTGCAGAGCAGATGTCCCCTAGCAGGATAGGTGCACAGAAGGTTGTGGCAGCGCTGCCCAGATCCTGGATGCAGGTGGAGCCCTGGCAGGCCTTGTCCCAAGCAATCTTGTGTGTTCCCTGTGTACCTGGCTGCACCTGTCTGCTCAGTCACAGGAGCAAAAATGGTGGCTTCACTTCTAAAGGTGGGAATCCCTCTAACCTCCGGACTCCCTGCAGGGCAGATGTCCCCTGGCAGGGTAGGTGCACAGACAGCTGTGGTGCTGCCCAGCTCCTGGATACAGGTGAGGCCCTGGCAGACCGTGTCTCAAGCGATCTTACACTTGTGTTTTCCCTGTGTACCTGGCTACACCTGTCTGCTCAGTCACAGGAGTGAAGATGGTGGTCTCACCTCTAACTGCCGGACTCCCGCAACATATTTTTTCAAAATTACAATTCAGAAAGTGTTTCAAGAGATATGCAAAGAGAGAACCAGTAGGGCAGAAAGATGACATCACAATGACGTGAAAAGAAAGCTGGCTTTAAAAGACACAGCAAAATGCACAATATAATTTCTTAAACACATTTTTACTTAGAAAGAAGATAAAATATATTTTTTCAGTGACACAATCATGTCTCTTTGATAACAAAAGTGTGATACCAAAAGTAAATGGTGTCCACAGTTATTTGAACATATGTCATCATATTTTAAAGTGTCTAAAAGATATATTTGTTCTTAGAATTTGAAGGGAATAACGGTAAGAAGCCAATGAAATTCCAAGTGCCTGTATCTAAGATACTAAGAAGGTGGAGGCAGGAGTCTTCCTTGAGCCTAGGGGTTCCAGGCAAGCCTGAACAATATAATGAAACCTGCCATCTCAAAATTGTGAGAATTACTGTTCAATAAAGATATCTGCATTTTTGTTTGAACTAACAAAATGGTTTCTCTGCAAGAGAAAGGTCAAGAATTAAAGTGAGGGGTAATAGTCTATATCCAGGATTGTTAAAATATATTTAGCTAAAATATATTTAACACTGACTTGCTATACTATTACTGGACAATTTTCAAAACAAACAAGTTGCCAGTCTTGTCCAGAAAAGAATGAACTAAATGTTCCTTTGCAAGTATGTTTTTATAAAGGTTTAACATAATAGGTGGTTTTAAAGGAGGTAAATTGTAAAACCCAGTTTGACACATGATGTTTGAGACCATAAATCAAATGTTTTCTCATGTAGAATAATACTGTCCTTTACTTGCATGTATTTCACTGATGTATCATCATTCAAACAACTTCTGTGTCTTTAAAAAGGCAAACAGCACCACATAACCTGTTCAATATTAAAACAGTTTAATTCTCACCTACGAGGATAATTGAAGAAAGAGGACAGATGAATTTTTATGTGTGTAGTGATTAAAAGAAATCTACAGAGACTTAAAATTTTAACTAAAAAAAAGAATATTGTTTTTTCTTTTATTGAACATGCCATAATTTTACAAATTTAGTGGGTAAGTAGAATTTATTTTATTGTAATATTTCACAAAATAAACACATTTTTAAAAAGTCAGTAGAACCAAAAATTCTTATAATAGGATGTACATTTACCAGATGGCACTATAATGTATAGAAAAAGAATATCAAAATTTTTATGAATAGTATATATAATGTGACAAAGGAAGCTGTGATTCTCCATACGGTACCAAGTTCCATAAAAACATCAAGATACCTTCCCTCTCTAAACTTTATAAAACTGAAAACTCTGCAGTATATCTTTAAATTTTTTATTCTTTTAGAAGTATATGCTTCTGCTTCTCTCATGTGCACATATTGTTAGGTTTCCGTAAAGATAGGAAACAGGAAAATTCATTTTTTTCTTGGGAGTCCTATCACTGTCCTAGTACTAAATAGAGTCTTAGTAGTGAGTGTTGCATTTGAAGATTGCATAATTAACAAAGGCATAGTTCATAACAGTGCACCAAATGTCATTACCCATAATGGAAGACTAGATCTTTTGCAAATACTGCTAATTTTATGTACCATTCAGTGAATATTCAATATGTGATAGGACCTAGCTAGGCTACACACACACGCGCACACACACACACACACACACACACACACACACACTTTGCAAAATACATCAAAATTTTTCTATGCCTTGTATCAGGAAAGTATTTTCCACTATTAATATCAAGCTTGTAAGAAACAGATTAAATAGTAAGAATTATAACCACTATATGTGTGGTTTAGTAATTAATAAGGTTTTAATTTTAATGTCTTAATTAAGTTGAATGCTAATTTCAGACCTAGTATTTATTAGTAAGTCATTACTTTGTGAAAGAATCAAAATATTTAATATTTGTGAGTTTTTATTTTATTTATTTTATATGAATAAGACTTTTGCTTGCATGTGTGTATGTATAACCACCACATTCATACCCACTGCTCACAGAGGCCAGAAGAGATTGTCAGATAGCCTGCAAATAGAGTCAAAGATGGATGTGAGCCGGGCGGTGGTGGCGCACGCCTTTAATCCCAGCACTTGGGAGGTAGAGGCAGGAAGATTTCTGAGTTCGAGGCCAGCCTGGTCTACAAAGTGAGTTCCAGGACAGCCAGGGCTACGCAGAGAAACCCTGTCTCGAAAAACCAAAAAAAAAAAAGATGGATGTGAGCCCCCATTTAGGTACTAGGAATCAAACCTGGGTCCTATCGAAGAACAAGCAGTGCATTTAATTACTGAACCTTCTTGTGGTTATTAATTTTGTTTTGCAAATTTGTCGAGTAATTTTGAAACTTTTTATCAGAACACAAAACAGAGAGTGCATAAACCAGTACATGTGGCAAGATGATAGAGTATGGGCTAACATTGCCTCATCTACAAATTAGAAACTAGGAAGTAAGACAGTTAAAAGCTAAACTAAGAATTTAAAGAATAAAGATTGTCATGTCTTTTACTATTGATATTGATCCTCCATGTTGATCTTTATAAGGATATTTATGGTTATATTTGACAGACAAGGGTAACCAATGCTAATTGCCTCATCTTAGAAAAGTCCTTGATATTAACTAGATCAAGAAGATGCTTGTTGCAATGTAAAATTATACTAACAGGATCTAGAGTTTAGGATACAACATCTGTGAACAGCAAATACTCAGTTAACAGGACATGTATTCAAAAGATAGGATTGTTAGTTAATACTGTAGTCGATCATCTCAATTACCATTCATAATATTCCACCAAAAAATCATAAAATAAGAGTTCTTTAATTATAAGTAGAGTTGTTGTTAAGAATAGGGCAATACAAAGTGGGCAATATGGCTCAGCAGGTAGAACACTTTCTTGCAGGTGTAATCACCCAGGTTTGATCGCTGGATCCCACAAGGTGGAAGGAAAGAACCAACTTCCAAACACTGAACTAGACCACAAAAAGTATGCCCTGGTACACATGTTTCTACACTCACACACAGATACATGCACACATATACAACTTAAAAACAATAGACTACAATAATTATGAGCATAGTAAGATGTGCCCATTAGAGCAATAGTTTCACATATTTTATGGGGTAACCAAGGACTGGATTTGAGACTTATTTCAAGAGGTGAGAACTCAAGCATGGTCATGAAAATCTGGTTAAAATATCACAGTTTGGCTGTTGATGGTCCTTCAGTTTACTGCTTTCATTTTACAAAATTGACATATTGTCAAACTGTCTGCTAAGAGAGGGAGTGGGGGAGAGATTAGTGCTACTCTCAGCAGCAGCAGCAGAGAAGCTCCCTCCTAAAGTGAATAGTAGGTAACATAAAAGTTCGTCACTGGCCAAAGTGCTGTGAATAAAGGGCAGTGGACTCCTTGATGCTAAATAGGTCTCTATGTCCCTCAGAGTTTCAGTAAACACTCCAGATAATGGGGTAAATAGAATGGAAGAGTCAAAGGATATGAAGGTATGCTGCAAAATGATGTCTTCTACACTTATAAACTCACTGAAGCTGTGATTATGCACCCAAGACCCTCATAAGAAGGGGCTTGTCAACATTTCATTAATAGAAAGGGAAAGTACTCAACAGGCCCTTTCCTTTTATTAACTTTACAGATAAAATTTGTAAAATATACCAGCCACCATAAAATTTTTCAAGTTCGTGTCCTTTGTGTTAGATAGGTTACCTAATAAGTAGACTAGCTCTCTTCATTACATGGACATCATGCCTTAGTTACTTATCCCTGGAATATATGGCAGTAGTTCTTTGTAAAGTGTGATAGCAATAGGTGATAATAACTCAAATATGAGGTTCAGCTGTTTCTCCACCTTCTGTTCTTGATATATCTTTGCTCTAACAATTATCACCAGACTTGATATTATATGTCCTAAAACTTCCTCTTTCTCATACGAGAATTTCAAACTTAGATACATCCCAATACCTTTGTAGTCTCAAATTAAAAGGAAGGCTTTATGAATGTGTTTCTCATATTCCATCCAAATTTGATAACAAGAAATATTATTGGTTATTAATAAAAGTGGCTCTATGTCAACTAAATATTTTACTTTTTTCATTCCATGATAGCATATAGAAATGTGTGTCATATATGAACCCTTTCTGTATATTCTAATAGTAGTGCATGTCATACCAAATATTGCAGAAGAATTTCCTTTTAATTCAATACATTTTAAGATTCAGGTAGTTGGGACTTTTGACCCTGTTTTACAACATACAGTTAAATATCTCACTCAGCTCATGAAATTTTATTGTCATCCTGTATAACTATAACACTTCATTAACTACTGTTAATAAGCAAATTCAGGGTCCCCCAAATGGATTAGATGACAATAAAATGTTATAAAAAACAGTATCCAATGAATACCAGACTCAAAGGAAAATTTAAAAAAAATAAATCCCTCTTCTTTTCCACCATTATTGTTTATCATAGATAAGTCATAATTCTTAAATTATGTTCTGTTTTTTTGTCATTGTTGTTGGTTGTGGTGGTAGTGTTGATGGTAATAGTGTGTGTGTGTGTGTGTGTGTGTGTGCGTGTGTGTGAAGAAGAGAGAGAAAAAAGTCCTTATGTATCATAAGAAGAAATATTAAATGACTAAAATATTCTATGCCTTTGTAACTTTGCCTGGTGTATGAACTAGAATTTGTGTTGATTCTGATTACTACTTTCCTCAATATTCTTCCCTTCTGATATTATATGAAACCTGATCTCATTGTCCTTAGAGTCATGGCAAATTGCATAATTAAATCCTATGCTGCAGAGATGTAAGACTTTTTCCACTTTATAGTTCTCCATAAACATCATAGTTAACATTCAACAGCCTAAATTGTTTTTAATGGATTGTTATTACCTATCTTCAAAACACAATTTTTTCATTTAAAAGGCAATATACAAAAGATAGAGAACGATGGTAGCTTCAATAATTTTGCTTCCACCTGATATATAATTTTTATTATTATTATTTTATTATTATTTCAGTGGAAACATTGCTTGTCAAAATAAACTGATATTCATTATTCAAGGTGAAAATTGTTGTCCCATCTTATAATTGTAGTTTTTGTTGGCATTATTTTGCCACCTCTCTGAAAATATGTTCATATATACAATGTTCAAAATGTGTTTTCTATCTTACCAAGGAAGATATGAGATAATTGAAATTTTGTATTCTTAATTCAAATACCCTTATCTGAAGCCTAAATCCATGATGCCTTAATTTACAGATTTTTAGTTAATATATTGGTTTGAATAGTTCAGAATTGTACAGTATAATTGTAAGTTTGGTATCAAAGAATTCCTGTGTCTCTACTGATGAACTAATATTATTGACAATTTAACTAAGTAACTTTGAGCATTGATTCTATCCACTATAAAAATGGACTGACAATGATTAACTTCTAATGTAGTTATAGGAATCAAAACAAATAATGAAAGAAAATCATGATTATAGTATCTGGATCAGATATGATGATCAAAGCACAGAAACTTATACCACAACTTTATAGATTTTACTTTCATTATTATATTAGTGTGTGTGTGTGTATGTGTGTGTGTGTTTGTGTTTGTGTAGTTGCACAGTAATGGATATACTTAATGCATCAAGTTTTGACAACAAATACTGTTATAGGTAGAAGGTTATTGAAATTTTATTTAGTGATCATAATACATGGAACATGTATGAAAGAAGCCTAGATAATCTATAGTTAATAAATGTCACTCTAGTACTCTAATGGAGCTGGGAAATGAATAAACTTCAAAGACCCTTACGGAGAGACAGAAATTAATTACTACCAGTGAACTGGTATCAACTAAGGGAAAGATGCTTGAGAACTGAGCACGCCAGAAGGCAAAGCATGTATTAGGGAAAGAATCAGGCCCTTTAGCAAACTAAAAACCATGTTCTTGTGCTGCCTCTGCCTCTTGAACTAATTACCTAGAAATTATGGCCCCAGGTTAGACCCTGTCCTGTCTCATTAAGATTGTCTATGACCACACTAAATAAATAAATGGAGAAAAGGAAATGAAAATCACAGAGCTGACAGGGACACTAAAGAAAGGTATTGACTTTCCTTCCCTACAGTTTGAAGAAACTGGGATTGCCTATACGGGTAGGGTTTACCAGAGGCAAATAACCCTTTTGGCCCTAAATCATTTATCCAGTTTTTACATGTATCAATTTGCCATATATGTACAGCAATTTGGAGTTTTTCTGAAGATCACTAACTAATTCCAATTGGTGGATATGGAGAGAAAAATAAGATAGTGGAACTTTGATCTTGTATATTTTCTTTTCTTCAGAGTGATTAAAACCACAGCAGTTTAGCTTAAAATTGGAAGAAAACAACATCATAATTCTGGTTATGAAGAGAAAACAAATATTAAGCTTTTCTGAGTTGTCTTCAATTTTCAGAGGATATAGGCTTGCTGTAGAGAGGATGCCTCAATTCAACCTGATAATCATGCTGTTTCCTATAACTCTCATTTTAGCATTTGAATGAAGAAAAATACTGGAACTTTAGGTTCAGTGTTTTTCTCAGTGTTCCTGATGACAGGCATAAAGTACTTAATTGCTCTATACTGTGATTTAAAATCTGTTTCTCATAATCCTCGCATTCTATAAAAATTCTCTAAGAACACGAAAGACATGGAAAGCACTTGATAGTGTGTCTCCATCTTAGGAGATAGGGGAGCTCCCGCAGTCAAGGAAAGCAGATATGCTTAAATTATTTATATAACTAATAAAAACACTAATTTTACTATAATAAGGTAATAGGAATTTGTTCCATTCCATCTACAAATGTCATGTGGAAAACTTATTAGAACTTGGGGATTAAAAATCACATACTGTTATTTTCAAATATTGAAATCATTCTTCATTGACTCCTTTAATACCAAAGGAAGGTATCTTTAACTTATTTAGACTGCAAAACCACAGCATTTTCTCTGAGAATATATTCAATCCTCTAAAATTAAATGTATTAACAGGGGTTCAGCCAGTTATTTTAAGCATGTTCTTAATCATATAATACAGTAATATCGTGCTTTTGTTTGGAAATATTTAACTCTCCAAGAAAAGAAAAGGAGAAAGAAATAGAAAAAATTCTCAGAACCCAAACTTTACATTGGTTCCACAATTAACTTGGAACTTACGAATTTTGTATAATATTAAGGTTGTGTTCTCTAAATTTATGAATAAATAAATAATCTTCAGGAATACACAGTTCAGGATAATGTTCAAAACAGTCAACACAAAAAGCTTTAATAACTTAGAATAACTGGCTTCAATTGTCTGAATAAAGAACTTAATCATTTTTCATCAAAAGTTGAGAAACCATAATTTGATGACTTCTCTTAACATGCAAAGATGATGAATAAACATGCAAATCCAGTAAGATCTGGTATATCCCAACAGAAATAGGGGCTAGGCATGATCAGTGACCTGAACTATGAATGAAAGAAAATAACCTAAAAATAGCAACAGAAGTCTAGCTTTGTTTGTATTATATTTAGGATAGATTTCTTGAGCATTTGTCATCAAATGCTTGAGGAAATTCTTTGCATTACATAGAGCAAATACCCTGAAGATGATTATAAAAAACAGTTAAAGCATAACACTGCAATCAATGAAATACAAACATTGTGGTCTCTGTCTTACAAAACTATACCTAAAAGAAGGATGATCAGGATATTCTATATTATCAATAGTAAACTTAATTTAATATCTTTCATTATCTGTTTTATATTATTATAATAACCATGTTCATTCGCAAATTATGATAAAGGTTCTAAGAAATAATAATGCTATTTATTGATATTGTTATACCCACTTATAATTGTTATTTAATAATAATGTCTATATTACAAGGACTGGTGTGTTAACAAAAACATATGACTCTCTTGCTGAAAGTTCTTTGGTTTTATTTGGTTCACTCGAATTTCATTTATTAACACCAGTGTCCTGCCATGTTGCCAGGCTGACCGAGAGCATATTATATTGCCCAGATTGGCACCAAAACTACTGAAGTCCTCCTTCCTCAGCCTTTCCAGTTCTGAGGGTCCAAGCCGGTTTCACCATGCCTAGATTCTTAAAAAGTTTGACAGTTATTTCTGAAGTTAGAAATACAGAATCATGGTAAGATTTTCTAAATATGGTTTATAATTCAATACTGAGTTGTCAGCTGAGAATTGAGAGAAGTATGTTTATTATAGACTTGTATGTCTAGAACTTCTTCAAGTGCTCAGGGAAGAAAATATTGCTTTTTATGAAAGGAGGAATCTGAAAACCTTAGTTTACATCATGGTGGTGTTTTTAACTCCTTTAATATAGATTATCTTACAAGGATTCAAATCACAAGATAGTTCTTTACTAGGTATGATGGTAAACCCTTACTAATAACTTAATGTCAGAGAATATTCCACCAAAACTTGAGAATTATTTTTTCCTGCCAACAGAGCAAACATGTCAGGTATATAGAAGGTATGCAATGTCTTCCTGTTCCTTTTCTTGTGAACTACACAGATTTCCTCCACTACATATTCCTGTATTTTCAATGGTTTCACTGTCAGTTCCCATTCTGTTTCCTGCATTTTCCCTCTCTTGATTCAAAACCGTCCCTTTAACACATCATTCCTAATTAGATGATTAGTGCTTGGAAGGGCAGGAGATAAGTCATTTGCATAATTTAATCATAAAAAGAAGTTAAAGATACAGATTTTGCTGTTCGTTTGTACAATTATCTTCTTCAGCCTGGGGGGCTGAGATATTAATGTGATTAAACAGTATTTCTGCAAACAGGCAACTGTGTGTCCTCTATTAAAGCAAGACTGGAGGCAAATGAAAAATTAATTTTAGAAGACAATCAATTTTATTCTACATGACTGTAATAAATAACAGCCCATCTGCAGACAACTCATTAAGCCTTGGGAGGGTACATGTGTCACAAACTCTAAATGACACACAAGGCTGAATTTTCCACCAAAATAGAACTAGTAATAAATGGCCTACCAGCTGCCATATCAGCCTAAGAAGTCAGCATGCAGGAATTTCTTAGAAACTGAATTGTGTAAAATGTCAGTCACAGTCAACCAGTTAATTGAGACCTCATTACAAAAGTCACTGGAAACTGCTTCATCTTATTCTGAATTTTTATCTTTTACATCTACTCAGAAAGTATGTATATACATATGTTAGTATATTTACATTTATTAGTATGATCACCACTTTAGTACTGGCAAGGGCTAACATCTACAAAGCTATTTAATGTGCTAAGAACTTGGAATACACTATCTCAATTAACGTTAGAAATCCTGGGAGTTCTGTGACTAACATTTCGCACATTCTTATATGAAAACCTGAGGCTTCGATGGTCCCATGGTTGTTTATCTAGATAAAGTACTCAAAAGAGGATGAAGTGTCCATGACAATGAAAATTAATTCTCCGAGTTTCCATTTTCAAGAGTAGCTGTCATCAGAATCATAATACTATACTCCTAAAGTAAAACAAAATATGTCCCTAAAATCAAACATTTCCCAAAGTAAATGCATCCCATTTTAATAACTCATAATTGCCCTGAGGAAACAACAAATTGAAAACATTTTGAGTACTTATAACCACATAATGTGTTTGGTACTCTGAGTCATAAAAAAACACATGAGAATGTTTTTAAAGTTGAGTATCTTACAAGCTACTGCTACTTTGGGGAAAAAGAAAACATGAACACCTTAAAACATGAACATTTATATACACCCCCATGCGCATGTGCACACACACACACACACACACACACATGCATTCATCTGAGAAGACATATGTCCTACAAACAAAAATTTAGGAAGATCACTGAATGTCAGTGAGGGAATTATCTCTCCAGAGGTAATTCTTCAAGTAGTTCTTTAAATATCACTGCTTTCAACAAGACCTTGAATAGGGCAATTAGTCATAGGAAGGAATCTCAACTTTATTGTTTTCTGATATAAGTTTTCTTGAATAGTTTATATTATATCACTACATTTCCACTCAGTTTTTTTAATCTCATTTTTTTAATTTTGGAAATTATAATATGAATATATCATTTCTCCTTTACCTTTCCTCCCTCCAAACACTCTCATAACCCCTCCTTGCTCTTTCTCAAATTCATGGCCTCTTTTTATTGCTATTACATATACATATACATATATATTTCTAAATATAGCCTGTTCAGTCTGTATGTTACTTGTACAATTTAAGGACTGACCTTTTTGAACTGGACAAGCAATTTGTGTTCTCTTCCCTAGAAAAAGACTGTTTCTCCAACTCTTAGCATTCCTTAGTTGCCTGTAGTTCTTTGTATAGAGTTAAGCACTCTTGGACTTTTCCCCTATCCACTTTGACATGTATATTGGTGTCATCCTACCAATGATTCATGCTGAATAAAATCTTTATTTGAATTTCTTATCTATTCATATTTGAAATATTAGATGTGTGTTAGCACATTTCTCTCCTTTTCTTTCTTGTAGTAGATATTAAGGTCCATGTACCTGAAATAATCTCGCTATGATGTTTTGAATTATTTTTCCTAGTTGAGATAGCCCAATTTTAGTGTATTCATATGACTCTTTCCAGTGCTAAATAAAGAAGGGAAATAAGTTTTTTTCTGAAACCAATCCAACTGAACTAAAATAAAATTCTAACAATGGAATTGCCTTTTCACCCTTAAACAAGAGTCTTAATAGCAGATGTTACTACATCTGGCTTCCCTTTTTATTCTCCATCTGCAGAAATTAAAACTCACTCGGAATCCATGACAGGACCTAATGGGAGTTTAGAAATGCTGACCAAATCCTTCTTCCCAACTACTCTATTAGGATGCCAGGTGAACTGCTGGGCAAGCCCCACCAGAGCAAATTTGTTTCCTAGGTAATTAGCAAGGAATTAAGATCGAGGTCAACAACTTCTTAGATTTCCTCAGCAATGATTTTACCTGAGAGCCTGATTGAAAGCTTAACTATTTGCTCATCATCAAACATTCAAGGTCACAGAGCCCCTGAAAGGACACTGTGTGGAGTTTTGAGAAATGGCAACAAGAGCAGGGGATTCTTAAGTAGCATTCATGCGAGGTTGCTAATGCATGAGTCCAAAACAGCAGGTGTTAAGTAGATATCTATCTGGCTTATGCCACTTTGACTACATTATGACCTAACCATAGGTAAGGAATGGTGGCTACTTTGTAGTTATTATGTACTGTGATAGGCATGTATAGTATTTTTCCAAAAAAAAGTGATGTGCTGATTGAAAGTATTAATTTAATCTTCATGACTAGATAGCACTCTAATATTTTCAATAAATACATATCATGGAACATAGTATTTCTGGTAGAGAAACAGTTTGTAATAAAATTAATCATAACTTTCAGTGTCAGATAATATTATTAGCACTATACAGTGGAAACCAAACACTATGTCAATTACTTAGAAAATGTCACACTTCACAATATTCTTTAAATATGGCTTATATAAAGCATAGCACATACATGACAAAACATGGGTTATTTATTTCAGTATCCAAATCTCCATGATATAGTGCATATGGCTTGCTTTTAAAACAATTTAGAGCAGGTTGAATTCAAAGACTTTTAAATTCCAAGATCTTTAAGATTTTAGAAAATAAGAGTGATTTCTTTTTTTAATTTTTATTAAATTATTTTATTTAATTGAAGTAATCCAGTAACTAATTTTTGTTGAAAACAAAAAGTGAATAATAAAATGAATGGAACTGCGAGTTCTAGAGAAAAAAACTCGGCCATCTTTGTGGTCCTACTAACATGCAGTCAAATGCATACATATAAATATTAACACAAAAGTCCTAATACTAATATCACAGGCCCATACCTATTCTGAACCATAGTTTCCATTCAAGCTATAATGAACCACTGCGTAAAACCAAGTATGAGGGCTGACTGTGAGAGTTCTCATTTCTGCTGTAGTATTAGCTATAAAACTTTGACTAAATTAATTGCCAATTAATTGTTGTTGGGATAGAAACAGTGTCTACTTCTGAGGACTCTCAAGAAAATTAAATGTCAAAACACATAAACTAAGCTCCCTGAATAGTTAATTTTTGGCACTCATGAAATACCCTAATAGGACAGAGAAGCGAGAGGGGGTTGAATGGGGAACAGGGGGAGGGAAGAGGGCTTATGGGACTTTCGGGGAGGGAGGAAACGGGAAAGGGGAAATCATTTGGAATGTAAATAAAAATATATAGAAAATAAAAAAGAGAAAAAAATAATAAAATAATAAAAATAGAAAAGCTAAAAAAAACATATTTAGGTATTGGTGCTATCCATTATGTACCAAATAGTAATAAAAATGATAGCTATTAGAGTGATTTCTTTTAACAAAACTAACCCATATAGCACAACTATATGGAATAGAAAACTATAAATAATATATATTTATTCCTTTCTTAATATTTACCGATTTTAGTAAAAATGCACGTGGACATGATACAAAGCATCCCTCCAGTATTTGTGCCTTTCAGCATCTTCTCCAGCAACCTTGCCACCTTCAGTCACTTAACCCATGGCCTTCAACACTGTGACGACCATGACTGCATCTGCTATCTCTAACTCCATGGCCATCACATTTCACTCATTCTAGTACTCCAAAGCTGAAAACACTTGGAACTTTTCTGCAATTTCCAATCTTTCACTGTCTCTCATCATGCTATCGGACAACTTAAACTACATTGTCCTGTGTTGTAATTATCTATTTCAAAGACATTCAACTCTCTTGCCTTTTACTTTGTTATGAAAGCACCTCAATTACAAAAACCAGAATTCTTGTAAAATCGGATTATCTAAAGACTCTGCATCAGTATTCAGGCAGTTCTACCTGGTAAAATAGAAACACAAAATCTCATTGATCTTTTTAAATTTATGAGCACAAACATCAATGGGCATATAATGATGCCTGCCTTTGTTCAATAGTAGATTGCCCAAGTTACTCCAATGGCTATCTCACACTTTACCTGTAAATCCTCCCTTCTGTTACCACTTTTCCAGAATGCTTTTCTAACCCTTACTTTCAAGTGATGATCTATCTCCACTACACTAAAACAAACAAAATATTGCAGCTCCTTGGAGCTGCAATAAGTTAACTTAAATCTCTATCTACACACCTAGCTCCCCCACCTATGAACGTATATGTACTAATCTTGGTGTCATCTAATGCTATTTGTTCCCCATGTCCTATCCACTCTCTCTGACTATACAATATCACTTAAGCAACAGTCCCTCTCTTGCCTACAATATCAGTTTGCTATCCTTTGTTTCTGCTGATTTCTTATTTTTCATAACAGCAAATGCTGCTATGTCTTCAAGAGAATAAAAAACAAGTTCCTGACCCATTCACTCCTATAACTTCATCCTGATTTTTCCCAATGTTTATTCTGCATTTTTATTTTTTATGTTAATTTATTTATTCAATTTACACCCTGATTGCAGCCTTCCCTCCTCCCAGTACCCCCTCACACAGCCCCTCTCCATCCACCCTATCCTTCTTCTCTAAGAAGGGGAGGCCTCCCTGGGTACCAACTTACCCTTAGCCTGATTTTTTTAAATCACACCTTTACTTCTGTCTCAAATGTATTGTCTCCTGCTCAAATGTCTCTCTTAAACACACACAAACACACACACACACACAAACACACACACACATTTGTATGTATGTATGTGTGTATGTATGTATGTATGTATGTATGTATGTATATTTGTATGTTCTTATCCCACTTGAACTTTATTTTCAATCTAGCCACCACTACAGCTGATAAACAACTTCAGCAAAATGGCTGGATATAAAATCAACTCGAGCAAGTCAGTAGCCTTCCTATACTCAAAGGATAAGCAGGCTGAGAAAGAAATAAGGGAAATAATACCCTTCACAATAGCCACAAACAATATAAAGTATCTTGGTGTGACCCTAACCAAACAAGTGAAAGATCTGTATGACAAGAACTTCAAATCTCTGAAGAAAGAAATTGAAAAAGACCTCAGAAGATGGAAAAATCTTCCATGCTCATAGATTGGCAAGATTAATATAGTAAAAATGACCATCTTGCCAAAAGTAGTATACAGATTCAATGCAATCCCCATCAAAATCCCAACTCATTTCTTCATAGAGTTAGAAAGAGCAAAACAAAAATTCATCTGGAATAACAGAAAACCCAGGATAGCTAAAACTATTCTCAAGAGTAGAAGAACTTCTGGGGGCATCGGTATCCCGGACCTCAAGCTGTACTACAGAGCAATAGTGTGAAAAACTGAATGGTATTGGTACAGTGACAGGCATGTAGATCAATGGAACAGAATTGAAGACCCAGAAATGAATCCACACTCCTATGGTCACTTGATCTTTGACAAAGGAACTAAAACCATCCAGTGGAAAAAAGATAGCCTTTTCAACAAATGGTGCTGGCTCAACTGGAGGTCAATATGCAGAAGAATGCAAAGCGATCCACTCTTATCTCCTTGTACTAAGCTCAATTCCAAGTGGATCAAGGACCTCCACATAAAACCAGACACACTGAAACTAATAGAAAGGAAACTAGGGAAGAACCTTGAACATATGGGCACAGGGGAGAATTTCCTGAACAAAACACCAATACCTTATGCTCTAAGGTCAAGAATTGACAAATGGGACCTCATAAAATTACAAAGTTTCTTTAAGGCAAAGGACACTATCAAAAGGACAAAGCGGCAACCAAGAAACAGGGAAAAGATCTTTACCAACCCTACATCCGACAGAGGGCTAATATCCAATATACACAAAGAACTCAAGAAGTTAGACTCCAGAGAGCCAAGTAACCCTATTAAAAAATGGGGTACAGAGCTAAACAAAGAGTTCTCACCTGAAGAATATCGAATGGCTGAGAAGCACCTAAAGAAATGTTCAACATCCTTAGTCATTGGGAAATGCAAATCAAAACAACCCTAAGATTCTACCTCACACCAGTCAGAATGACTAAAATCAAGAACACAGGAGACAGCAGTTGTTGGCAAGGATGTGGAGAAAGAGGAACACTTCTCCACTGCTGGTGGGATTGCAAGCTGGTACAACCACTCTGGAATGCAGTCTAGCGGTTCCTCAGAAAACTGGGCATGACACTCCCGGAGGATCCGGCTATACCACTCCTGGGCATATACCCAGAGGCTTTACCTGCATGCAATAAGGACACATGCTCCACTATGTTCATAGCAGCATTATCTATAATAGCCAGAAGCTGGAAAGAACCCAGATGTCCCTCAATGAAGGAATGGATTCAGAAGATGTGGTATATTTACACAATGGAATACTACTCTGCAATTAAAAACAATGAATTCACGAAATTCTTAGGCAAATGGTCAGAACTGGAAAATATCATCCTTAGTGAGGTAACCCAATAACAAAAGAACACATATGGTATGCAGTCACTGATAAGGGCATATTAACTCAGAAGCTCGGAATACCCAAGACACAATTCACATATCAATAGATTTCCAAGAAGAGGGAAAGAGAGATCCCTGGTCCTGGAAAGACTGGATGTAGGGGAATACCAGGACAGAGAAGCGAGAGGGGTTGAGTGGGGAACAGGGGGAGGGAAGAGGGCTTATGGGACTTTCAGGGAGGGAGGAAACGGGAAAGGGGAAATCATTTGGAATGTAAATAAAAAATATAGAAAATAAAAAAATACAAAAAAAATAAAAATAAAAATTTAAGTCTGAGCTGAGTGTTGGTAGCACATTTCTTTAATCCCAGCACTTTGAAGGCAGAGGCAGCTAGATCTTTACGATTTCAAGGCCAGCCTGGTCTACAGAGAGAGAGGTCCAGAACAGCCAAAGCTACACAGAAAGAATTTGTCTCACAAAAACAAAACAAACAAACAAAAAACTTCAGTCAGATCCTCTTATACCCCTTCTTAAAACCCTGCATGTGAATCTCTCTCCGACAGAGAAGCGAGAGGGGGTTGAATGGGGAAAAGAGGGAGGGAATGGGGCTTATGGTACTTTCGGGAAGGGAGGAAACGGGAAAGGGGAAATGATTTTGAATGTAAATAAAAAAAACTTGGAAAAAAAAAAGAAAATGACTCTAAGGGTATGTGTAAACCAACTCCTTCATTACCATTATGTTCTTTTTCCAGTTCTCTTCCCTTACTCTACTATAGTCATACTAGTATTTTAATGTTCTTCAAATATGCTGGAAATACTGCTGTTTTAAGACTTTGGGCCAAAATGTTTCCTCAGCCTTTGGCATTCTTTCCCTGAATCCTTTGTGCTAACTCTCCTTTCTCTGTTCTGTTTGTACTACCTTCTAACATGCAATATAATCTGCTTTGATGTGGTATACTCCATTTGTTTATTTTTTTAAATGGACACCAGGAAGAATGCCTAACAGAAGAGAATAGCTCATGCCTATTTGGTAAAGAAGAATGGAAAGAAAAAAAGGAAGGGAGTGAATGAGGGGAGGAAAGAAGGAAGCAAAAGAGGGAAAGGGTCTGTTTTAATTTCTAGTGCTGTGCAAAATACTCTGACCAAAAGCAACTTAGGTTTATACATCCAGGCCTTAGTCTATCAAAGAAGGAAATCAATTCTAGAACTCAAGCAGAAAATCAAATTCAAAACCATAGAGGAACACTGCTTATCTTGCTCACTACCTGGCTCATAACATTCCTGTACTGCCAGACCCACCTGCCTAGGGATAGTACAGCCTACATATGCTATACCCTCCTATATCAACCTTCAATCAAAACAACTCCCCATAGACATGGCTGCAAGCGAATCTTATCTAGGCAACACTAGGTTCCCCTCTAATTTGTCTCTAGACCGTATCAAGTTGACAGTGAAAGGTAACTAGGACAGAAATAATTTCTGCATATTTGCATACATTCTATCCATAGTAGAATTCAAAGTCCTCTGAAGGTACTCACACATTACAGAATGGCATTTAAATAGAAAAGATAATTGTTATGTTTCAGAAATGTAATATTATGATTGGATGAATTATTGCAAATTCTACATAATTTCCTGGGTTATTGCTCCTATTTTCAATTCAAAATTCAATTTTTTGATGATTCTCCAACCTTTTGTGCATTCATAAATGTAAGTCTTGCCAGGCATGTGGCACATTCTTTTAATCCCAGTACTCAGGAGACAGAGACAGGATGATCTCTATGATTTCAAAGCTTCCCTGATTTATAAAGCAAAGTCCCGTGCCTGTCCAGGCTACATAATGAACTCCTGTTAAAAGAAAGAACAAGAAAATGAAAGAACTAAGAATGGATGAGAGGGAGAGAGGAAGGAAGGAAGGAAGGAAGGAAGGAAGGAAGGAAGGAAGGAAGGAAGGAAGGAAGGGGAAGGAAAAAGGGAAGGAGGGAGGAAGGAAGGGAGTCAAGGAGGGAGGAAGGGAGGGAAGGATGGAAGGAGGATCCATCCAAAGGAGTTTTGTTATCGTATTTCTGAAAACAACATAAATAAGTGTCAGTATTTCTATAAGTGCAAGCACCTTAAAGATTAATTATAGTAAAATTTTTGAGTAGTGTTTCTCCTTCTAGTTTGTTTATCTCCGTTTGTCACTACTACATATCTCTTAATTCCCTAACTACCTGGAACAATTCACCGCTATTGAATCTTGTTTGCTCAAGTCCACCATTTGACACATTATAAAGAGTAGTGTACCTGAGCAGGCAAAAAAGACGACTTGGTTTCCAGATGTAGCCATCTTTACCAGACTGTGTGTCCTTAAGGAATTCACTTAACCTACTTATATTTCTATCTTCTCACCTAAATTTGAGATCAAATGACCTGTTTCATAGAATTTTAGTGAGAATTAAGTGCAAATGTTGAAGAGTTTTACAGCCTGTGAACTTCTGCACAGATATATTATTATTCCTTAGTAGAGGTGTAAGCTTTGTTGTTGTCATGGATAATGCAGATTAGAATTGAGTGGAAATAGTATAAATGAGTCTAAGCATTCACAAAACACACCATGTTGCAAAGTGACCAGACATCCTTAGTAATTTTAAACTATCAGACATATTTCTAGACTCAAAGACATGCATTACATATTTAAAATTTACTATTATTTTTGCCATTCCTTAATTCAAAATTTAATGTTAAATAATTTTAGCTCAGTAGTTCCAATTATTCTCTAAAATAACCTCATTCACCCTTGAATTAATTATAAACTTCACATACACCCCCAAAGACAAAATATAACCCCTTGCAGAAACTTCACATTAAAAATGTTTCAAACTCCATGAAGAATTGAGTTGGGATTTTGATGGGGATTGCATTGAATCTGTATATTGCTTTTGGCAAGATGGTCATTTTTATTATATTAATCCTGCCAATCCATGAGCATGGAAGATTTTTCCATCTTCTGAAGTCTTCTTCACAACTCAATTCTTCATAGAGTTAGAAAAAGCAATTCAAAAATTCATCTGGAATAACAGAAAACCCAGGATAGCTAAAACTATTCTCAAGAGTAAAAGAACTTCTGGGGGATTCAGTATCCCGGACCTCAAGCTGTACTACGGAGCAATAGTGTTAAAAACTGCATGGTATTTGTACAGTGACAGGCATGTAGATCAATGGAACAAAATTGAAGACCCAGAAATGAATCCACACTCCTATGGTCACTTGATCTTTGACAAAGGAACTAAAACCATCCAGTGGAAAAAAGATAGCCTTTTCCACAAATGGTGCTGGCTCAACTGGAGGTCAATATGCAGAAGAATGCAAAGCGATCTTTGCACTCTTATCTCCTTGTACTAAGCTCAATTCTAAGTGGATCAAAGATCTCCACATAAAACCAGACACACTGAAACTAATAGAAAGGAAACTAGGGAAGAACCTTGAACATATGGGCACAGGGGAGAATTTCCTGAACAGAACTCCAATAGCTTATGCTCTAAGGTCAAGAACTGACAAATGGGACCTCATAAAATTACAAAGTTTCTGTAAGGCAAAAGACAGTCAAAAGGACAAAGCAGCAACCAACTAACTGGGAAAAGATCTTTACCAACCCTACATCCGACAGAGGGCTAATATCCAATATATACAAAGAACTCAAGAAGTTAGACTCCAGAGAGCTAAGTAACCCTATTAAAAAAATGGGGTACAGAGCTAAACAAAGAGTTCTCACCTGAAGAATATCTAATGGCTGAGAAGCACCTAAAGAGATGTTCATCATCCTTAGTCATTAGGGAAATGCAAATCAAAACAACCCTGAGATTCCATCTCACACCAGTCAGAATAGCTAAGATCAAAAACACAGGAGACAGCAGTTGTTGGCGAGGATGTAGAGAAAGAGGAACACTCCTCCACTGCTGTTGGGATTGCAAGCTGGTACAACCACTCTGGAAAACTGTCTGGCGGTTCCTCAGAAAACTGGGCATGACACTCCTGGAGGATCCTGCTATATCACTCCTGGGCATATACCCAGAGGCTTCCCCTGAATGCAATATGGACACATGCTCCACTATGTTCATAGCAGCCTTATTTATTCTTTCCAGAAGCTGGAAAGAACCCAGATGTCCCTCAACGGAGGAATGGATTCAGATGATGTGGTATAGTTACACAATGGAATACTACTCTGCAATTAAAAACAATGAATTCACGAAATTCTTAGGCAAATGATCAGAACTTGAAAATATCATCCTTAGTGAGGTAACCCAATCACAAAAGAACACACATGGTATGCAAGCACTGATAAGGGGATATTATCCCAGAATCTTGGAATACCCTAGACAAAATTTGCATATCAATAGATTTCCAAGAAGATGGAAGGAGAGACCCCTGGTCCTGGAAAGACTGGATGTAGGGGAATGCCAGGACAGAGAGGCGAGAAGGGGTTGAATGGGGAAAAGAGGGAGGGAACGGGGCTTATGGGACTTTCGGGGAGGGAGGAAACGGGAAAGGGGATATGATTTGGAATGTAAATAAAAAAACTTAGAAAATAAAAAAAAAATGTTTCAAAACCATACTATAGGATCTATAGTCAAGCTAATAGCAGTAAGGTAACTTCTCAAAGATACATAAATCAATACTGTATAATTTCTTTAAAGTGACATTTTCAAGAATGTTAAACTGTTTTTGCTGTTGTCTTTTGGTTTTGAGTGACTATTTCTTTGAGACTATGTCTCACTATGTACACCTGGTTAGCCTGGAATTCATACATATCATGTTTGTTTTAAACTCACAAACATCTGCCTGACTCTGCCTACCTAAAGTAGGATTAAAGGTGTAAGACAGCCACCATACATGGCACGAATAGTAGATTTTAATAACAACACCCATACAAACATTCTAATCTTGTTCCTTTACCACCATTTGGCTTCAGTATAATAATATATGAATACTTTGCCATTAGAATTTCTAGATTCATTCACAGTTGGCATTTTTATGCCTATAAGTCTAGTATATGAATCTGTTTAATCTCATCACTACAAAAATGACAAACCTAAAATGATATTCAGGGGCAATGTAAAGTTTAGTGTTAAAAGCATTTACTCAGCATGTGTAAGGCACTGGGAACGATCCACGGACTTGAGAGATTCATTCAGAAACTCTATGAAAAAGCCTCCATCAATACATACTGTCTATACCCTATTTTATGCTATTTTTTGTATGAAAATTGTTGTATCAAGTTCTCTATGCTCTTATTTATTAATAGTTCAATTCCTTTGCCTGTGTCCAAATAAACCTATGACAATAATAGCATGATCTAAATACAGATCAGCCCTCTTTAAGATCATGAGGCTAATTGGAATAAAAATAAAAATGTTGAATTCTACTGCTTGTTCTTGGATCTGTTTATATCAAACATTTTACATTTTTCTCACTAACATAAAAGACTCCTAAACAGAGAAATTTATTTTGTTAAATGTGCACTTAGAAACTAACAGTGCACTTAGAAATAAACAAACATCCAAAGAACAAGATAAAACAAAAATACCAAACTGAGTAAACAGCAAAGCATTCACTTGATTTAAAATAACTGCAAAGAAAATAGAACCATAGACTCTTAGAGAATTACCATTCGGCCATTACAGAAACATACAAACTCATGAAAAACAGAATGTTCCTTAAATAAAAAACCCCATGAGTTCTCTAGTTTGACAAAGGCCATTCCAAAACAACTCCAAATATGAAAATGAATCTATATCAAAAGGTACTTAAAGAAATTAAGTTCTGCAACTTACTATTATCTTCAGAGGTCACAATATTCAACTTCAACTCATGTTAAAATAACTGATCTTTCTGGTCATAAGCAACATTATGATCATATTGCTTCTTTCCTGAACTAAAAATTGAGAATTAATTATTCTTTTCATAGAGTGAGAATACTTTCTAAAACTGTGATTTCAAGTTAAACTCATCTATTGTGTTTTGACCTGTAAATCATAGTAATCTCAAATATTCAACATATAGAAGATTGTCATTTAGAGTTTCTAAGCTCTGGACATGTTAAAATTAACAATGGGCATCATTGAATTTGCCAAATTTATGACATGCTAACAACCTATGATGAATGAGTGCTATATTGTTTAAGATCATAGATCTTTCCACAGACAACATAAATGCAAATTCAAGAAAAATATACTGTTAGTGGTCACTAAACAATTTGAACCAGTCGCCTTTTGTTAGCTGTGACAGATATGCTGCATGTATATTTGTGCTTTGTTCAAAATAGATATTTTCTACAAATAATATAATTTTAAGTTGAATTCAACCTCTACATGTTTCTACACTACCACTCCATAACTTAATGTGCATAAAAGAAAAATAAAATTTAATAATAAAATATGCAAAGTAAACTGAGGCAAATCATTATTTTTAATTTTTATCATTTTTAAGTTGTATTTATCATCTTTCAATCCTTCCTACATTGCAGGTTAGCTGAGAATTAACTATGTAATAAGAATATTCTACTTAGGTAATCTGCAAATGAGAAAAACAAGAATATATATGATGCTTAGGTTTACTACTTTCCATTTCATAAGTAACCTTGCACATAATAGTACTTACTGAACATTTGCTGAAATAAATAAGCAAATTAACTTAGTAGGAAAATATCTTGTGTTATAGATATCTTATGTACTCAAACTTCATGCTGTAATTGGCTTATAAACTAAGACCAAAACCTAGTGAACTATGCATCAAAGGTATTATGCAGTAAACTTTTTCTATGAATGAACTTCTTTTATGCTTTCCTCAAATCAAAACCAGAAAGTACTCATAAATTTTTTTCCACAAAATAAATTTTAAAGTTTAGTAGATTACAGGCTCCTTACAAAGTGTCAAGCTTCACATTAACATGAATGTGTATATATTTGTACAGTGAATAAATGTGTTATCCAGTTACTTATGTTTAAGGGTGAATTGCTTAACAAACACCAAAACTTTTCATTATTTTAATTTTTGAAATATAATTTTATACAAGACAATGTACCAAAAATAATGGTCTGAACTAGATCTGACCAGTTTAAAACTCTTAACACAAATATAATGAAGCTTCTTCACATAAAAGCAAAACTTTCATCTATAATTGCATGTTTAGTAACTCCCACTATTTTAGCTTGATCTCTCTAATATAATTCTAAAGAATGCAAAGCATCCCAGTGTTTGATCACATACATATGTCTTAGATATGGCTATGAAAATTTGGGATTATTTGACAACTGATATTGCAAAACACTTATCACAAATATTAAATTAGTAAACACAATGAAGCATAATGTGATTACATCTTATATACCTGAGATGAAGATACTATGAGTACAAAATACGTCTACAAGAACGGTGGTTCTTGCTTATATATTACATGATATATATCCCTTAAAATCACATGGTACATAATTAATAAGTGCTGAACACACACCATAATAAATCTTATCAATGATGAGGCATCAAATTGATTGATAAAGCACTTTTAATTTATTGAAAACACAAAACTTTAATAAGGAATTAATTTTACAAATGCCTTCAAGTTAAAGGCAATAATTCAAAAGCAAGAGTCCCTAAGGTCTGACATATGTCCTCAAAAGAACTTTCAAGGGATAACAACTGAGTGGAACTAAACTTCTTGGCCCTGAACGTACAGGGAAATTGTATAGAAGCCAGATTTACTTAATATTGATAGTGCTATTCAGAACAAAGATTCAGTGTATGTATGTATATACTTTCAGATAGATCATGATATAGCACACGTACAAAATAACATCGTATAGGTGGTTAGTTAAGCTTTCTTATGAATGACCTAATATGGCATTAAACTCCAATTTCTTCCAGTGAGGGTATAGTTCAGAGGTAGAGCACAGGCCTTGCAAGTATGAGACTCTAATGTCAATCCACAGGACCACTGGGGGGGAAAATAAACTGACTCAAGATTCTTAACTAAGAATTATGTCAATTGCATTTATTAATGTACTACTGAAAACCAGGAAGAGATGATGATACAGTTTTACTCAATAATTGTGGGGTACTTTTAATGTTTATATTTTAGTACAACAGAGTATCTCACAAAAAAGGAATGTAAATGATACACTAGTGCTATAGTAACCTAAATTTATCCAGTTTGCAATGACAATACAATGTTATTTAAACAAATGTGGGAAACAGAATTCTTCCAAAATAACTGAAAGCTCAGAATCTAGCATATTGCTGTAAGCTATAATGTTTATAACTGTTAATCCAATACACCTTTTATACAAACCCATAAACACATGAGTGGAAAAATAGCACAGATGTTCATCTCTAATGCAATTTCCATTCAATTTCCTAAGTGCGGTCCCTGTGTGCAAACTAGCTTAACGTTATGTTTAGCTTGCAAATTTTTTTAATAAATAATGAATGCAATAAAACCAGAAGATCAATGGCAAGCTGAGAAATCATAAAAAACAATGCCCTTTGTGTTCGGGCTGTTGCCCGTTTCAAACTTTAATCCAGAGACAGATCAATATTTTTTTTCTTTTTTTTTTTCCTTTTTAACCCATCACACAAATAGCAGATATACTAAATGTAGCCTAAATACTATTACCAGCTAACAGTCGCCAGAAACCTGATAAGATCATTGAACACAATTACAATTGAATGTTTAATACCTTAACATACACAGTACATTATATACTAAGCAACAAATATGTGAAAAAACAAAAAGGTCATACAGTAATTAAAACACTCTATGTCGTGAATTTTTAAACTTTCCAATGCTATATATATATATTTGTAGTGCCATTAAAAAGTTTTCATTGCAATTTTCACTAATATACTAAATAAACACAATGGCTCAAAACAGTGCATATATAGAAATAATTTCAACCTCAAGGTTCCTAGATAAAAGTAATTTTTACTTTTCAAAATTAATTATACCTGATAAAAGACATTATTCTTTTAATTAGTTATTGTGGAAGATACGTCATATAAATTTGAGTTTGAATATTATTGAAACTTCAAATTACTCAGAAAAATAATGAATCATGTTTCTTGGTGTATTTCTATTTCCATTCTAGAGAATCTTGTTTTCTTATCAAGTCTTTTTACACAAGATTTTCTGTTTGAAAAAAAAGATCCCAAATCACATACCATATGCATTATGCTGATGTACCAGTCTAAATAACTAATAATTTTATGCCATTAGTCTTCTTTCACTTATTAATTCTTGCCTATTTAGAACATTAGAACATTTCCTCTGGGCTTTCAGTAAAAGTAAATACTAAGAAGTCATAATTTATATCAGAACATAATTCATGTCAAATAATCTAATTCAGCATATTAGGTTTTGATACCTTTCTCTATGTATTTCTGAAAGGTTTATGGCATGATTACTAACGATTTTACAACGGAGTTAAAATTTCAGGATTAATTCTAACAACTGCACACTTCATGTAACTATTATGTAGCAGTTCTGTAAAGAGTAAAAATCAATGTAAACAATTATGTAAAAACAATAAATGTGTGTATGATTGTATTCACTCAGCCAATGTCAATTTGATGCCTAACATATAAAAAGTATTAGATTCATGATGTTTTATAATGAATATTACTGATGTTAAAATTGATTTCTAAGACAATATCACAAAAATATATATATTTTACATATATCTAAATTTTTAATGTATGTAATAAATTCAGTTACTCTAAATATGTCATATCCAATTTTATATGAAATAATTTTTATTGAATTTTATATTCTTAGTCTTGTTATAATAATTTCACTTATTATAATATATAAATTTAGCATTGCAGAAGAGATGAGACCTCACTGTGAAGACATGCACAGGTTTTAAACAAAATTTTAAGAACCTAGTTAACTATACTTAATTCAGTCAAGTTCATAATAAGTTTCTGTTCATACTTGACTACACATAATAAGCCATATCTTGAATTTCTGAAATGACTACCTGAATATATTTTTTTCTGAAATATAGACAATCTGAACCTTGTCATTTAAGAGTGTTTCTTGATGTCCTAATCTAAGTAACAATACAATTGTGCTTAAAGAATATTGTAATTTTTTATAAAGATACACTACTTCTAAAAAGCTCTTCATTTTATATGCTTTTGATGGAACATAGGATGCACATGCTAGGGAAGTGGTATCCCATCAAACTACATCAAGCCATAAATGCTGTTGTCTTAAAACATATGTTCTTCAATAAGTAAAACAAACAAATCAAATATTGAATCTGCTTTGATTGTTTTCATATTCATGCATCTCATATTAACTTAAAACTCTAGCTATTAAAATACTAGACTGTACATATTTCATGTCAATTGATATTGTTGTTCTTCTCTGAGAACCAACAAGAGGCAAGAGATTAAATGTAAAAGTATGGAGCATCTACTATTTAATGAAGGTAAGTGATTTGACTATATTTATATGAACATCCTATAGGTTTACATATGTGTTCTTCTACAGTTTAAAAAATATGCTATATAAATTACAATTATGGTTATAAAATATTTTATGGTTTGCAAGTAATCAGAATATAAATAAATTACATATGCTAAGATGAAATACATTTTTCTAATATTTTCAGTATCACAAACTAAAGACATGATTAATATACAACAGACAGACTTTCTCCTTGCTACTTAAAAAAATATTAAACACTGAAAGATTCCAAATCCCTTGGTAAAACTATATTGCAGCTGCATTAAGCCAACAAAAAGCTTATTAGTAAAGCTTTAAAAACTGACACCCTTCTATAATCAATTTGGATACAGTATTATTCTATTTATAATGGCATTTTCAATGTGTCCCAATCATATATTGCTAATTCTCATTTTTGTTTCATGATTAAATATTAATAGACTGGAATTATTAAGCAGTTACCCTTTATTTAGGTTTTATAATATATTGGATTTCACCATTTCAGAATTATTAAATTATAATATAAAAGTTAAAAATCTTTTCACAAAAATCTTATGACTGCTGTGATGTTTTACTCTGACTTCTAAGTAAAATAATATAAACGTAGTTGTTCTAGCAGAAAATGGGAAAAGGGATGCTGCCACTTTAAAAGCTTCAATCTCTTTGACATTGCTGGCAGTGTATGGGAACATTAATGCATCTGTCATGATAACAAGCTAAGAATAACATCTAGACATCAAACCGAGCAGAGAATCCATCTGAAGTGATTCATTCAGATCTGTCTCATTGATTTATTAAACACGGGGCAACATCTGCAGCCTCACAGAGCCGCTTGGTGAAATTAATGCAAGATCAATTCAAATGGAAAAAAGTGTAAAAGAGATAAATCAAAACATAATTTGCATTCAGTTCCACAATCAGGCTTATTGGGTGCAAATGTTCAATTTCCCTTCCAAAGCAAATGTGTTTAAATGTTGTTTTATCTTCGTAGAATTGTGTGATCTGAAGTGACAGTGAAGAGTTTTGCAGGTTGAGCTTGTAAAATGGAAAAAAAAAGAGGAAGGAAAAAATGCTACTAGAGACCTCTTGAATATGCAACAAGAATATCATTAATACCTAATTGTTTTGCTTTGAGGACTACCTTTAGCCATAAACACAATATAGTCAGTTTTAGATCAACTGGGTTCGTTTTAAAGATATTTGAAATATGTAGAGTGAATAAATTCAAATCATATGTATCTTTGCAAAACAAGATAAAGTGCACCTGGAGATGTATATTGCGAACTGAAATGTATTGTGATTAAGGATTCTCACAATTATAATCATCTGCAAGAAGATTTGTTTGTAAGCATCTATACAAAAAAAGAGTACTTGAAATAGAACCGAATAACTCAAAATTGATAAATTCTACTTCAAGTATTAAGAATTTCTTACATAAAAGCATATAAAATATTTATGTCAGAAGACAACAACATTCTAATAATCTATTAACAATCATGTACCATGTGTGTACTGAGAGTAATATCATACATGAAACTCCAAGTATGTACTAATCTACCACAAGCAACACCTAAGATAAAGAAAGGTATTTGAAGTAAACACGAGCAGTCAGTCAGTAGCTGAAGTATCTAGCTAAATAAAAAAATGTAGGCAGAATTATATGATTAAAATGAAGGTAATCATTAAAGTTTTGTACACTGATATATGACTGTATTGCTATAATTGTTATATTAGCACCATTCTTCTAACACAAAACTGAGGATTTTTGGTTATCTGGCTGCTTTTAAGAGACAGTAACTGCCTCATCATCACTCTGTGAAATGAGAGATATGTATGTATTCATTGTCCAAATTTATTTCTATAACATTTTTTATTATCTGTGAAAGTGTCTGTAATATAGAGTATCAGTCCAGAAAGGTTATACAAGCTCTTTAGTGATGATTAATTTTATTATAAATGCAAAGCAACAGTTTCAAGTAAACTGTGTTACTATATGGACCATGTTAAAGGATACATCAAGCTTGAGTGAAGTGCCAAATTCATTGAGTGCTTATAATAAACAGCTTTCTCATATTTAAGAATAATTTGAATATTTTAAGTGTCAGTAAATTCACATAAAATTATTCCAATATCAAAACACATGTATGTTCAGTTTATAAACTGTCAAATGAAATATAAGTGAAGATTGTGAATTTTAATTGCAAAGCAAACTTGTATTTGAATGTTAAATCATGTCTCTAAATAATTATTACAATGTTGTCTTAATCATACACTCTTATTTCTACAATCATCTATTTAACTATACTTGAGACTGAATAACATGTGATTAATTGCTTCCGCAATGAAACAAACTGGTGATCCTGAAACCTGACAAGGTAACTTTTATGTAGGCAAGTAGACTAAAAAGAGATATCACTAAAGTATGTTGGTTGATAGCATATTTACTAAGAATGATTTGTCATTTAGTGTATGACTGCTATTATACTTGGGACAATGTAATAAGAAAGATCCAGTCACAGAATGAAGATTTTACACATATGCTATCTGAATTTGCCTTTCTCTGGCATTAAAATTTCCAAGTTTTCCTGTAAAGCAATGAAACAAAAACAAATGTTCTCTAAATCTAAAAGAAGATATTTTCCATTTGGTTTGGGGATCTTTAAAATCATCATTTTCTTAATAATTATCCAAATAATACCTTCACTATTCAGTTTCAGGTAAAACAGCATGAGGAGAAATGTTGTATCGTCCTTTGGAAAGGCATCATTGCAATGATATAAAGCTTAACTTGCCTAATAGAATAATAAATGATCAGGAGTTTTGTTGTACTACTCTCTAGTAGTAGAAGTGTACATTATTTCACAACTTCTTTTCTGAGAAGACAACTTTGAATGCTTCAGTAATTAAAGCATATGACACTAATAGAGTTCTTATCATTCTTATCATGACTCAGTATTATGAAGGAAATGATTATATATACATATATATGTATGTATGTGTATATATATATACATATATATATCACTCATGTTTCTTCAGTGTGAATTGCACTAAACTATATTAACATGCTACCTCAAGTAATATATTAGGGTTTATGAAAATAAGAAACTTGAAAGTGATCCATTTTTTATGAGATAACATAGAAAACAGTATAAATTAAAAACACTCTAGTCAGGACACATACTTTTCACCATGCATTTGACAAAAGCGTAGAAGTATGTTTGAAAATCAGGAAAAGATAATTGCCAATAGTACCATTACAAAAATAGGTCATCAATAGTATCTTATAAAATTTTATCCACTAAAATGAATTTTGACTCAACTGAATGTGCACTCTTTTTATTGTACTTTTCTCCCCCCCTCACCTTCAGCTCAAAGAGGTTAAGTCGTGAATCTTTACAAACAATCCTCTTTAGGCGAGTCTACATTGAGAACATCACTTATCTTCTTGGGTATGTTAATAGGATCTTCCCCTCCATCTTCCTCTCCTTATGACATAATTCTGCTCTTTACTGCATTTCTCTTTTCTTACCGTGTGTCTTACCTACTTTATGCTTTCATCCTAAGCCTAGTGCCTTTGTATAGCTCTCACTTCTCTTTTTACTAAATTAAAAATTGACAGAAATAGTGTTTACCTAAACACTAACTTCAGATTGCATTTAAAACATAGATTTTTTTGTAAATAATGTTACCTAGATTAATCAAGCATTTTTCATAAGAATCATAGTTTGCAATTTTATTAACATATTTATGAGAGCATTTGCAACCGGAGAATTTGCTAATGTTATGTTATCATTAATTAGATTTTTCAAGTAATTGTACTTTTTTCCTATTTAAAAATTACTATATATGTATTTTGTATATATATATATATATATATATATATATATATATATAATAGTTTTCCTCTCTTCTTTATATATTGTAACCATAAAATAGGTTTCATAATTTTTACATTTGTATATTCCAATACTTGCAAGACAATTATTCAAAACATATATTATAAAATGTAATAGAATGTACAACCCATTGTATCACAAATATATTTTCCATATTTAATACTTTTCTATCGCCGGGCGATGGTGGTGCACGCCTTTAATCCCAGCACTTGGGAGGCAGAGGCAGGAGGATTTCTGAGTTCGAGGCCAGCCTGGTCTACAGAGTGAGTTCCAGGCCAGCCAGGGCTACACAGAGAAACCCTGTCTCGAAAAAACAAAAAAAAACAAACAAAAAAAATACTTTTCTATCACAATTTTACAAAAATATCAAGTAGAAACGTTAGTTATGCAAATGATAAGGAATAAATAAAGCTGAATCAGACTAAAACAGGAACCTAAAACATATTATAACAGGACCCCAAAATAGTATAGAATAACCTGTCTCAGTATAACTAAGTAACTTATCATTTATCTCTTTGGTATGTCTTGTTAAAATTTAAAAAAGTTCTTATTTATAGAAAAAACATCAAAGTCATAATAAAATAATAACCTGTTAATTTTGAGAGTGAAACTCATAAATATTTCTCAAGAATGAGACTATTAATTATTGAAAAAAAAGGGAAAAGAGTCCCTGTATAAAATTTTCACTCTAGGAATAACAATTTGGGGGAGGGGAATGATGAAGAAGAAAAGGGAAGAAAAAAAAACAAAGAGAGGGCGATGGAAAAAAAGAAAGAGAAAAGATGAATATGGCTTTTTCACTCTGCAATTATTTTTCAAGTGAGTGTATCTGAATATCAATAAATGAATCACATGGCCTCCTTTAGAAGTTCTGGTAACTCACTGAGTTCGTGTATTAATAATATTCTTTGTAATCAAAATGAAAAATTTCTATAAAATATTTCTACTTTTTAAACCCATAATTTTGTCTTGTATTGAGACAGGCTTTTACCATTTGTGTTTTATAGTCATCTACCTTAAGAAAAGTTCACTTTATAAGCCAGGTCATTAAGCTTTACATGGGAATCAGGTAGGAGTTTCCCTCTGAACTGGGTTCTGTTTAGTTGCTTGAACATGGAAGCCACTCAGAAGGAACAAGAAAAGGTTCTCTTGTAAGTTCTATAGCAATATTTTGCTTATTGCACTAGTAAGCAACAGTTTGCCTATTAGTTATCATCAGCACATCTCTGCTAAAGACAGCAATTTAAATTTTACAACATACATGACAATGTAGTTGCAGTTTCATTCCTCAGACCCAGAGATATCATCATGTAAACTTGTATTGTGAGACTAGACTTCAGAAGTTCTTTATAAAATGATCAACCATGCTGCTGCTTTACAGCAAAGCTCTTTGCTCCTTTTTCATTTTGATTTCCTGATTTGTATACTAACCTCCTGTGTAAAATGTTTACTTTCCTGAGATATTACCAGATTGGAGATGAAATAAACACTAAAATTACTAATTTATATTTTTGAATGTCAAACAATATTCAACAGTCTCCTTTCCTAAAATTTTATTCAAAACATCAAACATAAATTGCTTCTAAGTGCGCATGAACACAGTCTCCGATGCACTTTTAAACTGTGATATCAAAGGAGGTACACTTACGACTTGGGAAGGTGGCTATTATTATTGAAACAATCCCCTCTTTGGGGAAATGGGATCCTTTCAACTAACCAGTTTATCTGAGGTGGAGGAGCTAGTTCATCCTCTCAAACAACAACAACAACAAAAACAACAACAAAGCCTGCTAACTTCTACACCAAGCCTCAGCCTAACCTGAACCCCCAGCATTCCTTGCCCCACATTAACCTCTGCAGGTGGCCCAAGAGGGAGGATTCAGGAAAGTGGCATCTGTCCTCATCGTTTTTTTGTTTTTTTTTTTAAATAGGACTCATCTACTTTACCGTGCACCAGGGAGCTTTGCGCAGCAGGCATGAGCATATGTCCTTGCAGGCACTTCTACAAGCGCGCACACACACACACACACACACACACACACACACACACACACACACACACACATACACACACACACCACCTCCACAATCACAGCACACACATCCCATACACTCTCACAACAAACATACAGGATGGTGATCGAATCACCCTCTGGGATGGATTCTAGACTTCCGTTCCCCTGCACCCACCCCCTAAGTGCCTTTTTCTTGGTTGCCAGCTTAGGAGCCCAGGTTACAGCTCAGCCAGCCCCTACTCCCAAGAATGCCCTTGGTGTCCCTGTTCAGAAGAAAAACTATCCGACCCGTATGGCCACAATAGAGCAGGAAAGAAAAGCAAATAAAGAAAATAACTACCACGAGCAGCCAAAAAAAAAAAAAAAAAAAAAAAGCCATGCAAAATGTAGGCAAAAGGCTGTAAAGTTTCAGTGGAGGATTGCTACTGAACTTTGTGCGGGACTTTTTCAAATTGAAGCCCTACCACTGAGTACAGCCTAGAAAGGACTAGCAATTAATTTATGAGCCCTTCTAGTTCTCTCAACACCGCAGATTACAGTGCAAAGAAGCAGAACTCAATCTCTACAGACCAAGTTGGATGAGAGTGGTCTAAGACATGCAGAAGAGGGCAAAGGGGTAAGGAGAGAATGAGGCAAGCAAGAAATGAGTGTCTCACCTGGCGTTGGTGCAATCAGTGAACAAAGTTTCGAAGTCTTTCCTGGTGATGAGCTTGCAACGATTCACGCCGGGCTGGATGGCCCCCAGTCCGCGCAGGATTCGAACTTGCTCCACAGTGCACACCACCGGAGATATGTCCAGTCTCTTCAGCTTAGTGTACACTGTGTGCAACCCTCCCACCAGGTGCTTGAGGAAAAGGTCAAAGACTTGCGGCAGGCAAATCAGTTCCTGGCCGTCCATCAGGAATGAAGCCACCTTCACCCCGTGCATGTCGACCATCCGGCACTCGTTTGTGTTGGTGTTGTTACTGCCACCGCTGCCACCACCAATCCCGCCACCCACGACACTGCCGTTGTGATTATTGGCCATGAAACTGTTGATCATATTAGGGGTTAGTCGTGGGGGCTCTCCTGGAGACGAATACAGGGGTTCAGCCCGGAATAAACCCCCCGGGACGCCAGCGCTGCTGGAAGTTGCAGAGATCACTGGAGGTGCGGAGACAGCCATGGTCACTCTGTCTTGCGCTTAGCTCTTAGAGCCCTTGCTTTCACGCCCTGACTCCTTTAGGTCCCCTTGCGCTCACTCGCTGACTCTCTCTCTCTCTTTCGGGCACGTTCTGACTCTCTGAACTGTTCTCAAGTCTGAAGCGCGCTGGCTCAGGTTGCAGCTCATCCACCACCCTACTCACTGTGAGCTGCCCCTACCCGCGGCGGCCCAAGAGCCCACCCCCACCACACCCCCTCCCGAGACTGGCAGCGCCCCCCAGCCAATGGGCCACACCCTCTCAGCGCCCGAGCGCGCAGAATGGCTGCCGCCGGCTAGGGGTGGAGACTCCCTAGCCAGCCTCTACCTACCTGAGGCTTTGTGGGACTTTCGGTGAATGGAGGTGGAGCACAAGAAGGGAGAAGGGGGCGGTGTGCAGCCTTGCTCACTGCCAGGAGATTAGAGCAGAGAGTCCAATTGTCAGGTTTCTGAGGGGGACTATGCTTCCAGCCTGTCTCCTCTGAAGTAGAGGATTAGAGGGGTCACAAACGGGACGGGCAAGGGTGTCTCCTTCACCTCACCCGGAGCCATCCCAGAGTTCAGTGGAAGAAAGTGACTTAGCTCTAACTGAACTTGCACATTACCCCCATACTCAGCGGAAAGAAGAGGGGGTTTCTCCCGGCATCCTGGAGAAAGAGTCCAATGAGTTCACAAGTGAACAAACAACTCAGCCTTTCTCTTACCCACGTAGCTCACTTGATGTAATATCTTCTTTATCCAGCGCCCACAGGACCGCTCCCTAGAATTCTCAAATTCAGAGTTGCTAGTTGTTACTCTGCTACCACTCAAGGAGGTTCAGGAAGCGCGGTGGGGAGCCTCCGTAGCAGATGGGTGGATTGTTTTACAACACTTCCGCCACTCTCCTGAAACAGAGTAGGGTTTTGTTTTTGAGTGTGTGTGTGTGTGTGTGTGTGTGTGTGTGTGTGTGTGTGTGTGTACACGTGCACGAGAGTGCACCAGACCTTAGCCTTACCCTAACATTACCAAAAGGTTTAAAACAGTATAGAGTTTATAAGGATAGGGTTTAACACTCTGAACTTAGATTTTTTTTTTTTCTTCCTCACAATGGGCTTCGAAAACCAGTCACTGGCCCGGACATTCCAAAGGTTTTATATCCTAAATGGTACCTCGTGATTCTTCTTCCCCTACCAACCAAACCTCCCACACGTAGTACGAGAATACACAGTGAAGGAAATATCTGAGAAGGGTACCTGCCTGAAGAAAAGCATAGTCATTTCCATAGAACATATCATAGTTAAGTCACATTAGCCAAATTGTTTTAAATTCTTTGTCAAGGTTTGAATAAGCTGCAAGGTATTTCTTTTGCTATCCTCTCCTAGAGGAACTGGTATGAAATTCAGGCTTCATTTATTTACAAAAGTTACCACCCTCATAGATACATAACTTCTCTGATATTCTTCGAGAACATAAATACTTTTAGAAACTTGCGGAGTTTTATTAGTGCCAGTTGTATTTAACATTATCCAACAGGGGAAGTGAGTGTGTTCTTTTTCCCCAAGTCCTAAGTTGAAAATGCCCTAGGTAAGCTCTTTCTACAGCTTGTTTTTTTTTTATTCTGTTATTTCATTAACCAAGTATTACAAATTTCCTTTTGAGTCTCTTCATAGTGTTCTATTTCAAATTGAATGAGGTCAAAATGTGAAGAGCTCGCAATGACAGTGGCTGTTGGAACACAGGAATAAGCAACTCTAACATAATAGATTGGAATACATTCAATCACAAATCATTTTTAAAGGCATGAAATTGTTTCTGCTTACTTGCTACAATCTTAGGAGAAAAATGAGAAGATATAAGGGCACCAATAAGATAGACAGAGAAAGAAAAAGTTCCCAGCGAATGCAGTGGTTTGCAATATAACAGCACCACCATGCTTTTTGGTATTTACTAATTGTTTGTTTTTAAAAAAGAAACCTCAAAGTCTGTACAAGAGGTGTTTGAATGTGATGTCTATTAAACATGTGTTGAAATATACCTCTGGTGTTGCAATAAAATCTTCCAAGAGAATACATTTTATACAAAGTTTTATTTGAGAGAACTCTACACTGGTAATCCTAAGGTCAAGCAGTTCCATCTGTATGGTTGCAACTACATTATAAAGGTCTTTCTTTTATAGTAATTGTAGGGTTTCAGAAATAAGACAATATAAGGATGTGTGTACAGGTGCACGAGAGCCCACCTTGCCCTAACATTACCAAAAGACTCAAAGTAGTATAGAGTTTATTAGGACAGAGTTTAACATTCTAAACTTGGTGGCTTTTTTCTCCCTCACAAATGGGCTCAGTTGTTTGGATATTTCATATTTTAAAAATATGATATAAAATGAAAAAGGTAGAACATTCACTAAGGCTGTAATCATTTCTTATATTAAAAAACAAATGCATTTTGGTGTTGGAAAAGACACGAATTAAATGTTATTTATTTAAAGTATATATCAAGTTTGTAGCAATGTTTTAATTATCAAATATTAATGCTAAAATTCAAGTAGAACTGATAGAGCCTCAAATCGACCAGCAATTACTGAAGGATTAACAGCTCTGGTAAGCCTTCAATGTAGAAAATATTTTTGGTTTCATTACTTGAATTCCTTCCCATTTCAGTCCTATAGAAAATTAACATGTGAATTAATTTTAAGTGATACTTGTAACTTAAAGGCATCTAGATCAAAACTTCAGATACTGTGTCCTTGGGTTTCTTGATGCTTTGATGACTTTATTTCTATTACTACTATCTATGATTTGAGACTGACATTATCAGACTCCACATACAGAGTTGTATTTCATTCTTTTTTGATTTGAATATCTTCCATCAGACAAATATATTTCTAAAGAAGCCTGGCTTTCTACAAGATTGGAGGAAACTTTACATGTCAACACTCTGTAACTTTGGAACTATATGAAGTAGTATAAAATTGTAATGGCGGTAGTAAAGAGTGTGCCCTTGTGTACTGGATCAGTCTGATGTTGTTTGCATCCTATAGCTAAAACTGGTTCCTCAAAATGTGGTTGCTCCCATGAACAGATGCTCAAGTACTCAAGTGATGCCATGTGTACCTTCTCTCCAATTTAACTGGTCAATAAAAGGCTAGAGCCAGATATTGGTTAGTGGAGGGAGTATGGTGGGACTGGATGTTTAAGAGGAGATTGCAGGTGGGTGAGAAAGGAGGACTGACAGGGATGAAACGTCCATGGACCAAATCTGAGTGACCTGGAGGAACAGCAAGTAGCAAGGGACTTCATAGCAAGGAATAAGTTAAAATAGTCCTAGATCTGCCCAATCTAGTCACTTGGGTTATAAATAAAATATCTGGATTATGTGTCTTTTATATGGGCTTATTAGAACACTAATTTCAACAACACCTTTGGGAGAGGAGATGTACTGCATGAACAATAGGGAAATATCCAGGTTTGAAAATTAATATCAGATAGGCACTAGTCACTGGAGTAAATATGAATAAAATTAATGCTAGAAGATAGCATATCTTATAAGAAAAAGTTATAGATGGCACCAGTTCTAATAAAATGATTCAATAATTTGAGTCTTAAAACAGAACTTCCTGACCTTAATTAGAAATTTAAATTTTATCCTAATTCACATTCAATTAGAAGGGGAGAGTGCTCATTTGTAAACATAGGCAACTGTTCCACTTTTTGCCACAGCCTATAAAAAGATACATTAATGAATATAAATTCTTTTAAAAAGATTTATTGATTTATTTTATGTCTTTGTCTGCATGTATGTGCACCATATGCATACTCATGGAAGCCAGAAGAGGGCATTAGATTCTGCGGAAACAAGAGTTACAGACAGTTGTAAGCAGTCATGTGGGTTCTGGAAATCAAAGGTGGGAACATTACAAGTGCTCTTAACTGTCAATCCATTTCTTCAGCCCTAATTTTCTTAATGTATTACATGTTATTTCTTGTGTGTGGGGGTGTGTGTGTGTGTGTGGGTGTGTGGGTGTGTGTGCATTCACAGTCAGTTCTTTCAGCTTACCATGTGAGTCCCAGCAATCCAGCTCAAGTCCTCAGGCACAAGTGCCTTTGCCTGCTGAGCGAGCCGTCTTGTAAACCGTCTATATTTTTAATACATTTTTATTTATCCTTTGAGAATTGGATACAAGTGTACAATGTATTTTGATCATATCTACTCTTTAGCTTCCCATCCAAGTCCTCCCTGACCACCACCAGCACATCCTTCTGCCAACTTCATATCTTCTTTTTTAACCCAATAAGTTCAATTACTATTACCACCATGTATCCGTGGATGTAGGGCTGTCGACTGAAGCATAAAGCCCTATATCCTATACAAAGATTTTATACATACATACATACACACACATACATATACACATACATGCACATATGTATATACATACACACACACATACATACACCACACACACACACACACACACACACACACACATATTACACTGTCTGGAGAAGATATATGTCTTCTTTAAATTTAAATTCCATTGACACCTCACAATATATTTTTCCTTTATAAGAACATCCTAAGGTAATGGAATTATTTGAAACCCACAGAGAAACCCTGAAAGTGTACCATACCTCCCCTGAACAAACACATACATAATTAATCTATTCCCAGAAAACTGGTTACATAGTGATTATATATAATGTGCCTTTTTTCCATTGAAGATGAATTCTAAGGAATTTAAAAATGGAAAATATGAGCTTTTAGAACAAGAAAAGAATTTGTCAACTGAAAGAATTAACAGGACTGGAGAGATGGCTCAGTGGTCAAGAGCATTGACTGCTCTTCTATAGGTCCTGAGTTCAATTCCCACCAACCATATGATGACTCATAAACATCTGCAATGCGGTCTGATGCCCTCTTCTGGTGTGTGTCTGAAGAGAACAATGGTGAATATACAAAATAAAAAAAATTAAAAAATAAAGAACAAAAAAGAATCAACAGCTAAAAATTTGACGCTTAAAGGAAAAATGATTGTTTTCTAACTGAAATACAAAAATGTAAACTTTTAAAGTACTCATAAAATACATGTCTAATTCTATCCTTTTAATATATGATACCTCATATTACACTGTCTGGAGAAGACATATGTCTTCTTTAAATTTAAATTCCATTGACACCTCACAATATATTTTTCCTTTAAAACTTTAGTTTTTTGGTTGTTCAGGTTGGAGCCATTTGAACTTCATCTGGACTACTACCACTACTAGATATGATTTAATTCGTTTTGCTGACTCCCTGTAGAATTCACTGAAGTGTCTGCTCCAACATTTATAAGGCACAGTCCCCTACACTCTCATCAGTTGCTGCCTTCCATTTCTATATAATTTTACCACAAAGTAATAGAGAGTTTTTCAAATCTCCCTTCTTTATTCTGAAACAGATTTTCTCCTTAATGTCTCTGATCTTCTTATATTCCCAGGGTCCTTCAGAAAATATAAAACTTCTTCCACTGCCTTCCTTGACATTGTTGACCCCTTTTTGTCCCTCAGGCCATGAATCACTTTTATTCCCTAGTGTTCGCTCTTTTGCATCTGCAGTGTATCCCTCTCTGCTTACTCTTATTTCTTTTATTATTAAAATAAACCACAAGGCTTTGAATGAAAACAAACAGAAACAGTCTCCAAATGCTCAACAATAATTCTCAGAGTACTGTCCCCAGATTCCTGGCATCAGCATCCTCCGGGTACTTTGCAGAAATACAAACTGTTTTTCCATAGCCAACACCTACAAAACAGAATCTCTAAGAGATAGGACCCAGAAATTTGAGTTTTAACAAGATCAATAGATGATTCTGATGAAGGAAAACTATTGAAATCCACTGCTGATTTTTCAAACTTTTTGAAACTCTTAGCTTCTTACAATTATTTTCCACTTATTACACTTTTGACCTTAACCTTTTGATATCTAATTCTTCATAACATACAGTTGAAATTACTATACCAAACATCATTGTGCTGTTAAATAACAATCCAAATTTGTTTTTCTAAATCTTCATCCTTTTATTTTCTGGATATGTCTGTACTATATTTTTAATTATTGATTTTTTTTTATTTTCTGAGAATAACATCATTTCCCCCTTCCCTATCCTCCTTCCAAACCATCCCATATATCCATCTTTGCTCTCTTTAAATAGTGATCATTCTTATCTCTTGGCTTTCTGACTTTGCAACAACCAAATATTTCTCTTAAATATACCTTTCCCACTTCCATGTCCTTGTTCTTGACACTGAAGATATAAAGCTCTTGATGTGTACACTATCATTACGGATCATAATTTCATCAATTTTCTATAGCTTCAACACCACCAACACAGTGAACTTCTCCAATTCTTATTTTTAGCTTTTTAAAAAAGAACTCTCCTCTAATATGAAATGTCTCCAGGGCTGAAGAACAATCACAGCTCTTCTAATAGAGCAGTCCTCTAATATAATGGAGCTAATGAAAGGCTGCAACTTCAGCTACTGTGGACCTGATGCCCTCTCAAGGCCACTGTAGGCACCTGCATTTATATGTGCATATTCACTCAGAGATGCACATAATTAAAAAAATAAAATGTTTTTTTTTAAATATGAAAAAAGCATATAATGTTTCCAACAGGATACCCTATGGTATTCTCAAATTTAAAATACCCCAAAACTGAATTAATTACTCTAGTCCCTGTGAATCTGATCTTTGTTTTTCATTTCTCATATCTATCTGTCTAACAATCTATCTAGTCATTTTTGCCTCAAATTAGTGACTTTTTTTTTTGCCTTGGCCTCATTAGTAAAGTTACAGGTGTATGCCACTGTGTTTAACTTCATTTATCTTTCTGTTGTATAATACATGCATATGTGCTTAATTTGTATCAGTGCACATGTGTATGGGGTATGTGTGAAATGTGTGTCTGTGTGTCTGTGCGCACACGTGTGCACACGAGCACATGCACAAGTGTTTTTACCCAGTGAGCCATCTCCACAGACCCATTGGCTTCATTTCCAGTAAATTAAAAAGCTTTCTCCATGCACCTAACTTTCATAGTTATTGGAGAGAATCATTTGATTCCTCTCTTCGCATTATACATTCTTTCATCAGTCACTGTGAAGTCATACTCAGCATTTTTCTCTTCCACACCTTTCTATGTTCAATGTCAACAATTTTGAGTATCCATGCTGTTTTTGTATTATTACAATAATTACCTCTCAATCTTGCTACTTTCAGTGCTTCCTTTTCCAGTTTTGCAAAGGACACAATATGAATTTATTTTTCTTTTGTCTACATTCTTTACTTTTCTATGTCATATCATTTTCAGACAAGATCTCTCACCATTTTTCAGGTGATTTCAGTTACTATTCATCCTGCCTCAGTCTCCCAAATACTAGAATTACAGAAATAGGCCTCCATGCCAGACCACACTATTTGTTAATGAAATGTTGCTGTAATCTTATTAAAAATCTTCATTATTACTCCATTTGAATATCAGATAAATGTCCAGTTCTTTAGAATTATGTTACTTCTTTAATCAGTCATTTCCTCAAGTAGTCAGTGACATGTTGCTTGAACACAATTAGATTGGTATCCCATGTCACGATTATTAAACTGCTTAAAATGTTTCCAACCTAGTGCTTATGCTAGGGGCCATCATCTATGTTGAGTGCATTGTTGCACACTTCCCCATTTCTGTTTATCTCAAGCTTATCCATACTTTAAAACTAAATTCCAGTGCCCTGCCATGAAATACTATCTCATTCCTTTTATTCCCAGTCAGAAATAGGATGCCTCCCCCCCCCTCTCTGAACTTTCATGGTACTTTATGACTCTCTTAAAGTGTGTGGAATTGTAAATTAGTCTTAGGTCATGACCTAGAATTAGGTTACACCAGATTAGGGATCATTTTTATATTGATCTATATGATACTTCAAGGACCAACTACTGTGCCTGGCCTATAGTTGCTTTTCATAGACATTTCTTAAATTAATATTATACAATAGTATCTCATTTTAGTGAATTTGCTTTATCCTGTGATTTTTGGAAACTAAAAGTTTGTGGGAACCATGCATCAGGTAAATCTTTTGTTGTTGTTGTTGGTGGTGGTGGTGGTGGTGTTTCCATAACAGTACCTGCTTACCTTATGTATTACTTTTTAAAAATATAATACTATACACTTGATTGTGTATTATAGCATAAAGATAACTTTTACATGTATTGGAAAATGAAAATTATTTCTATGACTCTTTTAATCACAAAATTTGCTTTATTGTGGTGGTCTGGAACCAATTCTGCTGTTTTTATAAATTTTGTCTTATATGAATGATTGTTATTGCTAATTCTAAAGCAGAGTCTATGTGTTTATCATACATTAAAGATTTAAATTTCATGATTAAGAGGATGATTATTTTAATAATCAGTATTTTCAGGATCTTTTGGTAATAACTACTCTTTCAGATTATTAAAAAAATATTTCAATTTTCTTTACCTAAACATTAATTTTCTCAAAATGGTTATTTTAAGCACGGTATGTTTATATGGCACTCCTCCTCCCCTCTGGTTTCACTTCTTGCAGTCTCAGCTATCCACAGTCAATTGGGATCCAAAAATATTAATGGAAAATTTCAGAAACATGCAATTCATGAGTATTAAATTGCTTGTCGTTCTCAGTAAGATGATGAAATCTCCTGCCATTCTGCTCCATCCAATGTGATCTCACACAGGATTTGAATCATTCAGTCTTTATGCTAGCCTAGTAACCCATTAGTCACTTAACAGTCATCTTGGTTATCATATTGACTGCCAAAATATTGCAATCCTTGTGTTCAAATAACCCTGATTTTTCTTAATAATAGTCCCAAGGTACAAACACAATAATGTTGGCAAATTGGATATGCCAAAGATAAGACCCTTAAGAGGAAAGGTGAAAATTTTCAATAAAGAAAAAAGATGTCAGCTGATGTAGTTAAGATGAACAGTCCAATATTTTAAGTTTGAGAAATACAAGACAAACCACACTCTCATGGATTTTAGTATGGTACATTGTTATAAATTGTTCTATTTTATTATTGTAGTTATTCATCTGTTACTGAGTGTAAATGATAAACTCATGCATGCCTGTATAAGTAATCTTATAATGTAGCATTATATTGTGCCACATATGTTTCAAAAGTTTACAGAAATATTACATCCTAGCATCACGAATAAAGGGAGATTAACAGGTTGCATTGCTGTTTTTGCCTGAGCCTTATGGAATTTATTTGTTATATCTTTGCAATTATATATATATATATATATATATATATATAAATATATATAACTTTCCCCAAAGAAAAACACTTGTTTGATTATGTGGTACATTTTTAATAAAAGGCATTTTAATCTGTTTGAAATTTATTAAATATATCTATTTTCATGTTTTATGTTGGAGTACATTAACTTGGGAAGTTTATCGATGTGACGTCAATGGAATAAGTATTTAAAATCACTGCTGAGAAATGTTAAAAATGCACAAAGCAAAAGTAGAAAAGTGTATTTACCTTTTGTAAAATACCCAGCTCAGATCTGAGAAAAGAGAAAAAGATTATCTATCTTTTTTATAACTGGGTGAGACAAAAGGTCCATTTATCTGATTGGGAGAGCAGAGGAATGAAGGCAGAGACATTCATCAGATCAGAGGAGTTATAGTATTTCATTTTTGTTCCATTTCTTCTGCAAACAGAAACAAGAAAGATAAGTTCATACCTGCATGGAGAATCATTAGAAGAGAATAACTGCAGCATTTTTGTTTAAATTCATGCAAATAGTTCTGGGAGCTGTGCCTCCTACCTGACCAAACCAGAAAGCTGGGTGAATTTTTTAAAAATGTAATGAAGTTGCTTTCTTAACTAGCTTTTACTGAAAGGCTGCATCTTTGTGCATGTGCTAAGAACTTTATATGAAACCTCTTTTTGTATATTCATAGCATTATTATGAAATTGATTCTATTATTTCCCCATATCTCAGATGAACAATGGTAACTTTGTCCATGATCACTCAATTTTAAATTCGATGACCTATAGTCAACTTACAGAGATATGTTAAGACATCAATCTTAACCATCCCAATATACTTCATTTCAAAAAAATTGTTCTGTAGTAAATTTCTAATATGTTTAAGTCCAAATGCATTAAATAAGATAGAAAAATGTGTTAATAAATGAAGTGCTGAAGCATTAGAGAAGTATTCCTAATCTTCATTCTAGATTTTATTCTTTAATTTTTAAGCCATTATGGACTCATTCTACATAATGTGTTACAAAGTATAAATTACAGGCTTATGCTTTTTTGAAATGTTAATACAACAACTTTAAATGTTTACATTTTTAACCCTTAAGTTCTGAAAAGGAAATAATATCAAACTGTATCTACACATTCCAAATTACTGAGAACTTTTGTGTGTGTGTGTGTGTGTGTGTATGTTAGAAATAGTTTTATTGGTTATTCTATTTACTTTTCACAAATTCAAAGCTTCCCTTTCATTTACCAGTGAAGAGGAACACTTTATGAAAATGAACTCATACGCAAGCTATCTCAATTGTGGCATGAGCCATACTTGTACATCTTGTTTCTTTACAGTTCACTGGCTTCTTCGTTGAGCACAGTAATCTCTTCACTACTACAAGATTCCTTCAGGTCAAATTAAGCTATTTCTGTCTAAGAATGCAGACTAGCAGATTGCTTCCAGGAGTCAAATCTGTAACCAGACTTCAGGGATCCAAAGCCTGCTTCTCCAATTTACTACATGAGTGCTCTTAAGCAAAATACTTAGCTATTTTGTGCCTCAGTTTTCTGATCTGTAATCTAACACAAGTGTGTCTTACTCAAAGGTGTCTGAAAGATTGTGTAAGTTGGGCCTAGAAAAGTGCCTTCCATAGTGATAGTGTTACTTCTGCTACATTTTATCACTTATTTGTAAAGATTATTTTTCAAAATTTTATTATATATAAATTGTGGCTTTCTCAAATGAAAATATTAGTAGCAATGTGAAGAAATAAGAACTGTAAGAAAGAGAATGGTGAGATGTAATAAAAGAAAATGAGAATGTTGAGGAGATAAAGTGGAAAAAATACATTTGGGAATGCAGGATGGGGCAGGGAACTCAAGGAGCTATGCTAAAATTACATCTTTGCATCAGAGATTAGAAAGGAAAACCAGATATATGCAAAGGCATCTGACAGCATGGGTCAGAACACAGATAAATAAGATCACTGCTGAAAGATCAGCACAAAAATATCTCTTGGAAAACAACTCTTAGTCCTAATACCTGAAAGGTCTTGAGCATTTGAAGAGAGCTAAACAAAGAGAAGCACTGTTAACCACCTCCTTGTGTGGAGCAAAGTGATTAGCGTCTTTCTACTTAAAAGAGCAAGGTGGAAACAGAGAAAGAAACCCTAGCACAGTTTTTCCAACAAAGTTTAACAATTGGATACTCCTCTGTGGAAACGATTAGTCATGGGTACAAAAAGAATAGTGTGTTTTAAGCAATGGGCCAGAGTCATCTCCTCAGTTTAATGCGCATAAATGTTTTTGATTATTTATTTAGTCTGTTTTTATATTATTTATTTTTGAGATATAATAAAATTGCTTAATTTCTTTCTTCCCTTCCTTCCCTCAAATCCTCCCATAGCCCCTCCTTGCTCTCTTTGCATTTCATAGCCTTTATTTTCATTCATTGTTGTTACATATGGAAACTTCTCTTTGTAACATACCTAGAACAATTACAAAAATCACAACCAATCAGAATGCAGAACTGTGGAGTCTAGTCCCAATTGATACATCTACAATACAGCTCCCATCTAAGGCTTAGGAATTCATGATGACAAGGAGATGGAAAGAGATCACCAGAGGAACAGGGAGTTTGCTGTGAAATTGTGTCCAGTAGAAATGTCAAATATCATAGCCATATCCACTGCAAATAGAAAAAAAGTCATGAAGCCAGCACAGCTGTTTCACATAGTTCCAGCACAGCTGAGCTGAATGATGTGGTCACTGTCATTCTGTCTCTCACTTTTAGGGTTTGGTCTCTGGATGTTGCATTCTTGGAGACTTTCTGCATTATGACTCATTTTCTATCTTTTCCTGAGAAAATTGTGTCTGAGTCTTCTTACATGTACTATTCCTTCTGGTTTGAGGGAAATAACTTTATCTGGCTCTATTTGGAAGTCTTCTTTGCGATAATCACAAAGACACTAGAAATTTTCTTTGGGTATCTGCCCCTAAGAAAATTCAAACAATATAATTGCAACAGAGTAAAACTTAGAAATGGTTGATAAATGCTGACTGGCCATGAAACTTGGTAACAGATCAAAAGCTTCTTTTTACAATACACTTAGAACCCTCTAAAAATGTAGTTTAAAGAGAGGGGTTGTACAGGGTACACTCTGGCAATCAGAAGCAACCCCCCCACCAAAGTCTTTAAGAGATTTGTTGGTATGTACATGTATTCAGTCCTTCTAATTCTGGATGTCTAACACTGTAAGTTACACAAAACTGACTTCTATGGTCTCATCAGTGAAGAAGGATCCATGTACTTCACTTCTTGCCTGCTATAACTCCATGTCCATAATTTCAAAGACTATCAGATGACAGTGGAAGTCACTACTCAGACCCACAGAATAAAGTATATTTGCTGCTTGAAATTTGCTTCATAACAAAAAGTTTGAAAAATAACTCCCCAGAACAAATATTCCATAAAAAAGGAACTCTACATAGATCCTGTGCCTGACTGTCTGGCCTAATCTTAACCATTTGGGATTTAACTTCTTAATTTTGTTTTTCAAAACTGGAACCTAAACCCACTGTATTATATAAGTAGGCACTCTACCCCTGACCTACATCCTTAACCAATTTGTTCACATTTGTTACTATGTAGGAAACCTTAGAGTATATTGTCTGTACCTTAGAATGATGTTGACTTTAGAAATACAGCAGAGAAAACAGTGTATAGGTTCCAGTTACACAGAAGTTTTCACTGTCCCAGTTTACTAGTACTCCACTCAGTATCCTCCAGAGAACCTGATGTGTGTTCATTTTCTACAGGAAGTACTGTGTGTATGTATGTTTCTGTAGATAGTGATTCATACCAGGTCATTGGTACATTGTAAAGCATATAGGAAAAAAGAAAAATGTTACTAAAATAATCATGGTTGATTCTAGTATTTTTACAGTTATTTGAGACATAGATACACACAAATAAGTGAAAGAAATTTCACGTGAGTATATAATTCTCCTCTTTCATTTTTCCAAGTAGAATGTATATTTCTATCTTCGTTACATCTAGAGATAATCCACTGTTTGTTACTAAAAGAAAGTGTAGGAAAAAAATTACCTTCTAGAACTAAAAAGAAAACTGTGACTTTTTCTGTTATGTTAAAAGCAATTTGATAATAGTGTCATACCCAGTTTAATTGAAACCATCAACATAGGAGAAATAGCTTCTTACATTGTAAGAAAAGAACAAACTCATAGCTACATGTAATAACCTACATTAAACAGAATGATTTGATTTTAAAAATTCATTTATATGCACCAATTTGATCACTACTCTAGGTCTATCAGAAGTTTGAAGGATTGATTATATAGAATATTATGCTAAAGAATAGAACTTGTTTCATTTAAAACAACCTTCTTCCAGATATTTAACTGATTCCAGTGTACATCTCCATCAGGTTCAGTGAATTATCATATTTTCTTTTCACTACTCTCCTGAGCCTTTGCATATGCTGTTCTTCTGCCTACGATGCTCTTTCTATCCCTCTCATTCTATTTCTATCTCTATCTCATCTTACAAAATCTATCTTGCAGAATTATTAGTATACCTTAAATCTTCTTTGCTGACTGTTATAAGCAAACAAAAAAAAAACTCCATCTTTAAAAAAAACCTAGCTAATGCATTTCCATCATTAAAATACTATCTGTTCCTTTCTGGATGGGAGTTGAGATTTTCAGCAGCAAATATTTGTTACATTCACACTACATAGAAGGCATTTGATGTAATGTTTCAGAATGTGTGCATTCATTTTGGATGACATGGACTACTTACCACGCCAGAGATGTAATTAAATCCAGAAGCATATTTAAATGAATAAAGCATTTCAAAGTATAACAATGCACACCTGGATGACCAGCACTCAGGAGGCTTGAGATGATTCTGTCTCAAAAACATTAATCAATACAATTTTACTCACGAGCTCATGTTTCTTAGTCAGTCTTTTAAAGGGGAGTTCAAATCAGTTTCATATAAATTTTGAAAATATATCCTATTTTCATTTCGATCAATGCTTACTGGTCAAACACTTTGTTTTTTTAAGGAAAACTGAAAATTCAAATGTCCATGTATCAACAAAAAATGATCTATTTTTCTGCATAATTAAATGTGTTGTTTTAATGTGTGTATAATATGAAATCAATAATTACCACTGATTATAATTGAATGTTTTCATAATTCTATTGTCAGCCATAATAAATAATCAGTACACTTATACTGCACTAAATTAATTACTGTGTAATTTCTATTGCGTACATCACCAGTATAGTAGTGCTGTGGCATCTGTTTTTAATGTTTTAAAGATAAAATATCCTTTATTAAGCAAAACAAGGAATTTCTAGACATATTTTCAGTGATTAGGAAGCATAGTTGTATCTTCAACGTGTCCTAATGGAAGTATTGATTAGGTGTTACTTCTTACATTTAGTTCACATTCAATTTTCAGTAACAATATTAAGGCAAAAATCATTCTCCACAAATAAATTAAATAATTCTTCTTAGATTTATTTGTCACATCAAAAAGTTATTAATAAGAAATTGTAGTGACTAAAGAAGTAAAAATAGATTTAGCAAATAAAAGTCCAAGGTACAATACTTAAGACACAAATATTGTTCAATGCTAATTTGAAATACAATAGTAACTATGACCGATCCACAGGGAGTCCTGTGAGCCTTTCAGCTTATTTTTCTAGTACATCTCAAAATGATAAGCTGACAAAGAGGTATGCTGTTACTTGAGTCTTCAACCTTTGTCTGCAAGTTCACAGTAATGTCTAACAAGAATAAAACAGTGGTAATTGTCCAAAACATTTCTTTTTTAAAAAAAGCATAAAAAGCTCTGTTCTACACTAAATTCAAAGTTCTCCCTCATTTCTCAGGATGTCCATAAGATGTCCCCTCGCATGGTAGAAGCTAATGCACCTTTAGATTTCTTTCTTTTCTTTTTTTTTATCTTAAGGATTTATTTCACTTTTTTTCTTTGAAAGCACCACATTCTTCACTCTATGCAACTGTTTACATGTTTCAGGATGAAATTTTTCTTATTGTAATTTTATGACTATCAAATAGAAATTTTGAGTGTGGTAACTGGAAATGTTTCACTGATAATTGATGCGGGAATAAAATATATTTTAATGTAAACTGGTATTTTTATCTGTTTCATTCTTGATTGCTGAAATGTTTTGTTTTAAACAAAAATTATTTATTGTGCTATTGACTAGAATCTCTTAATATATACCCTTTACTTTGTTACATCATTCTATGTTGTCTTATAAGGAATATTCATACAAACTATGCCTCAAGGTTCACTCATATTCAGTTGAGAATATATTTTCCTATACCCACCAGGGCTTTCATTCCTTCCATAAGAGTCCCTGAGCTCCATCTGATGCTTGACTGTGAGTGTCTGCATCTGTCTGAGTCAGCTGCTAGATGCGGACTCTCAGAGGACAGTCATGTTAGACTCCTGTCTGTAAGCATAAAAGAATATCATTAATAGTGTCACAGATTGGTGCTTATCAAAGGAATGGATCTTCCATACACCCACTACTAGGAGTCAGAGCTAAAGTCACCCCCATAGAACTCCACAGGAAGACCAACAGAGTCAACTAACCTGGACTTTTGGGGGCTCTCAGAGTCTGAATAACCAACCAAAGAGCATACACGGGCTGGACCTAGCACCTGAGCACATATGTAACAGATGTGAATCTTGGTCTTTATGTGGGTCCCCAAACAACTGGATCAGGTGCTGTTCCTAAAACTATTGCCTGTCTGTAAATCCCATTCCCCTAACTGGGCTGATTCTCTGACCTCAAAATAGAGGATGTGGCTAGCCTACAGACACTTCATGTACCAGGGTGGAGGAATACCCAAGAGGGGGGATCCACCCTCTCAGAGGAGTCACAAGCAGACGCACATTTTTTTTCATAAGCAGATACTTTATTTAGTATCACCAGCAAAATCTCAGTCAACAAGTAAGAACCCCCATTTTACTACTTCCTTGCATGTGACCTATGCGGAAATTATTGCCACCTAGTATCATGTATTTAATTATTCTATGTTTCAAAACTAAATTGCATACAATTTTGAAAAGTAAAAATCAGAAGATAAAATTATTAGAGATTATTAATCTAATATATCTGTTAGGTCATTGTTTGACTATAACTTAAAATTTTCTGATTTCAAAAAAATGGAGTTCTAGGTTTCTTACATGTTAAGATTTTATTTACTGATGAATATACAAGCCATGCAGATTATGTATTCCTTTGTATTTGAAACCTGCTGAAACTCTATGCTAAAACAATATTTCTTTTTATTGACTTACCAATTGTTTCCAATAATAATAATTTTCTATTTTTATAAGCTGTACTGACATCAGCAGCTCTTATCTTGAGAAGTTTCCATGTATGCAGGTTCCTGAGATGTTGTTATTATTGATTTCCTTGTATTCATGACTACATAAATATTGTCTTGAAGGAAAAAATGTTAACATTTGATCAAATATTTTACATTCTTTCATAAATTATATACTCAATTAGTTATCTCTGTCTCTGGTGGGTGTGTATGTGTGTGTGTGTGTGTGTGTGTACGTGCATGCATGCATGCATGTGCGTGTGTGTGTGTGTGTGTGTCCCAGTTACGTAGGAGCTAGGAATTGTTTATTTAATTTTTTTAACACTGAACTGCTATCATCTTTCACACACATAGTAACCTCTGTGTGGAAGGAAAGTGACCTGTAGTTTAAACTAGGAAACAGAAATTGCAACTTTTTAGTTTAGCTTTCTCAAGAATCAAATGCAGCCCTACTGACCACAAAAGAAAACATCCATAGGAGTATTTGCAGTTTTGTTTTGTTAAAGAACTACTATTTAGTAACAGGTTTGAGATTATCTAAGGGCTAGAGATGTACCACAGTGGTAAGATATTTGTCTAGCATGTATGAAGCTCCGGATTCAATCCCTAGTACTACCAAAAATATCATGTTTTACAACTTAAAAATACAATGCGTTATATATAATGTTTGGATTTCGTTCAAATTTCCCACAGGAACAGTATGAAAATATCTACCATGGACACTGAACATACCAAACAAACAATTTAATCACCCATCTAGTTAAAGAATTGCTGGAATGCTTGGGCTAATTCTTTTGTGTCTATAAGTGAGAAAAATCCTTAAATATGAATGGGTAAATCCTGGATTTCTAGGTTAGCAGCCACTTATCTTTCCCAGAATCACTGGAACTAAATCTCATTAATCTATGTCTTGTAAAAAGTTATAGGGGTCACATTGAATTGTATGTCAAACAACAGCTTCTTCATATGGGCTAGAAAGAAAAACAAACCTTACAGTAGATTTCTGAGTTTTAGATTTTTCATAATTGAATATCAGGCTTAAATTTGAAAAGTATCTTTGTGATATTTCAGTCATAATACTAGGAATATTAGGATTCAATTCAGCTGATTGGACTGTTTGGTCTGTGGTTTAGATTATGTTTTAAATGGCTTGTAATTAAACATATATATATATATATAAAATGCTACATCAATTATGTTGTTATTGGAGAATTATAAAGGTTGACATATTCATGTCATGTAAAGCATTCAATGTAATATAAAATACTTTTTGTTCTTGATCATATTGTTAATTCCCTTGTATACTATTTAGGTCTGGAAGTGAAATATAAGTTAAAAGTAGTTAAGTATCAGTGACATATTATCAGTATAATATTCCTCTCATGTACATACATTTTAAAACATGAGTTATGAACTTGTCTAAATATTTAAAAAGTTAAAAGTTTTATGGTGAATGCAAAAATTGAAACAACATTAATTTTAATGTAACCAAGATGCCTCAAACACGAATACATTTCATTCAGCTGACTTCTTTGTGCCCATTTTTCATCTGTATTACCAGAATATGACGTTTCAGAAGAGTAATGCAGTCAGTAATAGAGTCCTTGTTTAGCAGGTACTAGACTCTGGGGTAAATTCCCAGCTACACACACACACACACACACACACACACACACACAGCACACTTACATTTTACCAACCTAAGTAAATCATTTGTTTAGAGGTCTTTAATAGTCATCAATGAGAATTTTATGATAAAAAATTAAAAGAGGACAGGCGTTGGTGGCTCACGCCTTTAATCCCAGCACTTGGGAGGCAGAGGCAGGAGGATTTCTGAGTTCGAGGCCAGCCTGGTCTACAAAGTGAGTTCCAGGACAGCCAGGGCTACACAGAGAAACCCTGTCTCAAAAAACAAAAACAAACAAAAAAAAAACAAAAAAAAAATTAAAAGAGTAGTAATTAAATTATTTATTTCTCAAAAAAAGTCAAGGAGAGATGTTTCATGCTGAGACTATGGATAAATTAAAAATTTCTTATTTAATATCAGTTTGTAGGGCAAAAGTTCAGTTAAAGTAATCCATTAGATGGAAACCTCTCATGTGAAAACACTGAAGAGAGGAGTATTGTTATGGCTTACTAGACAGGCTAAGAGACCCTACCTTATTGTGTTCTGTGTCATCAAAAGAATGAGAGACAAAATGATTTTTACATTTAAGGCAAAGACAAAACTTAAAACCAAAGTGATATTCACCAATTAAGTGCAAAGAAAACATTGCAAACCCATCTTCTAATCCTAATAAGCATATATATATATATATATATATATATGAAGTAATTCTCAAAAATGGAATTCCCAATACATAACTCAAAAGAATTTGTAAATTCAGAGGGTGGTGGTGCACACCAGTAATCCCAGAACTTAGAGGCTGAAGCCAAGGATTGCAAATTCCAGAGCCACCCAAGATAGTCAGTGAATAAATGAATGAATCATGCATAAATAAATAAGCTCTAAGTAAAAAACATGGAGAATATATCTAAAGAAGATGTGGCCAGATAGGCGATCCGTGAATGAACTTAAATTATAAAAGGAGTTTTGCAGAAGATGAAAACATTAACGTTGTAAAAACAAATGTTTTTAATGGCACAGATACACACATTTAAGTACTATAAGAAAACTTATGACAAGGAAATGACTAGAACTGTGAAGTAAAAAAAAATTCAAGCATTAAAAATGCCTTTGAAAAATCTGTGCATAAAGCAGGCCTCCCCGGACTTGTTGAATAGCTGTTGTGCTGGTAATTTCCTGCACTGTTTCTCCTGTTCCTTTAATCTGTTTTTGCTGATTTACTCTTTTGTATTGGTGAGAACATATCCTCCAGTCCCTTTCTGGATAATGAACAAAAGACACTTTTAAATGAATGCAAAAGCAAATATTTAAGGAAGGCCTCTGTTATAAGAAAAACAGAGGCCAAATTAAACATGAGAATTCAAAGTAGAAAATACATGGGTAAGTATTAAACTTTGAAAGTTATACATACTATGATGAGACAAATAACATCTGTGAAACAATGACATAGTATGTTGAAAATAGTTTGCAGAGCACAAAACATATTCCTCAAATTTAAACATAAAAATAGCAAGCCAATCGTATATTGTCTTAATGTCTATCCCACACTGGAAGACATAGGCCAGTGTTCTCAAGGTTTAGAGTAACCAACCACAACAGGACCTTGCAGATTACAGAATGAATAGAAAGGATTATACACAGAAAAGGGTTAAAGGAATGTGCCACCACTGCCTGGATTCTTTTGAGTTTTGCATGAGGAAATGTTACTTATCCAAATTATAACAAAAATATTTCTTATAGTCTATCAGATTGACTGTTTTCTCACACACAAATTTCCATTCACTTATAACTGCAGTTTGTTTTTAGTTTTTTTTTATTTTTTTTCATTTTTATGTCTATGAGTATTTTCCTTATATATGTGCAAGTCTGGATTCAGAGAATGTCAGAAGAAGGTATCAGATTCCCTGGGACTAAAGTTATGGATGGTTGTGAGGCACAATGTGGATGATGGAAAATAAACTCACATCCTCTGGAAAAACAGTAAATACTCTAACTGCTAAACACTAATTCATTTTTCTAGCACTGGAGAATTGGTTTCTTTTGATAGTACTATAATAAATGTCTTTAGGGATAGATATTAAAATGATTCATTTGGGGGGTTTTACTGCTATGAATAGACACCATGAACAAAGCAACTCTTATAAGGACAACATTTGATTGGGGCTGGCTTACAGGTTCAGAGGTTCAATCCATATCATTAAGGTGGGAACATGGCAGCATCCAGGCAGGCATGGTGCAGGAGGAGCTGAGAGCTCTTTATCTTCACCTGAAGGCTGCTAGCAGAATACTGGCTTCTAAGCAGCTAGGATGAGGGTCTTAAAGCCCTCACCCATGGTGACACACCTACTCCCAACAAGGCCACACTTCCAAATAGTGCCACTCCCTGAGCCAAGCATATACAAACCATCACTGGGGTAAAATATTTCTTCCTCCTTTGTGTAGTTCTTCTTCATAAATTATGTGACCATGCATATGGGGATCTATTTCTAAATTCTGTATTATACTCCTTTAATCTACTTCTCAGTTTCTCTGTTAATACCATTGGGTTCTTGCTAGTATATGTTATTTTGGAGTCTATTTATGGTACTTTAGTTTTTGTATTTTCTATGCAGTTTGTTTGGGTTATCCTGGGGCTTTATCACGTCTAAACATATCCATTTACAGGCAAATGGATAGAACTTGAGAAAATCATCCTGAGTGAGGTAACGCAGACCAAAAAGGACATGCATGTAAGTACTCACTTATAAGTGAAATAATAGCCATAGAATACAGGCTACTCCATAGACACAAAGAGCTAAACAAGAAGGAAGGCCCAAGCAAGGATGCTTGAATCTCACTTAGAAGGGGGGTTATAGGAGGCAGATGGAGAGAGGGAACTGAGTGGGAGAAGGGATGGAAGGGGTAACAGGGGAGAGGGGTTTCCAGCTAAGGTATCTGAGTACCAGGGGTCTCTCCTTCCATCTTCTTGGAAATCTATTGATATGCGAATTGTGTCTAGGGTATTCCGAGATTCTGGGTTAATATCCCCTTATCAGTGACTGCATACCATGTGTGTTCTTTTGTGATTGGGTTACCTCACTAAGGATGATATTTTCAAGTTCTGACCATTTGCCTAGGAATTTCGTGAGTTCATTGTTTTTAACTGCAGAGTAGTATTCCATTGTGTAAATATACCACATCTTCTGAATCCAGATGTCCCTCAACGGAGGAATGGATTCTCCTGCATTTCTTTAAGCGATTTTTGTGTTTCCTTTGTAAGGGCTTCTACCCGTTGATTCATGTTCTCCTGTATTTATTTATGAGATTTATTTGTGTCCTTCTTGAAATCCTCTAATAGCATCATGAGAAGTAATTTTAAATCCAGATCTTGCTTTTTGGGTGTGATGGGGTATCCATGACTTGCTGCTGTCGGAGAGCTGGGTTCGGATGGTGCCATATTACTTTGATTTCTGTTAGTAATGTTCCTACGTTTGTCTTTTGCCATCTGGTTATCTCTGGTGTTAGTTGGTCCTGCTGTCACTGGCTGTTGCTTGAACCTCCTGTGAGCCTGCAAGGCTATTTCTGTCCCCCTGGATGACCGGGTTTCCCCTGGCACTGATTGCTGAGGGGCTGCCCTGCCCCATGAGTGTCTTTGGAGCCCTGATGTGCCTTGCCCCAAGTGATGTTATACTTGGGGAATCCCTGCATACCTGGAGACTCTTTGTAGTCAATCCCCGGAGCAGAGGTGGCTAAGGAGAGGCTGGTGTGCTCTCTCCCGGTGCGGGTCCCTCTGCAGGGCAGATGTCCCACAGCAGAGCTGGCTCATAGATGACCACAGAACTGCCCAGTTCTTGGGTTCAGGGATCACACAAGCTAGCTGTGTCCCAAGCGATGTTGTGCTTGATTATCCCTGCACCTGGAGGTCCCAACTGCTCCGCTGCCAGATCAAAGATGGCGGACGAATTCTTTGTTTTTAATAGCTGAGTTGTACTCCATTGTGTAAATGTACCACATTGTCTGTATCCATTCTTCTGTTGAAGGCAATCTGGGTTCTTTCCAGCTTCAGGCTATTATAAATAAGGCTGCTATGAACATAGTGGAATATGTGTCAAGAAGAAGGAAGGATAGTCCCCTGTTCCTGGAAAGACTGGATCTAGCAGTGTAGGGGAATACCAGGACAGAGAAGCGGGAGGGGATTGAATGGGGAACAGGGGGATGGAAGAGGCCTTATGGGATTTACGGGGAGGGGGGGACCATGAAAGGGGAAATCATTGGGAATGTAAATAGAAAATAAAAAAATAAAATAAAATAAAAGGTGTGTCTTTGACATATTTGGAAAATCTTTTGGGTATATGCACAAGAGTGGTATAGCTGGGTCCTCAGGTAATTCTATGTCTAATTTTCTGAGGAACCACCAGACAGATTTCCAAAGTGGTTTTACCTGCTTGCAATCCCACCAACAATGGAGCAGTGTTCCTCTTTCAACATGTGCTTCTTAGCCATGTTTGAGATTCCTCTGTTGTGAATTCTCTGTTTACTTCTATACCCCATCTGTGTTTTTTTTTAATTTCAGATGAATTTGCAAATTGCTATTTCTAACACTATGAAGAATTGAGTGGGAATTTTGATGGGGATTGCATTAAATCTGTATATTTTGACCATTTTTACTATATTAATCCTGCCAATACATGAGCATGGGAGATCATTCCATCTTCTGAGATCTTCAATTTCTTTCTTCAGAGACTTTAGTTCTTGTCATACAGATCTTTCACTTGCTTGGTTAGATTCACACCAAGATATTTTATATTATTTGTGACTATTGTGAAGGATGTCGTTTTCCTAATTTCTTTCTCAGCCTGTTTTTCCTTTGAGTAGAAGAATGTTACCGAGTTGTTTGAATTAATTTTATATCCAGCCACTTTGCTGCAGTTTTTTCTCAGGTTTAGAAGTTCTCTGGTGGAATTTTGGGGGTCACTTAAATACACTATCATATCATCTGCAAAAAGTGATATTTTGAATTCTTCCTTTCCAGTTTGTATCCCTCTGATCTCCTTTTGTCATCTAATTGCTCTAGCTAGAACTTCAATTGCCACATTGAATAGGTAGGAAGAGAGTGGGCGGCCTTGTCTAATCCCTAATTTTGGTGGAATTGCTTCAGTTTTCTCTCCATTTAGTTTGATGTTGGCTACTGGTTTGCTCTATATTGCTATTGCTATGTTTAGGTATGGGTATTGAATTTCTGATCTTTTCAAGACTTTTATCATGAAGGGATGTTGAATTTTATCAAATGCTTTCTCAACATCTAATGAAATGATCATGTGCTTTTTTTCTTTCAGTTTGCATATATAGTAGATTACAGTGATGGATTTCCATATATTGAGCCATCTCTGCATCCCTGAGATAAAGCGTACTTGATCATGATCGATGATTGTTTTAATGTGTTCTTGGATTCGGTTTGTGAGAATTATATTGAGTATTTTTACATTGGTATTCAAAAGGAAAATTGTTCTGAAGTTCTCTTTTTGTTGGGTTTTTGTAAGATTTACATATAAGCGTAATTGTGGCTTCATGGAACAAATTGGGTAGTGCTCCTTCTGTTTCTATTTTCTGGAATAATTTGTAGAGTATTGGTATTAGATCTTCTTTGAAAGTCTGATAGAATTCTGCACTATACCTATCTAGTCCTGGGCTTTTTTTGGTTGGGAAACTTTTGATGACTGCTTCTATTCCTTTAGGGGTTATGGGACTGTTTAGATGGTTCATTTGATCCTGATTTAACTTTGGTACCTGTCATCTGTCTAGAAAATCATCCATTTAGTTGCTAGGGCAATAAAACAATTAAAGTAGTTCAAAGAAATACATCTTGGAAAGGAAGAAGTCAATATATCACTGTTCATGAATGATAGCTTAGTATACAAAAGTAATCTCCAAAACTCTATTAGAGAACTCTTACAGCTGATAAACACATTGAACAAAGCGTCTGGATATAAAATTAACTCAAATAAATCAGTAGTCTTCCCATATACAAATGATAAGCAGGAAGAGGAAAAGGATTAGAAAAACGATATCCACTACAATAGCCACAAATAATAAAAAATATCTTGGTGTAGTTCTCACCAAGCAAGTGAAAGATCTATACAACAAGAACTTCAAGCCCTGATGAAAGAAAATAAAGAAGATATCTGAAGATGGAATGATCTCCCATGGTCATGGATAGGTAGGATTTAACATAACAAAAAGTGGCCATTGTGAAGGCAAATAGAACCAAGTGTTATCAAAAGCAATTTACAGATTCAATGCAATCCCCATCAAAATTCCAAGATAATTCTTTACAGACCTTGACAGAACAATTCTCAACTCCATATACAAAAACAAACAAACAAACAAAATGAAACAAAACACCGTAGCTAAAATTGTCCTGACGGATAAAGAAAGATTTGGAGATATCACCTTCCCTGACCTCAAGCTGTACTACAGAACAATAGTAATACAAACTGTATGGTATAGGTATAGGCAGACAAGTTTATCAATGGAATAGAATTAGAGGCCCTGAAATAAACACACATACCTATAGACACAAATTTTGACAAAGAATCCAAAACCATATGTGATGGTTTGTTTATGCTGGTCTCAGGAGCGGCATTATTAGAAGGTGTGGCCTTGTTGGATGAAGTGTGTCACTGTGAGGATGGGCTTGGAGATCTTCCTCCTAGATGCCTGAGGATTCCTGGTCTGTTCCTCCCTTCCTTCAGATGAATATGTAGAACTCTCAGCTCTTCCTGCACCATGCCTGACTGGATGCTGCCATGCTTCCACCTTGATGACAATGGACTGGACCTCTGAACCTGTAAGCCAGCCCCAATAAAATGTTGTCATTTATAAGACTTGCCCTGGTCATGGTGTCTGTTCACAGCAGTAAAACCCTAACTAAGACACCATACAATGGAAAAAAAGAAAGTAAATCTGCAGCTGCTGGGGATATGAGGGGGGATGGGCAGAATATTTAGGAATTCCTAGAGATCTGAGATGGGGAAGGCTCTCAGGAGTCAATGACGATAACCTTACCCAACATGCCTAACATTGGGGACATGGAATCTGTAAAGGACACCGCCTATAGCCAGGTAGGACCCTCAGTGGAGAAATAACATCAACCCGCCCACAAAACTTTCAACCCAAAATTTGTCCTGTCTAAAATAAAATCAGGGAAAAAGAAGGAGCAGAGACTGAAGGAATGGCCAACCAATAACCAGCCCAACTTAAAATTCATTCCATGGTCAAGCTAATCCCTGACATTATTAATGACACTCTGTTATGCTTGCAGACTGCAGCCTAGCTTACTGTCCTTGGGAGGTTCTACCTAGCAGCTGACTGAAACAGACAAACGTACCCATAGTCAAACATTGGATGGAGGTTGGGGACTCTTATTTTTTTCCTTTTTTTTATTAGATATATTCTTTTTTTTTTTTTTTTTTTTTTTTAATTTAATTTAATTTTATTTTTTTAATTTACATTCCAAATCACTTCCCCTTTCCCGTTTCCTCCCTCCCCGAAAGTCCCATAAGCCCCCTTCCCTCCCTCTTTTCTCCGTTCAACCCCCTCTCATTACTCTGTCCTGGCGTTCCCCTACATCCAGTCTTTCCAGGACCAGGGGTCTCTCCTTCCATCTTTTTAGAAATCTATTGATATGCTGATTGTGTCTAGGGTATTCTGAGATTCTGGGTCAATATCCCCTTATCAGTGACTTCATACCATGTGTGATCTTTTGTGATTGGGTTACCTCACTAAGGATGATATTTTCAAGTTCTGACCATTTGCCTAGGAATTTCGTGAATTCATTGTTTTTAATTGCAGAGTAGTATTCCATTGTGTAAATATACCACATCTTCTGAATCCATTCCTCCGTTGAGGGACATCTGGGTTCTTTCCAGCTTCTGGCTATTATAAATAAGGCTGCTATGAATATAGTGGAGCATGTGTCCTTATTGCATGCAGGTAAAGTCTCTGGGTATATGCCCAGGAGTGGTATAGCCGGATCCTCCGGAAGTGTCATGCCCAGTTTTCTGAGGAGCCGCCAGACTGCTTTCCAGAGTGGTTGTACCAGCCTGCAATTCCACCAGCAGTGGAGGAGTGTTCCTCTTTCTCCACATCCTCGCCAACAACTGCTGTCTCCTGTGTTTTTGATCTTAGCCATCCTGACTGGTGTGAGATGGAATCTCAGGGTTGTTTTGATTTGCATTTCCCTAATGACTAAGGATGATGAACATCTCTTTAGGTGCTTCTCAGCCATTAGATATTCTTCAGGTGAGAACTCTTTGTGTAGCTCTGTACCCCATTTTTTAATAGGGTTACTTGCCTCTCTGGAGTTTAACTTCTTGAGTTCTTTGTATATCTTGGATATTAGCCCTCTGTCGGATGTAAGGTTGGTAAAGATCATTTCCCAGTTAGTTGGTTGCCGCTTTGTCTTTTTGACGGTGTCTTTTGCCTTGCAAAAACTTTGTAATTTAATGAGGTCCCATTTGTCTATTCTTGATCTTAGAGTATAAGCTATTGGAGTTCTGTTCAGGAAATTCTCCCCTGTGCCCATATGTTCAAGGTTCTTCCCTAGTTTCCCTTCTATTAGTTTCAGTGTGTCTGGTTTTATGTGGAGATCTTTGATCCACTTAGAATTGAGCTTAGTGCAAGGAGATAAGGATGGGTCAATTTGCATTCTTCTGCATGTTGACCTCCAGCTGAGCCAGCACCATTTGTTGAAAAGGCTATCTTTTTTCCACTGGATGGTTTTAGCTCCTTTGTCAAAGATCAAGTGACCATAGGAGTGTGGATTCATTTCTGGGTCTTCAATTCTGTTCCATTGATCTACATGTCTGTTACTGTACCAATACCATGCAGTTTTTAACACTATTGCTCTGTAGTACAGCTTGAGGTCCGGGATACTGATTCCCCCAGAGGTTCTTTTACTCTTGAGAATAGTTTTAGCTATTCTGGGTTTTCTGTTATTCCAGATGAATTTTTGAATTGCTCTTTCTAACTCTATGAAGAATTGAGTTGGGATTTTGATGGGGATTGCATTGAATCTGTGTATTACTTTTGGTAAGATGCTCATTTTTACTATATTAATCCTGCCAATCCATGAGCATGGCAGATTTTTCCATCTTCCGAGGTCTTCTTCAATTTCTTTCTTCAGAGACTTGAAGTTCTTGTCATACAGATCTTTCACTTGTTTGGTTAGCGTCACGCCAAGATACTTAATATGGTTTGTGGCTATCGTAAAGGGTATTATTTCTCTTACTTCTTTCTCAGCCTGCTTATCCTTTGAGTATAGGAAGGCTTCTGACTTGCTTGAGTTGATTTTATATCCGGCCACTTTGCTGAAGTCGTTTATCAGCTGTAGGAGTTCTCTGGTGGAGTTCTTTGGGTCGCTTATGTATACTATCATATCGTCTGCAAATAGTGATAGTTTGACTTCTTCCTTTCCAATTTGTATCCCTTTGACCTCTTTTTCTTGTCTAATTGCTCTAGCTAGAACTTCAAGTACTATATTGAAAAGATATGGAGAGAGAGGGCAGCCTTGTCTAGTCCCTGATTTTAGTGGGATTGCTTCAAGTTTCTCTCCGTTTAGATTGATGCTGGCTACTGGTTTGCTGTAAATTGCTTTTACTATGTTTAGATATGGGCCTTGAATTCCTGATCTTTCCAAGACCTTTAGCATGAAAGGATGCTGAATTTTGTCAAATGCTTTCTCAGCATCTAATGAGATGACCATGTGGTTTTTTTCTTTGAGATTGTTTATGTAGTGGATTACATTGATGGATTTCCTTATATTGAACCATCCCTGCATCCCTGGGATGAAGCCTACTTGATCGTGGTGAATGATCGTTTTGATGTGTTCTTGGATTCGGTTGGCAAGAATTTTATTGAGTATTTTTGCATCGATATTCATAAGAGAGATTGGCCTGAGATTCTCTTTCTTTGTCGGATCTTTGTGTGCTTTTGGTATTAGTGTAATTGTGGCTTCATAGAACGAGTTGGGTAGTGTTCCTTCTGTTTCTATTTTGTGGAACAGTTTGAAGAGTATTGGTGTTAGGTCTTCTTTGAAGGTCTGATAGAATTCTGCACTAAAACCATCTGGACCTGTGCTTTTTTTGGTTGGAAGACTTCCAATGACAACTTCTATTTCTTCAGGGGTTATAGGACGGTTTAGATGGTCTATTTGATCCTGATTTAATTTTGGTACTTGGTATCTGTCAAGGAAATTGTCCATTTCCTCAAGATTTTCTAGTTGTGTTGAATACAGGTTTTTGTAGTAGGATCTGATGATTTTTTGAATTTCCTCAGTTTCTGTTGTTATCTCTCCCTTTTCGTTTCTGATTTTATTAATTTGGATACTATCTCTGTGCCCTCTGGTTAGTCTGGCTAAGGGCTTATCTATCTTGTTGATTTTCTCAAAGAACCAACTCCTCGTTTTGTTGATTCTTTGTATGGTTTTATTTGTTTCTACTTGATTGATTTCAGCCCTGAGTTTGATGATTTCCTGCCTTCTACTCCTCTTTGGTGTATTTGCTTCTTTTTGTTCCAGGGCTTTCAGGTGTGCCATTAAGCTGTTAGTGTATGCTGTCTCCCGTTTCTTTTTGGCGGCACTCAGGGCTATGAATTTTCCTCTTAGCACTGCTTTCATTGTGTCCCATAAGTTAGGGTATGTTGTGCCTTCATTTTCATTAACTTTCAAAAAGTCTTTGATTTCTTTCTTTATTTCCACCTTGACCAAGTTATCATTGAGTAGAGCATTGTTCAGCCTCCATGTGTACGTGGGTTTTCTTTTGTTTTTGTTGCCATTGAAGACCACCCTTATTCCATAGTGATCTGATAGGAGGCATGGGATTATTTCTATCTTCTTGTATCTGTTGAGGTCTGATTTGTGACCAATTATATGGTCAATTTTGGAGAAGGTACCATGAGGAGCTGAGAAGAAGGTGTATTCTTTAGCTCTAGGATGAAATGTTCTATATATATCAGTTAGTTCCATTTGGTCCAAGGCTTCAATTAGATTCACTGTGTCCCTGTTTAGTTTCTGCTTTCCTGAACGATCCATTTCAGAGAGCGGGGTGTTGAAGTCACCCACTATTATTGTGTGCGGTGCGATGTGTGCTTTGAGTTTTAGTAAAGTTTCTTTTACGAATGAGGGTGCCCTTGCATTTGGAGCATAGATATTCAGGATTGAGAGTTCTTGATGGTGGATTTTTCCCTTGATCAGTATGTAGTGTCCTTCTGTGTCTTTTTTGATGACTTTGGGTTGAAAATCAATTTTATCCGATATTAGGATGGCTACTCCACCTCGTTTCTTGGGGCCATTTGCTTGTAAAATTGTTTTCCAGCCTTTTACTCTGAGGTAGTGTTTGTCTTTGACACTGAGGTGCGTTTCCTGCATGCAGCAAAAAGCTGGGTCCTGTTTACGTATCCAGTCTGCTAGTCTATGTCTTTTAATTGGGGAATTGAGACCATTGATATTAAGAGAGATTAAGGCATAGTGATTATTGCCATCTGCCATTCTTGACTCTATCTTTATGTTTGAGTGGTTATCTACTTTTGGGTTTGATTCAAGAAGGTTATTATCTCATTTTTTCCAGGGTGTTGTTTCTCTCCCTGTATTGGAGGTTTCCACCTATTATCCGTTGCAGGGCTGGATTTGTGGAAAGATATTGTGAAAATTTGGTTTTATCATGGAATATCTTGGTCTCTCCATCTATGGTGATTGAGAGTTTTGCTGGGTATAGTAGTCTAGGCTGGCATTTGTGCTGTCTTAGTGTCTGCATGAGATCTGCCCAGGATCTTCTGGCTTTCATAGTCTCTGGTGAGAAGTCTGATGTGATTCGGATAGGTCTTCCTTTGTATGTTACTTGGCCCTTTTCTCTTACTGCATTTAGTATTCTTTCTTTGTTTAGAACATTCGGTGTTTTGATTATTATGTGACGGGAGGTATTTCTGTTCTGGTCCAGTCTGTTTGGAGTTCTGTAGGCTTCTTGTATGTTCATCGGCATCTCTCTCTTTAAGTTAGGGAAGTTTTCCTCCATAATTTTGTTGAAGATGTTTACTGGCCCTTTAAGTTGCAAATCTTCACTCTCATCTATACCTATAATCCTTAGGTTTGGTCTTCTCATTGTGTCCTGGATTTCCTGGATGTTTTGGGTTACGCGTTTTTTGCATTTTGCATTTTCTTTGACTGTTGAGTCGATGCTTTCTATGGAATCTTCAGCACCTGAGATTCTTTCTTCCATCTCTTGTATTCTATTGTTGATGTTTGCATCTATGACTCCTGATTTCTTCCCAAGGTTTTCTATCTCCAAAGTTGTCTCCCTTTGTGATTTCTTAGTTGTTTCTACTTCCTTTTTTAGTTCCTGGATGGATTTGCTGAGATCCTTCACTTGTTTGTTTGTATTTTCCTGTATTTCTTTAAGGTAATTTTGCATTACCTCTTTCAGGATTTCTTCCTGATGACCCACGTTCTCCTGCATTTCTCTGAGCGATTTTTGTGTTTCCTCCTCATGGGATTCCATCTGTTGATCCATCGTCTCCTGCATTTCTTTAAGCAGTTCTCGTGTTTCCTTTGTAAGGGCATCTAACCGTTGATTCATTTCTTTAAGCAATTTTTGTGTTGCCTCCTTATGGGCATCCGTCTGTTGACCCATATTCTTCTGCATTTCTTTATGCAAATTTTGTGATTCCTTTGTGAGTGCATCTACCCGTTGATTCATCTCGTTAAGCGATTTTTGTGTTGTCTCCTTGTGCGCCTCCATCTTTTGATCCATGTTCTCCCGCATTTCTCTAAGCGATTTTTGTGTTTCCTTTGTAAGGGCTTCTAACCGTTGATTCATGGTCTCCTGTAACTCTTTATGAGATTTATTTGTGTCCTTCTTGTGATCCTCTAATAGCATCATGAGAAGTGATTTTAAATCCAGATCTTGTCTTTCGGGTGTGGTGGGGTATCCAGGACTTGCTGCTGTTGGAGAGTTGGGTTCGGATGGTCCTACATTACTTTGATTACTGTTAGTAACATTCCTACGTTTGCCTTTTGCCATCTGGATACCTCTGGTGTTAGTTGGTCCTGCTGCCACTGGCTGTTGGTTGGACCTCCTGTGAGCCTGCAAAGCTATTTCTGCCCCCCCCTGGATTACCAGGATTCCCCTGGCACCGATTTCTGGGGCCTGCCTGCTCCTGAGTGACTTTGGAGCCCTAATGTGCTTTGCCCCAAGTGATCTTATATTGGGGAGGCCTTGCACATCTAAAGGCTCAGCCTAGTGGATTCCTGGAGCAGAGGTCGCCAAAGGGAGGCTGGCAGGCTCCTGCCCTGTGCAGGGGTGTGTGATCTCTCCTGGGGGGGGGGTGGGGCGCGTCCCTCTGCCAGGCAGAAGTCCCACAGCAGATCTGGCGCGCTGGTCACTGCAGATCAGCCCAGCACCTGGGAGCAGGTTACACACAAGCTGCCTGAACCCGAAGCGATATTATGCCTGTCTGTCTCTGAGCCTGGTGGTCCCAACTACCTGGTCACTGGAGCAAAGATGGCGGAGGGCACTCTCCGTGGCGCCGCTCACCCTGTGGTCACGATGGCCCGCCGATCTGGCACCCAGACGACCACAGCGCCAACCCGCCCTCGGGCACAGAAGGAAGCCCCAACAGGCCGTGTCCCAAGTGATGTTATATTGGGGGGAGAGCCTGGGTACCGGTCTCTCCAGCGCAGTCCGCGGGAACAGAGGTCGCGGAAGGGAAGCTGGCGGGCTCCCTCCCTGCGCAGGGTCCCTCCACCAGGCAGAAGGTCCCACCGCGGAACTGGCGCGCTGGTTACTGCAGATCAGCCCAGCACCTGGGAGCAGGTTACACCCAAGCTGCCTGAAACCGAAGCGATATTATGCCTGTCTGTCTCTGAGCCTGGCGGTCCCAACTACCTGGTCACTGGAGCAAAGATGGCGGAGGGCAGTCTCCGTGGCGCCGCTCACCCTGTGGTCACGATGGCCCGCCGATCTGGCGCCCAGACGACTACAGCGCCAACCCGCCCTCGGGCACAGACGGAAGCCCCAACAGGCCGTGTCCCAAGTGATGTTATATCGGGGGGAGAGCCTGGGTACCGGTCTCTCCAGCGCAGTCCGCGGGAACAGAGGTCGCGGAAGGGAAGCTGGCGGGCTCCCTCCCTCAGATATATTCTTTATTTACATTTCAAATGTTGTCCCCTTTCCTGGTCTCCCCCCACGAACGTCTCATAACCCATCTCCCCTCTCCTGTTCCCCAATCAGTCCTCTCCCGCTTCGCTGTCCTGGTATTCTCCTACAGTACAGCATCAAGCCTTCCCAGGACCAAGGGCCTCTCCTCCCTTTGATATCCAACAAGGCCAGCCTCTGCTTCCTATGCATCTGGAGCCATGGGTAACTCCATGTGTACTCTTTGGTTGATGGTTTTGTCCCTGGGAACTCTGGGATTACTGGGTGGCTCATATTGTTGTTCCTCCTACGGAGGATAGGAAGTGGGTCTCTGTGAGGGGATAACCAGAACAGGGGGAAATATTTAATGTAAATTTTTAAAAAAAGAAATATTTTTTGTCCCTCAATTCTTTCATATGTAATGTGTTTTAATTTCTACATAATAGCTGTACAGACTTATGAAGTAAAGGTGACATTACAATAAATGTACAGTGAGGACTGATCGTACTGGGGTGATTAGTATAGTCCCTAGTTGAAGTATTTGTCATTTCGTTGTGTTAGAAACATTCAAAAACTTTTCTACTAGTTATTTTAAAGTATGCAACTAATTGTTACTACATAAATGTTTGTCTTTTGCATATTCTTGTAAGGAAATTTAGAGTTTTTATTATAAAACTTATAATAAATAAAGACATCTTTTAGAATATTTAAGAAGTTATAACACATTCTTAAAAATCATAACTGATACTAATAAGATCAGTGAAATACAGAGACTCATTGGACCACAAAAACAATGATATGCATATCCTTCATTGATCACAGCAAGCAATCTTACAAATGTTCACCTATAACTCTCTTTTGTCCTTATGAGAAATCATATTGAGGTGAGGAAAATCAGTGAAAGCTATCTTATTTCAAATATAATAATTCTTAGAATAGCCTCATATGTATTCAACAAATAGCCCAAGTAGAATTTTGCTAGTTGGCAGTCCAAATTCTTATCAGTAATAACTGTTTATCAATGCAAACTCTCAGTAGGGGAGAAGCAATAGCCTTCTTGCATGAAGGAATTATTTATTGTTCCCTTGTGGTAGCATCAAAAGCAATTTAGGCAGATAACACTTGGAAAATGAATCTTAGTATAAGGTTATTTGTCTCAAAGGAGTATCTCCTGGTTATCATAAAATTATTTTATTTACATGGGGCTTTACATGCCATTTCCCTCTCCCACTAGACCATTTAAGTATATTTTCCTAATATAACCTTTCTTGGGTTTTGGTCACTTGTTAAATAGCCATCAAAATGTTTCCAGTAATGATGCACAAGAAGAAATGGCTGATGAAGCATCCAAATTACAATCTGTACCTGTTATGTAGTGGGTATAGTCTATGCTTTGGGGGCCAGGGGTGGGGGGAGGGGGAAAATTAAAAGTGTGACATAAATGCATAAAAGGGAATAAATCCAAAACAATGACTTCCACTACCTTTTGGGATGTATGAAAATTTGCTTACTTTTTGGATCTAATAGGAAGATCTAAGATCTAAGGAATTATTTTAAATCTCTGATAAATGCCAACAGTGTCAAGTACCAAATTGCAATGAAATTCTGTCAGTCCTCAAGCAAGATTTAATAGATCACTGAGATGTATTTTGATCTAATTTGGAGCATCTAGCTGTGATGTTATCTATAGAAAGAAGTTATATTGCATTTGTTTAGACAAAGATATTGGACTTGCAAATTAAAATTCCAGGTGAAAAAGTGCTATGTTGCCTTCGTAGGAGTACATGCCAAGGGCTTTTTTTTCTCATCACAGTGATTTCAAGTTCTTAATATTGTTGGCAAAATTTAATAAACAATATTTTATACACACTTTAATGATAAAAGTACTACATACAAGTCAACTTCCAATAATGTTTGCAAAGGAACTTATGATTTTATAAATGATTCAGATATGTAATATGCTATCAAGCTTAGCCCTCTAGTCATAATTAAAAGCAATCCTTTAAATTATCCTTGGGATAAAATATTACTAGCAATGATAACTGCACCCATATTACCGGGTTCTCAAGTAAAGGGAATGTTTTTGTTTGCTTGATATGTTTACTCAGCTCCCACTAATGTGAAGAGGCAATCTCCAAGGATGAAAAAATAGAAATTATAGATCTGGCAAAAGAAATACAAGCTCAGTAAGTTTCATTCTGCAAAGGGATGTGAAATTCCTCCTGACACAACAAGAACTGGAAGTAAACTAAACAGAGAAGGAAAGAACTTGAGATGAGAAGCAATTTCCTTATCAAATCATGCTAATAAATGTCCCCAAGATTTTGATAATCTGGCTTGAAAACTTTGGGTGGCTTCAGTGAGTCTCAATTTAACTACAATACCAAAGACTAATGAAGCATGTTTTTTTAGTTCATAATTATTATAAAAGTCTGATAAATATTAATTGAATCATGTACAGGAGTATTTGAAAGTGGAAATAATTTACAAGTTTTTTCACTACCAATACCAACTTTTTAAAATAAAAAAAAGTCTTCAGAGAATAGTTGAAATTCATTTTTTAAACTCCTACAGAAATTGGATTCTCTATTTATTCTAGAGACAGAGAATGAGGAGGACTAAACTGAAACAGTGTCTTTAGGAGGTAAAAGAATCAGTGTACTCCTGAATTCACTGCACTGTAGTTTCCTGCCCTGTACCTGTACAAGGTCAAGGGAGAGTCAACATTCCAGTATGGAGGCATGAGCTACTCAAGGACCCACCCTAACCCAGGAGCTTTAGAGTTTCTTACAGAGATGATGGGGATTTCTTTTCTTTTTTTTTCTCTTTTCTTTTCTCTTTTTATTTTCATATTTTTCATGTTTCCACTTCCCAACCTACTCCCCTCAGGGAGTGGGAGGAGGAAAAGACAGACAACAAAAGGCCAAAACCAAACAAAACAAAATTTGTTAAGCATGTTGCACCTGGTAGGCTAACCATGCTCCAGTGGGTAATCCCCAACACATGAGTATTTGGGCAGCATGAATAGGGCTTGGTAGGTTATTTTTTAAAAGGCGGATATTTTCTTTTTTTTTTTTTTTTTTTTTTTTAATTTAATTTTATTTTATTTTTTTAATTTACATTCCAAATCACTTCCCCTTTCCCGTTTCCTCCCTCCCCGAAAGTCCCATAAGCCCCCTTCCCTCCCTCTTTTCTCCGTTCAACCCCCTCTCATTACTCTGTCCTGGCGTTCCCCTACATCCAGTCTTTCCAGGACCAGGGGTCTCTCCTTCCATCTTTTTAGAAATCTATTGATATGCTGATTGTGTCTAGGGTATTCTGAGATTCTGGGTCAATATCCCCTTATCAGTGACTTCATACCATGTGTGATCTTTTGTGATTGGGTTACCTCACTAAGGATGATATTTTCAAGTTCTGACCATTTGCCTAGGAATTTCGTGAATTCATTGTTTTTAATTGCAGAGTAGTATTCCATTGTGTAAATATACCACATCTTCTGAATCCATTCCTCCGTTGAGGGACATCTGGGTTCTTTCCAGCTTCTGGCTATTATAAATAAGGCTGCTATGAATATAGTGGAGCATGTGTCCTTATAGAATCTCAGGTGCTGAAGATTCCATAGAAAGCATCGACTCAACAGTCAAAGAAAATGCAAAATGCAAAAAACGCGTAACCCAAAACATCCAGGAAATCCAGGACACAATGAGAAGACCAAACCTAAGGATTATAGGTATAGATGAGAGTGAAGATTTGCAACTTAAAGGGCCAGTAAACATCTTCAACAAAATTATGGAGGAAAACTTCCCTAACTTAAAGAGAGAGATGCCGATGAACATACAAGAAGCCTACAGAACTCCAAACAGACTGGACCAGAACAGAAATACCTCCCGTCACATAATAATCAAAACACCGAATGTTCTAAACAAAGAAAGAATACTAAATGCAGTAAGAGAAAAGGGCCAAGTAACATACAAAGGATATTTTCAAGTGTACAAAATTGGCTAACTTACAGCTGTCAATCTTGAGAAGCCTCACTCAATAAGCTCGAATTCATACCCAGTACTGTAATAGCCCTAGCCTCATACCTGTGACTGGTCATGGACCAACAGGAGAACATACTACTGCCAGTTTCTTAAACTAGGATGATTCTCAATTGCATTCTAAATACCTGTTTATACCCACAGTTGTTTATGGCTTGAAGTATATTTCTTTTATTAAAAATAGATATTTTTCATACAATATATCCTGATTATGCTTTTCTTTCCCTCTATCCCTCCTAGTTCCTCCCCGCTCCTTACCCATCCAGATCCACCCACTTTCTGTCTCTCATTAGAAAACAAACAGGCATTTAATGGAAAATAATAAAGTATAATAAAATAATAAAAAGACAAGCACAATTGAATAAAAAATGAAACCTAAAAAGCAAAAGGAAAAGAGCCCAAGAAAAGTCACAAGAAACAGACGTAGAGCCCCACTTGTCTGCACACGTAGGAACCCATAATATATACATCAAAGATCTGTAGAGTAAGAAAAGAAAAATAAATAAAATAATATAAAAATAAAAGTTAATTTTTAAAAGCCATGATTTAATATTCTGAAAGAAAAACTTCAAAATATGCGTTTGAGTTCATTTTCTATTGGCCATCTACTGTTGAGCGTACAGCGTAATCCTTAAGAGCCGTTCAATTCCCCAGTGAGACTCCCTAGAAGAAAACTAAATTTCATTTGCAAGTAGTTATCAATTGGAGATAGCTTCTGGGTGAGGAAGAGGAGCGTGTATTCACTTTTGCTTTTAGCTCTAGGACCCATTCTGGTGCAGACCTATGCAGGCCCCTGAGCATACTGCCTCAGTCTTTGCGGGTTCATATGTTCATCTGTCATCTTGAGTTTAGAAGACCTTATTTTATTTGTATCATCCAACTCCTCTGGCTCTTACATTCTGTGCCTCCCCTTCAACGGTCTTTTTTCACTGATCCCCAAGAGGAGGCATTTGGTGAAGACATCACATTTAGGGATGAGTGTTCCAAGGTCTCTCATTCTCTGTATAATGTCTGGCGGTGGGTTTCTACATCTGTTCCCATCTGCTGAAGGAGGAAGCTTCTCTGATGATGGCTGAGAAAGACACTGATCTACAAGTACAGCAGAATGTCATTAGAAGTGGATGTTCAGGCTCCACTTCCCTACTCACAACATCCTAATTAGCCCAAGATCACAACCGGTAGATCCTGAGAGAGGAAGCAAGGCAGGACTTCCAGGAGCTAAGAGAACTCTGGAGAGTCTCAGAAAGCAGTTTTAGCTAAATAACTCGTTTAATGAGAGTAACAAAGGCTATTTAAACCTTTGGGGGAGGTGTATAGGAGCTTTCTAAGTAAGTGTACATCATTGGCCAGGGCCAGGGTACAGAAATGCCTTATTTACATAAGGAGGAATTCCAGGTGCTGCTGGACACGATCTTATAAGGGGAGAGGAAATTTAACCTGGCTACTGGGCTATGTGACCTCCTCTCGGTGCAAATGTGGGAGCATAGGGCTACGAGCACTAGGACATGTAGGCCCATGGCAGTGGTGGTGGGGTCCTACTCCTTCCAATCTCAGGATGAGATTCCCTGGGCTTAGACATGCATCAGCCCCACTCTTGCTCTGGGCCTGCTCCGCATGGCTTCATGGCTACCAGGTCCCACAGGAAGTCATTTTATTGCTACATTTCTTTAGTAGAACAGTAGTATTTGGATTTATCTTAGGTACCTGGGCTATCTAGTCACAGGTTTTGATCACTAGAGAAATATCTTGTAACAGTTCTATTTTGTGTAGTGGGCCTTAATTCAAATCTGATATTGATTGGTTACTTCTACAAGCTTCCTGCCACCAGTATATCTTACACAGAGGGCACCATTGCCGGTCAAGGGATTTATGGCTGGCATAGTGTTTATATTTCTCTTTGGGTAGCATACAAAATACCTTTCTGTATGTGAAGGCTCTGTGTAGGAACTAACTCAACTTTTCCATATTCAATGAGTTGTATAGGTGTTGTCTTCAGCAATAGAGCCTTGTAGTCAGTTTGTGAAGAGCAAGCTATAGTATTGTCAACAGCCTGGATTGTTTAGGGATTCATATGAGACCCCTTTGGCCAACAACTCAATTAGATTTAACTCAATCCCATATTAGAAGCTTAATTTGGTGACAAGAGATAACCAGTTGGAACATCTGTCTCTTCATGGTTTAGCAATTTCATTTAGATAACCTTCATACATGTATATATTTTATGAAGCTTCTATTGCATTAGCTTTTCATATTACCCCCAATAAGTGACCTTTCACTTTAGCTTTCTTTTCCTATATTCCCTTCTGTGTCCCCCTTTTGCCTCTCCCTCCCATTTATCCAGTTATTTCAGGTCCTCCCATCATCTGTCAATAGTTATCTATTCTATTTATCTTTCCTAGTGAGAGCTATCATCCCCACAAATCATTCAGGTCTTTTTTTAAAAGATTTATTTATTAATTATATGTAAGTACACTGTAACTGTCTTCATACACCCCAGAAGAGGGCATTGGATCTCATTTCAGATAGTTATAAGCCACCATGTGGTTGCTGGGATTTGAACTCAGGACCTTGGGAAGAGCAGTCACTGCTCTTAACTGCTGAGCCATCTCTCCAGCTCCATCATTCAGGTCTTTAAACTGTAACTAACCTTAGTGGTTAGATGACTTATAGCTTGCTTATCATTGACTTAACAGGTAGTATCTACACAAAAGCGAATAGAAGGCATCTTTGTCTTTTTGTGTCTGGGTTACCTCACTAATGATGATTTTTCTCTAATTCACCAATTTGCCTTTGAATTTCTTAATTTCTGTTTTTAATGGTTAAGTAGTACTCTATAGTGTAAATATACCTCATTTTCTTTATCCATTCATCTGCTCAGAACATCAAGGTAGTTTCCAGTTTCTGGATATTATGAAGAAAGCAGATGTAAATATGGTTGAGCTGAGCAAATATCTCTGTGGAGAATGGAACAACTCATATATATATATATATATATATATATATATATATATATATATACACATATGGTATAGCTGAATCTCTATGTCATTCTCATCTTCCTATGTAACCACCAATGTAATTTCCATAGTGGTTATACAAGTTTGTACACCTATCAGCAATAGAAGACTGCTTCCCTTGCTCCACATCCTCACCAAAACATGAGCTGTCATTTATTTTATTGATGTTAGCCAGACACTCTGACAGGTAAAAACGAAATCTCAAAGTAGTTTCCCTTGAGTGTTTTTCAGCAATTTCAGTTTCCTCTTTTAAGACTTTTCTATCTGCCATTACTAGGCGTTCTCACTAGGATCACCTGGATAAATTCCAAGAAGTTTCGGCTGCACTAAGGTTTTTATATCTGCCTCCTCCAAGTTCTCCCCAAATCCAGGAAGAGGCAATTTTCTACAATCAGACAATCTTTTCTGTGTTGGGACTGGGATACAAAACCAACCACAAACCTTTAACCTACAATGAGTCCTACCTACAAGATGTGCTGGGACAATGATGGCTCACAACATGTGGGAATGACCAAGTAATGACTGGTCTAACTTGAGGCTCAATCCAAGAGAGGGAACTCACCCCTGACACTGCCTAGATGGCCAGGAACCAGAGGCTGGATAGTCCAAAGACCTAGACAAACATGATTGGAGGGGGGAAAGTCGATGAAATGATTCCTAATAATATTCTGCTATACTCAAAATCACTGCCTAGCCCAATTGACATCACAGAGGCTTCCTTTATTTGCTGATGGAAGCAGACATAGAGACTCTCAGTCAACTGTTAGGTAGAAAGATAGATCTCAGAGAAGCCTGGAGAATGGAGAAACAAAGGCTTTCAGAAGCCAGAGAGGTCAAGGACACCAAGAGAACATGGTTCACAGAATCAATTAGCAGGGCTCATAAGAGCTCACATAAAAAGAAGCAACAATTCGCATATCAATAGATTTCTAAGAAGATGGAAGGAGAGACCCCTGGTCCTGGAAAGACTGGATGTAGGGGAACGCCAGGTCAGAGAAATGAGAGAGGGTTGAATGGAGAAAAGAGGGAGGGAAGGGGGCTTATGGGACTTTCGGGGAGGGAGGAAATGGGAAAGGGGAAATGATTTGGAATGTAAATAAAAAAAAACAACTTAGAAAAAAAAAAAAAGAAGAAGCAACAATCATAGACCTGAATCATGGACCTGAACTAAGTCCTCTGCATGTATTTTATAGTTGTTTAGGTTGGGGTTTTTATAGAACTCCTAATAGTGAGAGTGGGGGTTGTCTCTGACTCTTTTAACTACTCTTGGGACCCTTTTTCTCCTACTGGGTTGCCTTGCCCAACCTTCATATAAGGGTTTGTACATAGCTTTATTGCATCTTGTTATGCTGTGTTTGATATCCCTGGGAAACCTGCTATTGTCTAAAGGGAAAGAGAAGCAGTGGACTTGAGTGATAGAAGAAGTATGTGGTTGGGGGTGGGAATGGGAGGATTGGAGGACGGGGAAATTACAGTCATAATGTATTGTATGACAGAAGAATAAATAAAAAGAAAAAAGAAAGAAAATAATTTTGTTTAGATCTCTACCCCATTTGTAATTGGGTTATTTGTTTTCTTGATTTCTAATTTTTAAAACATTCTTTATACAATTTTGATGATATTAACCCACATTGAAATTCTGGTAGATTTTTGCACTAAAACAATCTGGCCTTGGGATTTTTGGTGTGGGGCACATGTGAGACTTTTAATTACTGCTTTTATTTAACTAGAGGTTATAGGTCTGTTTAAATTGCTTATCTGATATATCTTTCAAAAGTAGAATGAATTGAGAAAATTTCTATTTCTTTTTAGATTTTCCAATCTGGTGGAGGCCAGGTTTTTAAAGTATGACCTAATGGTTCTCTGGTTTTCCTAAGTTTCTCTTGTTATGTCCTCCTTTTTATCTCTAATTTTTTTAAATTGGATCTTCTTTCTATGTCTTTTAATCAGTTTGGTTAAATTAACTTATTGATTTTTCTCAATGAACTCAACTCTTGGTTTTACTGATTTTTATGGTGTGTGTGTGTGTTTCTTTTTTTCATAATTTTTTCACATTACATCCCTATAGCAGCCCACCTCTTTTTATAGTCCCTCTACCACAAATATCTCTTCCCACTACTCTTTCCCCTCTCTTCAGAGATGGGGAAGCCTACCCTCCCCCGCTAGATACCACCCAACTATGGACATCCATTCCTAGAAGGACCAATTACCTCTTCACCCACTGAAGCCCAGCCAGGCAGAGCAGGCAGAAGGGGATCCAATAGCAGGTGACAGAGTCAGAGACAGCCCCTGCTCCAATTGTTATGAAGCCACATGAAAACCAAGCTGCAAATCTGCTACAAATGTGTGTGTAGGGGGGCTAGGTCCAGCCCCTACATGCTCTTTGGTTAGTGGTTCAGTCTCTTCAAGCCCCATAGGTCCAGGCCAGTCAACTCTGTAGGTCTTCCTGTAGTGTCCTTGATCCCTCCATCTTGCTCAATCCTAACCCCCACTCTTAAACAAGACTCCCTGAGTTCCACTTGAGGTTTGGCTATGGGTCTCTGCATCCGTTTCCATCCACTGCTGGATGGAGGCACTCAGGAAACAGTTATTCAGAGTTCCTGTCTGCAAGCATGACAGAATATTACTAATAGTGTCAAGAGTCAGCTCTCTCTGCTGAAATGGGTCTCAAGTTGACCCAATGATTGATTGGCCATTCCCCCAGTCTCTGCTCCATCTTTATTGCTTTGCATCTTATAGACAGAAAAAAATTGGGTTGAAGGTTTTGGAGGTTGATGTGATGTCCATGCCCTTCCACTGGAAGTCCTGCCTGGCTTCAGTCTCTATATCCCCCCATGGTAGAAATCTAAGGGATGGTTACTACCATAGACGCCTCATAGCCACCCCTGTGCCAGGTTTCTAACTAGTCCCAGAGATGTCCCCTACCTATTTCCACACACCTGATCACCATTCCCATACCCCTTCTCAACCCTTCTCCCATTCACTTCCCTCTCTTCATCTACCTCTGATGATAATTTTATTTCCCCTTCTAAGTAAGATACACACATCCTTCTTTGGGCCCTCCTTATTATCCATTTTTCTATGGATCTGTGCACTGTAGCATGGTTACCCTGAACTTTATGGCTACTATCCAATTATAAGTGAGTACATACAACAGGTGTCTTTCTGGATCTTTTTTACCTCACTCAGAATGATATTCTCAAGTTCCATCTACTTGCCTTCAAACTTCAGGATTGGTAGTATTAATGTATTTAAAATGGCTATCTTACCAAAAGCAATCTACAGATTCAATGCAATTATCATCAATATTACAACACAATCATTTATAGATCTTGAGAGAACAATGCTCAACCTGATATGGAAAAACAAAAACAAACAAACAAACAAACAAAAAACAGAATAGCTAAAAAAAAAAATCTGAAATTTCTGGAGGTCTCACCATCCCTGATCTCAATCTGTACAACAGAGCAATAGTAATTAAAAACTGCAGGGTATTGGTATAGGAACAGACAGGTTTAGCAACAGAATCGAATTGAAAACTCTGAAATAAACTCACACAACTATGAACACTCGATATTTGACAAAGAAGCCAAAACTATGCAATGGAAAAATGAAAACATCTGCATCAAATAATGCTGGCCTAACTGGATGTCTACATGTAGAAAAAAATGCAAATAGATCCATATCTATCACCCTGTACAAAACTCAAGACCAAGTACATCAGAGATCTCAACAGAAAACCAGTCATAATAATTCTAATAGAAGAGAAAATGAGGGACCACCTTGAACTCATTGGTATAGGAAACAAATTCCTTTTTTTTTGAGAAGTAAAACGGATATATTAAAATAACATTTTAAATTCAGCCAACAAAATTTCTTTATAAAATAAATAACTCAAAATAAGACAAAAAAGGCTTAGCACTTAGGAAGCACGCATACTCTTCTATACAAACCTTGGCTGATTAGGTATCCAAAATGTATGGAATCAATTGCTACTGCATTACATGTCTATGTATAGACTATTCTCTTGCTGAGCCTTAAGTCCTGTGCCTCCCAGAAACAGTAAGATAGACAGATATGAAGGGGTGTCCAACCAACTATAGTCTTTTCCGCCAGCCATGATTGTTACCATGTTCTTACAATGGATACATAAGAAGCCTCCACTGTGTTAAAATCATGACATTGTTCGAAACTATTCCTAGAAAGCAGGAAAGTAACACAATTCTCTCTATTCCTTGAACCAATATGAATGGTAAGTGTAACATTTCAAATTATACCCTCATTTTACTAGTGCTACCACAAGAATTACATTATGTGTCTGGGCATGGGAAATGACCTTTCTCTGTGAGTTTTATGCTGAATCATTTTATGAGACATGCTTTTTGCTTATATTCCTTTTTGTGGCAATAAATGGTTTACATAAAAAAGATTGAACAAGCCCATTATTGTTGTAAGATTGAAACTTCAAATGACAGCTTCTGTAAATGTAGTTATTATTGTAACATACATTATCCTAAATTAGCAAAATATACTAAAGTCCAAATAACAAGCTCCGTACTTTGTTTTTTTTAATTAGACATATTCTTTTTTCATTTTTATTTATTTATAAATAAGTTTATATATAATTTTTTTCTTTATTTTTTTATTTACATTCCCAATGATTTCCCCTTTCCTGTTTCCTCTCTCCCCGAAAGTTCCATAAGCCCTCTTCACTCCCTCTGTTCCCCATTCAACCCCCTCTCACTTCTCTGTCCTGGCATTCCCCTACATCTAGTCTTTCCAGGACCAGGGGTCTCTCCTTCCATCTTCTTGGAAATCTATTGATATGTGAATTGTGTCTAGGGTATTCCGAGATGCTGGGTTAATATCCCCTTATCAGTGACTGCATACCATGTGTGTTCTTTTGTGATTGGGTTACCTCACTAAGGATGATATTTTCCAGTTCTGACCATTTGCCTAAGAATTTCATGAATTCATTGTGTTTAATTGCAGAGTAGTATTCCATTGTGTAAATATACTACATCTTCTGAATCCATTCCTCCATTCTAAACAGAACACCAATAGCTCAGGGACTATGATCAACAATTAATGAATGGGAACCTCATAAAACTGAAAAACATTTGCTAGGTACATGTGAATTTTATTGATCTCAGAGCTGAGTTTGAATATTTATAAGCTTTCTGTTTTGTTGTTGCTTGCTTGTTGGTTGTTTGTTTTCTGTTGTTTCTGACATCCAGCTTTTATCTGTTCTGGTCAGATGGGATTCAGGCTGCTATTTCAATTTTCTAGTATTTGTTGAAGCTTGCTTTGGTCCAAATATGTGATCAATTTTGGAGAAATTTCCTTGATGTTCTGAGAAGAAAGCATATTATTTTGTATTTGGGTGAATTGTTCTGTAAATATTTGTTCAGTTTATTTGATTCATAACATCTGTTACCTACAGAAGTCTCCTACTATCATTGTGTGATGATATGTGATTTAAACTGTAGTAATGATTTTTACAAGCTTAAATGCTCTTGTGTTTGGAACATAGATGCTTAGAATTGCAATATCATCTTGCTGGATGTTTCCTTTGATGAATATGTAGTGTATTTCTCTTTTTCTTCTGATTCTCTTTGGTTTATAGACCATTTTGTCATATATTAAGATGGCTACAGGGACTTACTTCATAAGTCCATTTGCATGGAATATTCTTTTCTATCCTTTTACCCTGAGGTGAAGCTTATCCTTGATGATAAGATGTGTTTTATGGATGAAGCAGAAGGATGGAATCTGTTTTGCATCCATTCTGTTAGTCTTTTTATTGACAAATTGAGACCACTACTGTTGACAGTTATCAATAAACATTGGTTGCTGGTTGTTGGGAATTCTTTCTAATGCTTTGTCTTATTTCGGTTCCCAAAAGCTGTGCTTCCAGACCTGAGGGTCCCTGCCCCCTGCTGCCTTTGGAGGGATAATAAAAATTGTCATACAGACAATGGCTGAGCAAGGAAATGGGGTGGGACTTTTAGACTGAGCAACAAGGGACTGAGAGGGAGGGAAGGATAGGGGGAATCACCATGACTCCAAGGCAGAGGGATCAGATTCAAAAGCTGGAGGAAAGAAACCATCCAACAATGTAAGTGGAAAGAAAATATGGTCCTGGTGGGGGAGCTTCCCAGAGGGCAACAGGGTAGCAGAGATGAAATATAGATTTTAAAATATATTAGCTCAAGAATACCAGAAGGGAATATATGTCTGTTGGGCAGATGCCATGCACAGGACCTACCAGGATCCAAAGCAGTTAACTAATTCATTGCTACAGTTGGTTACTGTTATTTTATGTGTGTGCATGCATAGGGGTATGTGTGTATGTGTTTCTGTGTGTGTGTTTGTGTTGTGTGTGTGTGTGTGTGTGTTAGTATGTTTTGGTACCTCTTTAGCTTTTCTAGACTGGAATTATTTATTCCTTGTATTTTTCTGGGTGTGGTTAAACTCCTTAGGTTAGAGATTTCTTTCTAGTGCCTTCTAGAGGGCTAGATTTGTAGATAGATACTAGTATATATTTTTCTCATCTATTGTGATTGAAAGTTTTGCTGGGCATAGTAGTCTAGGCTGGTCTCTTAGGTTCTGCAGCACATGTATCTGTCCAGACCCTTCTGACTCTTAGACTGGACACATGGCTCCAGCTGGATATGTAACAGAGGATTGTCTTTTCAGGCATCACTGGGAGGGGAGTTCCTTGGTCCTGTGGAGGCTCCCAGGGTAGGGGAATGCTAGGGCACTGAGACAAGAGTGGGTGGGCAGGTGGGGGAGCACTGTTAAAGAGGGAGGGGAGGGAGAGGGGATAGGAGTTTTGTGAAGTGAAAACTGGGAAGGGGGATAGCATTTGAAATGTAAATAAATAAAGTAACCAATAAAAAATGAAAAAGAGAAAAAATCCAAAAATCAGGTATTATTCTAATAGGTCTGTCTTTATTTTTTTTATATTTTTTATCATTTTCTAAGTTTTTTTTATTTACATTCCAAATGATTTCCCCTTTCCCGTTTCCTCCCTCCCCGAAAGTCCCATAAGCCCCCTTCCCTCCCTCTGTTCCCCAGTCAACCCCCTCTCGCTTTCAGGTCTGTCTTTATATGTTGGTCTTTTCCCCTTGCAAATGTTTTGTTTTGTTTTGTATTGCATTATTTTTCAACACAGAGTTTTTCTGTACAGCCCTGGATGTCCTGCAACTCACTCTGGTAGACCAGGCTCACCTCAAACTCAAAGATTTGCCTGCCTCTGCCTCCTAAGTCCTGGGATTAAAGGCATGCACTATCACCACCCAGTTCCCTTGCACCTTCTAATATTGTTTCTTTCTTGTGTGTGTTTAGTGTTTGAATAGTATGTTTCAAGGCAAATTTCTTTTCTTTCCAGTCTCATTGGTGTTCTGCATGCTTCTTATAGCTTGATAGTTATCCCCCTTCTTTAGGTTAGAAAATTTTCTTCTATGATTTTGTTGAAAATACTTTCTGTGTCTTTGATCTGGGTCTCTTATACTTTCTCTATCCTTATTCTTTGATTTTGTCTTTTTATGGTGTTCCAGATTTTGGGATATTCTGTGCCTGGATTTTAAAAACCTTAACATTTTCTTTGACTGAGGAATACATTTCTTCTATCTTATCTTCAGTGTCTGAGATTATTTCTTCCATCTCTTGCATTGTATTTCTGAGGCTTGTCTCAGCAGTTCCTGATTGAGCTCCTAAATTTTTCATTACCTGATTTCCCCTGTTTGTGTATTTTTAATAGATTCTTTTTCAGGTCTTGCACTGTTTTATTCATTTCCTTCCACTGCTTGTTTGTGATTCCATGGAATTCTTTAAGGAATTTACTTATTTCCTCTTTAAGGACCTCTATCATATTCATAAAAATTATTTTAAGATCATTATCTTGTGCTTCGGCTATGTTACATTTCTTGGGTCTGCTGTTTAGGGTTGCCTGGCTGTAGTGGAGATATATTGTTCTGCCTCCTATTGATTATGTTTTTAATATTGACATCCAGGCATTGTATTTGGGATGATTGTAATTATAGGTTGACATCCTGTCCTTTCTTTGTTGTTTTTTTCCTACCATGGTTCCTATTGTCCTCTCGAGTTCTTAAGATGGCTGTGGGTTGCCTGATAGGGAATTCTTTTGGTGTACTGCCAGATTTTACGACTATGGATTCAGTGTAGAATGTGCTTTTAGGTATTTGGTGATGACACTTAGAAATGGAATAGAGGTAAAGAAAACGGTGGGGTAGAAAGTCTGGAGAGGCTGCAGCATGTGGTTTTCAGCAGGGATCACAATAAAGGATTGGATTTCTATTAGAAGAGTGAGAGTAAAGATCTAAAGCTCAGCTGCCTGCTTAGCTAGACTTCCTGCTTCTCTCATAGGTTTGGCTGGTGGGTCCCAGAAAATGTCTGCTATAGTTGAAGGCTGAGAAAATGAAATGAGTGGGAAGAACATTTGGAGGATAAGTTCTGCTTGATTTATTGGAAATGGGGTCAGAGAGAAAGGGGAAGCCACAGCAAGTAATATGCTACAGAACTAGTGGTAAAACTGCCCCAAGTTGGATTTCTAGAAGTGAAGAGAAAGCTGAAGATCTGAAGTGGTCCGATCTGCTTTCATGGCCAGCATGGCTTGCAGGTTGCTAGGGAAACCATCTTTTTTTTTTTAATTTACATTCCAAATCACTTCCCCTTTCCCGTTTCCTCCCTCCCCGAAAGTCCCATAAGCCCCCTTCCCTCCCTCTTTTCTCCATTCAACCCCCTCTCGTTACTCTGTCCTGGTGTTCCCCTACATCCAGTCTTTCCAGGACCAGGGGTCTCTCCTTCCATCTTTTTAGAAATCTATTGATATGCGGATTGTGTCTAGGGTATTCCGAGATTCTGGGTCAATATCCCCTTATCAGTGACTGCATACCATGTGTGTTCTTTTGTGATTGGGTTACCTCACTAAGGATGATATTTTCAAGTTCTGACCATTTGCCTAGGAATTTCGTGAATTCATTGTTTTTAATTGCAGAGTAGTATTCCATTATGTAGATATACCACATCTTCTGAATCCATTCCTCCATTGAGGGACATCTGGGTTCTTTCCAGCTTCTGGCTATTATAAATAAGGCTGCTATGAATATAGTGGAGCATGTGTCCTTATTGCATGCGGGTAAAGTCTCTGGGTATATGCCCAGGAGTGGTATAGCCGGATCCTCCGGGAGTGTCATGCCCAGTTTTCTGAGGAACCGCCAGACTGCTTTCCAGAGAGGTTGTACCAGCCTGCAATTCCACCAGCAGTGGAGGAGTGTTCCTCTTTCTCCACATCCTCGCCAACAACTGCTGTCTCCTGTGTTTTTGATCTTAGCCATCCTGACTGGTGTGAGATGGAATCTCAGGGTTGTTTTGATTTGCATTTCCCTAATGACTAAGGATGATGAACATCTCTTTAGGTGCTTCTCAGCCATTAGATATTCTTCAGGTGAGAACTCTTTGTGTAGCTCTGTACCCCATTTTTAATAGGGTTACTTGCCTCTCTGGAGTTTAACTTCTTGAGTTCTTTGTATATATTGGATATTAGCCCTCTGTGGAAGTAAGGTTGGTAAAGATCATTTCCCAGTTAGTTGGTTGCAGCTTTGTCTTTTTGACAGTGTCTTTTGCCTTGCAAAAACTTTGTAATTTAATGAGGTCCCATTTGTCTATTCTTGATCTTAGAGCATAAGCTATTGGAGTTCTGTTCAGGAAATTCTCCCCTGTGCCCATATGTTCAAGGTTCTTCCCTAGTTTCCCTTCTATTAGTTTCAGTGTGTCTGGTTTTATGTGGAGATCTTTGATCCACTTAGAATTGAGCTTAGTGCAAGGAGATAAGGATGGGTCAATTTGCATTCTTCTGCATGTTGACCTCCAGCTGAGCCAGCACCATTTGTTGAAAAGGCTATCTTTTTTCCACTGGATGGATTTAGCTCCTTTGTCAAAGATCAAGTGACCATAGGAGTGTGGATTCATTTCTGGGTCTTCAATTCTCTTCCAGTGATCTACATGTCTGTTACTGTACCAATACCATGCAGTTTTTAACACTATTGCTCTGTAGTACAGCTTGAGGTCCGGGATACTGATTCCCCCAGAGGTTCTTTTACTCTTGAGAATAGTTTTAGCTATTCTGGGTTTTCTGTTATTCCAGATGAATTTTTGAATTGCTCTTTCTAACTCTATGCAGAATTGAGTTGGGATTTTGATGGGGATTGCATTGAATCTGTATATTACTTTTGGTAAGATGCTCATTTTTACTATATTAATCCTGCCAATCCATGAGCATGGCAGATTTTTCCATCTTCTGAGGTCTTCTTCAATTTCTTTCTTCAGAGACTTGAAGTTCTTGTCATACAGATCTTTCACTTGTTTGGTTAGAGTCACGCCAAGATACTTAATATGGTTTGTGGCTATTGTGAAGGGTATTATTTCTCTTACTTCTTTCTCAGTCTGCTTATCCTTTGAGTATAGGAAGGCTTCTGACTTGCTTGAGTTGATTTTATATCCAGCCACTTTGCTGAAGTCGTTTATCAGCTGTAGGAGTTCTCTGGTGGAGTTCTTGGGTCGCTTATGTATGCTATCATATCGTCTGCAAATAGTGATAGTTTGACTTCTTCCTTTCCAATTTGTATCCCTTTGACCTCTTTTTGTTGTCTAATTGCTCTAGCTAGAACTTCAAGTACTATATTGAAAAGATATGGAGAGAGAGGGCAGCCTTGTCTAGTCCCTGATTTTAGTGGGATTGCTTCAAGTTTCTCTCCATTTAGATTGATGCTGGCTACCGGTTTGCTGTAAATTTCTTTTACTATGTTTAGATATGGGCCTTGAATTCCTGATCTATCCAAGACCTTTAGCATGAAAGGATGCTGAATTTTGTCAAATGCTTTCTCAGCATCTAATGAGATGACCATGTAGTTTTTTTCTTTGAGATGGTTTATGTAGTGGATTACATTGATGGATTTCCTTATATTGAACCATCCCTGCATCCCTGGGATGAAGCCTACTTGATCGTGGTGAATGATGGTTTTGATGTGTTCTTGGATTCGGTTGGCAAGAATTTTATTGAGTATTTTTGCATCGATATTCATAAGAGAGATTGGCCTGAGATTCTCTTTCTTTGTCGGATCTTTGTGTGCTTTTGGTATTAGTGTAATTGTGGCTTCATAGAACGAGTTGGGTAGTGTTCCTTCTGTTTCTATTTTGTGGAACAGTTTGAAGAGTATTGGTGTTAGGTCTTCTTTGAAGGTCTGATAGAATTCTGCACTAAAACCATCTGGACCTGTGCTGTTTTTGGTTGGAAGACTTCCAATGACAACTTCTATTTCTTCAGGGGTTATAGGACGGTTTAGATGGTCTATTTGATCCTGATTTAATTTTGGTACTTGGTATCTGTCAAGGAAATTGTCCATTTCCTCAAGATTTTCTAGTTGTGTTGAATACAGGTTTTTGTAGTAGGATCTGATGATTTTTTGAATTTCCTCAGTTTCTGTTGTTATCTCTCCCTTTTCGTTTCTGATTTTATTAATTTGGATACTATCTCTGTGCTCTCTGGTTAGTCTGGCTAAGGGCTTATCTATCTTGTTAATTTTCTCAAAGAACCAACTCCTCCTTTTGTTGATTCTTTGTATGGTTTTATTTGTTTCTACTTGATTGATTTCAGCCCTGAGTTTGATGATTTCCTGCCTTCTACTCCTCTTTGGTGTATTTGCTTCTTTTTGTTCCAGGGCTTTCAGGTGTGCCATTAAGCTGTTAGTGTATGCTGTCTCCCGTTTCTTTTTGGCGGCACTCAGGGCTATGAATTTTCCTCTTAGCACTGCTTTCATTGTGTCCCATAAATTAGGGTATGTTGTGCCTTCATTTTCATTAACTTTCAAAAAGTCTTTGATTTCTTTCTTTATTTCCACCTTGACCAAGTTATCATTGAGTAGAGCATTGTTCAGCCTCCATGTGTACGTGGGTTTTCTTTTGTTTTTGTTGCCATTGAAGACCACCCTTATTCCATAGTGATCTGATAGGAGGCATGGGATTATTTCTATCTTCTTGTATCTGTTGAGGTCTGATTTGTGGCCAATTATATGGTCAATTTTGGAGAAGGTACCATGAGGAGCTGAGAAGAAGGTGTATTCTTTAGCTCTAGGATGAAATGTTCTATATATATCAGTTAGTTCCATTTGGTCCAAGGCTTCAATTAGATTCACTGTGTCCCTGTTTAGTTTCTGCTTTCCTGAACGATCCATTTCAGAGAGTGGGGTGTTGAAGTCACCCACTATTATTGTGTGCGGTGCGATGTGTTCTTTGAGTTTTAGTAAAGTTTCTTTTACGAATGAGGGTGCCCTTGCATTTGGAGCATAGATATTCAGAATTGAGAGTTCTTGATGGTGGATTTTTCCCTTGATCAGTATGTAGTGTCCTTCTGTGTCTTTTTTGATGACTTTAGGTTGAAAATCAATTTTATCCGATATTAGGATGGCTACTCCACCTCGTTTCTTGGGGCCATTTGCTTGTAAAATTGTTTTCCAGCCTTTTACTCTGAGGTAGTGTTTGTCTTTGACACTGAGGTGCGTTTCCTGCATGCAGCAAAATGCTGGGTCCTGTTTACGTATCCAGTCTGCTAGTCTATGTCTTTTAATTGGGGAATTGAGACCATTGATATTAAGAGAGATTAAGGCATAGTGATTATTGCCATCTGCCATTCTTGACGCTATCTTTATGTTTGAGTGGTTATCTACTTTTGGGTTTGATTCAAGAAGGTTATTATCTCATTTTTTCCAGGGTGTTGTTTCTCTCCCTGTATTGGAGGTTCCACCTATTATCCGTTGCAGGGCTGGATTTGTGGAAAGATATTGTGAAAATTTGGTTTTATCATGGAATGTCTTGGTCTCTCCATCTATGGTGATTGAGAGTTTTGCTGGGTATAGTAGTCTAGGCTGGCATTTGTGCTGTCTTAGTGTCTGCATGAGATCTGCCCAGGATCTTCTGGCTTTCATAGTCTCTGGTGAGAAGTCTGATGTGATTCGGATAGGTCATCCTTTGTATGTTACTTGGCCCTTTTCTCTTACTGCTTTTAGTATTCTTTCTTTGTTTAGAACATTCGGTGTTTTGATTATTATGTGACGGGAGGTATTTCTGTTCTGGTCCAGTCTGTTTGGAGTTCTGTAGGCTTCTTGTACGTTCATCGGCATCTCTCTCTTTAAGTTAGGGAAGTTTTCCTCCATAATTTTGTTGAAGATGTTTACTGCCCCTTTAAGTTGCAAATCTTCACTCTCATCTATACCTATAATCCTTAGGTTTGGTCTTCTCATTGTGTCCTGGATTTCCTGGATGTTTTGGGTTACACATTTTTTGCATTCTGCATTTTCTTTGACTGTTGAGTCGATGCTTTCTATGGAATCTTCAGCACCTGAGATTCTTTCTTCCATCTCTTGTATTCTATTGTTGATGTTTGCATCTATGACTCCTGATTTCTTCCCAAGGTTTTCTTTTTTTTTTTTTTCTTTTTTTTTTTTTTTTTTAATTTAATTTAATTTTATTTTTTTAATTTACATTCCAAATCACTTCCCCTTTCCCGTTTCCTCCCTCCCCGAAAGTCCCATAAGCCCCCTTCCCTCCCTCTTTTCTCCGTTCAACCCCCTCTCATTACTCTGTCCTGGCGTTCCCCTACATCCAGTCTTTCCAGGACCAGGGGTCTCTCCTTCCATCTTTTTAGAAATCTATTGATATGCTGATTGTGTCTAGGGTATTCTGAGATTCTGGGTCAATATCCCCTTATCAGTGACTTCATACCATGTGTGATCTTTTGTGATTGGGTTACCTCACTAAGGATGATATTTTCAAGTTCTGACCATTTGCCTAGGAATTTCGTGAATTCATTGTTTTTAATTGCAGAGTAGTATTCCATTGTGTAAATATACCACATCTTCTGAATCCATTCCTCCGTTGAGGGACATCTGGGTTCTTTCCAGCTTCTGGCTATTATAAATAAGGCTGCTATGAATATAGTGGAGCATGTGTCCTTATTGCATGCAGGTAAAGTCTCTGGGTATATGCCCAGGAGTGGTATAGCCGGATCCTCCGGAAGTGTCATGCCCAGTTTTCTGAGGAGCCGCCAGACTGCCTTCCAGAGTGGTTGTACCAGCCTGCAATTCCACCAGCAGTGGAGGAGTGTTCCTCTTTCTCCACATCCTCGCCAACAACTGCTGTCTCCTGTGTTTTTGATCTTAGCCATCCTGACTGGTGTGAGATGGAATCTCAGGGTTGTTTTGATTTGCATTTCCCTAATGACTAAGGATGATGAACATCTCTTTAGGTGCTTCTCAGCCATTAGATATTCTTCAGGTGAGAACTCTTTGTGGAGCTCTGTACCCCATTTTTTAATAGGGTTACTTGCCTCTCTGGAGTTTAACTTCTTGAGTTCTTTGTATATCTTGGATATTAGCCCTCTGTCGGATGTAAGGTTGGTAAAGATCATTTCCCAGTTAGTTGGTTGCCGCTTTGTCTTTTTGACGGTGTCTTTTGCCTTGCAAAAACTTTGTAATTTAATGAGGTCCCATTTGTCTATTCTTGATCTTAGAGTATAAGCTATTGGAGTTCTGTTCAGGAAATTCTCCCCTGTGCCCATATGTTCAAGGTTCTTCCCTAGTTTCCCTTCTATTAGTTTCAGTGTGTCTGGTTTTATGTGGAGATCTTTGATCCACTTAGAATTGAGCTTAGTGCAAGGAGATAAGGATGGGTCAATTTGCATTCTTCTGCATGTTGACCTCCAGCTGAGCCAGCACCATTTGTTGAAAAGGCTATCTTTTTTCCACTGGATGGTTTTAGCTCCTTTGTCAAAGATCAAGTGACCATAGGAGTGTGGATTCATTTCTGGGTCTTCAATTCTGTTCCATTGATCTACATGTCTGTTACTGTACCAATACCATGCAGTTTTTAACACTATTGCTCTGTAGTACAGCTTGAGGTCCGGGATACTGATTCCCCCAGAGGTTCTTTTACTCTTGAGAATAGTTTTAGCTATTCTGGGTTTTCTGTTATTCCAGATGAATTTTTGAATTGCTCTTTCTAACTCTATGAAGAATTGAGTTGGGATTTTGATGGGGATTGCATTGAATCTGTGTATTACTTTTGGTAAGATGCTCATTTTTACTATATTAATCCTGCCAATCCATGAGCATGGCAGATTTTTCCATCTTCCGAGGTCTTCTTCAATTTCTTTCTTCAGAGACTTGAAGTTCTTGTCATACAGATCTTTCACTTGTTTGGTTAGCGTCACGCCAAGATACTTAATATGGTTTGTGGCTATCGTAAAGGGTATTATTTCTCTTACTTCTTTCTCAGCCTGCTTATCCTTTGAGTATAGGAAGGCTTCTGACTTGCTTGAGTTGATTTTATATCCGGCCACTTTGCTGAAGTCGTTTATCAGCTGTAGGAGTTCTCTGGTGGAGTTCTTTGGGTCGCTTATGTATACTATCATATCGTCTGCAAATAGTGATAGTTTGACTTCTTCCTTTCCAATTTGTATCCCTTTGACCTCTTTTTCTTGTCTAATTGCTCTAGCTAGAACTTCAAGTACTATATTGAAAAGATATGGAGAGAGAGGGCAGCCTTGTCTAGTCCCTGATTTTAGTGGGATTGCTTCAAGTTTCTCTCCGTTTAGATTGATGCTGGCTACTGGTTTGCTGTAAATTGCTTTTACTATGTTTAGATATGGGCCTTGAATTCCTGATCTTTCCAAGACCTTTAGCATGAAAGGATGCTGAATTTTGTCAAATGCTTTCTCAGCATCTAATGAGATGACCATGTGGTTTTTTTCTTTGAGATTGTTTATGTAGTGGATTACATTGATGGATTTCCTTATATTGAACCATCCCTGCATCCCTGGGATGAAGCCTACTTGATCGTGGTGAATGATCGTTTTGATGTGTTCTTGGATTCGGTTGGCAAGAATTTTATTGAGTATTTTTGCATCGATATTCATAAGAGAGATTGGCCTGAGATTCTCTTTCTTTGTCGGATCTTTGTGTGCTTTTGGTATTAGTGTAATTGTGGCTTCATAGAACGAGTTGGGTAGTGTTCCTTCTGTTTCTATTTTGTGGAACAGTTTGAAGAGTATTGGTGTTAGGTCTTCTTTGAAGGTCTGATAGAATTCTGCACTAAAACCATCTGGACCTGTGCTTTTTTTGGTTGGAAGACTTCCAATGACAACTTCTATTTCTTCAGGGGTTATAGGACGGTTTAGATGGTCTATTTGATCCTGATTTAATTTTGGTACTTGGTATCTGTCAAGGAAATTGTCCATTTCCTCAAGATTTTCTAGTTGTGTTGAATACAGGTTTTTGTAGTAGGATCTGATGATTTTTTGAATTTCCTCAGTTTCTGTTGTTATCTCTCCCTTTTCGTTTCTGATTTTATTAATTTGGATACTATCTCTGTGCCCTCTGGTTAGTCTGGCTAAGGGCTTATCTATCTTGTTGATTTTCTCAAAGAACCAACTCCTCGTTTTGTTGATTCTTTGTATGGTTTTATTTGTTTCTACTTGATTGATTTCAGCCCTGAGTTTGATGATTTCCTGCCTTCTACTCCTCTTTGGTGTATTTGCTTCTTTTTGTTCCAGGGCTTTCAGGTGTGCCATTAAGCTGTTAGTGTATGCTGTCTCCCGTTTCTTTTTGGCGGCACTCAGGGCTATGAATTTTCCTCTTAGCACTGCTTTCATTGTGTCCCATAAGTTAGGGTATGTTGTGCCTTCATTTTCATTAACTTTCAAAAAGTCTTTGATTTCTTTCTTTATTTCCACCTTGACCAAGTTATCATTGAGTAGAGCATTGTTCAGCCTCCATGTGTACGTGGGTTTTCTTTTGTTTTTGTTGCCATTGAAGACCACCCTTATTCCATAGTGATCTGATAGGAGGCATGGGATTATTTCTATCTTCTTGTATCTGTTGAGGTCTGATTTGTGGCCAATTATATGGTCAATTTTGGAGAAGGTACCATGAGGAGCTGAGAAGAAGGTGTATTCTTTAGCTCTAGGATGAAATGTTCTATATATATCAGTTAGTTCCATTTGGTCCAAGGCTTCAATTAGATTCACTGTGTCCCTGTTTAGTTTCTGCTTTCCTGAACGATCCATTTCAGAGAGCGGGGTGTTGAAGTCACCCACTATTATTGTGTGCGGTGCGATGTGTGCTTTGAGTTTTAGTAAAGTTTCTTTTACGAATGAGGGTGCCCTTGCATTTGGAGCATAGATATTCAGGATTGAGAGTTCTTGATGGTGGATTTTTCCCTTGATCAGTATGTAGTGTCCTTCTGTGTCTTTTTTGATGACTTTGGGTTGAAAATCAATTTTATCCGATATTAGGATGGCTACTCCACCTCGTTTCTTGGGGCCATTTGCTTGTAAAATTGTTTTCCAGCCTTTTACTCTGAGGTAGTGTTTGTCTTTGACACTGAGGTGCGTTTCCTGCATGCAGCAAAAAGCTGGGTCCTGTTTACGTATCCAGTCTGCTAGTCTATGTCTTTTAATTGGGGAATTGAGACCATTGATATTAAGAGAGATTAAGGCATAGTGATTATTGCCATCTGCCATTCTTGACGCTATCTTTATGTTTGAGTGGTTATCTACTTTTGGGTTTGATTCAAGAAGGTTATTATCTCATTTTTTCCAGGGTGTTGTTTCTCTCCCTGTATTGGAGGTTTCCACCTATTATCCGTTGCAGGGCTGGATTTGTGGAAAGATATTGTGAAAATTTGGTTTTATCATGGAATATCTTGGTCTCTCCATCTATGGTGATTGAGAGTTTTGCTGGGTATAGTAGTCTAGGCTGGCATTTGTGCTGTCTTAGTGTCTGCATGAGATCTGCCCAGGATCTTCTGGCTTTCATAGTCTCTGGTGAGAAGTCTGATGTGATTCGGATAGGTCTTCCTTTGTATGTTACTTGGCCCTTTTCTCTTACTGCATTTAGTATTCTTTCTTTGTTTAGAACATTCGGTGTTTTGATTATTATGTGACGGGAGGTATTTCTGTTCTGGTCCAGTCTGTTTGGAGTTCTGTAGGCTTCTTGTATGTTCATCGGCATCTCTCTCTTTAAGTTAGGGAAGTTTTCCTCCATAATTTTGTTGAAGATGTTTACTGGCCCTTTAAGTTGCAAATCTTCACTCTCATCTATACCTATAATCCTTAGGTTTGGTCTTCTCATTGTGTCCTGGATTTCCTGGATGTTTTGGGTTACGCGTTTTTTGCATTTTGCATTTTCTTTGACTGTTGAGTCGATGCTTTCTATGGAATCTTCAGCACCTGAGATTCTTTCTTCCATCTCTTGTATTCTATTGTTGATGTTTGCATCTATGACTCCTGATTTCTTCCCAAGGTTTTCTATCTCCAAAGTTGTCTCCCTTTGTGATTTCTTAGTTGTTTCTACTTCCTTTTTTAGTTCCTGGATGGATTTGCTGAGATCCTTCACTTGTTTGTTTGTATTTTCCTGTATTTCTTTAAGGTAATTTTGCATTACCTCTTTCAGGATTTCTTCCTGATGACCCACGTTCTCCTGCATTTCTCTGAGCGATTTTTGTGTTTCCTCCTCATGGGATTCCATCTGTTGATCCATCGTCTCCTGCATTTCTTTAAGCAGTTCTCGTGTTTCCTTTGTAAGGGCATCTAACCGTTGATTCATTTCTTTAAGCAATTTTTGTGTTGCCTCCTTATGGGCATCCGTCTGTTGACCCATATTCTTCTGCATTTCTTTATGCAAATTTTGTGATTCCTTTGTGAGTGCATCTACCCGTTGATTCATCTCGTTAAGCGATTTTTGTGTTGTCTCCTTGTGCGCCTCCATCTTTTGATCCATGTTCTCCCGCATTTCTCTAAGCGATTTTTGTGTTTCCTTTGTAAGGGCTTCTAACCGTTGATTCATGGTCTCCTGTAACTCTTTATGAGATTTATTTGTGTCCTTCTTGTGATCCTCTAATAGCATCATGAGAAGTGATTTTAAATCCAGATCTTGTCTTTCGGGTGTGGTGGGGTATCCAGGACTTGCTGCTGTTGGAGAGTTGGGTTCGGATGGTCCTACATTACTTTGATTACTGTTAGTAACATTCCTACGTTTGCCTTTTGCCATCTGGATACCTCTGGTGTTAGTTGGTCCTGCTGCCACTGGCTGTTGGTTGGACCTCCTGTGAGCCTGCAAAGCTATTTCTGCCCCCCCCTGGATTACCAGGATTCCCCTGGCACCGATTTCTGGGGCCTGCCTGCTCCTGAGTGACTTTGGAGCCCTAATGTGCTTTGCCCCAAGTGATCTTATATTGGGGAGGCCTTGCACATCTAAAGGCTCAGCCTAGTGGATTCCTGGAGCAGAGGTCGCCAAAGGGAGGCTGGCAGGCTCCTGCCCTGTGCAGGGGTGTGTGATCTCTCCTGGGGGGGGGAGGGGGCGTCCCTCTGCCAGGCAGAAGTCCCACAGCAGATCTGGCGCGCTGGTCACTGCAGATCAGCCCAGCACCTGGGAGCAGGTTACACACAAGCTGCCTGAACCCGAAGCGATATTATGCCTGTCTGTCTCTGAGCCTGGTGGTCCCAACTACCTGGTCACTGGAGCAAAGATGGCGGAGGGCACTCTCCGTGGCGCTGCTCACCCTGTGGTCACGATGGCCCGCCGATCTGGCACCCAGACGACCACAGCGCCAACCCGCCCTCGGGCACAGACGGAAGCCCCAACAGGCCGTGTCCCAAGTGATGTTATATCGGGGGGAGAGCCTGGGTACCGGTCTCTCCAGAGCAGTCCGCGGGAACAGAGGTCGCGGAAGGGAAGCTGGCGGGCTCCCTCCCTGCGCGGGGTCCCTCCAGCAGGCAGAAGGTCCCACCGAGGAACTGGCGCGCTGGTTACTGCAGATCAGCCCAGCACCTGGGAGCAGGTTACACCCAAGCTGCCTGAAACCGAAGCGATATTATGCCTGTCTGTCTCTGAGCCTGGCGGTCCCAACTACCTGGTCACTGGAGCAAAGATGGCGGAGGGCAGTCTCCGTGGCGCCGCTCACCCTGTGGTCACGATGGCCCGCCGATCTGGCGCCCAGACGACTACAGCGCCAACCCGCCCTCGGGCACAGACGGAAGCCCCAACAGGCCGTGTCCCAAGTGATGTTATATCGGGGGGAGAGCCTGGGTACCGGTCTCTCCAGCGCAGTCCGCGGGAACAGAGGTCGCGGAAGGGAAGCTGGCGGGCTCCCTCCCTGCGCGGGGTCCCTCCAGCAGGCAGAAGGTCCCACCGCGGAACTGGCGCGCTGGTTACTGCAGATCAGCCCAGCACCTGGGAGCAGGTTACACCCAAGCTGCCTGAAACCGAAGCGATATTATGCCTGTCTGTCTCTGAGCCTGGCGGTCCCAACTACCTGGTCACTGGAGCAAAGATGGCGGAGGGCACTCTCCGTGGCGCTGCTCACCCTGTGGTCACGATGGCCCGCCGATCTGGCACCCAGACGACCACAGCGCCAACCCGCCCTCGGGCACAGACGGAAGCCCCAACAGGCCGTGTCCCAAGTGATGTTATATCGGGGGGAGAGCCTGGGTACCGGTCTCTCCAGCGCAGTCCGCGGGAACAGAGGTCGCGGAAGGGAAGCTGGCGGGCTCCCTCCCTGCGCGGGGTCCCTCCAGCAGGCAGAAGGTCCCACCGAGGAACTGGCGCGCTGGTTACTGCAGATCAGCCCAGCACCTGGGAGCAGGTTACACCCAAGCTGCCTGAAACCGAAGCGATATTATGCCTGTCTGTCTCTGAGCCTGGCGGTCCCAACTACCTGGTCACTGGAGCAAAGATGGCGGAGGGCAGTCTCCGTGGCGCCGCTCACCCTGTGGTCACGATGGCCCGCCGATCTTCCCAAGGTTTTCTATCTCCAAAGTTGTCTCCCTTTGTGATTTCTTAGTTGTTTCTACTTCCTTTTTTAGTTCCTGGATGGATTTACTGAGATCCTTCACTTGTTTGTTTGTATTTTCCTGTATTTCTTTAAGGTATTTTTGCATTACCTCTTTCAGGATTTCTTCCTCATGACCCACGTTCTCCTGCATTTCTCTGAGCGATTTTTGTGTTTCCTCCTCATGGGATTCCATCTGTTGATCCATCGTCTCCTGCATTTCTTTAAGCAGTTCTCGTGTTTCCTTTGTAAGGGCATCTAACCGTTGATTCATTTCTTTAAGCAATTTTTGTGTTGCCTCCTTATGGGCATCCATCTGTTGACCCATATTCTTCTGCATTTCTTTATGCAAATTTTGTGATTCCTTTGTGAGTGCATCTACCCGTTGATTCATCTCGTTAAGCGTTGTCTCCTTGTGCGCCTCCATCTTTTGATCCATGTTCTCCCGCATTTCTCTAAGCGATTTTTGTGTTTCATTTGTAAGGGCTTCTAACCGTTGATTCATGGTCTCCTGTAACTCTTTATGAGATTTATTTGTGTCCTTCTTGTGATCCTCTAATAGCATCATGAGAAGTGATTTTAAATCCAGATCTTGTCTTTCGGGTGTGGTGGGGTATCCAGGACTTGCTGCTGTTGGAGAGTTGGGTTCGGATGGTCCCACATTACTTTGATTTCTGTTAGTAACATTCCTACGTTTGCCTTTTGCCATCTGGATACCTCTGGTGTTAGTTGGTCCTGCTGCCACTGGCTGTTGGTTGGACCTCCTGTGAGCCTGCAAAGCTATTTCTGCCCCCCCTGGATTACCAGGATTCCCCTGGCACCGATTTCTGGGGCCTGCCTGCTCCTGAGTGACTTTGGAGCCCTAATGTGCCTTGCCCCTAGTGATCTTATATTGGGGAGGCCTTGTGCATCTAAAGGCTCAGCCTAGTGGATTCCTGGAGCAGAGGTCGCCAAAGGGAGGCTGGTAGGCTCCTGCCCTGTGCAGGGGTGTGTGATCTCTTCTGGGGGGGAGGGGGTGTCCCTCTGCCAGGCAGAAGTCCCACAGCAGAGCTGGCGCCCTGGTTACTGCAGATCAGCCCAGCACCTGGGAGCAGGTTACACACAAGCTGCCTGAGACTGAAGCGATATTATGCCTGTCTGTATCTGAGCCTGGTGGTCCCAACTACCTGGCCACTGGAGCAAAGATGGCGGAGGGCACTCTCCGTGGCGCCGCTCACCCTGTAGACGCGATGGCCCGCCAATCTGGCACCCAGAGGACCACAGCGCTGACCCGTTCTCGGGCACAGACAGAAGCCCCAACAGGCCGTGTCCCAAGTGATGTTATATTGGGGATAGGGAGCTTGGGGTACCTGTCTCTTCAGCGCAGTCTGCGGGAACAGAGGTCGCGGAAGGAAAGCTCGGAAACCATCTTGAAATACTTCAACCCATGCTTTTTTGGCTTTTATAGTTGCTGATGAAAGGTCTGAGATAATTCTGATATTTCTGTCTTTTTATTTGAGTTGTAATTTTTCTCATTCTGCTTTTAGGGTTATTCCTTTACTTTGTAGTTTTGACATCCTAAACATAATACATGTGGAGAGTCTCTTCTATGTTCATGTCTATTTGGAGTAATAAAATTTGTAATAAAATAGACTTAGAACATCTAATATTAAGCAAGGTCATACAACCTCAGAAAGTAAAAATATGAACATTCTGTTATACATGGAATCTAGATAGTATTATGTGTATATGTGCAAGCAAATGTACATATGAATACCACATAACATGAAGAAACTATAACACAAAAGATTAAATATTATGGAATGATAAAAGATTGAAAACAAGTAATGGACACAAGTTGTGAAAGAAAATGCAAAGCTAATTTTTATAGTTCTAGTTCTTTGATGGAATTGTTTGCTTTAGTGGTATAAAGGTGAAAAAAATACATTCAATAATTAAAGTAAAACTTAATGTAAAACATCAGCTCTAAATGCCTATTCTAATTGTATAGAATTTGTTTTAATTATATAGACATTGTATCTGATTAATTTTAGTGTGTGATGTTTTAGAAAATACATTTTATTAAATTATTTATTTACTTTCCAAAAGTTGCCCCCCTTCCTGGTCTCCCCTCCTTGAGTTCTTCACCCCATCCCCACATCTTTGAGAGGCACTCCCCCACCTGCCCCCCCACACACTCCCACCAACATCCCTCTTCCATGGGGCAACAAGTTGCCACATGATTAAATGGATCCTCTCCCACTGAGGCTATACAAGGCAGTCCTTTGCTATACATGTGCCCCGGGGCCATTTACAAGCCCCCGTATGCTCCTTGGGTTTTTGCTTAGTCTCTGGGAGCTCTGAGGGGTCCAGGTTAGTTGACATTTTTGTTCTTCCTATGGGGTTGCAATCCCCTTCAGCTCCTTCACTCCTTCTTCTAACTCTTCCATATTGGTCACCGACCTCAGTCCAATGGTTGACTGTAAGTATCTGCATCTGTCTCAGTCAGTTTCTTGTACAGCCTCTCAGAGGAGAGCCATGCCAGGCTCCTGTCTGCGGGCACAATATGGCCTCGGTAATAATGTCAGGATTTGTTGATTGCACATGGGATGAATCCCAGGTTGGGAAAGTCAATGAGTGGCCTTTCTTTCAATCTCAGCTCCATTTTTGTCCCTATATGTACTCACTGATAAGTGGATATTAGCCAAAAAGTTCAGAATACCCATGACTGTAAGAAGCTTAACAAGAAAGCTCAAGTGTGGATACCTGAAACCCACTTAGATGGAGAACAAAATAATCATGGGAGGTAAAGGGAGGGAGGAAACTGGGTGGGTGAGGAGAGAAGGGAGGGGAAATGTAGGGGCAGAATTAAGTATGGGGGAAAACAGGATAGACATCCAGAAGGCCAGAAGAGTGAATATGGAACAGTGGAAATTAGAGGGAATGGGAACCTCCAGAGATCTTGGACTCAATGGGAATGACATTAGCCAAAATGCCCAACAGTGGCGAGACGGAACTGGAAGATACCACTTCCAGTAGATTGACATGGCCCCCAGAATTTTTCCTGTCTAAAGAAAATGCACTTTTTATTCATCAGATGTAATTGTTGTCCTGAAGACTTACTGTTCACCCTTTTTAGTTTATTCTGACTCTGGCTGGCTGATTCAACTCAGCTGTTCTGTCCAAAACTCCTCTCTAAGATGACTGATTCAATTTAGCTTTGCTCAGCTTCTTTCTGAATAGCTCTGCTTAGCCTCAAACTAACCCTGGCTCCTTCCTATACTCTGCCTACAATTGTCTCTGCTGACCCTTATGGAACTGCACCAACTCAACTCTGCTGCACTGACTCACTGAACTCAATTCCATTGCTTCAACTGACTGAACTCCACTGCTTTCAACTGAACTGTGACCAGCTTAACTAAACTCAACTCCACTTCTCTCCCTGCACTGCTCTTAAATAACATTTCTGTCCTGTCCTGGTGAGAGTTGGGCATATCCACCTCTGACTCATCTGTCAAATGTTTATTTGATTCATCACTTTGCCTGCCCCTCAATTAAACGTCATTGTTTGGGATTAAAGGTGTGTATTAAGGGCACATCTGTATTCCAGGTGGATGTCTTCACATGTAGCCATGTGAAGCCAGAGTAGCCATGTTTCTGGATTAAAATTCCTCTATGTGTTTTTATTTATTTGAAAAGGCTATTCTTTTTGTCTTTTCCTTTCTTTCTTTCTTTCATTCATTCATTCTTTCTTTCTTTCTTTCTTTTGAGACAAGTTTCTCTTGTAACCCTTGCTGTCCTGGAACTCACTCTGTAATCCAGACTAGACTCAAACTCAGAGATCTGCCAGCCTCTGCCTTCCATGTGCTGGGATTTAAGACATTCACCACCACTGCCCAGCTGAAAGGGCTTTTTTTTAATATAATAAAGTCGAGCAAAAGGAAAATAAAATTCAAAACTAGTCAAAATGCAGAGAGAGCAACCCACCATGGGGTGCCCATCTCTAATTAATGCTTCTAAGATACTACTCTTACACACAAAGTTCAAAGAACATCACAAAAGAGCACGAAGAAAGAATGCAGATTGTAGATTGTGAAAAACACAGGGCAAAGACATCTGCTTAAAGACAGCAACTTCTATTTATATCAGGGAGATGTATTGATTAAATCTTAACAACATGGACACCTAAATCAGACCTGCTCAATATCAGTTGACATAGCAAGGTGAGTGGAAGAATTCTCACATGGCCCTACCTCTAAATTAAGTCTGGTAGAGAATCAATGGCTGAGAAGAGAGGGAGAATTAAGCTTCTTCAAGGTTGCACCTTCTGATAAGTTAATCTGCAACAAGTAGCCATCCTTAACACATACATATGCAAGCAACACTAAACATACTCTGCAGGTTGTGTTTCAAATACTCATATATGAAATTCTCAATAAAGTTCATCTAAGTAAAAACAAAACACAGGACTTCCCTTCCAGCCGCCATCTGCAGTAGGGAACCAGGCAACTTCAAAGCCTTCTGTGCTTAGCCCACCAGGAGAGAGTGATCTCCCAGCAGAGATTTCACTTCTGACTGGAGGTGAGATCTCCACCTTCTCTCTGGAGGGGAACACCTAGGAGCTCACAGGGCATGCAGTCGGTGGTGCTGCTGGGACAGGAGTCTTCCCTTCCAGCCACCATTTGCAGCAGGGAACCAGACATCTCCACAGACTTCTGTGCACACACCCTGCCAGAAGAGAGTTGGTCTCCCAGGAGTACAGACAGGCTTACAGGTCCATAGGAAAGACAAGCTCCAGCCAGAGACAGCAAGAGCAACTAACACAAGAGATAACCAGATAGGGAAAGACAAGCACAAGAACCCTGCCAACAGAAACCAAGGCTACTTGACAACATCAGAGCCCAGTTCTCCCATCACAGCAAGTCCTGGATACCCCAACACACCGGAGAAGCAAGAGATGGATTTAAAGTCTCATCTCACGATGCTGTTAGAGGACATCAAGTAGGACATAAATAACTCCCTTAAAGAAATACAGGAGAACATGGGTCAAAAGATAAAGGCCCTTAAAGAGGAAACACAAAAATCCCTGAAAGAAATACAGGAGAGCATGGGTGAACAGGTAGAGTCACTTAAAGAGGAAACACAAAAATCCCTTAAAGAATTACGGGAAAACACAAACAAACAAGTGAAGGAAATGAACAAAACCATCCAGGATCTAAAAATGGAAGTGAAAAAATAAAGAAATCACAAAGTGAGACATCTCTGGAGATAGAAAATCTTGGAAAGAATTCAGGAGTCATAGATGCAATCATCAACAACAGAATACAAGAGATAGAAGAATCTCAGGGGCTGAAGATACCATAGAAAAAAATGACTCAACAGTCAAAGAAAATGCAAAATGCAAAAAGCTCCTGAGCCAAAACATCCAGGAAATCCAGGACACAATGAGAAGACCAAACCTAAAGATTATAGGTATAGAAGAGAGTGAAGATTTCCACCTTAAAGGGCCAGTAAATATCTTCAACAAAATTATAGAAGAGAACTTCCTCAACCTAAAGAAAAAGATGTCCATGAACATACAAGAAGCCTACAGAACTCCAAACAGACTAGAGCAGACCAGAAAGTCCTCCCAGTACAGAATAATCAAAACACCAAATGAACTAAACAAAGAAAGAATATTAAAAGCAGTAAGGGGAAAAGGTCAAGTAACCTATAAAGGCAGGCCTATCAGAATTACACCAGACTTCTCACCTGAGATGATGAAAGCTAGAAGATCCTGGGCAGATCTTATACAGACCCTAAGAGAACACAAATGCCAGCCCAAACTTCTATACCCCGCAAAACTCTCAATTACCGTAGATGAAGAAAACAAGATATTCCATGATAAAACCAAATTTACACAATATCTTTCCACAAATCCAGCCTTACAAAGGATAAAAGATGGAAAACATCAACACAAGGAGGGAAACTATACTCTAGAAAAAGTAATCTTTTTCAAACAAACCCAAAAGAAAGTAGTCACACAGACATAAAAATAACATTAAAAATAAGAGGATGCAACAATCACTATTCCTTAATATCTTATAATATCAATGGACCCAATTGCCCAACAAAAAACATAATCTAACAGAAATATTTTTCATGTAAATCTTCAATTTTATAAAAAAATGTTTGTAATTCCTCTTTCAATCAATTTAGTAATGCTTTTTATGTCTACCATTTTATCTGTATTATTTTTCCATGAAATAGTCAATCTTAACGTGTTTTTCTATATATTTCTTGAATTTTATCAGAAATATTTTCCTTGTAGATCTTCAATTTTATCAGAATATGTTTATAATTCCACTTTCAATCAACTTAGTAATATTTTTATGCCTACCATTTATCTGTATAATTTTCCCATGAAATAGTCAATCTTAATGTGTTTTTCTATATATTTCTTCAATTTTATCAGAGATATTTTCCATGTAAATCTTCAATTTTATCAGAAAATGTTTATAATTCCACTTTCGATCAACTTAGAAATATTTTTATGTCTACCATTTTATCTGTATAATTTCCATGATAATCTTCAATTTTAACGTTTTTCTATATATTTCTTCAATTTTATCAGAAATATTTTCCTTGTTAATCTTCAATTTTATCAGACAATGTCTATAATTTGTCTTTCAATCAACTTAGGAATATTTTTATGCCTACCATTTTATCTGTGTAATTTCCATAAAATAGTCAGTTTTAATGTGTTTTTCTATATATTTTTTCAATTTTATTAGAGATATTTTCCATGTAAATCTTCAATTTTATCAGAAAATGTTTATAATTCTACCTTCAATCAACTTAGGAATATTTTTATTCCTACCATTTTACTCTTTAATTTTCCATGAAAATTGTCAATCATAATGTGTTTTTCTACATATTTCTTGAATTTTATCAGAAACATTTTCCATGTAAATCATTAATTTTATCATAAAATGTTTTACCTCCATTTTCAATAAAAATAAAATAATAAAAAAACAAGACACAAAGCTGTGAGGAGGTAGGATGATAGTGGTAGGTCTCAAAGGGGTTGGGGAAAGAATAGGGGTTAAAATTATAGAATGATTTTTAATGAAATTTGCAAAAAAAAAGATATTATATACAAAAGGATGATTTAAGTAGAAGGATAAAATTGATGAGTATTTCTGTCTTAAATGATTCAATGATTCTGAAAACACAATGCATTAGTTTCTGGATAGGCTACAATTAAATGTATTAGAGTAGCTATAGCCATTAATCACACCTCTCAATAGTAAAAAGAGTAAAAATTTCTTCTCATGAAATAATCACTTCTCTTACACTAATTCCTTTTTCCTCATGTGTAGGGAAAAGTATAAATTATGCTTTAAAATGCATAGAATATAGACACTTGAATGATGTGTATCAAAAAGTATACAACACAAATTTTAAAATTTCATTATTTTTTACCACATTCTATTTTTCTTCCAAACATCTGGATTCCTGAAATTTTCAACTTTGTCTTAATCTTCCTCAGTTCTCATAAGAGAAACATCTACATTTACAAACTTATGGAATATGACTTTATCATCTCTGATAGTATATTCTAAATGGAAAAAAAATATCAAAGACATGATGGTTTGAATGAGATGTTCCCCTTAAACTTGAGCATTTGTTGGTATTCTTTGGGGAGGTCCAAGGAGATGTGGTTTTGTAGAAAGACATCATAGAGAGGGGTAAGCTTTGAAGTTCCAAAGTTTCATGTCATTGTTCACTTTTTCTAGTTTCAACTTGTGGTTCTAGATGTGGGTCCTCAGCTTCCTCCTCATTAAATTTCCTGCTTCCTGCTCCATATCCTCTTCTCTGCCATAATAGACTGTTAACCCTCTGGAGCTATAATACCAAAAGTCTTTCTTCTGTAAGTTGTTTCAGCCATAGTGTTTTAACACAGTAATAGTAAAGTAAGTAATACAGGAATGAATAATAAAAATAAGACATGCTGCAGAAGTGAAAAAAAAAAGTTTGCACATCATGTATTTCTAGTATCAATTATATGCACGTAACTCAACTAACTCTAAAAAACTATAAACACAGCCATATAATCAAAGATAGAAACATAAAAAGAGATCAAACTATAAATGTCATGAAGAGCATAGACAAATAACAAGTGAATTAGAATGTGTTAAACATTGCTAGTCATTGTAAACAGAAAACGATAGCAGTATTTTACAATTGCTAGAGTTGTTATTATCTAAAGAACCAGAAATAAATGTCGACAAGGGTTTGGAGTGGGACAAACTAATCCTATATACACAGTTGCTAGGAATACAAACTGATACATCCATTATGGAAAACAGCATGGTATTCCACTAAAATCAGGAATACTACAGAATTCAGAAATTCCACTTTGGATATATATAAATTAGATCAGTAGATTGAATAGATATTTTCATTTCCATGCTCAGCAAAACACTAGTCACAATAACCAAGACATTGAATCTAAGTATCCACCTATGGCTACATGGATAAATTATGATAAGTACATACGTGTGAATATAATTTCCACATAAAAAGAGGGGAAACTTTTTATTTATAATAACGTCTATGCTGTCAATATCAGGATGTATGAAATATCTAGACATGGAAGGACAAATGTTATATTCTATTATACATGGATCAGACTAGATGAAACATCTCAACACACAATGACAAATAATGTGTGCTATTATATGTGGAGTTTAAAAGAGATGAAATTATTTTTGAATTGTATGTGTAGACCAGGCTAGCCTTGAACCCAAGGATCTGCCTGGCTCTGCCTCCCAAGTGTTAGGATTAAAGGTGTATGACCCAGCTATACTACTCCTGGGCATAACACCCAAATGATGCTCCCCCAATATCACAAAGACCCATGCTCTGCTATGTTCGGAGCAACCTTATTTCTAGTAGTCAGAAGCTGGAAACAAACCATATGCTCCTCATCTGAAGAATGGATACAGAAAATGTGTTACATTTACACAGTGGAATATTATTTAGCTATTAAAAATGAGGACATCAGAGATTTTGTATGCAAATAGATGGAACTAGAAAAAAATCATCCTGAGTGAGGTTATCCAAACCAAAAAGGACATATATGGTAATTTATGTACTGATAAATGTTCATTAGCCAAAACATTCAGAATACTTATGATCCAACTCACAGATCATATGACGCTTAACAAGAAGGAAGGCCTAAGTGTGGGTGCTTCAATCCCATTTAGAAGGGGGAACAATGTAATCATAGAAGGCAGAGAGAGGGAGGAACCTGGATGGGAAAGGAGAGGGGAGGGGAAAGGAAGGCAGGATCAGGTATGGGGGAAGACAGAAGAGAAGCCCAGAGGGCCAGGAAAATGAATGGAAATATGCAGCAGTGTGGAGTGTGGGGAGAACCGTTAGAAAGTCCCAGACACTAGGGATGTGAGAGGCTCCGAGGACCTGATTAGGATGACATTAGCTGAAATGCCCAACAGTGGGGAGATGGAGTTTGAAGAGACCACCTCCAGTAGATAGACATGGTCCTCAGTTAAGGGATTGGGTCACCTACCCATCTCAAAATTTTTGACCCAGAATTGTTCCTGTCTAAAGGTAATACAGGGACAAAAAATGGAGCAGAGATGGAAGGAAAGGCCATCAAGAGACCACCCCAACTTGGAATCCATCCCATGCACAGACGCCAAACCCTGATTCTATTGCTGATGCCAAGATGTGTTTGCAGACAGGAGCCTGACATGACTGTTCTCTGAGGGGCTCTGCCAGCAACTGAGTGAGATAGTTGCAGATACTTAAATCCAACCATTGGAATGAGCAGTGGGACCCCTATAGAAGAGTTAGGGGAAGGACTGAAAGGGCTGAAAGGGATCGCAACCCCATAAGAAGAGCAACAGTATCAACTAACTGGACCCATCAGAGCTCCAAAAGACTAAAAAAACAACCAAAGAGCATAAGTGAGCTCATCTATAGCCACTGCTACATATGTAGCATAGAACTACCTTGTCTGGGTTCAGTAGTGGGGGGGATGTGCTTGGTCCTGTGGAGGCTTGATAGCCCAGAAAAGAGGGATATTAGAGGAGTGAGGTGGGAATGGGTGGATGACTGGAGGGTGCACCCTCTTAAAGGTGATGGGGAAGGGGAAGGTGGTAGGAGGTTGTGGAGGGGGACCAGGAGGGGAACAACATTTGAAGTGTAAATAAATAAAATATTTTTTTTAAAAGATGAAATTAAGAGACAAGAGAATAGAATGATAACTGCCATTGGCTAAAGTGATGTTCCTGTGAAGAAAAGATAGAGATATTGTTCCTCAGTAAAAAGATCAATAAATTCTGTGGCTATAATTTACAACATGAGTAGTGATGAATGTGCTAATTAATCTGATTATTGTAAACATTACACACACTATAAACGATATATTCATATGCACAAGTCAAACACTTATATTACTTTATTTTTCAATATATTTCATTAAAATTATGATTACTATGTTATAATATATATTTGAGAAACATGACATAATATATATGTGAGAAACCTGACTGTTATATATTTGAGAAACATGACATAAAATATATACTTGAGAAACATTAATCTTTATTTTTTATTTTAAAAATGCTTTTTATTGAATATATTCTTCATTTACATTTCAAATGTTATATCCCTTCCCGTTTTCCCCCCTCCCCGAAAACCCCCAACCCATCCTTCCACACCCAGCTTCCAAGAATACGCTCCTCCACCCAACCCACTCCCATGACCCCCACTCAGTTTCCCCAAGCTGGGGCCTCTATCGAGCCTTCACAGGACCAAGGACCTCTTCTCCCACTGATGCCCAAAAAGGCATACCTCTGCCACTCTTTTGGCTGGAACCATGTGTAGCCCTTGGTTGATAGCTTAGTCCCTGGGAACGCTGGGGCATCGGGTTGGCTGACATCATCTTTCTTCCCATGGGGCTGCAAATCCACCTCAGCTCCTCCAGTCCACACTCCAACTCCTACATTGTGAACCCCACACCCAGTTCAATGGTTGGCTACTAGCATCCACCTCTGTATCTGTAAGGCTCTGGCAGGTCCCCTCCAAAAGACAACCATAACAGGCTCCTTTTGGTATGCACTATATGTCATCCATAGTAGTTTCAGTGTTTGGTGACTGTTTATAGGATGAATCCCCAGGTAGGACAGTCTCTGGGTGAACATTCTTTCAGTCTCTGCTCCACATTTTATCTCCATAGTTGTTCCTGTGAGTATTTTGTTCCCTCTCTCCAAGGAAACAAAGCATCTCCACTTTGGTTTTCCTTCTTCTGGAGCTTCCTGTGATCTGTGAATTGTAACATGTTTATTTTTGAGCTTTTGGGCTAATATCCACTTATCAATAAGTACATACCATGTGTGTTCTTTTGTGATTGGGATACCTCACTCAGGATGACACTTTCTAGTTCCATCCATTTGCCTAAGAATTTCATGAATTCGTTGTTTTTAATAGCTGAATAATAATTAATTGTGTATATATACCACAATTTCTGTATCCATTCTTCTGTTGAAGGACATCTGGGTTCTTTCCAGCTTCTGCCTATTATAGATAAGGCTGCTATGAACATAGCAGAGCATGTGTCCTTATTACATGTTGGAGTATCTTCTGGGTATATGCCCAGGAGTGGTATAGCTGGGTCCTCAGGTAGTACTATGTCCAGTTTTCTAAGGAAATGCCAAACTGATTTCCAGAGTGGTTTTACCAGCTTGCAATCTCACCAGCAGCCCTCATCCTCCACATCCTCTCCAGCATCTGCTGTTCCCTGAGTTTTACATCTTAGCCATGTGAGGTAGAATCTCAGGGTTGTTTTGATCTGCATTTCCTGATGACTAAGGATGCTGAACATTTCTTAGGTGCTTCAGAGCCATTCAAGAATCCTCAGTTGAAAATTACCGGTTTAGCTCTGTACCCCATTTTTTAATAGGGTTATTTGACACTCTGGAGTCTACTTTCTTGGGTTCTTTGTATACACTGGATATTACCCCTCTATCAGATATATAATAAACATCTTTTGCCAATCTATTGGCTGCCATTTTGTCCTATTGACAGTGTCCTTTGCCTTACAGAAACTTTGTAGTTTTATGAGATCACATTTGTCGATTCATGTTCTTAGAGCATAAGTCATTGGTGTTCTGTTCAGGAAATTTTCCCCTGTGCCCATGTGTTCAAGGCTCTTCCCCACTTCTCTTCTATAAGCTTCACTGTATCTGGTTTTATGTGGAGATCTTTGATTCACTTGGACTTGAGCTTTGTACAAGGAGATAAGAATGGGTAGATATGCATTTTTCTGCATGCTGACCTCCAGTTGATCCAGCATGATTTGTTAAAAATTCTTTTTACCACTGGATGTTTTTAGTTCCTTTGTCAAATAAAAGGTGACCGTAGGTGTGTGGGTTCATTTCTGGGTGTTCATTCTATTCCATTGATGTTCCTGCCTTTTTCTATACCAATACCATACAGTTTTTATCACTATTGCTCTATAGTAGAGCTTGAAGTTAGGGATGGTGTTTCCCCCAGGCAATCTTTTGTTGTGGAGAATAGTTTTCCCTATCCTGGGTTTATGTTATTTTTAATGAATTTGAAGATTGTTCTTTCTAGCTCTATGAAAAATTGATTTAGAATTTTGATGGGGATTGCATTGAATTTGTAGATTGCTTTCTTTCAGCAAGATGGCCATTTTTACTATATTAATCCTGCCAATCCATTTGCATCGGAGATCTTTCCATCTTCTGAGATCTTCTTTGATTTCTTTCTTCAGAGGCTTGAAGTTCTTGTCATACAGATCTTTCACTTGCTTGGTTAGAGTCACACCAAGGTATGTAATATTATTTGTGACTATTGTGAAGGGTGTCATTTCCCTAATTTCTTTCTAAGCTTGTTTATCCTCTGAGTAGAGGAAGGATGCTGATTTGTTTGAGTTAATTTTATATCCAGCCACTTTGCTGAAATTGTTTATCAGTTTTAGAAATTCTCTGGTGGAATTTTTGGGGTCGCTTAAGTATATGATCATATCATCTGCAAATAGTGATATTTTGACTTCTTCCTCTCCAATTTGTATACCTTTGACCTCCTTTTGGTGTCTAATTGCTCTGGCTAGGACTTCAATTCTACTATAATGAATAGATAGGGAGAGAGTGGGCAGCCTTGTCTGGTCCCTGATTCTAGTGGGATTGCTTCAAGTTTCTCTCCATTTAGTTTGATATTAGCTACTAGTGTACAGTATATTGCTTTCACTATGTTTGGGTATGGGCCTTGAATTCCTGATCACTCCAAGACTTTTATCATGAAGGGATGCTGAATTTTGTCAAAAGTTTTTTCAGTCTCTAATGAAATGACCATGTAGTTTTTCTTTGAGTTTGCTTATGTAGTGGATTATGTTGATGGATTTCCATATATTGAACCATCCCTACATCCCTGGGATGAAGCCTACTTGATCATGGTGAATTACTGTTTTGATGCATTCTTGGATTTGGTTGGCCAGAATTTGGTTGAGAATTTATGCCTCAATGTTCATAAGGGAAATTGGTCTGAAGTTCTCTTTCCTTGTTTGGTCTTTGTTTGGTTTAAGTATAAGCATTATTGTGGGTTCATAGTATTTATTGGGCAGTGATCCTTGAGTTTGAATTTTGTGGAATAGTTTGAAGAATATTGGCATTAGCTCTTCTTCAAAGATCTGATAAAATTCCTCGCTAAACCCTTAGGGTCCTGGGCTTTTATTTTTGTTGGGAGACTATTAACAATTGCTTCTATTTCCTCAGGACTTATGGGACTATTTAGATGGTTTGTCTGATCCTGTTTTAACATTGACACCTGGTATGTATCTAGAAAATTGTCCATTCAGCCAGATTTTCCAATTTTGTTGAGTATAAGATCTTGTAGTAGGATCTGATGATTTTTTGAATTTCCAATGTTGCTGTTGTTATGTCTCCCTTTTCATTTCTAATTTGATTAATTTGGGTAGTGCCTCTGAGCCCTCTGGTTAGTCCGGCTAAGGGTTCATCTATCTTGTTGATTTTCTCAAAGAACCAGCTCCTGGTTTTGTTGATTCTTTGTATAGTTCTATTTGTCTTTTTTTAATTTTATTTTATTTTCTAAGTTTTTTTATTTACATTCAAAATCATTTCCCCTTTCCTGTTTCCTTCCTCCCCGAAAGTCCCATGGATTTCGTCCCTGAGTTTGCTTATTTCCTGCTGTCTACTCCTCTTGGGTATATTTGCTTCTTTTGTTCTAGAGCTTTCAGGTGTATTGTCAAGTTGCTAGTGTAAGCTCTCTCCATTTTCTTTTTGGAGGTGCTTAGAGCTATGAGTTTTCCGCTTAGCATTGCTTTCATTGTGTCCCATAAATTTTGGTATGATGTGTCCTCATTTTCATTAAATTCTAAAAAGTCTTTAATTTCTTTATTATTTCCTTGACCAAGCTATCATTGAGTAGAGCATTGTTCAGTGTCCATGTGTATGTGTGTTTTCTGTTGTTTTTGTTTGAACTTAAGAACAGCCTTAGGCCATGGTGATCTGACAGGGTGCATGCAATTATTTCAATATTCCTGTATGTGTTGAGGCCTGTTTTGTGACAAATTATGTGGTCAGTTTTGGAGAAGGTAACATAAAGTGCTGAAAAGAAGGTATATTCGATTGTTTGAGGATGGAATGTTCTATAAATATCTGTTAGATCCATTTGGTCCATAACTTTAGTTAGTTTCACTGTGTCTCTGCTTAGTTTCTCTTTCCATGATTTGTCAATTGCTGAGAGTGAGGTGTTGAAGTCTCACCACAATTATTGTGTGGGGTGCAATATGTACTTTGAGCTTTAGTAAAGTTTCTTTTATGAATGTGTGTGCCCTTGCATTTGGAGCATAGATGTTCAGAATTGAGAGTTCATCTTGGTAAATTTTTCCTTTGACCAGTATGAAGTGTCCCCTCCTTATATTTTTGAAAACTTTTGGTTGAACATTGATTTTATCTGATATAAGAATGGCCACTCCAGCTTGTTTCTTGAGACCATTTGCTTGGAAAATTGTTTTCCAATCTTTGACTCTTGGGTAGTGACTGTCTTTGTCACTGAGGGGGGTTTCTTGTATGCAGCAAAATGTTAGGTCTTGTTCACATATCCAGTCTGTTAGTCTATGTCTTTTTATTGGGGAATTGAGACCCTTGATGTTAAGAGATATTAAGGAAAAGTGATTGTTGCTTCCTGCTTTTTTCATTGTTAAAGGTGGAAATCTGTTCATGTTGCTATCTCCTTTTGGGTTTGTTGAAAGAAGATTACTATATTGCTTTTTCTAGGGTGTAGTTTCCCTCCTTGTGTTGGTATTTTCCATCCATTATCCTTTGAAGCGGTGGGTTTGTGGAAAGATATTGTGTAAATTTGATTTTGTCATGGAATATCTTGTTTTCTTAATCTATGGTAACTGAGAGTTTTGCAGGGTATTGTAGCCTGGGCTGCCATTTATATTTTCTTATAGAGTCTGCATGGCATCTGCCCAGGATCTTCTAACCTTCATAGTTTCCAGTGTGAAGTCTGGTGTAATTCTGATAGGTGTGTACTTATAGGTTACTTGTCCTTTTTCCCTTACTGTTTTAATATTCTTTTTTTGTTTAGTACATTTTGTGTTTTGATTATTCTGTGCCTGGAAGACATTCTGGTCTGGTCCAGTCTGTTTGGAGTTGTGTAGGCTTCTTGTACATTCATGGGCATCTCTTTTTTTAGGTTAGTTTTTAGGTTAGTTTTCTTCTATAAATTTGTTGAAGATATTTGCTAGCCTTTTAATTTGTAAATCTTTGCTCTCTTCTATACCTATAGTCCTTAGGTTTGGTCTTCTCATTGTGTCCTGTATTTCCTGGATGTTTTGGGTTACACGTTTTTTGCATTTTGCATTTTCTTTGACTGTTGAGTCAATGTTTTCTATGGTATCTTCAGCACCTGAGATTCTTTCCTCTATCTCTTGTATTCTGTTGTTGATGCTTGCATCTGTGACTCCTGAATTCTTTCCAAGGTTTTCTATCTCCAGAGATGTCTCCCTTTGTGATTTCATTATTGTTTCTACTTCAATTTTTAGATCCTGCATAGTGTTGTTCAGTTACTTCACTTGTTTGTGTTTTCCTGCAATTTTTTAAGGGATTTTTGTTCTTCCTCTTTAAGGGTTTCTACCTATTGACCCATGTTGTCCTGTGTTTCTTTAAGAGATTTTTGTGTTTCCTCTTTAAGGGCTTCTACACGTTGACACATATTCTCTTGTTTTTCTTTACGGGAGTTTTTTTACGTCCTTCTTGAAGTCTTCTATCAGATCATGAGATGTGATTTTAAATCCAGCTCTTGCTTTTTAGGTGTGTTGGAATATCCAGAACTTGCTGTTGTGAGAGAACTGGGTTCTGATGGTGCCATGTTGCCTTGGTTTCTGTTAGTTATGATCTTGTGTTTGTCTTTTGCCATCTATTTTTTTCTGGTCTTGCTGTCTCTGATTTTGGCTTATCTGTCCTGCAAGCCTGTGTAAATGTACTCCTGGGATTCCTGTTTTTTCTGTGCACACAGGTATGTAGGCTTTCCTGGGAGACCTGCTCGTCTGTAATCCCAGGCCTCTCTACACTCCAAATGATCTGAGTGTGGCTAGTTCTCTAGGAAGTATCAGCAGATGGTGTCTTCACTGTGGTAGACCTGACAAGATTCTGCCACAGCAGAAAGAGCAAATGCCCTGAGTGCAGATGGTTCTCTAGAAAGTATCAGGAAAAAGTGTCTTCACTGTGGCAGACCTGGCAAGAAAGGGCTTGTGGGGAAGAAGGATAGGAAGGGGAGTGCTATTCAGAAGGGTGGGGCTTCTTGTGCTTGCTGGGTAGTGTGTCCTGCTGGACACCTGGTGGCAGCCCTGGGCCTCAAGAGGTGGGAGAGGGGTGTTCTTACCAACTTCCCTGAGTGGCTGGTTCTCTAGGAAGTATCAGAAAATGGAATCTTCACTGTGGCAAACCTGGCAAGTTTCTACCACAGTAGAAAGGGCTGGTGGCAGTATAAGGGGGAGTAGGATCTGAAGGGGACTACTGACATTAATCTTTATTAATCTTAATAAAGATTAAGCTTTTGGAAAGGTTTTTTAAAGTAGGTCTTGACCTAGGCATTAAAGTATAATCAAGAGTCAGCTAAATGAAAATAGGCAGCAAGAACCTTTCTAGTTTTAAATTTTTATTTTAAACTTTACTATTTAAAAAGTTTCAAATGAAGAAATGGCACAAATGGAAACCAGATCCAATTTCTATGCAACCCAGTTGAGTTCTTTATAGTTACAGGATGCATTCAACACAGTAGCTATGGGGCTGTACATTGAATTTTATACTGTTACTACCAAAAATGTTTTTATATACTTGTGTACCACTAAAACCAAAAATCTGTGATAGAGTTAGAATTAGAAAAAAGCTTATTTTATATTCCCTTTTATAACTCATGTTATTTCCCTGCATTCAGCCCTTCCTCATCTCCTAACACTTAGCCTTGTTCTGTTTTCTTCATATTATACTGTACACACATGTATGGGTTTTGTGTATATGATCATTGACTAGATCACACATATGGAGGAATAGGAGAAAATCTCTGTTTTTTTCTTTCTGAGATTGTGTGACCTCACTTAATAGTTCATATTCTAAGTCCATTAATTTTCCTATAAAAATTGTGCTTTCATTTTTCTTTAGAGCCAAATAGGATTCCATTGTATTTATATTCCTAATGATCATTATCCATTCATCTATTGATGGACAACTAGGTTGATTCCAACTATTTTCTTTTTTGTTGTCTTTGTTTGGTTGGTTTTGTTTTTACTTTTAGAGATAGGTTTTTCTCTATAGCCTTCAATTTCCTAGAACTCACTCTGTAGACCAGACTGGCCTTAAACTCACAGAGATCTCTCTACCTCTGCCTCCTGAATGGTATTAAAGGCATGCACCACTACTGACTGTTCCAAATATTTTAAATAGGGAAGTAAACAGTAGTAAATATGAAAGAGTAAATATCTCTGTAGTAGGATCCAGCACTCTCTGAGTATATTCACAGAAGTGGAGTAGAGGGGGTCAATATGATAGTTCTATTTTGAATTTTTAATGACATCTCTTAGCTGACTTCCACAGTGGCTATATTAATTTACACCCCCACCAACAGTGAAAAAATGGTTCATTTCTCTCCACATCCTATCCAACTCATGTCATATTTATTGATGACTGACATTCTAACTGGGGCATCTATCTCAAATTCATTTTAATATGCATCTCCATGAGGCTAGGGACATTAAATATTTTTAAAAATAGTTTCTTTTTTAAAAAAAAACTGTCACCAGTGGCCAGGTAGTTGGGACCCCCAGGCTCAGAGATAGACAGGCATAATATCGCTTGGGTCTCAGGCAGCTTGTGTGTAACCTGCTCAAGAGCTGGGCAGATCTGCAGTAACCAGCACACCAGCTCTGCTGTTGGACTTCTGCCTTGCAGAGGGAACCCCCGCACTGGGTGGGAGCCGACCAGCTTCGCTTTGGCGACCTCATTCCGGTATCGACTGCATTGAGGAGACAGGTACCCAGGTGCTCCCCAATATAACATTGCTTGGGACACCGCCTGTTGGGGCTTCCTTCTGCTCGCAAGAACGGGACAGCGCTGTGGTCTTCTGGGGGTCAACTCTGCTGTGGGCGATCCCCCCTGCAGGGTGACCTGTGGCGCTGAGAGAGTGCAGAGTGCACTCCACCATCTTTGCTCCAGCACCAGGGCAGCTGGGACCACCAGGCTCAGTGACAGACAGGCATAATATCCCTTGGGTCTCAGGCAGCTTGTGTGTACCCTGCTCCCAAGACCTGGGCAGATCTGCAGTAATCGATGCGCCAGCCCTGCTGTGGTACTTCGGCACTGCAGATGGACACCCCCTCCCCCCCCCGGGAGAGATCACACACCCCTGCACAGGGCGGGAGCCTACCAGCCTCCCATTGGCGACCTCTGCTCCGGGAATCCACTACACTGAGCCTTTGGATGTGCAGGGACTCCCCAATATAACATCACTTGGGGCAAAGCACATCAGGGCTCCAAAGTCACTCAGGAGCTGGGCAGGCCCCAGAAATTGGTGCCAGGGGAATTCCAGTAATCCAGGGGGGCCAGAAATAGATTTGCAGGCTCACAGGAGGTCCAACCAACAGCCAGTGACAGCAGGACCAACTAACACCAGAGGTAACCAGATGGCAAAAGGCAAACGTAGGAACGTTACTAACAGAAATCAAAGTAATATGGCACCATCTGAACCCAACTCTCCAACAGCAGCAAGTCCTGGATACCCCACCACACCCGAAAGAAAAGATCTGGATTTAAAATCACTTCTCATGATGCTATTAGAGGATCACAAGAAGGACACAAATAAATCTAATAAAGAATTACAAGAGACCATGAATCAACTGTTAGAAGCCCTTACAAAGGAAACACAAAAATCGCTTAGAGAAATGCAGGAGAACATGGATCAACAGACGGAGGCCCACAAGGAGACAACACAAAAACTGCTTAAAGAAATGAATAAACGGGTAGATGCATTTTCAAAGGAATCACAAAAATTGCATAAAGAAATGCAGAAGAATATGGGTCAACAGACGGATGCCCATAGGGAGGCAACACAAAAATTGCATAAAGAAATGAATCAACGGATAGATGCCCTTACAAAGGAAACACGGGAACTGCTTAAAGAAATGCAGGAGACTATGGATCAACAGATGGAAGCCCATGAGGAGGAAACACAAAAATTGCTTAGAGAAATACAGGAGAACTTGGGTCAACAGGCAGAAATCCTGAAAGAGGAAATGCAAAAATATCCTAAAGAAATACAGGAAAATACAAACAAACAAGGAAAGGATCTCAGCAAATCCATCCAGGATCTAAAAAAAGGAAGTAGAAACAATAAATAAATCACAAAGGGAGACAACTTTGGAGATAGAAAACCTTGGGAAGAAATCAGGAATCATAGATGCAAACATCAACAGTAGAATGCAAGAGATGGAAGAAAAAATCTCAGGTGCTGAAGATACCATAGAAAGCATCGACTCAACAGTCAAAGAAAATGCAAAATGCAAAAAACTTGTAACCCAAAACATCCAGGAAATCCAGGACACAATGAGAAGACCAAACCTAAGGATTATAGGTATAGATGAGAGTGAAGATTTGCAACTTAAAGGGCCAGTAAACATCTTCAACAAAATTATGGAGGAAAACTTCCCTAACCTAAAGAGAGAGATGCCGATGAACGTACAAGAAGCCTACAGAACTCCAAACAGACTGGACCAGAACAGAAATACCTCCCGTCACATAATAATCAAAACACCAAATGTACTAAACAAAGAAAGAATATTAAAAGCAGTAAGAGAAGAAGGCCAAGTAACATACAAAGGAAGACCTATCCGAATCACATCAGACTTCTCACCAGAGACTATGAAAGCCAGAAGATCCTGGGCAGATCTCATGCAGACACTAAGACAGCACAAATGCCAGCCTAGACTACTATACCCAGCAAAACTCTCAATCACCATAGATGGAGAGACCAAGATATTCCATGATAAAACCAAATTTTCACAATATCTTTCCACAAATCCAGCCCTGCAAAGGATAATAGGTGGAAACCGCCAATACAGGGAGAGAAACAACACCCTGGAACAAATGAGATAGTAACGTTCTTGCTTCAAACCCAAAAGTAGATAACCACTCAAATATAAAGATAGCATCAAGAAAGGCAGGTGGCAATAATCACTACGCCTTAATCTCTCTTAATATCAATGGTCTCAATTCCCCAGTAAAAATACAAAAACTAACAGACTGGATACGTAAACAGGACATAGCATGCAGAAAACGCACCTCAGTGTCAAAGACAAACACTACCTCAGAGTAAAAGGCTGGAAAACAATTTTACAAGCAAATGGCCCCAAGAAACGAACCGGAGTAGCCATCCTAATATCAGATAAAATTGATTTTCAACCTAAAGTCATCAAAAAAGACACAGAAGGACACTACATACTGATCAAGGGAAAAATCCACCAACAAGAACTCTCAATTCTGAATATCTATGCTCCAAATGCAAGGGCACCCTCATTCATAAAAGAAACTTTACTGAAGCTCAAAGCAGACATCGCAACTCACACAATAATAGTGGGTGACTTCAACACCCCACTCTCTGAAATGGATCATTCAGTAAAGCAGAAACTAAACATGGACACAGTGAATCTAATTGAAGCCTTGGACCAAATGGAACTAACAGATACATACATACATATGTATATATACATATATATATATATATATATATATATATATATATATATATATATATATAACATTTCATCCTAGAGCTAAAGAATACACCTTCTTCTCAGCACCTCATGGTACCTTCTCCAAAATCGACCACATAATTGGTCACAAATCAGACCTTAACAGATATAAGAAGATCGAACTAATCCCATGCCTCCTATCAGATCACTATGGAATAAGGTTGGTCTTCAATGGCAACAAAAACAACAGAAAGCCCACATACACATGGAGGCTGAACAATGCTCTACTCAATGATAACTTGGTCAAGGTGAAAATAAAGAAAGAAATCAAAGACTTTTTGAAAGTTAATGAAAATGAAGGCACAACATACCCTAATTTATGGGACACAAGGCAAGCAGTGCTAAAAGGAAAATTCATAGCCCTGAGTGCCTCCAAAAAGAAACGGGAGACAGCATACACTAGCAGCTTAATGGCACACCTGAAAGCCCTGGAACAAAAAGAAGCAAATACACCAAAGAGGAGTAGAAGGCAGGAAATCATCAAACTCAGGGCTGAAATCAATCAAGTAGAAACAAATAAAACCATACAAAGAATCAATAAAACGAGGAGTTGGTTCTTTGAGAAAATCAACAAGATAGACAAGCCCTTAGCCAGACTAACCAGAGGGCACAGAGCCAGTATCCAAATTAATAAAATCAGAAAGGAAAAGGGAGCGATAACAACAGAAACTGAGGAAATTCAAAAAATCATCAGATCCTACTACAAAAACCTGTATTCAACACAACTAGAAAATCTCGAGGAAATGGACAATTTCCTTGACAGATACCAACTACCAAAATTAAATCAGGATCAAATAGACCATCTAAACCATCCTATAGCCCCTGAGACAATAGAAGTCGTCATTGGAAGTCTTCCAACCAAAAAAAAGCACAGGTCCAGATCGTTTTAGTGCAGAATTCTATCAGACCTTCAAAGAAGACCTAACACCAATACTCTTCAAACTATTCCACAAAATAGAAACAGAAGGAACACTACTCAACTCGTTTTATGAAGCCACAATTACGCTAACACCAAAAGCACACAAAGATCCGACAAAGAAAGAGAATCTCAGGCCAATCTCTCTTATGAATATCGATGCAAAAATACTCAATAAAATTCTTGCCAACGGAATCCAAGAACACATCAAAACGATCATTCACTACGATCAAGTAGGCTTCATCCCAGGGATGCAGGGTTGGTTCAATATAAGGAAATCCATCAATGTACTCTACTATATAAACAATCTCAAAGAAAAAAATCACATGGTCATCTCATTAGATGCTGAGAAAGCATTTGACAAAATTCAACAACCTTTCATGCTAAAGGTCTTGGAAAGATCAGGAATTCGAGGCCCATATCTAAACATAGTAAAAGCAATTTACAGCAAACCGGTAGCCAGCATCAATCTAAATGGAGAGAAACTTGAAGCATTCCCACTAAAATCAGGGACTAGACAAGGCTGCCCTCTCTCTCCATATCTTTTCAATATAGTACTTGAATTTCTAGCTAGAGCAATTAGACAACAAAAAGAGGTCAAAGGGATACAAATTGGAAAGGAAGAAGTCAAACTATCACTATTTGCAGATGATATGATAGTAAACTTAAGCGACCCAAAGAACTCCACCAGAGAACTCCTACAGCTGATAAACAACTTCAGCAAAGTGACCGGATATAAAATCAACTCAAGCAAGTTAGTAGCCTTCCCATACTCAAAGGATAAGCAGGCTGAGAAAGAAGTAAGGGAAATGATACCCTTCACAATAGCCACAAACCATATAAAGTATTTTGGTGTGACTCTAACCAAACAAGTGAAAGATCTGTATGACAAGAACTTCAAGTCTCTGAAGAAGGAAATTGAAGAAGACCTCAGAAGATGGAAAAATCTTCCATGCTCATGGATTGGCAGGATTAATATAGTAAAAATGACCATCTTGCCAAAAGCAATATACAGATTCAATGCAATCCCCATCAAAATCCCAACTCAATTCTTCATAGAGTAAGAAAGAGCAATTCAAAAATTCATCTGGAATAACAGAAAACCCAGGATAGCTAAAACTATTCTCAAGAGTAAAAGAACCTCTGGGGGAATCAGTATCCCGGACCTCAAGCTGTACTACAGAGCAATAGTGTTAAAAACCGCATGGTATTGGTACAGTGATAGGCATGTAGATCAATGGAACAGAATTGAAGACTCAGAAATGAATCCACACTCCTATGGTCACTTGATCTTTGACAAAGGAGCTAAAACCATCCAGTGGAAAAAAGATAGCCTTTTCAACAAATGGTGTTGGTTCAACTGGAGGTCAGGATGCAGAAGAATGCAAATCGATCCATTCTTATCTCCTTGTATTATGTTCAACTACAAGTGGATCAAGGACCTCTACATAAAACCAGACACACTGAAACTAATAGAAAGGAAACTAGGGAAGAACCTTGAACATATGGGCACAGGGGAGAATTTCCTGAATAGAACTCCAATAGCTTATGCTCTAAGATCAAGAATTGACAAATGGGACCTCATTAAATTACAAAGTTTTTGCAAGGCAAAAGACACTGTCAAAAAGACATAGCGGCAACCAACTAACTGGGAAATGATCTTTACCAACCCTACATCTGACAGAGGGCTAATATCCAATATATACAAAGAACTCAAGAAGTTAAACTCCAGAGAGGCAAGTAACACTATTAAAAAATGGGTTACAGAGCTGAACAAAGAGTTCTCACCTGAAGAATATCTAATGACTGAGAAGCACCTAAAGAGATGTTCATCCTCCTTAGTCATTAGGGAAATGCAAATCAAAACAACCCTGAGATTCCATCTCACACCAGTCAGAATGGCTAAGATCAAAAACACAGGAGTCAGCAGTTGTTTGCGAGGATGTGGAGAAAGAGGACACTCCTCCACTGCTGGTGGAATTGCAAGCTGGTACAACCACTCTGGAAAGCAGTCTGGCGGTTCCTCAGAAAACTGGGCATGACACTCCCGGAGGATCCGGCTATACCTGGGCATATACCCAGAGGCTTTACCTGCATGCAATAAGAACACATGCTCCACTATTTTCATAGCAGCCTTATTTATAATAGCCAGAAGCTGGAAAGAACCCAGATGTCCCTCAACAGAGGAATGGATTCAGAAGATGTTGTATATTTACACAATGGAATACTACTCTGTAATTAAAAACAATGAATTCACGAAATTCCTAGGCAAATGGTCAGAACTTGAAAATATCATCCTCAGTGAGGTAACCCAATCACACAAGAACACACATGGTATGCAATCATTGATAAGGGGATATTAACCCAGAATCTCGGAATACCCTAGACACAATTCGCATATCAATAGATTTCCAAGAAGATGGAAGGAGAGACCCCTGGTCCTGGAAAGACCGGATGTAGGGGAATGCCAGGACAGAGAAGCGAGAGAGGGTTGAATGGGGAAAAGAGGGAGGGAAGGGGGTTTATGGGACTTTCGGGGAGGGAGGAAACGGGAAAGGGGAAATCATTTGGAATGTAAATAAAAAAACTTAGAAAATAAAATAAAGTTAAAAAAACTGTCTATGCATTTATTTTGTTGTTATTGATTGACAGTTTTATTTCATTTGGTATTTAATTTCTGAAATTCTTTGTAAATTCTAGATATTAATTCCTTGTCTGTTGAAGTATAGTTAATAAAACCTTTTTTCATTTTGAGGGCCTGTCTTTATACTTTACTCTTTGTTATACAGAAACTTTTTTTATTTTCATGTAGTCTCTTCTATGGGTATTTAAGAAAATTTATGTGGTTTTGGTGTTCTATTTAAAAAAATTCTTAGCTATCCCAGTATCTTGAAGCTGTCTCCTGTTTTCTTCTAGAAGTAGCAGTGTTTCAACTTTTACATGTAGATCTTTGATCCATTTTGAATTGATTTTTGTACAAAGTTAAAGGTAAGCATCCAATTTTATCCTTCTGAAGGTAAAAATCCAGTTTTGTCAGCACCATTTGTTGAATAGGTTACCTTTTGTATGTTTTCACCTCCTTTGTCAAAAATTAAGTGAGCACAGCTTTTTCAATTTTAGGTGTCCTCAATTTGATTTCATTGATTTACTCATCACTTTTATGCCAGTACCAGGCTATGCTTATGATTACAGTCCTGTACTATAATTTTAGGTAGTCCACTGAAATCCTTCCCACACTGCTGTTACTCATGAGCGTTGCTTTGACCACTCATGGTCTTTTGTTGTTCTGAATGAATATCTACATTACTTTTTCTAAACCTGTGAAATATGATAAAGGAACCTAGATAGATACTGCATAAAACATGTAAATTAATTTTGGTAGTGTAGTCACTTCAAAACGTTAATTATACTAATCCAGGAACATACAATATCTGATATCTTCTATAGATTTCCTTTTCAACATCTTGAATTATTTTTTTCTACTCCTTTAGTTAGGTATATTTCTAATTACTTGACTCCTGGATTATTTTTTTTAAATAGTTAACCAATTATACTTATGTATTCGAAACTCCCAATTACTAGATGTCAATTTATAATGATAAAAGTCTTATCCCAATATTTCTAACCTTTCAAAAACACCAGAAATTCATCTGAAGCCATCTGGATATGGATCTCTCTCTCTCTCTCTCTCTCTCTCTCTCTCTCTCTCTCTCTCTCTCTCTCTCTCTGACCTGCTTGTGTAGTGCTCCCAGTCTCTCTCCCCCCTAGCTCCTCCTCCTTTCTCCCCTCCAATAATTGGCCTCTTACTGCCTCAATGTGAATGGATAGGAAATATGTTGTAACATTTCACCCTTTCTGTTTAATTAAAAAAATTTCTTTCCAAATATAAATTGAGCACAACTATTACCATTTTGTATAAGATAAACCTACCACCCAGTCTATCATCTCTGTCAATCAAACAGAACCTCTGTCTTCTATCCTCTAGTCTATCTTAAAAGACTATATATAACACCTGACTCATGTCTTGGTTATAAATTGTATATCATCTGAAACCATCTATTTAAATCTATGTCAGCTTTCTCATTGTTAAACAACTTGGGCTGGCTATGAGACTAACAGTTTTCAATCCTGTCAGAAACACAAGAATGACCAATAATAACTGAAAAGATATAAGAAGCCTACCACAGCCTCCAACACTTAGTCAAATGATAGAGACTGCTGAAAACAAGAACAGTCCTACTCCCAAAATATTGGAGGTCTTCAGCCTCCTGGTACATGGTCATCTGACAGACTTAGAGAAACAGGTATTATTAAGGACTAGCCGTTCTGTCTCAGCATAATTCAAGCTGTCCTAATCTGTAAAAGTGTCCTTTATATGGATAGAGTTTGTCTGTAGATGAAGAGAGGCAATTTTTGTCTCATGGCTGTTTCGCCACAACAGAAGCAGCTCTATTGATGCTCAGTTTCTTCTTTGAATCTAAGAAATGGAAACTGTCAGGAGCAGACTAGTCTCACCAACAAGTGCATAAGTAACATTAAGCATCACATTTTATGAATTTCTGATGTTTTTGAAAATCAACTATCTATGTAACATAATGTGAACTGTTGTCCATTAACTACTTTCAGTTGTTTCTGATTAAAATCCTGAAAACACCCTAATAATAAACTCAGAGCCTATTTTTCTATTTGGCCCTAAACTTGAACATTTGCCTTAAACATCTCAGATCTGTTATTGTAACAGCAAAGAAGGACAGGGTCTAAGCCCTGTACTTTTAAATATTTAGTATCAATAGAAGAAATTTATACCAATGAAAACCTTGATTATGAATCCAAATGAATTTTGTACCAAAGAAGAACTTATGACTTGAACTTAGGAACAATTAAAAGGATTTTTACCAAATTAAATTATATCTATATAGTCAATTCTATTTCATCCCTGTTCCAAATATGACCATTTCTATATTCCCTAGAAAGACAAGTTAATAATAATAACCCTCTCCAGCCCCAAATCCCAGGGAACTGGGTCGATGACTCTTCATAACTTCTTCAAGTTGAATATGGGCATTGACATATTGTGAAGGGGGGGTGGGGTAGGGTAGGAAAACAGGACCAATCAGTCTCTGATGCCTGTGTCTTGACTGGATCTAGCTGAAGTCTAGAACCTCAGGAGTTCAAGCAGATCAGTTCAGCATGTTTGACAAGGAGAGTCAACCTGGCTGTATTTTCTGTAATATATAAATCTCAAAACAAATTTTTGCATCATAACGATAGATTTTCTGTTTGATATACTGAAATCTAGTCCTTTGGAGGTCTCCCTCTATCATTTCTGATCTAAATAGCTCTGGAAGATGTCCAGAGTCTAATCACCCTTTCTAAAAACGCAAAGACAAAATCTTTTTCCAGAATCAGCATATTCTTGAGCCAGTAACCAGAAAAACTTTCATTTTGACCTCTTTACCAGAGAAATAAGATAACCACAAAACTCAACATCACACCCATTATGAAAATCAAAACAATCTAAAACAAATGAAATAAGCTGAGATTCTGTATGAGCCTGTACTTAGGTATTTACTATATTACCAACCAGGAAGAGACACCCAAAATTCCTTGTGTGGGCCACGTTAAAAGGAATATGAGATTCCTCTGGCTAGTAAACTATCTTTATATCATCTTACTCTTTGACTCTCTGCCCAGAGTAGCCGTCCTCTTTTACCATCTATCTGTTGAGCTCTCTACCTGAGCCACAGACTTTTAATAATTAATACCTGTGCTAAGCAGGCAATTGGTGTCACTATACTCTTTAGAGTCAGTGGCTTCTTCCCTATCCTAGTTTAAATTAAAACAATCTAAAAACCAGTGAAATAAACTAAGATACTGTATGAGCCTCTGTTTAGGCCATTCTTATCTAGCCAAGGAGGAAATGTCACCCAAAATTCCCGTGGTAGACTACGTTAGAAAGAATATGAACTTCCTCTGGCTAGTAAACTATCTTTATTCTAACTTAACACAATTGCTTTACCCTTCCGTCTGTACCACTTATGAGTAGGCAGCTAGTCAAAGTAGGATTTAAACCCAGAATTCCTGTGGCACCCACATTAGATAGAATTTGAGTATCCTGTAAGAAGTATTAGAGCAATATATCTTTATACCATCTTTCTGTTCTAATAGGTAAGCAAATTCTACTCTTTTCCTAATTTAGAGCAGTTTTGATTTCCCCCAGTAGGGATCCTCAGTATTCCCAATCTTTGTTTTAACTTGGTGCACTTGAGTCACAGTTACCAAATTTTGGTGATCTTAATTGCTTAAAACGGCAACAAAAAAAAAAAAAACCAAATAAATAAATAAATAAAATTCTAACTTTTAGACTAATAATCTCATATCTAGTGGAAACATGCCCCACATTGGGTGCCAACTTTAGCAGTTAATATTAAAAATAGTAATGCCCTACCATATCTCTGCACCAAGTCCTGGCATGTCCTGCTCAGGACGGCTCTCACTGTTGCTGCTGAGCCAATCCCTTCTAGCTAGTTCTCACAGTATCCCAGCTGTGTTTCCTCTCTGTCATAGATTTCGTAAAAGGCGGGAGTCCTGCACCCCTGCCTTGTACCCAAATACCTGATAAAGACTGACTTTTAGTACTAAATAGTTAACCAATTATATTTATGTATTTGAAACTCCCAATTACAAGATGTCAATTTATAATGATAAAAGTCTTATCCCAATATTTCTAATCTCTCAAAAACACCAGAAATATTTCTGAAACCATCTGGATACATCTCTCTCTCTCTCTCTCTCTCTCTCTCTCTCTCTCTCTCTCTCTCTCTCTCTCTCTCTCTCTCTCTCTCTCTCTGCCCTGCTTGTATTTGTTCTCTATAGCCTTTAGTGTTCTGAGATATGTTCCATTTATTTCTAAAGTCTTCAGAGGTTTTTGCATGAGGGCACATTGGATTTTGAAAAATTCTTTTTCAGCATCAATTGAAATAATAACATGATTCCTTTCCTTAAGTTTATTAAACAAAGTATTACATTTCTTGATTTGCATGTGTTAAACCAATCTTGTCTTTCTGATATGGAACTTACTTGATTATAATGTACAACCTTCTTAATATGTTCTTGAGTTCAGTTTGTAAGTATTTTGTTCAGATTTTTGCTTCTATGTTCATCAAAGATACTGGCATTCAGTTTTCCTTTTTATTTTATTTTGGAGTTTATAATGTAATTATAACATTTCTCCCTTACTTTACTTCTCTTCAATTCCTCCCATATACCCCCCTCCCGGCTCTCCTTCAAATTCATAACTTCTTTTTCACTAATTGTTATTGCATTACATATGTCTCTATATATTCATATATATTCCTAAATACAAACTGTTCAGTCCATATAATGCTACATGAATATATATTTTAGGAATGACCATTTGATATTGGACTACCAAGTGCTATGCTCTTTCCTGGAAGGGCACCCTCCCTCTTCCAGCCTTCCTCAGTTGCTTAAAATTTTTTGTGTAGCATCGAGGAATTTCCCTGTTGATTTTGACATGTCCATTGGTATAATTCTTTTTCAACTCATATTTGGGAAGTTTGGTGTGTTTAATATGTTTTCCACCATTATTTTGTTGAACAAACCAAGAAGAACTGGTAAGAGTTCATCCTTGAAAACATGGTAGAATTTCATCATTGAATCCATCTGATCCTAGTCTCTTGTTTAAGGGGAAATTTTAAATAAAAGTTTCAATCTCATTACTTGTAATAAGTCAGTTTAAGTTATTTATATCTATTAGGATTAATTTTGTTGATGATAGACATTTAGAAATTCTATTTTTATGTTATTCTGCTTTTCAGAGCAGATGCTTCAATAGTAATTTCTAATAATGTTCTCTGTTGCATTTGAGTCAATTGCAGGGATATGCTTCTTTTCTAATTTTGGTAAAATTAGCTAAAGATTGATTGATCTTGTTAACTTTTCAAAGAACACTTTGGTTGATTTCAGGTATTATATTCTTTTAACAATTTCATTTAGTCTCTAATCTTCATTATTTCTTTCAAACTACTATGTTTTTGATTGGCTGTGTGTTTTTCAAGAGCTTTGGAGTGTAACATTAAGTTATTTATTTGATATCTCTTAGACTTTGTAATAAGAAACGAGCACTGCAGAATGTTTTTAGTACACTTACCTTACAGAAAGGAATATGAAAGATAGCATCAGCAACTCAGAAACCCCTCAAACCTAATATGAAAACAGGAAAATGTCAATCATTGAGCAAAGTACTTTATCACCTCACAAATTTATAGGAAATAGCCAAACCTTTTTCTAGAATAGCCTTAAATGTAAATACCCTCAACTCACAACTAAAACTTTATACCCTAATGGACTGAATTAAAAAGTATGCACCCAGACACTTCCCCTCCTGGGGATCCATCCCATATAGAGTTACCAAACCCAGACATTATTGCAGATGCCAAGACGTGCTTGGGGACAGGAGCCTGGTATAGCTGTCTCCTGAGAGGCTCTGCCAGTGCCTGACAAATACAGGGGAGCACACACTTTCAGCCAACCATTGAACTGAGCACAGGGTCCACAATGCAGGAGTTAGAGAAAGAACTGAAGAAGCTGAAGGGGTTTGCAAGCTCATAGGAAGAACAAAAATATCAACCAACCAGACCCCTCAGAGCTCCTGGGGACTACACCACCAGCCAAAGAATACACACGGAGGGACCCATGGCTCCAGCTGCATATGTAGCAGAGGATGGCCTTGTTGGGCATCAATGGGAGGAGAGACCCTTGTTCCTGGGAAGGCTCAATGCCCCAGTATAGGGGAATGCCAGGAAGGGGCGGCAGAAGTGTATGTGTAGGGGGGAGCAATCTCAAAGAGGCAGGGGGAGGGAGTAGAGGATAGGGGGCTTCTGAAGGGGAGACCTGGGAAATGGAAAACATTTGAAATGTAAATAAAGAAAATATCCAAGAAAAAAAAGAAAATATATCCAATAAATAAAGAAATAAACATAAAATTTAAAAAAAAAAAGTATGAACCACTGCATGAGGGACACCGTCACCTTCTCCTACGTAACAGCCCTGCTCAGCCTTGCAGGTTGAATGGACCAAAGGGATGGTTATGGAGAAGCCTAGTCCCCTACTAGCCTGGCAGGAGTTTGTGTGACAGTGCTACACCCTGCTGAACCAGGTCCTGGACATGCTGCACAGATTTTATGGAAAGAACACTTCCTATGCTCACGGGGGCTTGGATTTCAACAGGAAGCCAGCAGATGCAGGTTACAAAACTTCACCAACTGTCACACCAAGATTCACCGTGAAGAAGCTCATGCAACTCTGAATGATGGTGTGGTGGTCCAAGTGATGGGGCTAATGTCCAACAACAACCAGGTTCTGCAGAAGTTCATGCAGAACTTTGTCCTTGCTCCTGAGGGCTCTGCTGCCAACAAATTCTATATTCACAATGACATGTTAAGATAACAAGATGAGGTCTTTGGTGACTTTGTCACAGAGCCTCAAGAGGAATTCAAGGAACAAGTAGAGGAACCTGAAGAAAGACAGCAGACACCAGAGGTGGTGCCTGATGATTCTGGAACTCTCTGTGATCAAACTGTCAGCAATGACTTGGAGGAGCGTTTAGAGGAGCCTGCTGTGGAACCAGAACCTGCTGCCGGAGCCAGAGCCAGAGCCTCAACCTGTGCGGGACATTCAAGAGGACAAGCCTGAGCCTGCATTGGAAGAAGCTGCTCCTGAGAACATGCAGAAAAGTGCATCGCCAGACCCAGCAGACATGGCCCCAGCACAGGAGGACTTGAGAACATTTTCTTGGGCATCTGTGATTAGTAAGTACCTTCCTCCCAGTGAGGGGATACCACCTCATGTGGTCAAAGTGCCACCATCAAAGACCTATCCAGAATCTAAGCCTGACTCTTAGATCCCACCACAAAGGCCTAAGAGAGATCAGAGAGTTCAGAATTGGAGAGTAAGGCTGGTATGACCTTATTTATAAAAGCCAGAAGCTGGAAAGAACCCAGATGTCCCTCAACGGAGGAATGGATTCAGAAGATGTGGTATATCTACACAATGGAATACTACTCTGCAATTAAAAACAATGAATTCACGAAATTCTTAGGCAAATGGTCAGAACTTGAAAATATCATCCTTAGTGAGGTAACCCAATCACAAAAGAACACACATGCTATGCAGTCACTGATAAGGGGATATTAACCCAGAATCTCGGAATACCCTAGACACAATTCACATATCAATTGATTTCCAAGAAGATAGAAGGAGAAACCCCTGGTCCTGGAAAGACTGGATGTAGGGGAACACCAGGACAGAGAAGTGAGAGGGGGTTGAATGGGGAACAGGGGGAGGGAAGGGGACTTATGGGACTTTCGGGGAGGGAGGAAACGGGAAAGGGGAAATCATTGGGAATGTAAATAAAAAAATATAGAAAATTAAAAAAAAAAGAATTCCATTTACAGTAAAAAAAAAAATAAGGCTGCTATGAACATAGTGGAGCATGTGTCCTCGTTATATGTTAGAGTATCTTCTGGGAATATGCCCAGGAGTGGGATAGCTGGTTCCTCAGGTAGTACTATGTCCAATTTTCTGAGGAACCACCAAACTGATTTCCAGAGTGGTGTTACCAACTTGAAATCCCACCAACAATAGAAAGTGTTCCTCTTTCTCCATATCCTTTCCAGCATCTACTGTCTCCTGAGTTATTCATCTTAGCCATTCTGACTGGTGTGAGGTGGAAACTCAGGATTTTTTTGATTTGCATATCCCTGATAACTAAGGATGCTGAATATTTATTTTTGGTGCTTCACAGACATTCGAGTTTACTCAGTTGTGAATTCTCTGTTTAGCTCTGTACCCTATTTTTAAATAGGGTTATTTGACTCTCTGGAGTCTAACTTCTTGAGTTCTTTGTATACACTGGATATTAGTCCTCTATCAGATGTAGGATTGATAAAGATCTTTTCCCAATCTGTTGGTTGCCTTTTGTCCTATTGGTGGTATCCTTTGTCTTACAGAAGCTTTGCAGTTTTATGAGGTCCCATTTGTCGATTCTTGTTCTTAGAGCATAAGCTGTTGGTGTTCTATTCAGGAAATTTTCCCCTTTGCCCATGTGTTCAAGGCTCTTCCACACTATTTACTCTATAAGCTTCAGTGTATCTTATTTTATGTGGAGGTCCTTGATCCATTTGGACTTGAGCTTTTACAAGGAGATAAGAATGGGTCAGTCTCCATTTTTCTACATGCTGACCTCCAGTTGATCCAGCATGATTTGTTAAATATGCTGTCTTTTTTCCACTGGATGTTTTTAGATCCTTTGTCAAATATCAGGTGACCATAGGTGTGTGAGTTCATTTCTGGGTCTTCAATTCAATTCCATTGATCTTCCTGCCTTTCTCTGTACCAATATCATATAGGTTTTATAACTATTGCTCTGTAGTAGAGCTTAAAATTAGGGATGGTGATTCCCCCAGGCAATCTTTTGTTGTGGAGAATAGTTTCCCCTATCCTGGGTTTTTGTTATTTTGAATGAATTTGCAGATTGCTCCTTCTAGCTCTATGAAAAATTGATTTAGAATTTTGATGGGGATTGCATTGAATATGTAGATTGCTTTCTTTCAGCAAGATGGCCATTTTTACTATATTAATCCTGCAAATTCATTTGCATGGGAGATTTTTCCATCTTCTGAGATCTTCTTTGATTTCTTTCTTCAGAGGCTTGAAGTTCTTGTCATACAGATCTTTCACTTTCTTGGTTAGAATCACACCAAGGTATGTAATATTATTTGTGACTATTGTGAAGGGTATCAATTCCCTAATTTCTTTCTAAGCTTGTTTATCCTTTGAGTAGAGGAAGTCTACTAATTTGTTAATTTTATATCCAGCCACTTTGCTGAAATTGTTTATCAGCTTTAGGAATTCTCTGGTGGAATTTTTGGGGTCACTAAAGTATATGATCATATCATCTGCAAATAGTGATATTTTGACTTCTTCCTTTCCAATTTGTATACCTTTGACCTCCTTTTGTTGTCTAATTCCTCTAGCTAGGATGTCAAGTACTATGTTGAATAGATAGGGAGAGAGTGGACCACTTGTCTGGTCCCTGATTTTAGTGGGATTGCTTCAAGTTTCTCTCCATTTAGTTTGATGTTGGCCCCTGGTTTGCGGTATAATGCTTTTACTATGTTTAGGGATGGGCCTTGAATTCCTGATCTCTCCAAGACTTTTATCATGAAGGGATGCTGAATTTTCTCAAAAGCTTTTTCAGCCTCTAATGAAATGACGATGCGGTTTTTTTCCTTTGAGTTTGTTTATGTAGTGGATTACATTGATGAATTTCTGTACATTGAACCATCCCTGCATCCCTAGAATGAAGACTACTTGATCATGGTGAATTATCATTTTGACTCATTCTTGGATTTGGCTGGCCAGAATTTTGTTGAGTATTTTGCATCAATGTTCATAAGGGAAATTGGTCTGAAGTTCTATTTCCTTGTTTGGTTTAGGTATAAGCATTGTTGTGGCTTCATAGAATAAATCGGGTAGTGATCCTTGAGTTTGAATTTTGTGGAATAGTTTGAAGAATACTGGTATTAGCTCTTCTTCAAAGATCTGATAAAATTCCTTGCTAAACCCTTCGGGTCCTGGACTTTTACTTTTGTTGGGAGACTATTAACAATTGCTTCTATTTCCTCAGGACTTATGGGACTATTTAGATGGTTTGGTTTGTCTGATCCTGTTTTTTTTTTTTTTTTTTTTGGTTTTTCGAGACAGGGTTTCTCTGTGTAGCCTTGGCTGTCCTGGAACTCACTTTGTAGACCAGGCTGGCCTCGAACTCAGAAATCCTCCTGCCTCTGCCTCCCAAGTGCTGGGATTAAAGGCGTGCGCCACCACCGCCCGGTTTCTGATCCTGTTTTAACATTGACACCTGGTATGTATCTAGAAAATTGTCCATTCGGCCAGATTTTCCAATTTTGTTGAGTATAAGATCTTGTAGTAGGATCTGATGATTTTTTGAATTTCCAATGTTGCTGTTGTTATGTCTCCCTTTTCATTTCTGATTTGATCAATTTGGGTAGTCCCTCTGAGCCTTAGTCCGGCTAAGTGTTCATCTATCTTGTTGATTTTCTCAAAGAACCAGCTCCTGGTTTTGTTGATTCTTTGTATAGTTCTATTTGTTTTTATTTGATTGATTTCGGCCCTGAGCTTGCTTATTTCCTGCTGTTTACTCCTCTTGGGTGCATTTGCTTCTTTTATTCTAGAGCTTTCAGGTGTGTTGTCAAGCTGCTAGTGTAAGCTCTCTCCATTTTCTTTTTGAAGGCACTTAGAGCTATGAGTTTTCTGCTTAACATTGCTTTCATTGTGTCCCATAAGTTTTGGTATGATGTGTCCTCATTTTCATTAAATTCTAAAAAGTCTTTAATTTCTTTCTTTATTTCTTCCTTGACCGAGGTATCATTAAGTAGAGCATTGTTCAATGTCCATGTGCATGTGTGTTTGAACTTAAGACCAGCCTTGGGCGATGGTGCTCTGATAGGGTGGATGGAATTGTTTCAATATTCCTGTGTGTGTTGAGGCCTGTTATGTGAACAATTATATGGACAGTTTTGGAGATGGTACCATAAGGTGCTGAGGAGGTATATTCTATTGCTTGAGGATGGAATGTTCTACAAATATCTGTTAGATCCATTTGATACATAATTTCAGTTACTTTCACTGTGTCTCTGTTTAGTTTCTATTTCCATGATTTGTCCATTGCTGAGAGTGGGGTGTTGAAGTCTCCCCACAATTACTGTGTGGGGTGCAATATGTTAAGTTTTAGTAAGGTTTCTTTTATGAATGTGTGTTCCCTTGAATTTGGAACATAGATATTCAAAATTGAGAGTTCATCTTGGTAAATTTTCCCTTTGAAAACTGTTGGTTGAACATTGATTTTATCTGATATAAGAATGGCCACTCCAGCTTGTTTCTTGGGACCATTTGCTTGGAAAATTGTTTTCCAACCTTTGACTCTTGGGTAGAGACTGTCTTTGTCACTGAGGTGGGTTTCTGTTTACATATCCAGTGTGTTAGTCTATGTTTTTTATTGGGGAATTGAGACCATTGATGTTAAGAGATACGAAGGAAAACTGATTGCTATTTCCTGTTATTTTCATTGTTTTTTTATTTTCTATATTCTTTATTTACATTCCCAAGGACTTCCCCTTTCCTGGTTCCCCTCTCCCCTAAAGACCCATAAGCCCTCTTTTCTCCCCCTGTTCCCCAGTCAACCACCTCACACTTCTTTGTCCTGTTATTCCCCTACACTGTTACATCAGTCTTTTCAGGACTAAGGGTCTCTCCTTCCTTTGTCTTGGAAATCAATTGTTATGTGAATTGTGTCTCAGGAATTCCAAGCTTCTGGGTTAATATCCACTTATCAGTGACTGCATACCAAGTGTGTTCTTTTGTGATTGGGTTACCTCACTAAGGATGATATTTTCAAGTTCTGACCATTTGTCTGAGAATTTCGTGAATTCATTGATTTTAATTTCAGAGTAGTATTCCATTGTGTAAATATACCACATCTTCTGTATCCATTCCTCTGTTGAGGGACATCTGGGTTCTTTCCAGCTTCTGGCTATTATAAATAAGGCTGTTATGAATATAGTGGAGCATGTGTCCTTATTGCATGCCAGGGAGGCCTCTGAGTATATGCCTAGAAGTGGTATAACAGGGTCCTCAGGAGTGTCATGCCCAATTTTCTGAGGAACCACCAGAATGCTCTCCAGAGTGGTTGTACCAGCTTGCAATCCCACCAGCAGTGGAGGAGTGTTCCTCTTTCTCCACATCCTTGCCAACACCTGCCGTCTCATGAGTTTTTGATCTTAGCCATTCTGACTGTTGTGAGGTGGAATCTCAGGATTGTTTTGATTTGCATTTACCTAATGACTAAGGATGATGAACATCTCTTTATGTGCTTCTCAGCCATTAGACATTCTTCAGGTGAGAACTCTTTGTTTAGCCCTGTACCACATTTTTTAATAGGGGTATTTGGCTCTCTAGAGTCTAACTTCTTGAGCTCTTTGTATGTATTGGATATTAGCCCTCTGTCGGATGTAGGGTTGGTAGAGATCTTTTCCCAATTTGTTGGCTGCCACTTTGTCCTTTTGAGAGTGTTCTTTGTCTTATAGAAACTTAGTAATTTTAGGAGGTCCCATTTGTCAATTCTTGATCTAAACTATTCTTGAGCATAAACTATTGGTGTTCTGTTCAGGAAATTTTCCCCTGACCCCATGTGTTCAAGACTCTTCCCTAGTTTCTTTTCTATTAGTTTCAGTGTGTCTGGTTTTATGTGGAGGTCCTTGATCCACTTGTAGTTGAACATAATACAAGGAGATAAGAATGGATCGATTTGCATTCTTCTGCATCCTGACCTCCAGTTGAACCAACACTATTTGTTGAAAAGGCTATCTTTTTTCCACTGGATGGTTTTAGCTGCTTTGTCAAAGATCAAGTGACCATAGGAGTGTGGATTCATTTCTGGGTCTTCAATTTTGTTCCATTGATCTACATGCCTGTCACTGTACCAATACCATGCAGTTTTTAACACTATTGCTCTGTAGTACAGCTTGAGGTCCAGGATACTGATTACTCCAAAAGTTCTTTTACTCTTGAGAATAGTTTTAGCTATCATGGGTTTTCTGTTATTCCAGATGAATTTTCGAATTGCTCTTTCTAATTCTATGAAGAATTGAGTTGGGATTTTGATGGGGATTGCATTGAATCTGTATATTGCTTTTGGCAAGATGATCATTTTTACTATATTAATCCTGCCAATCCTTGAGCATGGAAGATTTTTCCATCTTCTGAGGTCTTCTTCAATTTCCTTCTTCAGAGACTTGAAGTTCTTGTCATACAGATCTTTCACTTGCTTGGTTAGAGTCACAACAAGATACTTTATATGGTTTATGGCTATCGTGAAGGATATTATTTCTCTTACTTCTTTCTCAGCCTGCTTATCCTTTGAGTATAGGAAGGCTACTGATTTGCTTGAGTTGATTTTATATCCGGCCACTTTGCTGAAGTTTTTTATCAGCTGTAGGAATTCTCTGGTGGAGTTCTTTGGGTCACTTAAGTATACTATCATATAATCTGCAAATAGTGATAGTTTGACTTCTTCCTTTCCAATTTGTATCCCTTTGACATCCTTTTGTTGTCTAATTGCTCTAGCTAGAACTTCAAGTACTATATTGAAAAGATATGGAAAGAGAGGGCAGCCTTGACTAGTCCCTGATTTTAGTGGGAATGCTTCAAGTTTCTCTCCATTTAGATTGATGTTGTCTATTATCTGGCTGCAAATTGCTTTTACTGTGTTTAGATATGGTCCTCAAATTCCTGATCTTTCCAAAGCGTTTAGCATGAAAGGATGCTGAATTTTGTCAAATGCTTTTTCAGCATCTAATGAAATGACTATGTGTTTTTTTTTCTTTGAGATTGTTTATGTAGTGGATTACATTGATGGATATCCTTATATTGAATCATCCCTGCATCCCTGGGATAAAGCCTACTTGAACGTGGTGAATGACCATTTTGATGTGTTCTTGGATTTGGTTGGCAAGAATTTTATTGAGTATTTTTGCATCTATATTCATAAGAGAAATTGGTCTGAGATTCTCTTTCTTTGACGGATCTTTGTGTGATTTTGATATCAGAGTAATTGTAGCTTCATAGAATGAGTTGGGTAGTGTTCCTTCTGTTTCTATTCTGTGGAATAGTTTGAAGAGTATTGTTTTTATGTCTTCTTTGAAGGTCTGATAGAATTCTGCACTAAAACCATCTGGACCTGTGCTTTTTTTGGTTGGAAGACTTCCAATGAACACTTCTGTTTCTTCAAGGGTTATGGGACTGTTTAGTTGGTCTATTTGATTCTGATTTAAATTTGGTATTTGATATCTGTCTAGGAAATTGTCCATTTCCTCCAGATTTTCCAGTTGTGTTTAGTATAGGGTTTTGTAGTAGGATCTGGCGATTTTTTGAATTTCCTCAGTTTCTGTTGTTATATCTCCCTTTTCATTTATGATTTTATTAATTTGGATACTGTCTCTGTGCCCTCTGCCTGTCTGGCTAAGGGCTTATCTATCTTGTTGATTTTCTCAAAGAACCAACTCCTCGTTTTGTTGATTCTTTATATGGTTTTATTTGTTTCTACTTGATTGATTTCAGCCCTGTGTTTGATTTCCTGCCTTCTACTCCTTTTGGGTGTATTTGCTTCTTTTTGTTCCAGGGTTTTCCCATGTGCCATTAAGCTGCTAGTGTATGCTCTCTCCCATTTCTTTTTGGAGGCATTCAGGGCTATGAATTTTCCTCTTAGCAACGCTTTCATTGTGTCCCATAAATTAGGGTATGTTGTGCCTTCATTTTCATTAAATTTAAAAAAGTATTTGATTTCTTTCTTTATTTCTTCGTTGACCAAAGTATCGTGTAGAGCATTGTTCAGCTCCACCTGTATGTGGGCTTTCTGTTGCTTTTGTTGCTATTGAAGACCACCCTTATTCCATAGTGTTCTAATAGGAGGCCTGGGATTAGTTCGATCTTCTTATATCTGTTGAGGTCTCTTTTGTGACCAATTATATGGTCGATTTTGGAGAAGGTACCATGAGGTGCTGAGAAGAAGGTATATTCTTTTGCTTTAGGATGAAATGTTTATATATATACATATATATATATATGTGTGTGTGTGTGTGTGTGTGTGTATCTGTTAGATCCATCTTTTCCAAAGTTTTACTGTGTCCCTGTTTAGTTTCTGCTTTCCTGATTGGTACATTGCAGAGAGTGGTGTGTTGAAGTTACCCACAATTATTGTGTGAGGTGCAATGTGTGCTTTGAGCTTCAGTAAAGTTTCTTTTACAAATGAGGATGCCCTTGCATTTGGAGCATAAATGTTCAGAATTGAGAGTTCTTCTTGGTGATTTTTTCCTTTGACCAGTATGTAGGGTCCTTCCATGTCTTTTTTGATGACCTTAGGTTGAAAGTCAATTTTATCCGATATTAGGTTGGCTATTCCTGCTCATTTCCTGGGACTATTTGCTTGTAAGTTAGTTTTCAAGCCCTTTACTCTGAGGTACTAATTGTCTTTGACACTGAGGTGCGTTTCCTGCACGCAGCAAAATGCTGGGTCCTGTTTATATATCCAGTCTTTTAGTCTATATCATTTTATTGGGAAATTGAGACCATTGATGTTAAGACATATTAAGGAATAGGGATTATTTCTTCCTGCTATTTTTAACACTATCTTTATGTTTGATTGATTATCTACTTTTGGATTTGATAAAAGAAGGTTATTATCTCATTTTTTCCAGGGTGTAGTTTCCCTCCTTGTATTGGCCATTTCCATCTATTATCCTTTGCAGGGCTGGGTTTGTGGAAAGATATTGTATAAATTTGGTTTTATGGTGGAATATCTTGGTCTCTCCATCTATGGTGATTGAGAGTTTTGCTGGGTATAGTAGTCTGGGCTGGCATTTGTGTCTGTATATAGAGTCTGTATGAGATATGCCCAGGATCTTCTAGCTTTCATAGTCTCTGGTGAGAAGTCTGATGTAATTCGGATAGGTCTTCCTTTATATGTTACTTGGCCTTTTTCTCTTACTGTATTTAATATTCTTTCTTTGTTTAGTACATTTGGTGTTTTGATTATTATGTGATGGGAGGTATTTCTGTTCTGGTCCAGTCTGTTTGGAGTTCTGTAGGCTTCTTGTATGTTCATGGGCATCTCTCTCTTTAGATTAGGGAAGTTTTCCTCCATAATTTTGTTGAAGATGTTTACTGGCCCTTTAAGTTGCAAATCTTCACTCTCATCTATACCTATAATCCTTAGGTTTGGTCTTCTCATTGTGTCCTTGATTTCCTGGAAGTTTTGGGTTACACGTTTTTTGCATTTTGTATTTTCTTTGACTGTTGAGTCAATTTTTTTATGGTATCTTTAGCACCTGAGATTCTTTCTTCTATCTCTTGTATTCTGTTCTTGATGCTTGCATCTATGACTCCTGATTTCTTTCCAAGGTTTTCTATCTCCAGGGTTGATGCCCTTTGTGATTTCTTTGTTGGTTCTACTTCCATTTTTAGACCCTGGGCGGATTTGTTCAGCTCTTTCACTTGTTTGTTTGTGTTTTCCTGTATTTCTTTAAGACATTTTTTTGTTTCCTCTTCCAGGACTTCTGCCTGTTGACCCAAGTTCTCCTGTATTTCTTTAAGAGTGTTTTGTGTTTCCTCTTTATTGGCTTCCATCTGTTGACCCATATTCTCCTTTATTTCTTTAAGAGATTTATTTATGTCCTTCTTGAAATCCTCTAATAGCATCATGAGAAGTGATTTTAAATCCAAATCTTGCCTTTCAGGTGTGATGGGGTATCCAGGACTTGCTGCTGTTGGAGAGTTGGGTTCAGATGGTGCCATATTGCCTTGATTTCTGTTAGTAACGTTCCTACGTTTGCCTTTTGTCATCTGGTTTTCTCTGGTGTTAGTTGGTCCTGCTGTCACTGGCTGTTGGTTGGACCTCCTGTGAGCCTGCAAGGCTATTTCTGTTCCCCTGGATGACGGTGTTTCCCCTGGCACCGATTGCTGAGGGACTGCCCTGCTCCTGAGTGTCTTTGGAGTGTGTCTTGCCCCAAGTGATGTTATACCAGGGATATCTCTGTGTATCTGGAGTCTCTGTCTGGTCTATCACCTGATCAAAGGTGTCAGAGGCTGCTGGGCTCCCTCAAGGTGTGGGTCACTCTGCAGGACAGATGTCCCACAGCAGAGCTGGGACCCAAACGACCACAGAGCTGCCCAGCTCTTGGGCGCAGGCAGTTCCCTAGCTGGCTGTATCCCAAGCAATGTTATGCTCAGTTATCTCTGCACCTGTAGTTTCTGTCTGCTCTGTCACCAGAGCAAAGATGGAGGGTTATTTTCATTGTTTGAAGTGCAATTCTCTTTGTGTTGCTATCTTCTTTCAGGTTTGTTGAAAGAAGATTACTTTATTGCTTTTTCTAGGGTATAGTTTCCCTCTTGTGTTGGTATTTTCTACCCATTATCCTTTGTAGAAGTGGGTTTGTGGAATGATATTGTGTAAATTTGGTTTTGTCATGGAATGTCTTTTTATCTCCGTCTATGGTAATTGAGAGTTTTGCTGGGTATAGTAGCCTGGGCTGATATTTATGTTCTCTCAGGGTTTGCATGACATCTGCCCAGGATCTTCTAACTTTCATAGTTTCCAGTGAGAAGTCTGGTGTAATTCTGATAGGTTTGCCTTTGTAGGTTACTTGGCCTTTTTCCCTTACTGCTTTTAATATTCTTAAAATTTGCCAATGACAAAGGCGTGGTGGCACACGCCTTTAATCTGGGCCACACCCTCTGTTGGAGACCTATATAAAGACTTTGGAAGAAGGAAGATTCACTCTGGGTTTTCCTGGCCTGCCTTGTGGGACGGAGCAACTGCTAGATCCTTGGACTTCCATCCACAAGTACTGCTGACTATTGTTGGGGAGTTGATCTACAAGCTGTAAGTCATTGACAAATTTCCTAACTATATAGAGACTACCCATACATTCTGTGACTCTAGAGAACCCTGACTAATACAGGTGTTTTGATTATTTTGTAACAGGAGGAATTTCTGTTCTGGTCCAGTCTGTTTAGAGTTCTGTAGACTTCTTTCATGTTCATGGGCATCTCTTTCTTTAGGTTAGGGAAGTTTTCTTCTTTAATTTTATTGAAGATATTTACTGACCCTTTAAGTTGTAAATCTTTGATTTCTTCTATACCTATAATCCTTAGGATTAGTCTTCTCACTGTGTCCTGGTTTTCCTGGATGTTTTGGGTTACAAGCTTTTTGCATTTTGCATTCTCTTTGACTGTTTTGTCAGTGTTTTCTATGGCATCTTTAGCACCTGAGATTCTTTCTTCTATCTCTTGTATTCTGTTGTTGATGCTTGCATTTATGACTCCTGAAATCCTCCCAAGATTTTCTATCTCCAGAGTTGTCTCACTTTGTCATTTCTTTATTGTTTCTACTTCCATTTTTTGATCCTGGATGGTTTTGTTCAGTTCCTTCACTTGTGTGTGTGTGTGTGTGTGTTTTCCTGAAATTATTTAAGGGATTTTTGTGTTTCTTCTTTATGGACTTCTACCTGTTGACCCATGTTCTCCTTTCTTTCTTTAATGGAGTTCTTTATTTCCTTCTTGAAGTCCTCTATCTACATCATGTGTTGTGATTTTAAATCCAGCTCTTGCTTTACTGGTGTGTATGGGTATCCAGGATTTGATGTTGTAGGAGAACTGGGTTCTGATGGTGTCATTTTGCCTTGGTTTCTGTTGGTAATGTTCCTGCTTTTGCCTTTTTCCATCTGGCTATCTCTGGTGTTAGCTGGTCTTGCTATCTCTGACTGTGGCTTATCTGTCCTGCAAGCCAGTCTATTTGTACTCCTGGGATTCTTGTTCTTTTTGTGCACACAGGTATGTAGGCACTCCTGGGAGACCATCTCTCTGGTGCTCCCAGGCCTCTCTGCAGTACAAATGCCCTCAGTGTGGCTGATTCTCAAATGCCCTGAGTATGGATGATTCTCTAGGAAGTATCAGGGTATGGTGTTTTCACTGTGGCAGACATGGCAGGAGTCTGCCCCAGCAGAAATTGCAGGTCATGGCAGAAGGGGCAGAAGGAATGGAAGGGGAGTCTATCATTGAATTTTTAAATTGTCATATAGCTTTTCAATGTCTAGAACACAGATAAGGTCTTTTGTTGAACTGTTAGAATTTTTTTGAGGTACAGTTTTCCATGTTTTATTTGTATTTTTTTTAAAACAAATAGAGAAAAGGACAAAAAATTCCCATAAAAAACAAACCCCCAAAATTTGATAACAAAACCACCAAAACTGTGTCTTCTATTTATCTTTGATTTTGGTCCTAGAAAATGTTTAATGAAAAGTAATAAAGATTCTAGATTTGTTTTCAGATTCAGAGTATGTGGAGGAACTGTAGTATTTTTTTTTTGATCACGTCTATGTGTCCTGTTTAACATCGTTCTGCTTTATCCTAAAATCACACCTCAGACTGGGATGCTTTTCTGTGAGGCCTGTGACCTCAGTGGCTATGTGCACCACTCTCTACTCTGCTGTCTGTCTGGGCTCCTGGTGGGCCATAAGAAAAATTTTGTTAAATATATGACTTGGCTAATGGGCTCCAGGATCTGCATTTTTTATTTAAATCATAGCCATATGGTAAATTTTCTATTTTGTTATGGTTCTATTTTACTGATGGACATGCAGTGGGTGTTTCTTGGAAAAAGATCAATTTTTATTAAAATATTTCTGGAAGAAAAAAGTATGATCCAACTCTGTGTTCTCTCCAAAAATACAAAACTTAGCGATATCTAAAATTATAATATTAAAGGATAAAAAAACAGACTGCCAAACAAACAGAGAATGTAAACATGCTAGTATAGCTATCTTCATATCAGACAACATAAACTTTAAACTAAAAATAGTTAGAAGAGATAAACTGAGACACTACACATAAATGTGTGTGTACATATATATACCTTTAAGCACCAAATATTGGAGTCTGTAATTTTATAAAACAAACTATAAAAGCCAAAAGAAGAACACATAAGCCCTGACATAATAATAGTGTCCAATACTACACACTCAATTTAGATATTCTAAAATTTAAAAAAAATTAAAAAAATCTTTAGAGCTAAAATATACTAAGGATGTTAAGGAATTAGCAAATATATACAGAATATTGCATTCAACAGATAGACATTTTTCTCAGCAGTAAGTGTAACCATCTCAAAACTGATGGCCTCAGAAGACTCATGTCAACAAATTTAAAAAGTAGAAAATGTATTATGTCTTATCAGAAAATGATGTAATGAAACTAGAAACCAATAAGAGAAACGGCAGAAACCACAAAAATAATTAGAGATGAAACAAATCATTTTAATGTACATTAGATTATCTAAAGCATCAGAGAAAATATATATAAAAAATGCCTAAAGATAAATGTTAATGAAAGAGTATCTTATGAGAATTTCTGGGATGTAACCAAGACCATGTTAATAAGAAAGTGTACAGAATATATGCACTCAAGATACATCATTCCTTTCCCTTCTCAAGATCCTGGAACTATGGAGAAAGATTCCATTGTATTAATAGGGGACACATCAGAAAATTTTCATTTTGTGTCTTTTCTGTTTGAATGACATTCTTCCTTAGGATTGCCTAGAAAAGGATTTTTATTCACATATGGCTAAATTCAATTATGTATTCAATTGAAATTAAAGTGCACATACATACATACAAAGCTACAAATTTCTAGTTTATGAATTGTCACCTAAGCATTTTAAGTATTAATTTAAACCTTGGGAATGGGGCTAGAGTAAGTTTTAACTCATATTCTAGGAATATAATTTCTTAATTTTTGGAAAACTTCTATATGTGATTTTGGTTTTTTTTTCATATTGATTTCAGCAACTCAGATTTATTTATTATAGTTTGAATCACTATACAAATATTCTTTCATAAGTTTCAAGAAAGGTCTAAAATCTCATATTCATATGTATTCATACTTTCAAGTATGTCAGTTTGTGTGGAAGTAATACTTTCATATTGTATAGCATCAATCGACATCTCAGTATACCACGTATCTGTCTGTAAGAAGATACTTTTCCCAGCAAAAGTGATGAAACCTGTGACTGGAAAAACATCTCAGTGATGAAGTATTGTATGCGGTTTTGGGTCCAGCTGTGGTTCTGCATCCTCTGCTTCTTCACTCTTGGGTGTCCATATGCTGCTGCACACTGTGCTGGAAGGATGAAGTAGAGTCTGTGAAGAATAGGGTTTTTCATTATCCTAGTCTGGCTGTGGGGTGGGGAAGTGGGGGTGAGGGTGGGGATGGGCATGGAGAGTCAGGCCTTCTCCAATGGTCTGCAATGAAACAGTTCTCTTACATGATCTTACTTGTGCGCATAACTTTATTCAGAGTGGCCTTGTATTCATACACTTTATTCATGGTAAAACAGGTATATATGGACCTTCGAGACTGGGAAGGAGTTTTCAGGATAAAGGAAAATCATCGGATAGTTTAAAGTTTTGAAAATGCCTCATTTGTATGGGGAGGCATTCCAGGAATCCCGGGTACTTGCAGGGTAGGTTCTTAAGTTGGGGAGAAGAGGAAGTTTGTAGATCTGTCAAGGACTACTCAACCTTCTCCAGGTATAGAGTATGGGGAGATGGAATCCACAGACAAGGTCAGAGAAGGGAAGCCCTGCCTGTAAAGGGAATCCTCAATTTTGTGTTCAACTCAAAATCCTCTATTTTGTGTTTAGCCGAGTTTGCACACAGTTGAGGACATTTTTCTTGAATAGGACCCAGGTTTGGCTGCCAGCACCCACATAACACTGTCTTTAACCTCAGTGCCTCAGGTGACAGAACGCAGCCCAAGAATGAAGTTTTGTGAGAAGAATTCTAAGTGGTTATAAGAACATCCCAAGAAAGTCAGACAAGAGTCTTTTAACCTCAGTTTCTTAAAAAACAAAAAATTGAGGAACCGCCAGACTGCTTTCCAGAGTGGTTGTACCAGCTTGCAATCCCACCAGCAGTAGAGGAGTGTTCCTCTTTCTCTACATCCTTGCCAACAACTGCTGTCTCCTGTGTTTTTGATCTTAGCCATTCTGACTGGTGTGAGATGGAATCTAAGGGTTGTTTTGATTTGCATTCCCCTAATGACTAAGGATGATGAACATCTCTTTAGGTGCTTCTCAGCCATTCGTTATTCTTCAGGTGAGAACTCTTTGTTTAGCTCTGTACCCCATTTTTTAATAGGGCTACTTGCCTCTCTGGAGTTTAACTTCTTGAGTCCTTTGTATATATTGGATATTAGCCCTCTGTCGGATGTAGGATTGGTAAAGATCTTTTCCCAGTTAGTTGGTTGCCGCTTTGTCTTTTTGACAGTGTCTTTTGCCTTGCAAAAACTTTGTAATTTAATGAGGTCCCATTTGTCAATTCTTGATCTTAGAGCATAAACTATTGGAGTTCTATTCAGGAAATTCTCCCCTGTGCCCATATGTTCAAGGTTCTTCCCTAGTTTCCTTTCTCTTAGTTTCAGTGTGTCTGGTTTTATGTGGAGGTCCTTGATCCACTTGGAGTTGAGCTTAGTGCAAGGAGATAAGAATGGGTCAATTTGCATTCTTCTGCATGTTGACCTCCAGTTGAGCCAGCACCATTTGTTGAAAAGGTTATCTTTTTTCACTGGATGGTTTTAGCTCCTTTGTCAAAGATCAAGTGACCATAGGAGTGTGGATTCATTTCTGGGTCTTCAATTCTGTTCCATTGATCTACATGCCTGTCATTGTACCAATACCATGCAGTTTTTAACACTATTGCTCTGTAGTACAGCTTGAGGTGCGGAATACTGATTCCCCCAGAGGTTCTTTTACTCTTGAGAATAGTTTTAGCTATCCTGGGTTTTCTGTTATTCCAGATGAATTTTTGAATTGCTCTTTCTAACTCTATGCAGAATTGAGTTGGGATTTTGATGGGGATTGCATTAAATCTGTATATTGCTTCTGGCAAGATGGTCATTTTTACTATATTAATCCTGCCAATCCATGAGCATGGCAGATTTTTCCATCTTCTGAGGTCTTCTTCAATTTCCTTCTTCAGAGACTTGAAGTTCTTGTCATACAGATCTTTCACTTGTTTGGTTAGAGTCACACCAAGATACTTTATATGGTTTGTGGCTATCATGAAGGGTATCATTTCTCTTACTTCTTTCTCAGCCTGCTTATCCTTTGAGTATAGGAAGGCTACTGATTTGCTTGAGTTGATTTTATATCCAGCCACTGTGCTGAAGTTGTTTATCAGCTGTAGGAGTTCTCTGGTGGAGTTCTTTGGGTCGCTTAAGTATACTATCATATAATCTGCAAATAGTGATAGTTTGACTTCTTTCTTTCCAATTTGTATCCCTTTGACATCCTTTTGTTGTCTAATTGCTCTAGCTAGAACTTCAAGTACTATATTGAAAAGATATGGAGAGAGAGGGCAGCCTTGTCTAGTTCCTGATTTTAGTGGGATTGCTTCAAGTTTCTCTCCATTTAGATTGATGTTGGCTACCGGTTTGCTGTAAATTGCTTTTACTATGTTTACATATCGTCCTCAGAAAACTGGACATGACACTCCCGGAGGATCCGGCTATACCACTCCTGGGCACATACCCAGAGGCTTTACCTGCATGCAATAAGAACACATGCTCCACTATGTTCATAGCAGCCTTATTTATAATAGCCAGAAGCTGGAAAGAACCCAAATGTCCCTCAACGGAGGAATGGATTCAGAAGATGTGGTATATTTACACAATGGAATACTACTCTTCAATTAAAAACAATGAATTCACGAAATTCCTAGGCAAATAGTCAGAACTTGAAAATATCATCCTTAGTGAGGTAACCCAATCACAAAAGAACACACATAGTATGCAGTCACTGATAAGGGGATATTAACCCAGAATCTCGGAGTACCCTAGACACAATACACATATCAATAGATTTCCAAGAAGATGGAAGGAGAGACACCTGGTCCTGGAAAGACTGGATGTAGGGGAATGCCAGGACAGAGAAGCGAGATGGGGTTTGAATGGGGAAAAGAAGGAGGGAAGGGGGCTTATGGGACTTTCATGGAGGGAGGAAAGGGGAAAGGGTAAATGATTTTGAATGTAAATAAAAATATAAAAAATAAAAATAAATAAAAAATATATTCTTGGATTAAGCTTTTGTGCTCCTCCCAGGTATAGTGGATAAGAGTTTACTTCAGATTGTTCATTAAAACTGGCTATAGCTATTTGTTTATATGCCTCTATAGAAAAACATTCTTTTTGAGGTTTGTGGTTTGCCTGCCATATGCAGCTTTCCCTTGTGATTATGTACTTTACCCATGTGGCTCTTCTTAACCATCAGAGTATAAATGGTCTGATGCTTTGAATAAAGTTGGTTATTGCATAAGGCTTTAACCTGCTTCATTTATCAGCCCCACTAAAGCAGGTCCGACTACCAACTTGATTTGATGATCTCTTCTGACCTTGGCTAGCAGTAGGCACACTCATCTTACATATATATCCATGTAGTCAAAATGCTTATATATCTAAAATAAAATAAATAAATTTTTAAAATAATGAAACATCTTTTGTCATACAATAGCTGCCGAAATTTTATATTTAAATAGTGAATAATATAGGCATATGAATTAGAAAGGATGAGAATCTTTGAATAGTTCAGAGGTTAAGCAATTTGTTAAAGAAAAGTATGATGGTAAAGAATTAAAGAAATGCAAAATTAATTTACACTACATTACAAATTGGTCACTAAATCTTCCAAGAAATGATTAGTGTGATAACAGTAATCAAACGGAAATAGCATCCTAACTTACTTATTTTCTTTATCAATATAAAAACACATTTCTCTTCCTAATGGAGATATGACCATCTCAAAGTAGTTCTTTTTATTAGCTTTCTCCTAAATGCCTCTGACAAAATGAGGAAAGGAATAGTCATTCATTCTGTACCAAAGTTTTCAGTAGATGTTTTGATATCTGAGGAAGATAAGGAATTTTACCTGTATAATTTTTTTATCCTTGGAACCACTGGAATAAGGCTTATAATTTATTTTAATACATAGTTTAAATGTACCCCAAAAATGTATTTTCCTCATTTTATTAAGATTTTAGCCTATTACTATAACTTGGCTCTGGTTTTTGATAAACTATTCATTGGGAAAGGTTATAGTATAAAAATAGACAAACTCTTGAAAGACTTTCAGGCAAAACTCTGTTGCTCGGTACCTTCTAGACTCTTTTCTATATCCTAATAACAAAATAAAGTCTTCTACCAATCTGGTTATAGAATACAGATTTTATCTATAAAACAAAATAATGCATGTAAAATTATAATACGTTAAATTGTGTAAAAAGTATTACTCATTAGAACATCTCGCTTTATAATTAGATAGATAGATAAATAGATAGATAGATAGATAGATAGATAGATAGATGATAGATAGATAGATAGATAGATAGATAGATAGATAGATAGATAGGGAAAGAGAAAAATAGAGAAACAGAGAAACAGAGGGGGGAATAATTCAAATCAGAGAATGTAAAATTCTTCTTGTGGAAAAAAATTGTTGCATTCTATTAAAAAGGTAAAAACACTTCTCCAAACCACGAAAAACAAAACAAGACAAGACAAAACAAAACAAAAGAAAGAAACTTGTTTTCCTAGATTAGTGGGAATTTAAAAAGATAATCCGGACTAGTAAGCTTTATCTTGCTGTTTATTATGGAAAGAAGAAACAAAAATGTATGGAGTAAAAAGAAAAACTTGTTTCTGTCAACTGCATTCTGTTTAACAAGAGTGCATCCATGTAAAAATGTGACCCATATAAAGCTGACAAGTTTAGGAAAATCTAAGGTGATTTTTTTTCAAGGAAGTGCTAAAAGCAGCTTTAAGTTACATACCCAGTTTTAAAAGCTTTTGAAAATATTCTCAAAGAGGATACTTATAACATGTTCTTCTGGTCATTCTCCTCTCTTTTTGATTTTGTCTGTCTCAATTTAGACACTACAATAATAAATTGTTTCTAAAAGACCTGGAAACATGAAATTTAACCTGTAACTTATGTTTCTCATCATTATGGGTACTAAAGTTTCATATTTGTTTTTTATCCCTTGAGAATTTGGAGTGTCTTCCTCAACAAATCTGAGTTTTCAAAACCTCATTTCATGTGATATCTTTATGGTCATTTGTTTATGGATTCCCTTTAAAATGTCCAAGTTAAAATATTGCATATGGGAGCCATCAAGACTATAGGTTTTATGGACCACCTTAAAATCTTTTAGTTTTGTGATGAAATGTAAAGTAAAATCCCCAAAACAAAATTTCAGCTCCAAATTTTGGATAATGTCAAACATTTTGTCATGATTACTTTTCAGTATGGTTATATGGGGCTATTGGGGGAGGATAGCAAGGGTTCAAATTATATCTTTGCTGTGCTCTGATGTAGAACTTTCAGAACAACAAAATACATTGGGTATGTTTTCAGTCTGTTTGAGCTGACTACACAGAGCCAGTTTGACAGTAGAGATTTGGTATATCTGCTTATAAGGAATTATAAAATAACATTTACTTGTATGTACATTTTCAGGGCTGATCATTTAGTATTTATGAATTGAAGAATGAATATGTCTGTATATATGTATGAATTACATCTCTATATACATATGCAATACACATTTAAAAATTAGTGAAAAAAGCAGCTTTGAATTTGAAAGAGAGCAAGGAAGTGTATGTGGAAGGGGATTGGAATGAGGAAAGGGAAGAGGGAAATTATACAATTATATTTCAAAAATAATATTTTTAAAATTTCTTTTACAGGGACAAAATGGGTAATATAAATGAGTAAAGGAAATCTAAAAAGATGGAAGGAGAGACCCCTGGTCCTGGAAAGACTGGATGTAGGGGAACGCCAGGACAGAGTAATGAGAGGGGGTTGAACAGAGAAAAGAGGGAGGGAAGGGGGCTTATGGGACTTTCGGGGAGGGAGGAAACGGGAAAGGGGAAGTGATTTGGAATGTAAATTAAAAAAATAAAATTAAATTAAATTAAAAAAAAATAAATGAGTAAAGGTATCTTATATAAGAAAACATGCTTAAAACAGGATTCATTTTGATTTCCTATTTTTCTACTTCTAATTTACAACAGTCCTGAAACATTTTTTCTCATTCAGTTACTAAAGGAAATATTACTGTGTACGAAAACAAGAAATAGCAACTCACCTTTAAATTCAAATGGGTCTATATGCAAGATTTGGCTATGTGTTTTAAGGGTAAGTGTTCTGGTTTAAAGGAAATACCAAAATTGTTGGGTTATCTAGACACTGATATCAAAGTAAATATGAAGGATTGGAAGACAAGTGCATTGATATTTCTAAGAAGGAAACAAGAATAAATTTAACATATTAACATAGTCCATGGGAGCAATTAATGTGGCATCTCCACAAAGATAGTGGTGGAGAAAGCAAAGGTTTCAATAATATAGTACTGTAGTTTCAGATAGAACAAGAAGCATATCCATCAAATGTATTTTATGGATCTTGGTTAAATGCTTATCTTATCTTCAAGAAATACCTTATGTAAGACATTAGATTACATAAATTATTTTTCATTTGTATAGACATAATACAAGTACTTTGATTATGTAGAATAGTTGTTTTTAGAAATGAATATATAAATATGAAGACATGAAAAATTATTGTGTCTAGAGGACTTGTATTTTTTCACCTTGGGAATATCTAGGTTTATTATTAATGTACCATTGATAGACATAAAAACCCAACACCCCCCTGCCCCAACAAGGAAGTTGAAAGAACATTAACAAAAAGAGTCTATGCTAAGGAGTCAGAAATCCTGTGACATGCCAACTCTGCTTTGGTACCCAGAAGAGAGTGTGAAATTCTTCAAGGCTTCCAAAGCTTTGGCAAGTTCAGAGTCATTTTGGGAGGTCTCCTTAGGGTTCTGTTTGGCAGTCAACAAGGGTGTGGAGTATCTTTCCCAAGTCTTTTACCGAAGGTATATTAAACTAACTCAAAAAAAAAAAAAAGCTGGGTGATGGGAGGATCTGAAAGGGGGTTTGTGAGGAGAAAAAAATATTAAGGTTACTATACTACCTAAAGTATATAAAATGAAACCCACTGCACAATTTCACTTATATGTGTAATGTGAAATAAACTCAGCTTATCCTGTCCAATATATCACAGAAATATAGAATACATGTTAGCAAAATTCATGAATATTGAGTACTAAAGAAAATAAATCTTAAACTATAAAGCTCTAGAAATTCCCCCCAAATTAATGTTAATTAGATTAGTATAGTACATAAATTCTGAAGTGTGAGGCTATCAGTGCTTTAAAGAAAATAAATTACATGTAAATATTAAATGTCAACAAAATAAAAAATATAACCCAGTACAGAAACATTCAGTCATCACTAGTTTTATGACCAAACATACTATAATAGTTTTGTAATGACTGGTCTCTCTTCTCTTTTTAGTTCCACACTCTAGAAGACATGCATATTACTTGATTCTTACCATCCAGAACTTCAACTTTTCACAAGTAATGTGAATCAGAGGATGGTAGGGACATGGCCTCACTTGAAATAGAGAGACTCAAAAAGTCAACAAGCTGAAGTTCCCAAGTGAGGACACCTCAGTTCCACATGGAAGGGAGAATAAAGCAATCACAAGTGGGGAGGGAGGGAGGGACCTGGAAGGCAAAGTGGACTGGGTGGAGGGGGGAGTAGAGGGGAGAAGGGAACCTGATCTGGTATTGGGTGAGGGGAAAGAACTGAAGCCCTGAGGACCAGCAGAAAGAATGGAAACGGGCAACCTCAGGATATAAGAGATTGGGGAACCCTCCAGAATGCACCAGAGACCTGAGAGGTGAGAGACTCTAAGAACCCAAAGGGAGGGACCTTAGATGAAATGCCTCACAGTAGGAAGAAGGAACTTACAGAACCCACCTCCAGCAGGAAGACAGGGCATCAAATGAGAGAGAGGGGGGCCATCCCACAGTCACAACTCTGACCCATACTTGTTCCTGTCTGAAAGAATTACAGGGATGGAAATGGAGAGGAGCCTGAGGAAAAGAAAGTTCAGAGACAGACCCAAAGTGGGATCCAGCTCAAGGGAAGGTCCCAAGGCCTGATACTATTACCGTGGCTATGGAATGCTCACAAAAAGGAGGGACCTAGCATGACCGCATTGAAGAAGACCCAAAAAGCAGCTGAAAGAGTCAGATGCAGATATTTGCACCCAACCAATGGACAGAATCAGCAGACCCCTGTTGTTGCATTAGGGAAGGCTGAAAGAAGTTGAGGAGAAGGACAACCCTTTAGGAGGACCAGCAGTCACAATTAATCTGGACCCCCAAGATCTTGCAAACACTGGACCACCAACCAGGCAGCATACACCAGCTGATATGAAGCCCCCACCATACATACAGTAGAGGACTTAATGGGTCTGTGTTCATCCAGAGATGATGCATCTAACCCTCAAGAGACTGGAGGCCCAGGGAATTTAGAGGTCAGTTAAGGGTGGAGTGGGGGTTTCCACCTGAGATAAATTTTGAAAGGCAGGTGTTTTAGTTGGTTTCTATTGCTATGATAAACATCATAACCAAAATGAAAATGAGGGAAGAAAGTATATCTGAGTCACAATCCAACTTGATGGAAAATCAGGTAGGAACCTGGAGGCAAGAATGGAAGCAGAAGCCATGAAGGAATGCTTCTTATTGGTTTCCTTCTCATGGTTTGCTCAGCTTGCTTTTTCATACTGCTCAGGGCCTCTTGCTTAGAGGTAGCACTGCCTTCATAAGCTCAGCCAGCTATGCCTGACCACACCAATCAATAGTCAAGAAAGTACCCTACAAACTTGCCTATAGTTTTAATGGAGTTATTTTGTCAGTTGAGGTACCTCTTTCCAGATAACTCTAGTTTGTGAAAAATTGGCACACATGCATATATAGGAACACACACACACACACACACACACAGAGAGAGAGAGAGAGAGAGAGAGAGAGAGAGAGAGAGAGAGAGAGAGAGAGAGAGAGAGAGAGATTAGTAATCTTTCCTACTGAAAGTTATCTTCTCGGGAGAAAGAAAAAGTCTAGAGTAACTGAGGGCTACCACATTCTGGGGAAGCGAGTAACATTACAAAATGCAGAGCTGAAGATGGAATGTACACTCTACAGGCATTTCAGAGACATACTCCTTAATATTCATTTACACAAGGCAATAAATTCTCATTTTGACTTCAAGGAGTTTGATTTTTCTGTCTGATAAAATGCATTACCATTAAGTTTGTGAAGAATAATAAGTTGTGAGCCTTGTGCACTTGTATCTTGCCCTAGTCTCCATAATGTTCTGAAAGAAAAATCCTGGAAAACTTCAAAGGCATAAAAGTACTTAGAGCAAAGTAGAATGCTCACCCAGGACAAGCTGAACATATCAGTTGACAGAATTAGGAGCTAGAAGATACTAAGAGCAGGTTTAAAAAAAAATCTACTTGTCTGGGAGAGAATGTGGGGGACCTAAGCATATAATGTTCTCCTCTTTGAACAGCAAATCATTTTAAAAGATTTAAAATGAGAACAAAATCCTATTAGTAAATAATGAGGAATGTTTCTGTGAACAAAAAAAAATTAATTAGGAAGCCTATGTTTACTTTTTAGAACCAATCATACTTTGAAGTTGTAGGCTTGTTTTATCTTTATTTCTGTGTGTACATGTGCAATGTGTGCATGTTGGTGTATGACTCTGTGCACTTTGGTGTGAGGATGCAAAAGTGAAGGAGTATGTATGTGCATGTCATTCTGCAGGTGTCTTCTACCTTTTGTTTGAGACAGTATCTCTCCTTTGCTCAGAACTTAACCATATATGATAGACTACCTGTTAGCAAGCTTCTGAGGATTCACCCAACTCCACTTTCCATCCCACCACCACTGTAATTACAGGTACTTACCACCACCATTGTCCTTTTTGTGGGTTCTGGGCATCTGAATTCAGGTCTTCATGCTTAAAAGTCAGGTGCTTTAAGGGCTGAGTCGTCTCTCTAATACTATATTTAATATATGCATTTTAAATAATAAATCAGAACATTGATAGAATTTATATTTCCTTATATGCCATTTCATTCTGTAAAAAAGTATACAGTTCTCTCACTTTAAATTCACTGCAGTGGGAATTGAATAAATGAATGTAAGAGGAATCGCATGCTCATATACAGAGATTATACATATAAGTACAAGTGATTGAAGTGAGCGTTTTGAAACAAAGGGTCAATGGGGACTAAGATGTCCTGAAAAACATAGGAAACTCAACATATGGAGGTAACTTTAATTTTTTCAAAACCTATTTTTAATGATGGCTCTTAAATGTTTTAACCTCCCTTCTAGCCCAACACGCACAAAAGGTTTTGAGAAAGAAAGGATATGGGGACACGGACCTGTTTAGAAATGTTTTTTTTTTCAAGTAACCCCCATATGTGTTGCCTGGAAATCAGTTCAGTTCAGAGGTTAGCAGCAGCAGTTTGATCCACTCCCAAACGTTTCACAGATATATCAGCAGTGCAGTTCGGTAGAATCAGAATAGCGAACATAAATCAGCAGCAGTGGCACTACTTAGCAAAGACAGCCAGGCCTCAGCCTCAGCACAAGTCAGCAGGAGGGTCCAGGAGGAAGGCCAGGAGTTCCCAACTGTGCCTCTCAGCAAAGATCAGCAAAGATGGGAGATCAACAAGCATTGCACAGCTAGCTTTATAAGCAAACTTAGTTCAGCCTCCATCACTGTCCCTCTAGTTCTTTTTATACTCCCTTTCTCCACCGGTCTTGCCACAGCTTGTGAGTCTGTCTCAGCTGGCATCACTCTGATAGTCAGCTCTAATCTGCAGAAACAGCAAGAAACTGCAGCCAGAAGTTTTTGGTGCATTTAGACTCTACGGAGTTTGGACAAATGCAGCTGAACTATGTAATGTAAGGCAGGACAATACATGCATGTTGTTAGCAAGGAATAATTCTTCATCATATATTTTTTCATGTCTTTGCTTTAGCAGAACATCTTTTCTCTTGTGTCTGCTTCAGCTAAATGTTCCTTCACAAGTCTGCCTTAGCCTTTCACCGGTGTCCACTTAAGGAAAAGACTCCTTCATGTGTTTGCCCCAGCAAAACACCATTCAACACAACTGACTTTACAAAGAACCTTTAAGTTTTCACTTCACATGGACATACGCACTCAGTGTTGCTACAATCCTGAGTTGTCAAAAAAGCCCCCAAACGGGCTAGAGAGATGGCTCAGCAGTTAAGAGCACTAACTGCTGTTCCAGAGGTCCTGAGTTCAGTTCCCAGCAACCACATGGTGGCTCACGACCACCTGTAATGGGATCTGATGCACTCTTCTTGTGTGTCTGAAGACAGCTTCAGTATATATATCTTTAAAAAGGCCCAAAAGCGCTAATTTTTACAGTTTAAATATAATGTCAATTACTATTTTTGTTGATGATTCTGCTGCTATTATTGTTATAAGTGTTGGAACAAAACAAAGTAAAATCTGTTACTAGCCATAATTTTAAATTCCAACATCCATATAACAGATATATTTACCATTTCTAATGTGCTCCAGACTTTAATATATTATGATCATTTTGAATAGAAAGAATTAACAAAGAAGGCAGAACATGTACTCCTTGAAGCTTATATTCTAGAAACACAAACACAGAATAAGCAATACAATTACAATAATAATAATTTTATTATTGTTTTTGGTGTTGCTGTGCCAAACTGCTTGAGGTTTACAAAGAAGTGCATTTAGCTCATAGTTCAAAAAGTTCATGAGTATGAAGCTGGCATATATTTGGTTTGATTAAAAACTTTATGGCCCATGGTATTAAAAGAGTGGTCAGTGGCATATATCAAAAATAGAATCAAGGGAGGTACCAGACTGACAAAATTAACCCCTAAAGAACTTCCCTCAAGAGTAAAAATGTATTCCTATAGCTGAAGGGTTTGCAACCTCATATGAAGAACAACAATATCAACCAACCAGACCCTCCCCCAGAGCTCCCAGGGAGTAAGGCATCAACCAAGGGGTACACATGGCTCTAGCTGCATATGTAGCAGAGGATTGTCTTGTCAGACATCAATGGTCCTATGAGGGCTCAATAGATGCCCTAGCATAGGGGAATCGAAGCCACGGAGGTGGGATTGGAGTGGGTGAAAGAACACCCTCATAGAAGTCGGGGAGGGAGGATTGGATAGGGGCTATCTGGGAGGGGGAAACTGGGGAAGGGGATAACATTTGAAATATAAATAAAGAATTTATCCAATATTTTTTTGAAATGACAAAGGTCAGTATTTAAAGTTGGTGTAAAAGACACAACTTGGAAATAATAAAATCATTAAAATTGAAAAAAATACATTCGTGTGAGAAAAGCACAAATCTTCCTAGTTATGATTCACTAATTTAACCTCTTAGATGTTCTACCGTCTTTCAGTATGTCTACACTAATGACCAGGGTTTAACACATGAATCTTTGGAGCCTCAAACAATATTCAAACTTATATGATAAATTTTCTTATACTGTTCTTCAAAAAAATTGTCAGATAGAGTTTCAATGGAGCATATAAAATATGTATGGAATTTTCTTTGGTAAATTAATGTCAATTCAAGTTATATTTTAATATTTTATTATGTTATTTTGAAGCAGTTACAAATATCATTATTTACAGTGTTCTATTTCTCTTTAGGTAGGGTGAGCCCTTAATTTAAAACTTAAGTGCTTGTATTTGTTCACATATTAACTAAATAACATGTGTCTGAAACACTGTGAGATAATGCTTTGAGATGCTTATTTTCAATACACTTCTTCCTTGTATTGATTGCTTTCCCTCACTTATTTTCCAGATACAATTTTTAATGTGACTTGACATTAGTTAGAAGATGGTCCCACCTACAAATGAAGAAAATAACTAGGTTGTTGAATGCATTTTGAAATACTGAAGACATGATAATCTAAAATCCAAAGGACTTTGCATTGTGAAAGTTAGGAATGGCTTTTTAATGGATTCTTTTCTCAAACAATATGTAATGATTATAGTTTTCCCTCCCTCTGCTCCTCCAAGCTCCTCGTCACTTCTCCTCCCTGTCAGATCTACTCACTTTCTCTCTCTCATGAGAAAAGAACAGGCTTCTAAGAGGTAACAACCAAACATGACAAAATAAAGTGTAAAAGATGAAGCAAA